>CM032064.1:29815632-31040734 GCA_018831715.1 Matsumurasca onukii
ATGCCCTTTATAGTTCTAGGTTTCGTATATAGATGAGTTGTTTCAATCTTGTTAAAATCGTACCACTATTATTATTGGTTATTTTAATGGTTTACAGTGGAAACTTCAATAATCCTAGCTTTTATGAGACGAACTTCGACGCAAATATAGTGGATTGGTGGGCTTTGTTTATTAAATTACGGAGTTTAAATGTAGATTGTACCATCTAATTATTAAGTTAGATTTATAAACACGGTAGAAGCACATTTAAACATAGTGTTTTATTTGAAACATGGCCAGAGGGAAGTTACTAAAATGAGATGAGTAGCCTGGACTGAAAAGAGCTCATTCCGAAATGATGAAGCAAGCCTGGGCACATAGAAAATCTGACTTTTAAAAACCACGTATTTGTGTGATCCGTATAGGCCAATACGATAATAATGTAAACACGGTAAAGTTTGATTTAAAGAAAATACAATAGTCAAAATTTGCTAATTTCCTGTTATTACTTATCGAATCCTCTAACAATCGTTTTAACAAAAAAGTTCATATCTGTAGTTTTATCAGGTTCAAAAGCTACTCGTATACCTCCAACTGCAGTGTGCACGATCGAGGGGAGTGCTCAAGTGGAAACCACAGCAAGCATTTTAATCATCTTAATTCATCTTTCTGTGTTATATATGTATTCAACGTCTTTTGACAGTGTAATTAAAGATGTCGTATTTCTTAACGTCAACAAATATTGTATTGTAGACATACTATTCTCAGCTATTGAAGCATGGAGGTCCATCTCCCTTCCTGAATTGAAGATGCAATATTTAGCTCACTTTATTACATTGCCCACTTTATTTAACGATACTTGAATCATTACACAATCATCTTCACTCGGAATCGTACACTCTGTTAACAGCACCTCTCCTCACTGAACAGTGAACTCAGGTTAAAAAGAGAATGCAAATGAGAAGAGTTGAAAGAGAATGGCGATGGCGATGGCGATGAGGCATGTATTGATAAGGCGAGGGTCGATGGGCCACGGGACTATGTGTTGGGGAGGGGGCATATTTTCATTCTATGAACACGCCAGCCCAATCCAACATTGCTCGTTTCTAGAGCACAACGGCTTTCCGATAGTCTTCCCACAGTTCACAGTTGCCTATATAATCGTATTCTCTTAGAAGCTTGAGGAATGCTCAGGCACCTAATCCAATCAATCTATAGGGCAAATCTGCTTAATTTTCATTAGTTTTGAGTGTATTACTGTTAAATTTCATACATTACAATTCAGTGTAGTCCTGCAGGTAAGTTTAAAATGTAATAACTCAAAACATTGAAGACATTTCATGTTTAACCAACTCAAGTATAAATTCATTAAACCCGTCTACAATTGTAACTTTGTTGAAATGCGTTGTGGAAAAAATGAGTGAAATCGACTCAAAGCTTTTTCAATTAACGATTCCGAGGAGGGCCGTAAAACTCCCGAGTGAAATTGCCTCAACCGGAAGTACAGTATTGAGAAACGGTATTACAGTGATAATGTTTATTTTACAGTTGTCAAAGATTCTAATCTTGTGTCATAATGAAATATAACATACCTTGAAGTATAGCATCATTTTATATAGGCCAATGCTAACTGTGAAAACGACTCAAATATTTGAGTAAAAACAACTTACCTACTTACGGAGCAGTTAAACCCAAGCTTACAGAATTTGCTAATTGATAGCGCACACCACTTTCCACCCAATCGTTAAGTTAAATAAACTCAAAAAGTTATTTAAATACTATTGAATAGTGTTTGGCTCATTTAATGAAATTGTCCGAATTGAGAAATGCTCAAGGACTTAATCCAATAAATCTACATGGCAAACCGACTTAACATTCTCTCAATTCACTCAAATGCTGAGACAATTTTTACTCAAAAAATCTGGTCGAGTCAAAATGTTTTAGAGAGAGGCACTTACCATAAACTAATCTATATTTTATAACCTGAGAGTTTTAACTTAAGTTTTGACTACCCAAGCCCTATTGTAATAGTCCGTAACAATATAATGTAATATCAATAAATCAGGGCAAAATCTCCGAATTGTCCCATGTTTCTCTAGCACTCTGCTTTGTGTGGAACTAACTGTCACAGGCGGACAGTGCTAGTTGGACTCCGCTATAGAACAGTCTGGGCCGGGTCAGTTATCGCCTCGTTAAGTAGTGCTCGTTGTTGAATAGAGAAAGAATGTTCTTAAAAGACTTCATCATAGCGTCGATACCAGGCCGTGACCCGAGGAAAGAATCAACACGTCTAACTGTTTTCAGATAACAACTTCCTCTTTTCCTTATGCCTTCCCACTTTGAGTTCAATCACTTTCCGTAATTGAACTCCAACCAATTTCAATCTCCCCAAATAACACGGATTTGCGGTTCAATAGCTCAGGAGCTGCACGCGGATGATTTAAACCGTAAAGTCTCAAGTGTTAATCAAAGTTGTGATAATTGATGTCTTGCAGTGGCGGTGACATTACTGACCACACCATGTGCACCTTCATTGAAATGCAGGATATGCCGTCACTCTCTTAAACTTTACCGGAAAACCAATTACTGTACCAGCAAAGCTCAAACTTTACCAATTAACATAGACAATATGTACAACATAGTTTTATAAAACTCTTGATTTGGATCTAAAAAGGCCTTGTGTGACATGGAATTAGTTCAACATAGTACAAATAATTCATTCTTTTAGCTTTATTAAGTACATAATGCATCACGTGCCTATGTAGTATTGACGGGGAGAACGTTAGAACGTCAAAGGAGGAGGACCCAGGTTGGAAGTTGTCAGGTCGGTTTATCTCCATAGCTTACGGAATAAAAGCGTTGAGCTTGTTGCATGTAATCACGACAGAAGGTCTGTTCTTGACACGGAAAAGTCAGTTTAGAATAAACGCGTACGCAAATTTGATGCGTCAGCCGCGAGGAGAAGGGGTGGGGTGGGGGATGTAAAACGCTGGCTGTCAGATGCGGCCGCACAAGACAGATAGGTAACTCTCAAACCCAAACCCTCTCGGCTCTCCCCCGACCTTAGAATATCAGTCGTGTCGGTGTCTGTAAAGTGAAATACGAATAATTCATCTCACGAGAGCGCATAATGCATGTACTCGTAGCCCAACTGAGTACTGGTCCGGTCCCTCTCAATAAAACGCAGGTTCTTAACAACTAAACTAATACGCACATTTGTATATTTGTGTCAGTTTAGTTAACCTCTTGTGTAACTATCTCAAAAATTCATCTCACGAGAGCGCATAATGCATGTAGCCCAACTGAGTACTGGTCCGGTCCCTCTCAATAAAACGCAGGTTCTTAACAACTAAACTAATACGCACATTTGTATATTTGTGTCAATTTAGTTAACCTCCTGTGTAACTATCTCAAAGCGACACCAATGTTGAATAAACACAGTAAAAAGTCAACACCTCAACGACTAAAGCTTTTTCTTCTGTGTATACTTGGTGAAAAGTGGATGGTATCAATAAATTATTAGACATTTTTAAACTTTTCACTAAATTTTAATTAAAAGAGCCAGCTTTCGCCGGCTAACTGAAGATGTCTTAGCCGGCGAAAGCTAGCCCTTTAAATTAAAATTTAGTGAAAAGTTGAAAATATTAGTGCTCAAGATAATTCATTCTACGCCATTTTACCCCTCTTTATCATCCGTAGTAGTTAGAAGTATTAGACAAGTTTGATTTTCCTAGTAAAGTTTTGAAAAGGACAGTTGGACAGTTTCACTCTGAAGAATTATTAATTATTTGATTATTTAAAAACGTACTGATTTTATTACATCAAATCATAGATGAGTACAACAGTAGACTCAATTTGCACGTTGATTATCATATGATAAAGTGATAAGTTATAAGTTTTCTCTCTGAAAAGTGAGTTATAATTTAGAAGATGAGATGCCAACAAAAATTATTATAAATTGATAAGTTACGTAGAAGAAATCCTAACTGAGAAATAGACGTGCTCTGAAACAGAATAAAATATAATTAACAGTTGAAAGAACTCATTCATAATAACCAATGCAAGTATAAAGCTCGTTTCATGAAAGAAAGAAGCACTGTACGCACTGATTATAATGACTGGGATTCAACATACTGTCGACGTCATCCATTCTAATTAATTGGTATAGGCTAAAACATAGACTTGAAACGCAATGAGACGGAAGTGCATGGCTGCCTGGTTGCCTGGTTGCCTGGTCGCCTGGTTGCCTGGTCGCCTGGTTGCCTGGTCGCCTGGTTGCCTGGTCGCCTGGTCGCCTGGTTGCCTGGTCGCCTGGTTGGTCGGATTATAGTTTTGAACCGATTAAGAGCTCGGTTCATAACGCAATAAACTCAATTGCACGGCTTTAGCCGATAGCTGTTATCTTGAGAGTTTCAGTTGTTCTTTTGTGTTCGGAAACCAATAAGAAAACTATTAACTCTGCATTTTACTGCGCACTTTATTACTACTCTACCTCTTATCAAATGGTTTGGTGGAAGTCAAACCTGCAGATATCCACGTCGAAGCCCTTCGTACGTGGTGTGTTATTCATTTACGATTTAGTATTATATAATTTTATGCAGTAATTTGACGGTTTTATATACATATAGGTAAATACCGAGTGTCCCCACGAAGAGGTTTAAACGTTTAATTTTATATTACGTGCCCATTCATGCACCGAACTTGTTTTAACTTTACACAGTTTACAAAGTAGGTTCTAAAAATATTCTGGGAAATTTTCAGCTCCCTAACCTTTGTAGTAACAAAATGGCGGGATATTGAAAATGTTACCAACAGCTTGCTTCCTATAAAAACTACTTTCATGAGTTATTATCTGATTTGTTTACTACGTTGCGGTTCTAACGCTCATTGTTGAAAAACAGCTGTTTGATTGTAAAATTTCGCTTGAGCCACAAAACCATAACCTTACTTTCTTCGGTACTGTTTTACTGAAAGTGATGTCGAGAAATGGCTTTTAACGTTGAACAAAAAGTTAAGTGATGTGCGTGGGCTATTGCTTTTGGCAACGTCACTGGATTGGTCGTGGAAGTGATTTTTTAGATTGGCCACCCCGATCACCAGATTTAACTGTATGCGACTTCTTTTTATAAGGTTACTTGAAGGAACAAGTTTATACTCATAGCTTCAATAATGATGAAGAACTGACACGATTAATAGAAGAGGAACTTCTCCGGATACCGCGGAGTTTCTTTGTAAGAGCTTACGAATCATTTCTTAAGCGCTGTTATCAGTGTGTTGCTGTGGATGGGTGACAGTTTGAATAATTTTGGACTTTAAGGTTTTTCATTGGGCTATGTTCTAGTTTTTATGTAACAATAAAAATATTTTATAAAACCAAAAACACCTTTTTAATGTTTTTAAAGTATTGTTTTTCAATATGCCGCCATTTTGTTTCTACAAAGGTTAGGGGCTGAAATTTTCCCAGAATATCTTTAGAACCTACTTTGTAAACTGTGTAAAGTTTAAAAAATTGCATGAAAGGACAAGTAATATAAAATTAAACGTTTAAACCTCTTCGTGGGACACTCGGTACGTACATTTGAATTCATTTGACGGTAATTGTTATGAAACCCAACGGAATATGATAATTGTATAGGGGTGAATTGATTTTTCTTTTCAATTATGTACTTTTATTGTTTGGCTTAATCCGTACACAGATTTCCAGTACCTTGGTGACACGTGTCATTAAGGGGGGCGCAATTGTGCACTGGGGTCTTGCGACGTAACAACATAGTTTTCAGTTAGGCGTTGAAAATAACAATAAAATAAAGAATTCATGACATAGGTCTTACTAAATTTGAAGTCTGCAGAACTGCAAGTCAACAAAATAGTTTCCAATTTACCTATTTAAACTAGACACGTTTGATACACTATATGGAGACTTCAACCGATTACAATAACAAGGAGCATATACAGTTAAGTATGAAACTGTTGCGCGAGTAAAGTAGAGTTTGTGAGTTAGGCAGGCCACGTGGCTTGTAGATGTGTAGGTGTGTAGGTGTGTATACTGTGTGGTGTGAAGGGATGTGTAGGTGGTAGTGGTGCGATACTGCTCACTGCTCACTCCTCAGTATCCCTCACTTAGGACAAATGTCCTCCATTAGTCAACATATTTCTCTTGGGTCCAGTGGAGACGTACGCGTACGTAAGTCTACATAAACATTGCCCACACCCTTCAGCCTCAGCCTTAGCACTTCGCTACTTCCCTACTCTCTACAGAGTACACCAGATCTTCACAGTACGGGCGGTAAACGTTATCAATTTATAATTTAAAATCAGTCAAACTGTCCAATAAATAGATTTATTCTTGCCTAAAGCTTTTCGTGAACCTTGCCTAAAGCTTTTAAACTTGTTCCTGGATCCAGTGGCGACTTTTTACCGGCTGAACTACTTGAGGAAACTCGCGGCTTACCTCTCGACTTGTTGTTTGGACCCATTGTTTGCGCGTGGTTGCTAAAGCTTAAGTAAGAAATATTCTTATTGTGTTGTTCCGTATTTACCACTCGTATGTATAAAACGACTGAGCCTCGACGGTGGAATTATACAATCTGACCGTTTAAGAGTGTTTGTTTAAAATATAAAAGATATTATTTCGCAAATGGCGTTGAATTGTTTTGTTGCTCGCGATTTCTTCTAGTGTTCAACATTATTTCAAACCTGAGTACTCGCTCTCATATGCGTGTCCCGTTGCCACGAGCGTTGTGCTCGACAAATCCAGACATGCAACAAATCAGCTTATATGTAAATTATTTCCTAAAATCTAACACGCACTGCCTATGAACTTGTCTGGCTGCTCATTGCCATAAGCAAAGAAAGTATAGTTAATACATTGTTGCAATTAAGGCATGGTTTTAGAACAAACGACAATTATTTTGAACGCATAATTACTTGAAGTCCTAGTGCTCCTACGCAAAGTGCTGATTAGCCTTTAAAATAAACCTGGTAAATATGTCGTGTTTTTACAAAAGTGGACAAGGTAGTACTAGACGAGTTGTAACGTTTTAACTATTTACCAGAATAATACTAAAAGGGAAGTAAACGGACGAGTTAAATTTTATTGCATAATTTATCGACTAAAACGCTTACAATACTCGTAGTTCGGCTGGAATAATTTGCCGCGAATGGGCAAAAAGCGGGATTCCAGGCATTTGCCACAGGTCGAATGCGTTCGGTACGATTGTGGTGAACATTTCATTGTTTATTGCGATCTCGTCATTTTAAGTCCGCTTTCTTTCTGCCAAGTAGGAAGGAACACCTTTGTTAATGGCGTTAACGCGGTTTTATTGCTGCACGCCGGTAATAAACGGATTAGTGTGGCTTCGCAGAGCGTGAGCGGCGAGTCGGCGACGGACGACGCCTACTACACAACATACTACACACTACAAAGCAACTTGCAGAACACATATTCATACTACACATTACATAGTCACTCTTGCCTGCTCCAAATTGATCTGTTTACATTAGCTTCTCATATGTTGTTTCCAATCTGTATCTACCATAGTTTAGAAAAATGGTAATCACACCATTTTTCTAACCAAAATATAATAGAAATCCCCGGTAACACAATTTTATCGGTTTCTAAATGTCATTCGTTTTAAAATTGCATTTTACACTTACAAATTACAAGTTGATGACCGTTTGAAATAAAAGTCGTTTACTCGTTTTGGCATACTGTTTCAGGCGTGCACACCTCTGCATTGCTATCAGTGTCGAATGTCGAGACATTGTGACGGCACTGGCACGGTGATGATTGATGTTACGGATCAGAAATCTGATGTACATGTACCGGTACAGACATTACATTTACACTCGGTGGCGAGATTTACGGCTTGTTCATCACCGCCCGGAGGCGCGAGGCTGTGGTCGTGTGTGTTCACCTGTCCCTCTCAGCCGGCCTACACAACTACACCACTACTCCGTGTACTTCGTCACTCGCTCACACGCTCACGTCACTCCTCGCATGATTGAAAGCGTATTTTCTGTAGAATATATATTATGTATTCCAATCCGGACTTCAACCCCAGGCGTTCCTGACATGTTCTGGCTAACAAGTTAAAAATACCGTTTAGCGATTGCACCTCGACATCAGATATCACGAACTCGTGAACGTTTGCGAACACCACAAGTTCGAGTGTTGCAGTTGTTGTTCCTCACTAGTTTCTGGAAAGAGTGGTCTGGATCGGCAATCGGGAGCTTAGGTCGGATCGCACATGTTGACATCCCAAGTGTGTTCTCCTGGCGTGCATTGTGCCTGATGGAACGATGTGCGATGTGATGTGGCGCGGCGAGAAGACGTCTGAGCCGTGAACAAAAGCTCTATTCAGTGATCTCCTCGGTCCTCGGCGTGGAGTGTGCGTGAATAGGGAGGTGAGGTGGTAAGGGTGACGGCTTCTCGGTCCTCAATGCTGAGGGCCTGTAGACATCATCCCTGCGACCCTGCGTACAACTCCTCAACACTGGTAGGAGTGTCCAGTACATCCCCACATGCGACATGTCCAACAAACTGACACCCTTTGACAAAAATACTCACAGATGAGTTTTTGTCAATTTTTCACTCGATTTGGTGAACGATTTTCAATATCGCTGCTGCTTATAAATCACCTTAGATTATCAACGTGTATTTTAGGTTGAAAGTTTCAGTTTTTGAGCGAACTGGGGCTGTGACTCCGCTTGAAGGATTTGCAGTAAAAGTTGAATTTAACGGGTAGAAGTGTGAAGAGGCGTGTGAATTGGTGAGTGGTTCCCAGTAGTGTAGGTCTAGCAGTGTAGCAGTGTAGCGCGTTCATGCAGCGAACAGTTTCACAGTCACGCTCTCGTGTCGCGTGGTGCACCGAGCTGAGCTCTGCCCGACACACAATGGACGGTTCATCACAACCTGTGCCATACAATCATCTACGATAGATTTATCCTCCGTCCCCATTAACCGCACGTTTAGTAGCGACACTCGCGGGATAAATAACATTTCTGAGAGGTTTACGGCCGTGTCCGTCAGTTCGCGTCGTGAGCCACTCTGCTCACTGTTGTGGCATCCACACCGCACACGGCTCTGCTCGACCACCGCCATTCCGCCAGTCCTCCGTACAGTTTCAAGTAGTATGCTCGGGTCATCGGACAAATCGGAGACCAGTTGTATATTTAAAAAATTAAACTGCCATTCAGTCCCGATCACTATCACAAACGTTTACGATTACTATACGTTGTTAAAACTTGTGATATTTGACACTTTTCCCTTAGCCACTATGATATAACCTGACCCCATACTATTTGAAATATAGCAGTTAGTGAATTAAAATGAGTATAGCTGCTTCATCAGGCCCACGCAGCTACGCTATAGGATGCTGCAGTCTCTCACGGCCTACCACGTTCCACCGGCGTTCGTACAGCAGCTCCTTTCACTAGCTCACTCAAGCCGAGCATTCCGCACATCTCTACCTCGAATGGGAATTAGTACCTCCACCGAATCCCTTTCTCAATGCCAATTTATGCGACCAAAGAAGATAAAACGACTCGGCGTTAATTAGTTGTTGGTTTATTGTCTCTTTTAAAAGCGACCGCTAATTTCTCCTGGCGCGGTGTGCCGGTGTGCCGTCTACGATTGCGCAGTCTAGTATATAAACTAAGCGGAACTATTGTTTACTCGATTGCTAGCTGTTGCTAGCTGCCCGCCAGCCCGCCAAGCCAGACTACGCAGTAGGCCTACACACTACCCGGCTGTGGCTGTGCGGCAAGCCGAGGAAGTCAAACACACCATCACACGTCAACATCGCCGTTTAAGGATTATCAATTTAATATATGATTTTTGTGCTACATAATCGGGGCTTGTATGATTTCCAGCAAGGTTCAGTTTTAAACGAACCCATTAGAAGTACATATAGGTTGAATATATCAAAACAGTTGCAGGATAATCGTTTTTTAAACACTGATCTTTCACTACAATAAACTCAATATTTGACTTTTTGTGATGTATTATTAGTATTATGGTCTATTTAAAATACCCCCTCTATGTATCGATGTGCATAAATGATTGCTAACTCTACTTTTTCGGTGATACAATACTCAAATTAATTCCTGGTTTGAAATCAGTTTGAGAACCAGGCATAATACACATGTTTACAGCTGGATATTGGAGTAGAGCCGTTTGTTCCACTCACGACTCTACATTGTAAGCAAAGGAACTAATTTGTTTGATTTTAAAATGTGGCCTCAGTAAATGAAGAGCGATCATAAAATTAAGGTTATGAAGCAAAAAGTAAGAGGGCCGAAACTGGATCCTGCAAGCTAAAATACTGTAATTGCATTTCCAGCCAACCGTCGGTAAGGAGATGGGCACGACTCGTCGGCCAGGAATGCAGCCTCTCGGTCCTTCAGTACATTTTCCTATACTCAAGATTTAATCTCAGGACATTTAGCTGAATCCTTGAATGTCCTTATTATTTACATACCCAGTTACATATGTACCTGTGGTTTACATAACGAGGCGTCGTTGTACTACCTCTCTCTTGAGTGTATATTCACCTAATTCAGTGTTGATCACGTTGTAAACATGTATACTACGTTTTCAGTTGTGGAAACGGAGATGTTGGCAATGATTTGTCGGGACTAGATTCAATAAGTATATGTCAAGCAATTTAAACCATCTTTTCAAGTTACCAACTCCTTGATTTGAATTCAATTCTTAACCATCTTGCAAAATCATTTTGCAGTATTTTGTGTACAAGACGCCACCTTAAAATTAATTCACACCTTCAAAACCACACATTAAGAAAGGTATAGTTTTGAAAATAATTTTAAGGCCGAATTGAATGTTTTATAATTTTTGTTTATAAAAGGCTTAAATGGTGGGCAGGCATTAAGTTATATTTCTTTAGTCGATGAATGACATAAAATGCTTTGAATGTTTAGCTCAATGCTTGGGAGATCACAACATTACATGAATGCCACTGTTTGGTACCACTTCTCATAATTTCCCTTACATTCGTACTTCAACCTCCTCAATTCTTAGTCTTCTGTCCCTGTTGCTGAAGCCAGCTACTTCCCTCAGTCTTAATTTTCAGCTTCCCCAAGCCCCTCCTTGCTATCAATGACTCCTTTGACCAATTTCGGCTGGTCAATGGATGTTGATTCATAAAGTCTGCTTTGATGGTTTACTGCTATCTTACGTACTGCTATCTCCTCACTTCCACATCTAATAACTTTCCTATCTATATATTTATTTTCAATAGCATGCTCAGAAACGTTTAGTATCCCATCCCAAGTAATCCCATATACAACGTCAAGTTCTCCAATTATATCGAATTTGTGCAAACGTATTGTGTTCCATGAGTCATCTCCTCTTTGAGAGTCTTAACATTGCCAACTCCAAAGCTCGATACAGTCAAGACCGACGTACAAATAAAACTTACGTAGTCGTCAGAAAGTGTAGTACAAGGTGTTTTTTTTAACGCAACCCAATTTTCAAACTTTGGTAAGTCATTTTTTACGAGCGCTAGATGGTCATAAATTG
Organism: Matsumurasca onukii; assembly: GCA_018831715.1. Classification (NCBI taxonomy): domain Eukaryota; kingdom Metazoa; phylum Arthropoda; class Insecta; order Hemiptera; family Cicadellidae; genus Matsumurasca; species Matsumurasca onukii. The sequence goes on from CM032064.1 coordinate 29,827,154, forward strand.
TATTATTGGTTTGTCCACTTCAATATCTATCAGATGGCACTATATTACCGCGACAATATCTATTGTTGTTTATATAGTGGTAATATAGTGGTTTTGATTTCCTATTTTGATGTTATTGTGAAATAAACGCAATCATGGTTTTTAGCAAAGATCAAAGAGTGTGTATTGTTGAAGAATACTTAGGAACAAGATTATTTTGTGTGTGTCAAGAGGCGTTTGGGGTCAAGTTTACAGGCGTTAGTATTCCAAGAAAATAAAAAATTCACAGATTTATTTAACGAAACAGGGACCAGAAAACATAACAGAAGGCGGATTGTACCGAATGAAGAAGTGATGGAGGAAATTTGGGGTAGTTAAGAAAATTATCCTAAAAATCTTTAAGAATTTTGAAAAACAAACGAAAATGACCTACTCACGCCTGCAAACCGGATCTCAAACGCCTCTTGACACAAAGACAATTATCTTGCTCTTAAGTAATCTTCAACAATAAACACTCTTTGATCTTTGCTATAAACCATGATTGCGTTTATTTCACATTAACGCCAAATTAGGAAATCAAACCACTATATTAATACAACAATACATACCATATGATGGATATCGAAGTTAACAGACCAATGAGACAACTTATGACCATATAGCGCTCGTAAAACATGACTTACTAAAGTTTGAAAATTGGGTTGTGTAAAAGATCACCCTGTATAACTTACCTCAATCAAGTCAACTACTCGTACTGTATGTGAATACGACACGACATTGAGTTGTTCATGAAACACGTGTGACTTGTGAGAGGTGTGTGTTGTGTGGTTTGTGCATGTTGACACGTCCCGCGTTCGCTACGCAGAATTGCCAGTCTGCCACACGGATACGATTCACTCGAATTCAGCTGGTTTCTGGTGTGAACACAGTTTGAAATCATGCTTAGGTTGCAAGAAAGGATTCAGAAGCGGATAGCTCATTTCATTGTGTATTTGACGAGTAGCGATTTAAGGAAGATTTGTTATTTCATCAGCGGAATGGGGGCTTTAATTAGCTCTTTTCTTTCGGTAAACGCGCTCTCCTGACTAGAATTCTTTTTGAGTTGTATTACTGGGTATTCTTCTGTATATTTTCTAGTACAGTGGAATCAATTGTCTACTGTACTGAGTCTCGGTCTAGCCTGCTCACAGCTCACTGTCCAGTGCCCCTGTCCCCGTCCCTGTCGCTGTCGCTGCTCTGCGTGCTCGCGTGGCCTCGGTCAAGCCAATTTATCATGACATTGTTTTTATTATGGGTGTTATACGATAACAGTAGGTAAATTGTTTGTTATCCGGGACACTTGCATACGCTGCTTTATGTTCACTCGTTACCAGAAAGATCTACATGTAACAGATTCATAGATAGTTGCTCATTTGAAAAATTAATAGATTAGGATTTTTCTTACTTTAAACTCAGGCTAGTGTTTTGAACTCACACTGTCTTATGCCTGTGAAACATGTGTCAGGGCTGATTCCTCTGTTTCTATTGTTGTTTGACAGTAACATCATCACACACTCAGAACCTACATTATCACTGAAGATGTTTCATTAATGCCATTCAAATCGTCAACCCTGCAGTTCCTAAAGATAACAAGACCGCTTTATGTTTACATAGGGAGCTGCGGTTAAATTGTAAACATAATATAGCCTACTCCCGACGAAATGGCCAACGAATCTGTATTGATTTTTGGCGGTGCGGGGTGGGCGAGGAGGGGTGAGACCCTTCTCAATGTAATCCAAGTGATTATAGGCAAAGGCCTCTTCGTTTACAGCCTTATACAAACTTCACTGATCCATCTCATTGCCTGTGCAACGTGCCTGTCTGACGTCTGACTTGATATATTGCAATAATGTACAGTACATGTAGTATACGCACATATAGTACATATTGTACACAGGCGTACAGCAGGACACTTATTACACCATGAAGTTTTTATTTACACACATCGGAATTCCATCCATACATACATCAGTTGAATTGCGTTCACAACCTATCATTATATTGTACATACATATTGTGAGAATGTTAAATGTTTAATGAAACGCTCAGTAAGAAGTTCACTGCAATATTTTTAGAAGTGCTTTGTTACATAGACACACAGTCTGTCTCATAATCAAGCTCCAGATCAATTGTAATGGTTTAGCATAAAAATACAGAATCTATTTATAGAAAAGGTTGTCTGAAAGGAAGGGTTTATAGCATTCTCAACTTACAAATTACTATGTGCTACATCGCTTTAAGACACTTTTATTTCATTTCATAGACAATCTGTTTGAAGTAAATCCTTCATTACGCAAAAACTATTAGAATAAATATTCATGGGCAGTCTATATAATGCTTTACTGTGACTGTGAAACGATAGTTTTACCCTTATTACTACAGGTAATTACTGTCGATAGCCTACCACTATACCTGCCATTTCTCATTTGGCAAATAATACCGTCATCAGGGATGTCGCCCTCGCTCTCGAGCGGAGTGGCCACTAGATTTTTCACCAAAATGTTTATGGCGGGTCCAGACTCTCGGATTGATGTGGTCGATTTGTCCCGCCTAATATCCAGGATCCTTCTGCACCAGAAACTCCCTCTTCTTACATCGGGGATACTTCGGATCACTCTTCAGTGCACAGTCAAGTGAATGACCAATTCGTCACTGAAGATTTAATAAATAGTCTTGGCTGTCTTTACCCTCGAGAGGACATTAGTCAAACAAATTACCCACGTATTCCCAATCAATCATCCGAGACTTTTATATTTTACACACACGACAACGTGTTATGGTTTAGAATGAATTACAATTATTATCAACCACCCTTGTAGAACACACTGGTAGATAAGGCTACTTTTACACTGAATTTACGCACACATTTGCATTTATACAAAATAAGTGTTTACTTGTTTATCATATCTGTAAAATATTTAAACATGTTACTTAAAGCAACGTGGACGTGTTGGAACCTTTATGGCTTATACATATTACTAACTGTTTTACGGAACTTCAATTTACTTTGAAATAATTCGACGATAAAATAATAGGCTATTAAATTATTTTCTTAAAAACATTGCCGTGGTTGCATTACCCCAACATTAATGAAATGAAAAGACGAATCGTAGCTTTCATAAACGCAAACGTACGTGATAACACGCATATTCACAAGCCAATTGCTATCGGTAAGATCCCAAACAAACATTTCGAGTTAAATTCGAACCCGGCACTCGACAGTCCCGACACGTCCCACTTGTAAGAGAGGAAATTAGAGAACACGCGAATTTAGAGGAGCTTTTATTTGAAGCAATTGAGAAAATTAATGTTCAGGAAAGGGAAGCAAGCAGGCATTCATTCGGTTTAAAAGGCAAAGTAGCCGGGAACGTTTGGAAACTGGGATAAAACGTCGGATCCAGATGTGACCTACCGCGTTGAACGTTGAGCGGTGAGCATGTATTCATCAACGCCTGAAGTAAACTGGTGCAGTGTGCACGGTGCGCGCGTTGAGCGAGTGCCGAGAGGGCGAGAGAACGTCTGTCGATAGCCGTGCTCAGCTTGTAGAAATGTTGTGTGTTCACTGTTCACTGTTCATTGCTGAGTGCTGAGTGCCGCCGACCCACTAGCCCTAATTATATTTCACCTCTTTGCTTTACTACTCGGGGCTCTCAGTCTCATCGCTCGCCAAAGGCCGTCAGCTTATTGCTCGCTTCTATCTTCCACCTTCTACATTCTGTGCAGTCTACAGTCTACATTAGTCGAACACACCATCGTCCATCCCCGTTTCTGCACAAAGTCCGCGTCATTATTTTCTACGAAATATGTTTTAAGTTAGGAACTAATTTTTCTAAGGATATCGAGTTTCTTTCTATAATGTTGAACTGACTTTGTTATTGAAAGGAAATGTTTTCGTCAAAGAACAATTATGCAATATTTTTACTGTATTTTGCATAAACGTGAGATTTAATGAGAAACTTTGAAATAAGTAGGTGAAATATACTTAATACCTACTAATTTTGAATTTTCTCTCCGACCGTAACAGTGAATACCGTAAACACGATTGAGAGTAAGGCTATCCCCTTATTAAATACGAGTACAGTATTAACAATTATTATTCACTACGAACTAAACGTGAAATGTGGCTCTCGAAGTTTTATGTTTGAAGAGTCGCAAGATTCTAGAATTTACGGCGTCGCCACTGTGCTAAGTTTTAACGCTAGATTGAGTTTTATTATGTGGTTTTACCTCTCCACTCGTTGCAGAAAGGTAAATGTAGTGTGAATCCGTGTAGAGCAGTGCAGTAGTGGATGTGGATTCACTGGATTACGGAGTGAAGTGAATCTGTTGTGTTTGTGGATGAGAGGTAGGCAAGCGGCAGTGGCAGCGGCGCGTAGGGCAGCGCTCTGTGAAAGGAAAAGGCGTCTCCGTTGTCAAACATAACGGGTAGTCAGTCAGGACTAAGGACTGCCCCTCGATCCTTTTCGTCTCGATTGAAGCGGAGTCTACTGGTTGTCTGTAGAAACATCCTCCTCCTCATCTAGCCAGCGGCAGCTGCCTGCTCCTTATCCTACTCTCTCTTACACTCTTAGTTGCTGCGAGGCCGGATATTGACTTTGTAACCATTTTATCTTTCAGATGTAAATATTTAAAATAGAGTTATAGAGATATTAGAGTTCCTTCCTAAGAAGCATGTCAAAAAACCTCAATGGAATACTTGTATTTTTCATTTTCTATATATATATGTTGAAAAGTGTTTCGAGTATAGTTGAACGTTTTGCGTGCAAGGGTGTTTGTGAACGATTGCAAGGAGTTGTCGTTGTGGTTCCTGGTGAATTTTCTTGAATAGTTTCACTATTACCTAAAATAAACTTGGACTCGAGTGATTTTATCGCCAAGAACTGAGGGTAGTTTTAAGATATCTCCTTAACATAGGCTGTATATAGTAGTAGCATGCCGGTTCTGTTATAGTGTTGTCAGTCGGTGGTTCCTTGTAACTGGTCAGGGCAGCCTCGACAAGCTCGCTGAATTTATGTGCTTAACGACGGTAGAACAGATTCCAGAGGCTTTGACGGTACAAAGTACAGACCCCTTTCTGATTAACAGGGAATTGAATAGAGCAGTGCTTGTAGAGGAAAAGACTACACGACATGACACGGGTGGAGTGGCGAGTGCTGAGTTAGGGTGAGGGGTGATGAGACACCGTGTAATAAAGGGTGCAGTAAGTAGTGCTAGGTATAAATCAGACAGAGGGTGCATGGAATCGGGGAATCAGAATCTGGCTTTATTCGCGTGCCTGACTACTATAGCAATCACCCGGGGCACAGCACCCTTCCTTGTCGCACCTCTCGTGTACACCACACTTCCCCTTTCTCAGGTCATCATCTCTCCTCCGGCATCTGCTCACCTGGATTCCTCTGCAACTCTAGTAATGGTATCCAGCTCTTGCTCGCTACACGGTCAAACGTGAAATGATTGACGAGTGAAGACATTTTTTGTAAGGTTTGTAATCCCTCGGCGTGGGGAGCCGAATACTAAGTAATGCTCGCACGTTTGGTCTTAATAGCAATGCACATAGTTGCGTCCAAGTGTTAGCAGAGTGCATTGAGTACGAATAATGAGGAAGAAATGCAATTCTGGCAGACTGGAGTCCGATGCAGTACTTGTGATATAGGCTTGTGTAAACGCTCGGGAACTGAACATTGTATACTGGTGGTGGATTCGAATGTACTGTATCCACTGACTTGCTCACTAGACCAATGTTCTGATGTTCTGTTTGAGCAGATGTTTGCGGCCGAACTTTGAGTCTGGATCCGATGCCGCGGGACATTTCTCTCGCTCGCCTCTTGTTTCCCTCTGCCCTCGCCTTCGCTTTCGCTCCTAACATTCCACTTTTCACAACTTTTCATCGTCATACACTCGTGTTTCCACATATTTATTCCCTATATTTCAGCCCGAGTTCATTAAGTACGGGGTACAGAGTTAACAATAATTATTGAAACATTACTAATTGGCGGTGCTCGCAGAAGACAATATGTATAACCTGGTGTGGCTTGGGTAGCCGGGCGTGCGCGGTGACAGCAATATAGAATCACTGACACACACACGTGACCGGTGACCGCTTATCTGGCAGAAGCTCTGATATACGTATACGGAGGTGAAGGCAGAGGAGTGAGGACAGGGTGAGTGTGGAGTGTGGTGAGGGAGAGCTCTAAACAGCCAAAGGCTGAGCCGAGGCAGGCTAGCTAGCTCATCACTAGCCCAAAGCGTAAAACACCCAAAGCACCTTGCTGCTCCCCCTGCCCCGCTCCCTCACTCCTTCACCGCCGCTCTATCTTATGTGTGGAATAATTACACGCGTCCCCTACAGTCACACCACCTACACTGTGCACTCAACAGCCACCACATATTACGTTTGACTTTGCGACAGATTAAATCAAAATAGTCCTTTGGCCTTCTCTTCTCCCTTTTAGGTTGACCTGTTCCTTTACCGTCTCTTCCCCACCGCCACTTCTAACCTTCTACGTAATGAATATTGGTTTCCACGGTCAAAGGATCGACCTGACTGATAGTTGTATTCCTAACGGCACAAAGAACTAGCTCTGCAATCAGGTTAAGACACAAGACTTAAATCAGGTTAACGAAATTTACGTATTTTCACATCACGCCTAAAAACTTTGTTGGGGTAACATAATTTCGAACTTAGCTGTGGGCTCGAATCTTGTTCAACCTTTAAATAAGCAAACGAAAAATCAGATATTTGTGTAAACGAGTAATGATGATTAGGTTTATAACCAAAACATTCCCTAGTGTCCTTTTTAACCATATTTTGAGTGTTATTCGAGTAGCTTATCCATCTACATTACTGTTGATATATTTTTTTGTAATTTACTCTTTTCAATAATTATCACTGTATAAAACTAATTTATAACTTGAAATTCCTCGAGCATTTCACTGTTTGACTGATTGCAAAGGCCGTCTTAATCAAGAAACTTTCCATCAACTTTCCTTTTGAAACTTTGTATAAAGAAATCTCAAACAAAAGCCTGCTGAAAGAGGAAAACAACGAAAACTGTTTTGGAGCGAGTGAAAATGCGGTTCAGATTAGCTTGCGGAATAGAATCAAGATTATAGGTCATCGATAAAGTGAGTTGTTTACCCCTCGTTCAATAAACCTTTTATAACAGTATTCCTACCGAATAAACTCATCCTTAGCAATATGTATTTAAATCGGGTACACGTAGTTTATTCTATCTGTTGTACCCGTTCTTATCCTTCTTCGATGATTTACGTCCGGCAAAGTTTAAGGATTTAGTTTGACGTCGCGATGTATCGAATTCCACGTGTAATCAAGCTGTTAGAGTCGAGAAAAGAGGCAGTCTGAAGAAAATATTCGTGACAAAGAAGCCGTAAACTCGGGAGAAGATGAAGATAAGAGGGAAGAAAGGGAAAATGTGGTGACATGAAAATGTCAGATAGGCGTTTACGCACCGTCGCACCCACAAACGCGAGCGGGAGCGCGGGCTGGGCGGCTGCTGTCGCTGTTGCTGTAGCCGGGTACAGCCTATAGGCCTACAGTACACGGTACTGTGACCGGGAGTAGGCCTACTGGGTACTGGGTAACCCGCATAGTGCACTCGCAACACAATCATTTCAACAATAGTTTAAAATTGAGAAATGTTGCGTTTATCAAAACTTACAAAATAGTTTACAACTAATCGTGCATTTGAAAATACTTTAAAGTTCATTATTTGAATGTATAAACTATCTAAACATAATCTACCCTAAAACCTATGCAATGTGACATACTGTTGGAACGGAATTTTTTGGAAAGGACACCTCGTTTCGAGCAAGGTGCTCGGGATGGATTTGACTTTCCGCCCGCTTAGAGAGGTTACATCAGGATATTCGATAAAAAGCTATTTTTACGTTTCCACCCGTAATTTTGAAACGTCCCTATATTGTTTCTCACAATGTTGAGGGTGCACAATACCCGCCCCTCCTTGACTACTACTAGAGAGTTGCGGGGGCGGGGTGAGTACTGAGTAGGTAAGGCGAAGGAGAGCCGGATCGGGAGCGGGTGAGTATTTCCAGCCGGCTAAGCGACCAGGTGGTCGAGGCTAGCGGTATTCTCTCGCACCTGCTTGTAGACGGATCAACTGGGTCCAAATTAGACTGCGTTCTCTATAATCCTCGTCAAGTGGTCGAACAATGCTTCGCAACGCACGTACCTCATCCCTCTCTCCTCCCTCTCACCCCCTCTCCCTCTACAAATACTGTGCAAACATCCTGTACACACTACACACTTTCTACGACTTAGCAGCTTAACCGAAACCAGTCCGGTCGAAAGATCTTTCGAAAGCAAGGCTTTACTTACTTTTTGTAATTTGATTTTATGGTCAGACGTGACGAAGAAATCCTTGCTTTCGAAAGATCTTATCGACCGAATTCAAGTAATATTGGCTATATGAAGCTTTTTAAATTTATTGATTATATACGTTCCAACATTAGAGCTCATAATCCTCTCATACATTTTAAACACGAGCGTTGTACGCATATAACAAATGAAAGGGAAATCTCTAGCTCAGAAATTAAAATAACACGCATGATGACATTAGGGATTTAAATAAACTAACGCGTATATTCTAGCTTGATCAGTGGAATGTTCAAGGATGGGTTCTTGCCTCTTAGACAATGTGATTGTGAGTACAGTAGCCTATGTTGTGCTGCGTGTGGTGTCCTAGATGCCTAGATTCCCGACGATTGTTCTCCCTCTGCTGTGCTGTCAGTGTCGTAGCATGTCAAATGTAAATGATCAACTCACAACACTGAACACTGAACACGAATCATATGTTAAGCGACTAAACGTTGCGTCTAAGCACTCATCAAGTAACAGGTACTGTGTGATCTGAATAATTCATTAGACGTCAGACTCATCGACAACGTAATCAAATCAGCTTTAGCTTCAGTACAAATACTGTACACCGGATAAGTCGTTAGTGTTTACTAATGTAGGCTACTTACTAATGTAGGCTACTTACTTCCTAGGCCTAACTAGGCACCAGGTTACCCCCACTACTAATACTAGCCCCTCCCTTACCCTTCTCTAAATAACGTGCTATGCTCGGTTTGTTTTAGGTTTCCATGTCTAACCCTAGACACGTCATTTGCGTGACCAATTAGTAACATTTATGGATCATAAATACTTTTTCAATGTCTAGTGGTTTTAGATGGTTTACCAAAAACGTTTACCGTGCAGAGTAGTTTTTATGAATGTTTCACATAATTATCAATGCAATTATGGAACATTAGGCTAAGTTTTAGCTAAGTAACGGTTGTTTTTGTCAAAATACACATTTCGTAACAGTGGTTCGCATATTGAAAATAATAAACCAAGGTAGTTTTAGAAAGAACCACATCTGAAGCAGTAAAAAAAGGTTGAAGAGCAACGTAGTGTAACGGAAATGTGTTTCTTTGGTGAAAAATGTAGAAAACGTCTTATGTATTTAACTCAGTTCAGTATTTGATATTCAATTCTTTTCATCCGCTTTCTTGCGAACAGAGTGAGTTCCAAACAGATGTCAGAGAAAAAGAAACTTCTCCTTTGTGTAATTTTCGAAACCTACAAGTATTATGGCAACTTGGAATGCTTTTCCATCTGAACCATTTAGGTTTGAATCTTAAAACTATTGAAAATATTTAAATTTGCTCAAAAATAGGGCTTGTATGTACTTGTAAATCGCAATGTCTTTCTTTTTGTCAATGATTATATATAACAATTGTAAACAATTGGTGGTTCCGTTGGAAGGATAAATGAATGAATAAATTCGCTTCCTTATTTCAGGAAACCATGGATAAAACATTTAACCTCTCTAATTTAAACCAGATTAACACATTGAGGAATCTAGTTAACTTGTTTATGTACAGATATCTGAAGCGGAAGATACTTAATCATATCACGAAACAACAAAATCTTTTGTCTCTTATTCAGCGAGGAATGGCAAGGTTTTATTATATTTGCGGGTTATTTGATTATACAAAACTGTAAACACGTACATCACACTAATTCATTTCCACGTAAATAGTGTATCTAAGTGAATCTAAGAACGTTGTGTAGCCCACATATAGCACCGCACGTGTGCATAGACGTTCACAGCCTACAGACTGAGGTGTTGTCACCGACATGGACATGAGGATATGACATTCTTTTGTTCTCCGACTTTCTTTTGTGTCAAAACCAAGATTTGTTGGTGGAGGGGGATAAGATTAGGTATCAAACTAGTTGCTGACTCATACACACTCAACACAATGAATGAGGGTTTAACTAGGTCTAACAACGTTATGTTATTATTTTAGGTTCACATTCGCAATAAACATTTAGCATCCCGTATGCAATGATGAATCATCTTATGGAGGTTGTAGTTAACTAAAAATACGCTGTACATTACTTGAAATAAAGTAAGTGAACATAATTTTTTTCCGTGGGGAAATTGCTACATTTGAAATGTAATAACAGTAAAATGTTGGTCTATAATTATCACAACAGTTTGGTTTGAATGTGTTTGCGTATCTGCTACTTTATGCAACGGTGTTATCTTAATGTTAATTTAATCCATTGGGCTCCTATCTAGCTCATTTGCATTTTAGTCGCAAATAAAACTGATGAAATAAAGGTGAACTACCGCCCACCGTGTATTAACGTCACGTTCTTTTTTACCGAGGAAGTATTTACTTTACAATCACACTGCGTTTTTTGTCTTTATTGCTTCTGTGTATTCATTTTATTAAAAAATAGGCATAATTAATAAATGATTGTTAAAAACCTTTTGAGGTACAAGTATTTTCCTGCAGAACTAAACTTTCTGCAAGTAAATTTGTAAGTTAATAGCGGTAAGTCTATTTAGTACGCAGGCAGCAGAAAGTACAGAGAAGAAATTCTTCTCTTTATTTCCTCCTCATTTTTGAGAAACGAGCTTGGACGCGATCACAGTTTCGAGTTAAGAATGTGTCCAGAATAGTTTGATTAGTTACGTGACTAAAAGCTGTATTATTTTAACGCACAGATGGCAAAGGTGTGTCGTAAACATTTTATATCCTCCTGCGCATCCAGGGTGGACAATCGATGTGTGGTGAAATTACCGGTTTTGAATTACCGTACTTTAATGTGATTGGTTTATGTGTGTTCAATTTATTTATTACATGAGTATATGCCGTACGTGCCTTTAAGGTGCTATGGATGATTTTGTCGATATGGTTGATGTAGGCCTGTCCTTGCAGATTCCCTGCTGTACAGCCGATTGTAACTGCTCTGACGTGGAATTAGTGGCTACAATATACAACTCGTTTATGTCGGTACAAGCTAAAGCAAGTGTAGAAACAAACGGAAACCAAACAAGTGTTTATCGGTGTTGTTTGGCTATTTCTTCAACTGACGTTAGCCTGAAATGCCCCATACTGGGTGATACTTTCTTTTTTTTTTTAATTCCCCATGTTACCGGGTTGAAAAATGTATGTGACCCATATCTGTTACTTTATATTTTTCCTTTCTATTCTTTCCTTAATGTGGTATCTATTGTCCTATCGATCAGCTGCATAGCACAAACTGCCCCCACGAATCAACTCAAAACGTCAGGGCAACAGCCGGAGAACTCTGGTTTGGGGCCCCCGACTCCCGTGGTACCAGTAGTCTCTTCACAGCACTGGTGGGCCGGGTTCCTCTCCTCTGACCTTTCTTCGTGTTTTTTTTGTGTTTTTGTTTTGTTTTATTATTAATTTTTTCTTTATTTTTTTCTGTTTTCTTTTTTAATTTTCTTCTATGCAGGAGAATCATAGATACTTCCGCCGTTCCAGCGTTTCAGAGCCCGCTTTGGGGTTTTGCCATTTACTTTGAGGATATTATATGGACATCAAATGTTGCTAAAGACAAACTGCGTAATAGGCTAAATCCTTAAACAAGTTTCACTGCCACAGTCTCAGCCGACTGTGAGTTATACGCAGTCCAAGTGCTTTAAAAACGTTACAGAGAGACAGACATAAATTTTGTTTTACGTCAGTTTTCTGCACAGTTGCCTACAGTTGTGTTGTGAGCTGGGTAATTGCTGCTCACTGTCAACTGATTGGTCAACCAGTTGCACACGGCTGATGGGTTGCTGCACAGTGCACAGTTGCCTACAGTTGTGTTGTGAGCTGGGTAATTGCTGCTCACTGTCAACTGATTGGTCAGTGGTGCACACAGCTGATAGAGTTGCTGCACAGTTGCCACAGTTGTGTTGTGAGCTGGGTAGTGCTGCTCACTGTCAACTGATTGGTCAACTAGTTGCCGGCTGATAAGTTGCTGCACAGTTGCCTACAGTTGTGTTGTGAGCTGGGTAGATTGCTGCTCAGTGCACAGTTGCCTACAGTTGCACGGCTGATGGAGTTGCTGCACAGTTGCCTACAGTTGTGTTGTGAGCTGTAGATTGCTGCACAGTGCACAGTTGCCTGGTGTGAGCTGGGTAGTGCTGCTCACTGTCAACTGATTGGTCAACCAGTTGCACACGGCTGATAGAGTTGCTGCACAGTTGCCTACAGTTGTGTTGTGAGCTGGTAGATTGCTGCTCACTGTCAACTGATTGTCAGTTTACACAGCCATTGCTGCACAGTTGCCTACAGTTGTGTTGAGCTGGGTAGATTGCTGCTCACTGTCAACTGATTGGTCAATTGTACTTGGCAGATAGAGTTGCTGCACAGTTGCCTACAGTTGTGTTGTGAGCTGGGTAGATTGCTGCTCACTGTCAACTGATTGGTCAACCAGTTGCACGGCTGATGGAGTTGCTGCACAGTTGCCTACAGTTGTGTTGTGAGCTGGGTAGATTGCTGCTCACTGTCAACTGATTGGTCAACCAGTTGCACACGGCTGATAGAGTTGCTGCACAGTTGCCTACAGTTGTGTTGTGAGCTGGGTAATTGCTGCTCAGTGCACAGTTGCCTACAGTTGTGTTGTGAGCTGGGTAATTGCTGCTCACTGTCAACTGATTGGTCAACTAGTTGCAGCGGCTTCATGATTGCTGCACAGTTGCCTACAGTTGTGTTGTGAGCTGGGTAGATTGCTGCACAGTGCACAGTTGCCTACAGTTGTGTTGTGAGCTGGGTAGATTGCTGCACAGTGCACAGTTGCCACAGTTGTGTTGTGAGCTGGTAGATTGCTGCTCAGTGCACAGTTGCCTACAGTTGTGTTGTGAGCTGGGTAATTGCTGCTCAGTGCTGCACAGTTGTGTTGTGAGCTGTAGATTGCTGCACAGTGCACAGTTGCCTACAGTTGTGTTGTGAGCTGGTAGATTGCTGCTCAGTGCACAGTTGCCTACAGTTGTGTTGTGAGCTGGGTAGATTGCTGCACAGTTGCCTGGTGTGTTGTGAGCTGTAGATTGCTGCACAGTTGCCTACAGTTGTGTTGTGAGCTGGGTAGATTGCTGCACAGTGCACAGTTGCCTGGTGTGTTGTGAGCTGGGTAGATTGCTGCACAGTGCACAGTTGCCTACAGTTGTGTTGTGAGCTGGGTAGATTGCTGCACAGTTGCCTACAGTTGTGTTGTGAGCTGGGTAGATTGCTGCTCAGTGCTGGTGCCTGGTGTGTTGTGAGCTGTAGATTGCTGCACAGTGCACAGTTGCCTACAGTTGTGTTGTGAGCTGGGTAGTGCTGCTCAGTGCACAGTTGCCTACAGTTGTGTTGCGAGCTGGGTAGATTGCTGCTCAGTGCACAGTTGCCTACAGTTGTGTTGTGAGCTGGGTAGATGCTGCTCAGTGCACAGTTGCCTACAGTTGTGTTGTGAGCTGGGTAGATTGCTGGCAACTGACGGCTCGCAGGCAAGCTCCCAGGACACTTGATTAACTTTGTGGTGTAACACGGATTAATATAATATCTTGAAGAATCCTCGCCGCGTCTGTTGCGTAAACTCTGCCACGCCATCTGCTTCAACTCACCTCACAGCTTGTCAGTTGTCACACATCTTCTGTTCAACTTTCTTTGATCGAAATGATTAAATTTTACTTTTCAGCAGACGTGGTAAACAATTCTGATGTCGTTTTTCTATTTGTTAATTCCTTATGTTCAAGTTTTAAGGGATTATCAATGTCAGCTCCTTATCTGCTACAAGTTGTTGGGTAATTAGGCAGGTTTCTGAAATAAAACACATTTTTACACTCAATCTAATTATCATATTCTTTAAAGAATACAGCGCAACTTATTTTTAAGTTCGCCTTGTAATTTGCAAGCAACTGTATCAACATTATAAAATCGAACAGATGAGATTTTACAATATAGCTTGATAATAAAACTGCAACAGCATTTTTGTTCCGGTCGGTGTTTAAATACCAGCCGGGACAAATTTCCCGATGAAAACTTTAATCAAAGAGACTAATGAGGTAAAAATGAGCGGGGGAGTATTTGGAAAGAGTTGCGCAAGGCCAGTTCGTGCTTCAATTATTTCATTTGTTATTTAACGGAACATTGACGCACGACTTGCTTGGCTGTGCCAGCTCGCCTCCCTTGCTCCTTGTCCCTCGGTCCCTCACCCACCGCACTCACCACCACTCCAGCAATGTCAACATTTAACACACATTTCCCACATCATATTCCAATATACTGTACCATATTTCATTTATATACCAGCGTATTCGTTATTTCCAACACATCGCTGGAATCGGGTTTTTATACGAAGAGAGCTCGGATTATGAAAACATGATAATTTACCATAGTATGTATAAGCTATCAATTTGAGTGTTCACTATCATTTATGTTATGATTTTCTTTTCTTTTCCAGGTAAGTGTCCCATGGCATGTCTCATAGTGCACCTTTAACGGATCATCTGTATGTATTATTTTATTTTTGATTTATTATACATTCTTCATAATGACGTATCGTAGGTATTTATTTAGTAGTGAGTGTCATTTGCAAAGGGAGTAGGGGCGGGAGGTAGAGGTGGAAAGGACAAGATGCGTAGGACGGTTCTGTGGTGGTCCGCACTAGCCGCACAGCCCGCACCTCTCGCCTCTACCGCCCGGGCCCGCAGTACCACTGGGCCGTGCCGCACAGCCGCAGTAAATAAGGGGCCTACGCGCAACTATACGTTCTTCTGGTATAATTGCTAGCGGAATTACAATGTCGCAGCGTCTCTCAGGACCGTGATTTCTGCCCCGGGCGTCCACTTCTCAATCTTGTACGCTACTCTGGTCGCGCTGTCAATCTTTTCTAAGAACCCCAGTTTCATTTTCAACCAAGCTAGTGTTCTATTATTTACCAGACGTTGAAACGGAACCGTGTACTCCTACGATGTTTAAGCAATCACAGGTTAATTTTAGTTAATTTTATGGATTGTACTTTCAAATAAATCTATACTCATCGTCCGCGGTTAATAATGTGCTAAATATGAATCACACATTCACTTTAGTATATATATGACGTAAGAGGTAAACACGTGCTTTTGGAAATTATAGAAACAATCTAACATTGTCTAGCCAACAAAAACTCTAATTTTAAAGATTGTGCTTCCATTTACCCTTAAAGTGTATGAAACTTAAGCTATATCTACTAGGTGTACTACATTTATAGAGCTGGAAAAGGGCTGTCATTGCGGTCTGAATTGCAATCGGTCTCAGTTCAGGAGCAAACGTGTTCAGGAGCTTGGGCGAGTGAATGTGTGGTTTTGGCAAACGGTAGCGAGCAGACCGAGCTGCGAAACAGTGAGCGACCACCTCCCCTGGGCGCTATAAACTTGTGAACCAGATGGTCCGGTCCATTGGATCCGTGAATTATTGAATTAGGTGAGCAAAAGCTAGTGTAAAACTGTTTACGGGAGTTAAACACATGGCATATCTCACCTTTAAGATAGCAATTAGTTTTATCGTGATTATTCATCTATATTGCCTATGATAAAAACGTCAGCTATAAACGAAGGACAAACAGATTTTGAAACCCTGCGTCGATGGAAATGTAGTTGTTTAACCTGATTACTTTCAAACAAGTCATCTGGTCCATTTCATCGGTCCACTTTAATTGTGAAGTTTGATATGCAGTATATGGTTTCATTATATGGCTTTAGATCAAGATTTTGAAAGAAACTATGGGATACTTATTTAAATACAATTTTCCATTTGATTATTGTAGAGGTTTGTTCCTAAGCCAAAAGTCCTGACACTTCCTTCAATTTATATCGTGGAAACACTATCTTCCGTCAAAAAAGTAAAAACCTCCCCTGTTTCCTTACACCCAGTAAATCCCAATCTAAACTTACGTAACAGAAACAATCTCTTAATATCAAGACACCGTTCAACCCTTTCTGAACACCACCTCTTGCAGTGGGTAGTGCGACTTTTCAATTCTCTCCCTGGATCAAGAACCCAACAAAAACATGCTACTAAAAAAGCTTCTGCTAGACCATGCCTTTTATAAATTCAGTGAGGCTTCCGGACCATGTATGGTTGGTGAACTACCTTGTCATTTAGTTATTTTATAAATTTAACGTGTGAGCATGTAGCTAAGTATTGTATTGGCAACCAATGATTTGACTTTGAGATTACAGAACTGAATCCGGGTAATTGGGAAGCGGCCAGTGACTCGTACTAGCAAGCGCGAGTGGGAGGACCGAGGAGAGACAAGTAATCTCGGCGTCCACCTCTTGAACCCTGAACGCGCCATAAAGTATCGCGACAGACGGCTTTCATTTCGCACAATTGTCGCCGAAGCAAACTTAAATTTAAGATAATCATTTAGCGAGCCGGTGGAGTTGAAAACTGAAATACGCGCGCAATTAAGGGGCCTGAGTGGAATACGAAGCACGAAGGGATTGGCACATTAGTAAGCACGAGATGTGCGTCTAGGCGCTGTGTCGGGTGTCGCATACAGCACACACCATACAGCATACGCCATACAGCACACACCATACAGCACACACCATACAGCACAATAACCATACAGCATACGCCATATCGCATTCTCCCTACTAACACAAACCGGCTCTCCACTCGAATCTTTCCAACTAACTGTTTGCTATACGCCAATCAAATACGTCCAAGTGAACAAAGTTAAGTCAAAACACTCAATCACCATTCATCCCAAATACCCTTCAGGAGAATTCGGTGTCTCAAATTAAAGTAAAGTATCAAATTTTTGAGTAAGTGTGTTGTCAACAAACCCCCAGGCTTTTAATTGGGTAAGGGCTACTTAAACAATTTACTGGCATTTGCCACCATAAACCCTAAAATAATAACTATATCAATATCCTAGCAAAAGCTATCCGTAAACTCGGATCATATTATCTCAACCACCAAGTGTAGCTCAATCTAGAAATAATAAAACTGATTTGAATTACTGTATAAACAAAACAATTTGTGTGGTATTGTCAAGGGATACGATTGCACGAGTCGCAAAGAGTGCAACGTTGCAAGCCATTAGCGCTAAACAAATCTAAACAGCACTTTTAAATGGCCATTCGTATAATCAAACTAATTGAGGATTGTTTGCTGTGTCGTCATTGTGTCCGGGTAATTGTCATTAGTGTTGTGGCGAGAGAGTGATGTGGCGGGTTTAATGTGATGTAAGGAACGAGTGAATTGAATAAAGCGACGAGTGAGAAGTGAGGATACAGGACAGAAGGAGAATTAGTGAGGTCGCTTGGGAGAACCTGCCAAGCGTCGAGCGATGTCCGTAGCTACAGGATGTTCTACAGATCTACACCACCAGCCTCAAAGTCCTTCAGTTTTTCAGCACGTTTTATTTCCAGGGCTAATTCTACGCTCTACACCTTCACTTATACTTATATTTCCAGATACTGCGTAGCTTACTTGACAAATCAGGTAAACACCGGAGCATTTGACAAGGCAATCTCGGGGAAGAATAAATATTTCTTCAATTTTGTCAATAATTTTTCCTAAGATTTATTATTCTTTTAGTCTTCATCAGATTTTCGTTTGGTCAAATTATACCATAAGGTACAATCTAGTTGTTCCGGTTCACACCACGTTCAAACTGCATAGTTAGGTTGAGATATTTCGGCTTCGCTGTGGAGTATCACCTTCAGTCACTGATTGGCTGGAACATCAAAATATCTCAACCTAATAAATTATGAAGTTTGGACGCGGTGTAATGAAGAAGAACTAGATTATAGTTGTGGTACCGGCCGCGAAAGCCTAAGAGTTAAGTATACTATAAGGTATACATTTCGCCATATTATACCGTAAGTAGATAATATTTCTATAAAAAACTACGAATAATTTAACAAAGACATGCCCAACATATTTAAAGTGGCGTTTAACGATAAAAGCAATCGGATGAGGCTGGTGGATTGATAGAGAAATACAAACTCTCAGACTGAAACAACTCCGCAAGTGCCATCACACGTGAAAACCTGTCATAGTATCGATAACTTCCCGCTTTAAACGATAAATAAATATAAACCTCGAACCCCGGCATCATTGCTGAATTCCAGGAATTTAGCTCGATCAGTAAAACCAATATTTGCCAAACTTCGTTTATGAAATCACCTGTTTGTTATCGAAATAACTGATGACCGGGAGTGAAAATTGAAATCTAGGAAACAGAAGAATGCATCGGAACCGGCATTGTAAGTGAATTCGTGGGGAGCGGCGTCGAATCACACCGGCAAATATAATCTGAGTAAACAATCAATGAAGCATTGTCGATCAGAATTGAACTGTCAGGCTGTCGATAAATTATACATCGACTTGTTTAGAAATAGTGAAAATCCTACAGAGGGCGTTTATTATGTAAAACCAATTATCCAGAGCGTATGTAGTATATTGTGGAGTGGACAGTACGAGTATATAACTGCAACCTGACGTTACCTAGTGTTACCTAGAGATGTAGGCAACGCCAGTGGGTGTGATCTGTGATGACGAGTTATTCAAACACTAATTTCATTGTTAATCTTAAGTTAAACCCGTAAACATTTCATAAAATGTTCTCATACATTGCTGAAACGTTAATCAATGTTTACGCAGTATTATGACGAACAAGCGTGTTTGTCGGCGACCTTTTAATCCATTAAGAAATTAAACTAAAAACAAGTACTTTACACATGTTTAAAATTGCAAAAAAGGCCAATATATGCCTTTAGTGATATTTTGGCACGCGCGCTTTCAACAGCGATCGTCTGGCAAACTTGTTACATAAAAATGACTAAAATCTTATTTTAAACAACTATTGCCAATAATCTTCACTTCAAGAATTTTTAAAATCAACATTTAATTTCCGGTTGACAGATGTAGGCCTACTTGACTGAATGGTGGAACTGAGTGTTGGGAAAACGTGAAATTCGGACGCCGGTTTAATATTTGTCGCTGTTAGGCTATTGTGGTGCAAAGGAACGTCTTTAATAACACGGGGAGAATTTTAGGAACGGCTATATCTCGTGGCCTGGCTTCCCTTCAACGTTGCTACTTGCTCTTGTTTTATACGCGTTTTGATTGTTAAGCTTTACTACCCGTTCCATAATATGATATGTTAAAGAATGATCAAATCAATTTCATATACCCGTGTTTGAAGGGGATACTACAGTTAAAGTGTTTTTAAAAACTGTGCATTGTTTACATGTTTTTTATGTTAATTTTTAGTTTGTTCCCCACAGTTAAACCAACAATTTGCTTACAGTATTTGCATAGTCTGTAAATCGAAGATGGTCTACCAACGTCCGTCAATATTATAAATCACATACATAGTTGTTACAATGTGGCAAATGTTTTTCTAGACATTACTGTAGTTTGAAAACTAGGGTCTACTGTTCCTAGACAATGCGGTGAGTACTGAGATGGTAGCAGGTAGAGGTAGGGCGAAGGGTAGAGGTAGTGGCGCAATGGCGAGTCCGCATCCCGGTAGTCAAGATGCGAATGCGGGCATGGCAACAATAGCGGGACAGGCATGATGCGTCGGAAGATGCGAGGGCAGCCGGTAAGAATGCATAATGGGTTGGCGATGCAATGCGCACATATTTATAAACCAGCGGTTGAAGATTACAGCTGGCGATGCGATGGCTAGATAGGCAAAACATACAGGTAGCACCAGAAGATGCATGTAGCAGGCGAGCGCGGCAGCGTTATGATAGGCGATGCAATGGCTAAAAATGCTGAAATGGCTAGAAGCGAAGTTAGCTGGCGAAGATGCGGTGCCGGTTAAGATTGTCAATGCTAAATGCCAGTATGGCGAAATGTAGCATGAATGATCCATACAGGCGGCTAAGATGCGAAAGGGCGTAGCGGCAAATGGAGCAGGTAAAGAAGCACGCGTATGCAATAAGATGCATCGGGTTGTACGGTTAAGAAGATCAAGAAAATGCGGTAGAGTGTAGCGGGTAAAGTGTAGCGGTAGAGTGTAGAGTAGGGCATGCACGCTGCGCTGTTTTTGCTCAGCAGTAGCAGATCTGTTCTCTGCGGCTCGGCCTGTGGTTGCCAATGTAGCTCTTTCCCATGAATTATTTATCATCTCCGGTTGAATCCTTTAATTAAATTTCTCGAAATAAAACAGTTCTGGGGAATAAATACGAGATGTTTGCATTTGTAATACCTCTGTTTCAATCGCATCAACCAGCGGTGTAAAATATCTCTGCTTTTCCCCAGTTTCGGTTTGTTTAACAGAGGTAAAGTGCTTATTGGTGTTTTACGATGCGGGTTTACCATGTGGCAGTAACCTTGTCAAAAGGTATCTTTTGTGTGTGTGTGTGTGTTAATGTTTGTTTGCTTAGGTACTGTATTATTTTCCCAAACTAGTTTAAATTCGCCTGGGCATTTAGATCAAACATTTGCAAAAATCTAAGCTTAGTATACACTAAATTGCTTACCATGTAGAAATAATTACTGTTCATACAGTTTTGTAATTTCTGTCATAGATTTATCAACAATCTAGTTGCGTAATGGGCTATAAACTAACAGCGTGGTTAGTGGGGACTTCATGTTATTGCCTTGGTTGTGCAGACATTTCAGTTGCTTACAACATTATAAGGTTGATTTTCTAATCTATCAGTCGATTCAACATTCAAAACCTAATGTCTTGTTTTTAGTTTGAAACAGTCGTTCATCTTTGTGTACTCTAAAGTTTGTGACAATAATATTTCAATGTGCAAACAATTTATCACAATGACTGAGGCGGTGGGGGAGAGGAGGGGGATATGTTGAGCTTATGAAAAGCGGAAGAGCGAGACCCAGAGCGAGTGAACGGTTAGTTAACCCGTGCTGAGGTTCAGGTTGAAAGATCGATTCCCGGCCCCGGCCCCGAGAACCGAGTCGGAAGGAAGCAAGGGTCAGATGAACGCAAGTCCATCACCACTAGCTCAAGATGGAAGTTGAAACAATATCCCATCACCGAGTTCCGATCATTAATTCAAATTTAGCCCTCGCAGAGCAGGGGCTCGGTTTAAAGCGTATTGATTATTTGACGCGTGTGCTGGTAAGTCATTAAAAGTTGGTCTGCCGCCACCACATCCAATGCACCGCCTGATCATGGCTTGTAGGCTTCATTTGCCAGTACAGTTCCACCGATGTAGGCCGTATCAACGTCGCTACGTTACGTAACTTACTGTAGGCAGGAGCTATTTTTATGGCAAACCCCTGAAAAGTACTCGCACCCTAAGGTTATAAGGAATATCAGCAATGTCTAAGGCCAAGTCGTTCAAAATCCAAATTTGAATAGTTAATTGAACGTATTGCGCTGGATATTTTCAACGCAAACGCTGATATTAAAACGATATTGCAACTGTATTTTATTAAATTAGGAAGTGTATTAATATGATTACATGTAATGCACGATCGGTAGATTGGTTTTCGTTGCAATTTCCGAATTATTAGCTTGAAAGGGAAGATGACTGGTAAGATAGCTTGAAATATCTCACTGCGGGGTGTTAACTTGTGGAAAGAAATATACGTGTCATTGACCAATGAAATTTGATTTCTCAAAGAATCAACATCGTCCAAGCAACAAATTGTCTCAGCTTGAATTGTACTGAGGTTTAGCCGGAACATTTTATTAACTTGAAACATAACGCATATTACTGCAGTGGATCAGTGAAAATTGATTGTACCATGGTTTCTATTAGGACCCCACAAGGTATTTTGGAAATATGTGAACAGTGATCACGCTATGAAAGTTGCGGCACTAGACTGTTCGGTGCGGTAGTGTGCGTGTTGACGGTGTTGTGTGCGTGTTATTTGCGTGTCTGTGTGCGTGGTGAGAACTGTTTAACAGCATCGAACACTAGAGACTTGTGAGGATCCGTGCTTCAGACAGCCACGACAATACCGCACACCGAACACTTCACTCTTCTCTCTCATAGATCACGATCACAGTGATCACACCACCTAAATGACTTCACTAAAATTGGTCCGTAGCATATCTGCGACTGATTAACATAACCGTGTAGTTAGTGCGCTTAGCTCAGCTGAACAGTGCATTGAGTGCACAGTGCACGCAGCAGGATGAGGGAGGGGAGGGAGGAGCTTCCACACGGCTCCGAAAGTTTACACCCGATGTTTCACGCTGTAATCACATTTACTCCTTTTCAATCTCCCGTTAAGCAAACGGAATTTCTAATAAACATAGCGCAGTTTTCTCGATCGAGAGAGTAATTGAAAGTCAGTAATGAGTCGAGTGACGTGATGAGCGGGGTGTCGGGGGTTCTATTGAAGAGGGTGGAGGAGTTGTTTAAGAGTGTAATATGGAGATGGATATGGATACGTAGTGATTACACTATCAACACATCCGTAGCAACACCGCATCTTATCACGGCATGATCATCCGCAAACAAATTGAGCATTTCACAATTTCCACATCTACTCTCCTCGCCATACGAAGGTAATTTCCAATCAGAGTCGGCGTTAATGTGCGGCCCCAGTCGTGATTGACCTCGACTCACCGTACAGCGTACTTCATACTCACCACACTCGGCTCCTCGGACGACTGGCCTCGTAATCATCATCGACATCATCGAATCATCAATACTCCTCCGCAAACCGCAGTCAGCAATCTCCATAGTCCACGCATCTGTCATCTACAGCCATTACAAGATAACGCTCTTGACTCTCTTTTCTTGAAGTATCTTGAACTTTAAAACATACCTTGAAGATAACAGCATTTAAATACTTGTGTTTCAATTGACGGAGTTTTGGAAATATTTTAATATGAAATGTTGCCACTTTTAAAAGAATAGTCAGTGACACAGGTGACTTTTCTCTGATAAGGATCATTTAATTGAAGATTTGACTTGTTGTATTTTACTAATAGTTCATTTTCAAAGTATGTCAAAATTCCCAAACACAATTTCAACGTTTTATTATAATTATAGAATGTGGTGGACTTCTTTAGAATAGGTTACAAACTCCACAGGAGATCTGAGTAGCTTATATTCGATTAGCTATATTTTAACTAACCGTGCGGAGTTAATGCACCGGTACAAAAACTAAACCTATCTAGCGAGAAGAATAGAACGAAGAATGGTCTCAAAGGCAATTTGTAAATCGCTTAACTCGATTCCATTGACGAGAGCACAATTTGTTCATTTAGCGGGGTCGATCGTAATGGGAGTTTTGAAGGAAGGTGAGTAGAGGTCGTGGTTTATAACAAATGACGGCCAGAGTTGCGGTATTTGAGAGTGCGCGCCTGATAGATCGACACGGGTTCGGGCCCCCGCCGCGTCTTAACAAATAATAAATGAAAAGATTAGATAGAATGTGAGGACTAAGTGAGTCCCCTCCCCATCACCCCGCTCAGTCCGGAGCGATATTTCTCCCGTAATACCACCTGCTCGCCGTCCGTCCGTCCATCCGTCCACCCGCCCGTCAGCTCCCACCCGGACTGCAGGTCGCCAAATACCACCGGATTAATAAGGCTATCTCTTTTATCGGTCGAGAAAGAGATCTTCTCGCCCACAATGGAACTGGTATTTTCTTCGAATTAGTCGAGAACGGCTCTCCGGCATTCGCTCAGTCGAGGTCTCCGATTCTGTCGTCCGAGCTTCGGTGTGGGCGTATCGCTTCGAATTTAGATACAAAACCCATCTTTATCTTCAGCTTTTTACTAGCTATCCCACCCGGCTTGTGTTATACGTAGTCGAGCTGTTTCACACGTGCTTCATGAATACGAAACAGTCTAATTGAACATTTGTTCGAGCTCGGTAAATGACTCTTATTATTAGACTTCAAATAAGGTTTATAAAGGTGTGGTCGGCTAAATAATTCATACAAGAGCACCAAAGAAACGTGTTTTGCAAAGTTCATGTTTACCAAGTAGGAAACAAAATGTACAGTAGTGGTGAAACAAAAGAAGCTGACCTTTTGCAAAGGCTACTTGTTTGACAAACTGGCCACCGCAAAGATGAATAAAAACGACACGACTTCACGTTCTTGTAAATTATACAATCGCACACGTAATATTCAGTTTATTTTTGGCTTATGTTTTCGCAAAACTCAACTGTATTTTAAATGTTTAGAAGTATTAACGTTAACTATCTTTTCATTTTCAGAATTCAACTACTTAGAAATACATTTTACACAAGTCGTACATGACAATCTCACGAACATAAAGAATCGTTTGCAGTGTTTGATCGTTTACTCAGATATCGTAGCTGTATCCACATGCGCAATATGGTATAGGCCAGGGTGCTCACCGGGCTCACTTATCAACGCACGTCGCACGTAGATCCATAAATCCTACTACCAGTGACGTTCAACATATGTTTAGGATGACGAGATTGTCCGGACTCCGGAGTAAAGTTCACATATTGCGAAACTGTTTAGAAAGTGACGGCCGATGTTTTGAAACTGGTGGACAGCGGGTCAACAGGCACTTTACACTCTATGGCGTTTTAACCTGTTCCATTTGGGGCATGCAAAGACTCCACTCTACACAAATACACCATAGGTCACGAGGCCCCTTCGGTGGGAATTAGCCTCCGTTCTACGTAGCTCCTTACGAAATAGATACAACATTTCAACATAAACTATTTCACAAAATAATTTGAACATTTTCACAAACATACAGTAAATTATTTTAAGGTATAAAAATAAGCTTGAGATTGAGTGATAGAGCGTATCCATAGAGATAATCCATTTTAGCTGAACTTTGTTTGCGCCGTTGTAGTTTCGGAATGTTTTAGTGCTTACAATTAATTCTAATTGGTATTCATGCTTTGGTCTGTGTAAAAGAACAGTTCTTGAACCGAATCACTGAACTTTATAAATGATCTGAAACAGTTAACAAGCAACTGCAGGATTGACGAGACAAGAGTGTAGAAGGCGCAGTGTAGAAGCAGGCTGTGGAAGACTGAAGAGAGGCAAGGTGAGGAACCGGAGAAGGGTACCGGGCAGAGCAGAGGTCTACAATTGGGCCCAATTTATTCGCATCAGATAGTTATGAATGAATCCTTGGCCCGCGGCGGGTGCGCTATTGACGCCGGTATCTGGCAGAGCGGTCAGCGTCCACAGCACACACCGGCACCGGCACCGGCCATGCAGAGATCATCTCTCCGAGACAGTATCTGTGCGACTGTACACTGTAGTCTGTCTGTACAGTGTACTGCACTCTTCCACTCTAGTCCTGTCTGTGGACTGTGGAGAGATGTAGACAAGTAAGGCCCAGAGGACATGTGTAACGGTACCCTGCCTGCTTCTCTCGGCGCGCTCCCAACACTCCTAGAATCTGCTCGTGCCTCGTCCCTCGTAGTCTAGTGCCAACCGCCAACCGCCAACAGTCGTACACTCGTACATAGCACTAGCAGGCTAACAACCGCCAACAGTCGTACGTTCCGAAGTGTACTACGCTCAAAATAGTTATGTTAAATATCATTTTTATAGACATTGTTCGCAGAAGATTTTGTAGCCTACTCGTAGCTTCTCTTGCAATTCCCACATACGAATTTGTTTCTCAGATACGTGCTGTATTGATAAGGAATCAAACACAATTTCCAGTAAAGCAAATGACTCCTGAGAAAGTTGTGCAGGGAGTGCCAGGTTTCATGCGTACTGACTACTGCAGATATTGGAGCTGGTGCGCAGGCGCGATTGCGGCAGTGCAATGCGCAAGCGCATGACTGAGACACGGGGTTCTGGGAAGAGACGATTCCTGGCCACCGTGAGAAGAGTGCTGACTTCTTTCTATCTTCGCTCAACTTTACGCTCATGCTCATTCTACTCGAGTTGCTACTGCACTGCTACATCGTGATGGCATAGCTTTTTCATATTTTAAATAATCCATTTATTTATATAAAAAATACCACTTTTATCTTTGATCTCACACATAACTAGTTTAGGATTTATGACCCTTTAAAGTTGATTGGAAAACGTAGTGCACTAAACTGTATTTAAGTGACAAAACTGAAGATTTTCAGAAATAAAAATCTATAATTACCTCAGTTTGCTTGAGCAAAGTGGTGAGTTCATCACTTGTAACCAAGTATAATGGTGATGTACGTTTTATCGGATATAAATAATGTAGGTTTGTTTTCGACTTGTTCCACGCCATCGAATTAATTTGCTTCTAATATAACTATCCGTAACAGAACTATGTCATCGGAAAATTATATAAGAAACCTATTGTTAAGTTTGTAAAAAAAGAACAGAAACTCCGTATTTTATTACCTTTTGTTGACAATAATTTGTAAGTTTTCAAACAGCCGTTAAAAGAGTCAAAGGGCGGTAATTGACTGCTTTGTTTCCAGTTTAGATTTTGAAAGTACTTCAACCTCAGGTCGAGTTTTAACTTTTAATTTCCTGGGAATATTATTCCCTCAAAGACGTTTTCTTATTTACTTCTCGTAGAATTTGAAAGAAATGATTGTTCTTTCAAACATTAAATTGTTGAAATTCACCAAGCTCATAATGATCGCCCTTGCATTTGTATTATTTTATATCAAGTCTTGTGTTGAGAACACTATCTTTTGTTATTTCATACATTGTTGGATCACGCGTCATCCACTATATTTACATATATAAAGCCGTATGTAATTTGTGTTCTTATTTTTTCATTAACTATAAAATTTCACCTGCTCATTCCAACAAATATTTGAAACAAATTAAAGCATTAAAGTACATTTTGTGGTATGTTTTCTCATTGTTGTACTGGTGTCCTACATCGGCTGAATGCAAACTCATCATCGACGTCCCTACGACCTACGTTGGTACGAGCAGAACTGCAGAATGCTCAGCACATGGATTTAATCCAGGATTACCGATCAATACAACTGTTGCAACTTATTTTATTTAATCAAGACGATCCTCCCATCTCGCCGATGAGTAATTTTTCCCTCAGGGGTTAAGCCGCTCTGCAGGGATAATGTCGGCCAAGGGGAGTTTTAATGGGGCCTAATCACTCAAGAGCCAGTACGACTTTACCCCTTGATCCAACAGATATTTCTTTTTAATTATTGCGGCCACATGAAATGATAAAATACTGTTTAACATTTTGTATTATGGTATAGACAGTTGGTTTTATTGGATTTTTATTAGAAAACAACAACCCTTTGGAAGTTTTCAATTCGGCTCAGAGTTTATTTATTTTTCGGTAGTTCTTGCTATTGTTCGCATTCAATTTGTAACATCTTTTTGTGCGTTTCATTACGGTTTAGTTTCTAGAACGTAGATTATCTGGATTCTATAACTTGATGTCTATTAAGTTAAAAGCTTACAAGTTGCATTTCAGAATACAGTATTGGGTTCCAATAATCACCAGTACAAAAAGCGTATCCTCTAGTTTGACCCTGCTAGGTATTTTAGCCCGTACCTTGCCTTGTATTCTTGAAGCCGAACAAGATCCAGTTATAATGAAGTATATAAAATGTACTGCCAGGCCACCCACTTTTAAACCGACCTGAAGCCCTTCGTAGTGGACAGATTCTTGTTGTACTCGAGAGCCAAATACAGTCACCTAGAGAGCTGTAGCCTGTAGTTGCAACTTGTTCTCAGGAATTGTACGTGGGCAGAGCGCGGAGGGAAATGTAGCGAGAAAGTTCAAGGCAACTGTAACCACCGACCGATCTGCAGATCTGCAGATCTGGTATGGTAGGTCTGCAGACTACTCGTGTCTTGTATTTGCTATGCAGTCTGTACCGAGTATACTGCTTACTGAATCTCTCAGAAAAAAATCTCCGATCTGTATAAACCTCCTGCAACCACCGGGCACCGGCACAGGTCGAAAGATGTATCAAAGTCGAACAGACTCGTCGGTAACTATGTAACTCTACAGTTGACTAACCGAATGAATGTGATTAGGAAGGGAATGAAACGGAATGACTAAGGAAGCAAAGGTGACTATCGCTCGGAGAAGCAGAATGGGGCGTAATGAAGTGTTGAATAGTCTTTGTTAACGTCGTTAGGCGAGCATTTTCAACCTGTGCCGTCTGCCGTCACGCGTACGTCATTCGGTTGACACCGACTCAGTCGGAAATATTGACTTAACTTCAACCAGGGCGCCGGAGAGGTTGTTGCACTTACGTGTCTCTGTCAGACCCTGTGGCCGAGACTCCAGAAAACAAACTGATAGCTTAAGCTCTGTGCGATGAAAATATTTGCGAGGAGCAAATAAATATCTTTAAATATACACACTGAATTAAACTGATGTAGTATAATAATCCACACGAAAATAAAAAGTTTCTGGTTTGCAACTTGAGGCTGACAATTGTTTTGCATTAGGCTTAAACGAATCCTGTAGTAAAAGAAAGGCATGATTAAATTTTAGGGTAAGCTGAAGGTCGAATGACACTTCTGGATCCTAGGTCTTGAAGTTTGTTTAGTTTTTGCAGTCTTGGTCAACTAGTGTTAGCCGCTTACTCATAGTACTTATACGATAGTTCGACCTCTAGAGTTTGAAAAGTTGACATGTAAGGTCCCTGAGTGTTGGATATGCCTGGTCGATGAGACTAGAGACTGTCACAGGTGGAGTGTCGACTGCTGATTGATGGGTTGAGAGGTCAGCCAGAGGTCGTGTGAGAGCCGTGGGTCCTCACAGGGTCCCAGAGTCTCGGACGCGTGCGTGCTATGGACACAATCACGGGCTTGGTTTGTTCGCCCGTCATTACCCGTTCATCCAGATTGGAAACGGGTCGTCTTATCGCATCTCCAGCACGACCCGTACCATTAAACATCATTCTTTCGGTGTTCCAGCCAAGGTCTTCTTTTCCGACCCTACATTCTTCGACAACACGTTATTATTCGTTCGGTTTCGGTACGCTTTGATATTTGTAAAGCGATGGTTCAAAACCTCACAATTCATCACAAGGGCCCGTAATGTCTTCGTATAGATGCAGTATCTATATTTATAAAATAATGCTGTCTTTGCGGTTTCTAAGTATGACAATTACGTCGAACTGAAACCGCAATATTCTCCTAACATTTCGTCGTTTCATTTCACCACCGTGAATCTCGGTTACGGGTAATTATCGTTGCTTTCCTGGATGACAAGACTGTAAGAGAAAGCGAACCTGCTTCCATTCAAGGAACTACTATTTGTGGCAATATAGTGCATTATTGTCAACACAGAAAGGACGTTAGAGCCAGAGAGTGGCCGGGGGCCTTTACCTTGATTTTGCAGAGCGAGTTCTGCACAGCCTAGAGGTAACCTAAACATTTGAGTTTCATTTTTATTTAAATCTCCGTTCAATTCAGACCGAAATATGTTTAATTCCATCCCTCCTTAATATCGGAGAATGTCTTCAGTACCGTAGCTACACTATTGAATACAATATACTCGTATATATCATAGAGGGGTTGATTTTGATATATTGCACTAGTCTCCTCTACGAGGCCGAGAGTCTGCAATAACGGCATTGGATGAACACCATGGAATGATGCGAAAGCTATAATCGACTACGAGTACAGGTATAGGTTATGTTACACCATTCAAGTCGTTTAACAAGTAAATAATACACCATTGTCCTTTGAAGTCTCATTAATGTGTTATCGTATCCCACCACACCACGTCACAGCTCTATTCGCGTTACAACTGTAATCACCTAACTTGACATAACCTATGTAACGGCTCTTGCAACAAAGATAGTTAGTTGCCAATCCATTTGTTACCAACGGATAAACCCGATTAGCGAAATACCCTTTATCTAACCGAGATCGACCAGTGCTCTACCCATAATGATCTTACGTTGTCATGACATTATTAAAATGTTTTGTAGCGAGGAAATTAACGAGCTGAAAGGATGAGAGGGGCGATAAGGAGTTTGTCGGAGGTGGAAGGGGGGAGGAGAAGGTACCAGGCTAATAAGGAAAGCGGTATAAATGAGCGGTGAAGGTGGAGGTGGAGGTGGTGGCGGTGGCGGTAGCGGGAGGAACAGGGGACACGTGAAACTAAGTTAATTACAGGACATTCATCAGCCCGCCGAGTTGCGACAAACATCAAGATCCCAGGACTAAGTCCGAGCATTACAATAAAGTGCTAGAGACTACTAGTAGACACTAGTCAGTAGTCAGTAGTCAGGCTACTGCACACTGCACTCTGCACAGTCTTTGTACTTCACAGTAGTATACAGTATACTACAAATGTCTGAATAGTCCCTGGAGTGTGATATGGATTTTATACGATCAGTACATTATTCGCGGACTACTTACTTACGCCGAGTTGCAGTTAATTTTGGAAACCAGAATTTGTGATGCCGTTGGTTCAATTAACATCGTGTACGAGAATACAAGGGTTATACTGGGTGAAAATATTCAACAATTTGCCCTTATTGTACATAGAATTAAACAGTCTTACAATTACTGCTGGTCATGCCCTTTGGTCCCGTACAGGCACGACACAGGTTACAAAATACGAATTCAATACTTAATCCTTCCACAAAAATAGCCGTTAATATTGTAGTGTCCATACGTACTGCCTTTGTGTCAGTACAGGCATTCTGTACGGTCTGGACGTAGCCGTACCTCGCCCCCACAACGTATGTGCGCCGCCGCCGCAGACTATTTCCATCAGCAGTCAACACGTCATTCTGCCAGACTTATGTACCGAGACAATTTACAGCTCTCATGTTCAACGCGGTGACATTTCCAATCAAAATATTTTTCGGCGACGGTCGTTTCTCACTGACCTGGCCGTCGACGATAAAGATGCAGGCACGGCCGCGCTCTCCTCTCCCCACCACTAGCTCACTGCACAAGAGCAAAACAACGCGTGTTCGTGCCGAAATGTGCCAGATCTGCGTGCTCCTACCATAAACAAAGTGGTGCAGACTAAATTATGTCGTCCTTGCTGACGCTTGCTGCATTGCTTTACGTTCTCGAGCTAACGCTACATTAACTTTCTCCGTATGTACGTGTAGCTTGTGAAGAATCAGTTTCGTCTGTCGTGGGTGTAAAGGTTATTGTGTTTATATTTCTCTCCGGACAACAGCTGTTTGCAGGCCAGTAAGCAGGTAATTCATAAGCTCTTCAAAATTGCCCGCTCGGTAACTACTTCAGCGAAAGCCATACGTACCATAACGTAGTTTTCAATAAAGTGTGTTTGTGTGTTTCTTAAGGGAAACACTTTGGAACCTCTAGTAAATGCACCACATATGTGTGAGACTTACATTTTCATGATTCATATTTGATTTAAATTCGGCATTACAGAACCATTCTTTGTTACGACAACAGATGTTCACCTTGACAATTACCATTTGTAACGAGTGTGTCGCACATGCAAATCTCGTCTCGATAGCCACTAGCCACTAGTAGTGGATAGTGTCTTGCATCCACCCACTAGTCCAGAGCACAAAGAGCAAGAGTGAGTCGAGGGTGCGAAATATTCAATTTAGCTAGGTACAGAGCACAGAGTGACAGACTACAGTAACGCAGCTGCGGCGGTGGAATGAAATGAAGAGATTGTGAGTGGAGTTAGTTGTGAGTGGGCTGTGATGAGTGATGGCTGATGAATTCACCGTTGTGTGTCAGCGTGATATGGTAGAGTAGATGAGCGGGGAGCAATGTCACTATACGAGTACAGTGTCCGCAATCCACACCCGCGCCCCCTGCCTCCTGCCTCGGGTCTCCTTCCCGTGTCAATGGCCAATTTAATTGAAACAAAGGTCGGTGTCTTAATATTTTCTGTATACTCTAGTCTATGTAATAACAGGGCCATACTACGTAGGCTGGCCAAAGTGTCGAATACCGATTTAATTGAAAGTAAAGGTCGGTGTGGCTCGAAGCCTATGATTAAGCCCGCTGTGCGCATTGGACACGGCAGAGAGCGCACCCTCCACTCGGCGGTCCTCCCGCTCACCCGGCTATATATATTGTACCGTCTTATTATCATACATGCGCGCAGGAATTTCAACATTTTTCACGGCCCATCATCCCGACTGTGTGAAACCTTTACTGCTCTCTGCTCGGACCCGTGGACATCGGTCCACTGTTATTATTATCTGTCCGACCGTTTATTTCACGCCTCGGGTAATCACGGTTAATGATTCCTCGACGCGACGCGACGACGAGTTATGACAGGAAAACTCGTGTCCTTTACCCGCACACTCCCACTAATCGTCGAATAATGTACCGGCTTTCTAACGCCGGTTTTTCATTCGGCTTTGACGAATCGGGATTTAAATCGCACCGGTCTTGTATTACGAATTACCATACCGGCCCGCGACGACTTCCCGTACGCGGCTAGAGGTCCGGTAATTATATTAAGTGACTTTACTACCGTTTAGCGACAAATTTATCGGGCTAATGGTATCCGACGTCGAGACGTAATGTTTGACTCATTAGCAGAAGCGACTACGGGACTACGGCACGGCGCGTCCACTGTCGCGTGAAAGTGACGCGCTCACGTAATTTATAGTCGTCTCTAAAGGGTTTACGGCCGTTTTACCGACTGTCCTGTCCGTCCACTAATGACAAGAGTGGTGATAATCCATCAGGAGTATGAATGGACGATTGTCTCTGTTTCAACTTCAAGTTACGAAACAGAGTTTTATGCCGTCTTAGTTGGCTGGCGACGGTGACTACTTTCTGATTCGCGAGCATAGAGACTGTTGTCAAAGTAAACCAACGAACATTTACAATAATTGAACAAAGGATTATTTCAATATCTACTCTTATAACGCTTCCGGTTAGTCTAGGTGTGTCCGTCCTAGGATCTCGTTGTGTACTGCACATTAGTCACACACACAGAGGTTATCAAGTATGGATATTACACCCTCGATTGTATGAAACCTTCTACAACTACAAGCGTGTACAATATTTCCTTCCTAGTTTGTTTTGTGAGCAGATTCAGAAATGAAGAGGGTAAAAGTGGTATCCTGTAATGTGTGGCTGTCTCGTAATATTTAGCTTAGCAGCGGCGCAGATCTGCGTCGTCCGGCAGCAGCTCAGGACTCAGGACGCAGGAGTACAGGAGCACAGGGTGAGGTGGCATAAGCCCGGTATTAGTTACTCGCTTCCTCACGGCTCGTTCTCGTTTTCCTTTTGGCCTCTTAATAACGCTTTCACACCGACTCGGCTCGGTGCTTGAAACCCCCTTCTTAAATTGGAACACATGCTTGTTATCGCGGACAGGAGGGAGGAGGTGTGCAGGGAGGTGAGAAGGGTGAGTGATGGTGGGTGGTGAGTGGTGGGAGGACGTGTGAAGTACTGTACTGCTGTACTGCTCCCTGCGCTCGCTGCTTGTGCTTACTGCTTAAAACACCCTGTGACAAACACACCACCACCCGTACCTTTACCCTCGCACCTAACACCCGGCAGTGGCAGTGGCAGTGGCGGGGGCAGTGGACACCCCATGCTCGTCAAGCTCCTGAACCACTTCACACATCTCGCGTACGGCCTAACACACCTTTGCCGCCTGTTCTCAATTAGTTCCCTTTTCCCGGTTGGTTTCCGTCATTAAATCACACATTTGGCAAACCCACTTTGACCGCAGATTGGTGTAAACGCCACATAAGGGGTCGAATTTATTGACGCCTAAACATAAATGTGTCGATTTCCACCACCGAAAGCCACTAATTTTTATTGGGCTTCAAGTCATATTTCTCCTTTCCTGGGCGATAATACAATAATGACTGACTTAAAGCATTTGTCGAAGGAAAAATCAACAAAACGTTTTCAAAAGTACATTGTTCTTGAATTCATGTTAGCCTTTGATTGCTTGTAACAATAAATATTGTAAATATTGTGTTGTAACATTGTTCTTACACTTGTTTTATTTATTTTTGTTTTCACAAAAGGATGGACGCTGATAACCTTATCGTATTCATTGTTATTTTGACTGATATAAATAATGATTTGCACTTAATTGTTTATTTTGGTAAATAGTGAACCACTACTTCTCATCTTCTTTTGTCTTGGTTGATTAGGTGGCCAGTCAGTTGATTGGGTATGCGAGTCACGTGGCTATAACTTTGCATCTGGGTTTTGTTACCTCCAAGTCACGTGTACGGAACATTGGATGCAATAAACCCCAGTTCGAAAAAAAACATAAGACCGTATAGAAGAAAGTCTAGAAAGTCCAATTGCTATTTTGTCGCGTATGAAAGCTTCCTCCCTTTACAGTCAGAATGTCATCCTCTCAGAAGCGTTATAGTGTTAAATCGGTCCTGCAGAAAATCGGTGAGCAATTTATTATTGTGTTTTACTATGAGTACTTGAGCTTGTTTTGTTATAAGAGTGTTTTGGGTTGATTAATCAAGTTGACTAATCATGTATTTTCTTGTTTACAGGTAAGTTTGATGTTTTGTCAAGGTCTACTGTAGCCGTAGGGTATGTATCGCATCTTCATTCGAGTGAAACCTTCCAACTACAAACTTCGGTTGTTTGTAAGAAATTAAATTATAATTTGTAAATAAGACAAGGTTTTTAAATATTTAAGGTCTTGGATCAATAAAATGTTTATAATGCAGGAGATAAAAATACTTATTGTAAAAATAAAATCAAACTGAATATTTGTTCTAAAAGATCAAAGTAAGACAGCTTGGTACTTTCTTTATTTTGTATAGCAGGTTTTGCCTATGCATTATGCGGATTGAAAGTTGGCAGGCATTATCAAAGTTCCTTTGGAAAAATGGGATATTCATGCCGTCAGCATGGTAAGATCCAGGCCCGGGACCGTGAAATAAGCACCAATCCTGACCCCCGGAACACGTTTTGAGAATTTTTCCTTTGATCTGATGGGACGGGGAGGATGGGAGGTGGTGGATTTGGATAGGTAAAGAGAGAAGGTGCTTTCTCCATTAGTCAACATTGGCTAGGAATTACCAAGGATTAGTTTTAGATTTATCAGTGATTGAAGGCCTGGCTGCTGATAGCAGTAAGCTGTGGTCACAGAGTAAGAGGGATTACTGATAAAGGATTACTGATTGGTAGGCCTACATATTGATAAAGTTGATAAGTGATAACGGAGTCTTTGTGTCACAAGCAGCGTGTTGATTCATTCCCAGAAACCCCGATAAAGCAATAATCCGGGGTGAGTCACCATACTCGTAAATAAGGATCCTCAATCAACTGAGACCTCTTGGTAACAAAGCTTTTGACCTTTTCAAATAATTTGTAACAGTCTTCAGTCTAAGTACAAAACCACATCACTTTTGCAATATTCTTCAACAATAGCTTTTTTGGTTAGAAGACCAGCTTTTTTGGTGCAGTGGTCAGCTAAACATTCGTTCCACAAGTTCAACCGGAAGATAGCCCTGTACTCACGAACCTTGTATTGTAGTTATATAAACATGAAGTTAGAATCCAATACTTTAATATTTGTTCGTCTCGTGTTTAAAATTCCAACCGAAACTAGCATTTCGATAGTTGCTGGCAGTTTACCAAAGGTTCGACTAGTGATTATCAAGGAACCCTCTTAGTCAAAGGCAAACCAGGAGTTTTACTGTTCTTTCCCGAAAAGGCGTTTGTATATTTTGAATAAACTAGGCAAGATCGTAAAATAGTGGTCAGCTCACTATATTTGTAAGTTATAGCATGAAAGTTGCTCGGGTACGGTTAGTACGATGCTAACTCGCACCTGAAAGCTGAAAATATTTCATCTTCATTTTGTAATCCCTGAACGCTTTATTTACGGACGCACGGTATCCCCTTATTTCCATAATCCGACTTATAGTATGTAATTGTTCAAGAGCCGCGGTCGCGGTGACTGCGCTGCGCTGCCTGATTGGTTCATTCCTCCGCCAGTCTGCCCAATCCTGCATACTTGTACTTGTACTGGCTTCCTCCTTCTTTGTTTGGTTATTGTGATAAAAGAATAGTTATTTGTCAGTGTTTTGTAGTATAACTCACGTTAAGTATTTTCTTGAACCTGGGCTCCTGCATATCAAATGCGGACTAAAGTCCTTTACTGACTCGTGCACCAGAATAATAATATAGTCCAACTCATAATGAGCCAACATTTGATTGGAAATCGGTTTTATTTCATGTCTATGCAACGTTTCATATGCCGATTAACTGAAGTTATTGACGTAAAATATACTCAAGTTTTGCTTATAAATGTTCTTCAGTATCATGATTTCAGGCTCATATTTTTACCGTATTTGAGACCATTTTCCAATTTCGACGTCGCAAATACAAGAGGACAGGACTTCAATTCTTCTTTAGGAATTAGTTTTCTACAATCTGCTAATTTTAATATAGTAGTAACTCACCCTTTATACTCTAATGATACCCTAATTGTTACTCTAATTTATCTAATGATAAATAAATAAATAAATAAATTTTTTATTGCAAAAACATCTCACAATGTATGGCAATCGTCAAAAAGTTTATTGAACTAAAATTTTCCATTCACTCTCACATCTAAGTCCCTTTTATACATACAATTTTTCCAATCTCTCTCATTCATTCGAATTATCCCACTCTAGTCCCTAGTAGGTCAGCCAATTACCAGGTCTCCCAGTTAAACGCCATAAACTCGTCTATGTTATAAAAGCTTGAGTGGACAACACATTTTTAGACGAGCTTTGAATGCCTTGGGCACTTGTGCGTTTTAAACGAATTTGGTAATCTGTTGATTAGATGAACACCTGCCTGAGAAGGTAAGCGTTCATGAACTACCGTCCTGTGTCTCCCAGTTCGGTAGTTGTCCCTGCCTCTGGTTTCATAAGAGTGTGTGTCGCAACCTCTTATGGTATTACATTTTGTTTTGAAAAAAGACATGTCTCTAGAATCTAGAGGCAAGGGAGTGTCAACAGCTTGATGATACGCTTAAAAAACTGTCGCCAAGTAATCTAGAAAGATGTCACTGTCACAAACAACCAGTCGGACTAAAACATATTTTATAGGGCGAAGTTAGCTTATCCCATCGAGGAAGACATCAAGTTTCGATGTAATGGTTTCTTGTTGATAAATATTTAAAGTCGATGGGCTCGATGCTTAGCAACGACAAGTTTCACCCTCTCATTACACACGACAGCGCTTCAGCTGGAGATCTAAGCTGGTTGATGTTATCGGTAATGTAACAGCCTCGGATTTGAAGCATACACTAAAATTTTCAATTTACGGAACGGGCTGTTATTTATGTAGCTCTCGAGTCTCGACTGTCGCGAGAGACGACCGAAGCATTCCTCACATCCTAGACCCCAGATAAAATCGCGCCCTCGTTAGCCTTTGGATGTTTCGTCATAATTCAATTGAGTTTTATTCGACGCGAGCCCGTATTATCGGATACGTCTTCGCAGTTCGTCGCGAGATTCCGACTTAATTTCTATCCTCGTCGACGAGAGTTACGAGTGTGCGAAGCCCGGTTCCGGTGACCAGATCTGTGTGTGAAGTCGTGTTCCGGTGACCGGATCTGTGGAGTTTAGAGCCTGGCCCGCATCGCGAAGATTTATTCAAAACTCGGGCAGTAAGTTTCAGCGATGATGTCGGGTACGCGATGGGGTCGGGGACAGGTCGCGCGGGATGCCTGGTGCCTCGGCATGCACGGTGCCGGCCTTGCATCAGACTACCAGGCCCTCGCTGCCTCGCATCAGACACGATGAAGCTGTACCGGTAATCGGAGTAATCTCTCAGTTTAGTATCGACACAAAGTGCTGGCAGACTTGCCGAGAACCGTTTCTGATACCTGTGGCTCGTAAATTACGTTAAACATCGTACACGTTTATATTTATGAATCGAAAGATCGGTAAATCTCGCCCCGTAATGTTGCGACTTTTGGGTCATTAAATTTTATCCGTTTAGCTTGAAATTTTATTGAAGATTAGTAAACTGCTTAGGATAAAAAAACAGGTTCACTGGCACCGGATTAGCGTAATTTCTCAAAACCGGGCGTGTGACATTTCGGCTATTTACATCTTGAACGAAGGCGCTCGTTAGGTAGGTCCATTGTAAATAGCCGTGTAAGGTATATCGAGTAAGGTTTATTGCAAAGAGCTCAGTTACGTTTGTTTATTGTTAGAATGGCTCATCGCGCAATATAAACTATGTTTATTTTGAAAGCTCTTCACCGCGACTACACGTGCTGCACGCTGCAGTAATACTAACCTCTATCTACACCGGGTCCATTTCTATTGCTACTGAAGAGCGAAGACTGACCGTTTCAGTCGGAGGCACTGGGAGGCAAAACACACCCCCAGTGGTCTCGGTCCATAAAACTGGACAAAGTGATTTGAGTGATGTCGCGAGTCGAGCCGGAAAGGTGACACATATACGGTGAACCCACATAAGGTCCACCGGTATGTAGAATATTCCGTGTATACAGTGGTACTGTATGTAAAATCGAGACAAGGTATCGGAATGTCGGGACTAGGGGCCGGGTCTACTTCCTCATACACGACCCGCGCATCGCAAAAAACCGAAGGTCCGAAGGAATGAAAGCCGTGAGAGGAGCGACAAAAACCAGCCTCACATACAACTGTCTATCAGCATTTCCATTTTAGGCGTTTTCCCGGCGCGTCCTCTGATTTATGTATAGAGACTGCTCGGACGGCCACGCCAACGTCAGTCGCGCGCACATCACACTACTGACTACACCACTACTAGGCGGAGGGGCGGAGGGTACAAGAAGAAAGTGTCGACTGCAGAGTGCAGAGCGTTCGGTATTGCGTCGGAATAACGAGCTTCACTGGAACTCTAAACTATATATTATTGGTGCGTCCCGTATCAGTTTTAACTCGAACAAACAAGAATCGTGGAAAGAATTTAAATACAGAGCTAGCATGTAACGAGCTTGTTAGGGAGCTGTATGGCAGCCGTCTCTGTCCTGCATTGCATTGTGTGAAATCACACGCTACACACCGCCCTGTGTAAGTGTGCATAGTTTCAGACTTGCACTGTCCACGACTGAGTTGACAGTTCTGCAGTCTGCTACCTCGTGTAGAAGCATTTGCACAAGCCTGTCATGGCAGCAGTATACTATCACACTCGCACTGTTCATGGCTGAAAGAACTCGGTTGTTAAGAGTAAGTTAATCCGTGTTACAAAGTTCGTGTTAAAACAGCTCGTGTTTTCTATGGTAGGTGTGGTTGTTTCTGTTTGTTACGAAACAAAGTAGACATTTCCACTTCATTGTTCATTCAAACATAATGGGCGGCCGAGGGTAGACAGTGTTTAGAATAGCCTAACTAGGTGCCTTGACAATCAAATTATGATTCACGGCTGGTCGCGCACGGGTGGGTCTATCAGTCTATTTGTCAGTGGCAAGGCCCATGGCCTAGCCGACTGCCAGTGCCAGGGGTTGCTGGTGAGAAGTCAGTCGACTTGGATGTCACTCGTAGCTCCTTATTTCCGCCGGATACAGGCGTATACACTATACAGACAGCGACATCTACATGATCTGTTGTCTCGGTTTGTGTGAACGTCTACTGTCAAACTGGAGACTTTCACCTCCGATGTGTCACATTAGTCTGACAGCTCTTTACCGCTCAGTGTCAATTGTAGCCCTATATCCGAACTCGAGTATAAATAAACACTTTACACCCACTCTCGTTTCCGTACACGAATAAACTGCACTTGTTTAATCTTGATATTCATCAACGAGTCGAGTACTAATTAGGATGATTTTGTTGATAGCTATTTTCATAAAGCTACAGATTTTCTCAATTAACCTTTCTAGAGTGTATCACAAGTGTGTATTTAGCATACTGTCCTCGCCCCAACATTCATTACTCCAAACCTACACACATCTAGCTTCTCACTTCAGTCTAATCAGTTTGTAATAACATTGTTATAACAATGCTTAAGGTTGCCAAATAAAGGAGCTCAGGACGTGGAATGTACTCGGTATACACCACAGCATATTGTTAGGTTAGGTTCAAAAGTTAGATTGCCAAGTCATTCTAAAAAATAAAGCCCCTTTATGTATGCGTTTATAAAATCAGATGAAGAGTTCGAGTGCCTTTTTATCAAGCTTCTATTCTAATCTTTATTTATATCTGTTGGCTGAAATTCTTCAACCAAGGATTTAGTTAAACAATTGAAGACTGACTACTTACTGTCCAGTATATTACAGTAAAACAAACTAGGAAATCAGCTTGTCTCAGGCAGGTATGCCTGCGTGATGGTTGCGCATTTGCCGCGGACGGGCCAGTAGCTATGTCAGACAGTTGCCAACGACAGGCTTCTCCCGAGCGCTAAGATGAGACAGCAGACAGCTTATATCCGATCCGATCACTCAACCAGCGAGATTGCGGTTTTTATAATCCATCAATAGCATCGATTTCCTTTCGGGGTTTGATCTTTTACAGTTAGAAACAGATATTTCCAGCCGAATCGGAAAGAAGAATGGAATATCCACCTTCGGGGAAATCATGTATTTGTACTTCGTTGCAAAACAATGTGTTTTGGATTAATATTTTATTGTAACTGTGTAGTTTGCGTATACTGTATATCATAGGAAATGCGTGAGAGGAGCCACAGTTACCAGACTGTGGACTACCGTAGCATCGAGTACACACCGCGACTGTACGAGCACGACACAGTCGTAAACCCATCCATACTCGCACACGTGTACGCGCACGTTCCCCACACTCTACACTCTACAGAGGTACACTTGGTCTCACTCTCAGTACTCTGCAGGCTTAATTATATTAGCTCCCAGGACGTTAGCCGAGAGTTGACGGCTGTGTTTACTGTACGGTTTACAGTTTTCCGTATCGACCGGTCCGTGGCCCTCCTGGCCAGACATACTTCCATTAACCGACTCCGGCACACTCCAGAATAGCTCTATTCCGAGAACAAATGAAACGCACCTTTCCTTTCCGTTTACTTTCAGCCGGACCGTTAATAAGCTCTTCGAGACGGCTCTGAACAATTACCGGTTAAAAATAAAGTGTTTGTTTCACGTCCACTCCGGATACTCGCTGAAGAGTGTAGAGGGAGCGTCGGTCCGGGTTTGATTATGCGAGTTGAGAGCGCAGAACTACATTTATTCATGGGCCGGATATCTGTATAGTGATCTCGCGAGCGCGACTTGTGCGGGGCAGGCATTATATTCGGCTGCTGCTGCCAGAATGAGGTTCTCGTAGTGTGATTCACCGGGTCGGAACCGTGTGGTGTCCAGCGTCGTGATAAGAGGGCCAGAGGACCGGAGACCGTGTTCGCCGCCCTACGCCCGCCGCCGCTCCCGTGTCGAAACAATGGACTCGTAAGGCACGTTCGTGGCACGGCGAGGAAATACCACCTAATGTTAAACGGCCGGGGATATCTGAAACACTTCCCGAGAAGGTCCACGATTCGTCATTAAGATTCATCGAGTCTGTCGATGGAGATCGTGATCTAGGAAGTGAAATCGAAGGCGACTCGAGATCCATTAGCGTGCTGGCAGATCCGGCGATAAGCCGTCCTAACACATGTCCGGCACAGAGCGCAGAGGTTATCGAGAGGCAGGCACCACGAGCGACGCAGCTTTCAATAGATGACACACATAAAACCTACGAATATCGCTGTATCGTTAACATCTGCCGAGGAAACGTTAATAAAAACCCCGTGTCGGAGATCGATAGCGATCGTGAGATCTGCAGATTGGAATCTTGACGAGAGTGTCCGAGCACCGAGCCAGAGCTCGGCCCGTGCCCTGTGCCCTTACCCTGTACTTTCTCCCACTCCCACCGAACACTCCGAGTTCTGAAACTGTTAGTTGTGCAACGTTATTGTTTATCGACTGCCAGTCCAGTGCTGGACTCGATAGACCCTTTGTTCAATTACAATACCTTGTTCCTCCGAGACTCTGATGTCTGCAAGGTCCCCCGGGCCCCGCCTACTTCTTGTAGGTTACTCGAAAGACTTGACTGGATGAACACTAAACTGCCTCGTCCGCTCGGACAATTCTGTGACCGGCTAATTGTCTGTTCCGCACCGTAGGTTTGGTCGAAGCAAAGTTCCGTCGTTTAATAAGCTTTTCCGTCAATCAGGATCTCCGTTTGGAGGGATGGGATGATTGTGTGATTTTGCACGCGAAACGAACCGAGTGACGAACAGTTCTTTTGTGTTGTAATTTGAAAATAAAGTGCGTAACGACAAGTCCACCGTTATTGGCTACATCAAGTCGGGAAATGCTAACGGCACGTTAACGGGCCAATACTCGCGTGGGATTGTTTCTCTTAACACGTCTAAATACAAGTATCAGAAGAAGTTGTTCTTTAGTGTCAAAGCTCTAACTCGATCACGTCGCTGGCTAAGGCTTTATTCGGTTCCCCTGGAAACTGTATTTCCCGGATTAAGAACGATATTAGATCCAATATGATGTTTCCCCTAAGACGCAACAGGTTATTCTCTCTAATCCCCCACTTTCCCGGAGCCTAATCGATTTGTTGTTGCTAATAGAAAACACCACTTCTTGTATCGCTGGATTCAATTTTATTTTGCACAAAAGAAATATATATTACTGCGTATACTGACATGCTGTATTGATGTATGCGAGGAATGTGTGTGGATCTACACTCTACAATTTACACTGTCTCGGATACGTCACTGGGAGAAGAGTGAAGTGGAGGGCTGGAGACTAAGCTAAGCAAGGAGTTACTTGGACGAGTCGAGCAAATCACATCTCAGAGACATCGTACACTTTGATAGAGATGTCATATTTCAAAGAGCTCGCCTTAACAAGTTCTTAACTTGATTCAAGGTGTCTTGATAACTTCGTTGAGGGAAAATTATAAAATTTGTATTACAGCTCGTCTGTTTACGTTTTCGATATCCTGCTCTTTTGCCTTTGAATCATCTCTCCTTGTATTGACTTTGTCTACTTTACGGACTGGAAGTAACAACTTGGTCGGTCCTTCTGATTTTATATAAGAAAGTTAAAATTTCTTTGGTTTATTTCTTGCGATATGAATATCCAGGATTAGTTTCAAACTAATTATGAATCAGGAGTTGCTTTTCAATGTAGCTAATCCAATTAAATAAATTACAGTACTCGGTTCCTTTTTACAGAAAATAATTGTCTGACGTAGGCTATTGACTGCAACCTTTGTTAAAATGGGGGTAGTTGTATTGGTAAGTTTATCCTGAAAACTGCAATTGCAATTTATGAACTGTGCATCTATTGTGTATTGTGGTTTTGAACACAAGTCTCGTCTTCTATCAATAAGCTATCACAAGACGAGCGTGAAGTGCACAAAAATGACCAACTCTAGCAATGGGGTTCCACAAGGATTTTCACTGTGTAGTATTAGTTGCCGCTAGTCAAAATCAAATTGGAAAACAACTAAATCTTAGGAGAGGAACATTACGGTCAGAACACCTTCGTGCGGACTAACGATTACGACGTAAAGTGATCATAGTGATCGAGTAGTGTAGGGCGTACTGGTACTAGTATGTGACGAAGGTGTGTGTCGCGGGTGGCAGGCCCGGCAGCAGTATCTGGTAGTTTATTGGACCTGCCTTGCGCAAACTACCCCTCGGCCCTGGCTCTCAAAGGAAGCCATATCTCATCGTCCGATCCTCCCCAGACAGGTTTACAAGTGACTCCACGTATTCCGACCGTTCTTTCCAACATTTATACTGGCCTCGCCTCTTTTCCCTTTTCACAAAGGCACGCCTGCACAACAACTCTTTTGTACCGAAATGTAAACTTTCCTTGTTGTATATCAAACAGGCGTCACTTCAGTTGAGTTCTGCTGAAAACATCTTCTGGTACAAAAACTAAAGTTTTTTACGTTAGTTAGGTTTTATAGGTTTAGTTTTTTGCATTGTTTCCCTCTCGCAACTGACTCAGAATTTAGTTAAAC
Organism: Matsumurasca onukii; assembly: GCA_018831715.1. NCBI lineage: Eukaryota > Metazoa > Arthropoda > Insecta > Hemiptera > Cicadellidae > Matsumurasca > Matsumurasca onukii. The sequence goes on from CM032064.1 coordinate 29,871,256, forward strand.
CCGTCCGGGTTCTTTTGGAGAAATCAAAATGATGTGGAGAACACAATTTACAGGGAGGATTAGGGAATTGCCTGCTATTACACACATTACGTATAGTCCTTTAATATCAATGCAAAGTCAAGTCACCTGTAATACGTAGATCGAAACTTGATAATCCTCGAACTTATACTGTAAGTCCTCTTGTATCCTCCTGCCAGCCGATAGAAACGAGTCATCGATACAGAAGGGAAGAAATGGGCGGTTTGAAGTTCCCGTATATTTCGTTATACAGTAAGTACAGTTAATTATTAACACGCATCACGATGACGCCCATAATTTTTGATGAGGGTGTGAACAAAAGTTTGTCGGGACCGGTCGTGATAAGAGTTTTCAGAAAAGTTATTAACAAAATATCTGATTTGCATCCCGGATTAACCGACGGGCAGCATAAAGATGATTGCAAACGCGCTTTGGAACTGTGGGGCGTAGCGCACATCGCAACTCTTGCGTCTCCAGGGCCAGGCTCGAGCCACAGTCGTATTGATGTGCTTGCCCTCGCCCAGTCGCCCTAGGCAGAGGACCATTGTTCCCGAAACACCTCGGCTGTTTAATTCAATGAACATGAATCGATACGTTTGATAATTTACTGCATTTCGATCCCACGCCGGCTTTTATTATTATAATTATTCAATTACTTATTCCCGTTCAATATGCAGTTCCGCTTTTCTAAACTCAAAGTCGTAAGCCGATAAATGCAGGGGTCGTTTTGACCTAAAGTTTGACTTTATAGGTAAAATAAAATAACTTATTTTCAGTATGGTTTAACCAACCCGATTTTAAATTAGTCAAAGATTTAAACAACTACAAAGTGGTTAAAGTAGTAAAGTTTTCTGCATACAGGTATCATTGAAACGCAACAACAAGCTCTACAACTCCACTAATTCGTCTCCAGCGCCTCGTGCCTCGGCCCGGGGTTGTCACCTCGATGACAGAGACAGAAGGGTAGGAGGAAAGGGATATTTCTTCACCTTTTAACCAGAATCAGGTGGCGAACACTAACAAGGCAGTTGACAAGACATCTGGCCACAGAATGTGTGCACTATCACTAATAAACGAGTCTGAGAACAGAACAGACACTGCCTCGACACCACTAGCCCCGAGCCCCGAGCCCCAGCCCCTGTGTTCACTTAAGTTACACGTTTCATTTGGAATCAGTATTTCACTTGTCCAAGTTTGAGATAAAAATGTGCAAGTAATTTTCAAATCTTGTCAATATAATGTACTGTGAACTGGCATAGAAATCAGTGGAGGCCGATGCTCAGCTGTGAGCGTAGTGAACAGCCTCGTAACTCCTACGGTAATAAGGAAATTCGCTTCACTCGTGCCAGCGACGCTATAGCACTTAGCTGCGTGTCGGCCTAGTTTTTCTCTCCACTTCTCGTTTTCACAATAGATTGGTGTACAACATTTTTGAAAGAGAGAAAAAGAAAGGATTTTCTTACTTTTGGACTATTGTGTGCAGTATTAAATAACTGCTAGCGTGTAACCTTTCAAATTCAAAGAAAGTTTGTAATAAACAGTGCAACAATAGGTACTTTATTACAAAGCCAAATAACATATTATATAAAGTCCGCAACCCTGTGATTTTGGGACCCCCTCACTAATTGTCCCATTCCCGCGCAGTTCTGCGGGGGCCCTGGTCGAAGAGGACGGGAAACTTTATAACTCGAGTGAGGAAAGAATAAGACAAAAATTAAAGCCGTAGAAGTAGGGAGACTTCAGAGGAGCGGTTCGGGATTTCAGCTTATTTTGAAACGCTTGCACTTTTCCTCATCGTTATACGTTACGTTAAACTTGATTTGAAATCTTTTCTTTCCGTTCTTGGTTCTGACTTAGCAGAATCTTTCGACATGTTTAACAAGCAAATCCTACCTCGTGTAAGGACATCAGATTAAGTAATATACTTTCATTGTTATGGCTCAACCCGATTATTTAGTGTCAACAAAGTAGGCTTTAGTAAATACACACTACTCTTGATGTTTAATTATCTCTAGTATATTATTATCGAATGTTCTGAATTTTGACTCTTTCAAATTCAAGTTTATGAGCTGAATGAGCGCGGTGGATTTTCAAAACTTCTGGATTTAAGACGTAGTTTCAATAACTTCTTACCAATCAACAGACCGTGTAAAGGTTTCAAAACTTGACAACGAAGCAATGTCCATAGGAGGTACACGATTTTAAAGTTGACTTCGATACTCAACAGTCTTTACTTCAGGGTGTCTAGTAGTCTTGAAAAGTCTGGAAGTCTTGAATTAGTATGGAATTTGGTCGAAAAGGTCTGAAAAGTCTGGATTTTGACAATACGGTGAAGTCCGAGGATATTCAGGAAGTTTAAGACCGTTGTTTGTTTCGAAGTGGGTTTAGTTTTCTACATCCTAGTTGTTGATAGTGTCACTAATTCTAATTGCACATACCGTATAGCCTGCTTCATAGGCATTCCATTCGCCAAAATATGAGTATTTATCGATCTTCAGCATGCTAAATAGCGTTATCACTTTACAAGCTACCCGCGCTGTACAAATAATCCTTGTGTGAAGCAGGCTTTCGATAACAGAACTGACGAGTCGAACAAAAGCGCGTGACCAGCTGCCTACTAGTAGTCTATTCACTGTGCGCTAAGATTAGCTGGCCATAGAACTGATTTTGTGCCTACATTAAAGATATTTAATAAATAATTATAGGGCCATTATTTTGTAAATATAGTATGTCGGCTATTATGAAAAACAAAGTTTAATGGTAAAAAAATTGAGTGATTTGTCCAATTTCGATTTTGAAAAATGTTGACGATTTTGTCTGGAAAGGTCTGGGAAAATTCTTGAATTTGCTGGAAGAAATTTGGTAGACACCTTGTTGCTTACAGAGTGAACACGCGGCCTAGGGAGCATCAAAAGCTGTAAACACATCGTAAAGTGCGTTATTCAGTGCTAAAACAGCCTTCAGAATAGCATTTTCCATACTTTGACCCTGAGACCCTTATCTTTCCCAATATCAAAGAAACAAAGATGTGTGAATAGCTTGTGTGAGATGAGGGTGAGGGGTTAGAGAGTGAGATGTAGAGCGGTCCAACCTCTCGGCCGTTCAAGTGATACAGGATTAATGGGAAAACATATTTAATGAGCTTGGTGCAAAGAACGCGGAAATAGGTCAGTGCGAGGTGTCCAATAAACACTCAGGTGAGATAAAATGTGTTCATCAAGATATTAGACGCGGGTTATCTCAAAGCCTACATACTCGTACACCTTACACTGACTAAGCGCAGTATGCTTGACGCAACGTCATATCGAGGGAAATCGAGCTCACATTACTCGACAGCGATCTGAATTTGAAGAAACCCCTATCTATAGGCAAGAATAAATATATTTATTGGACAGTTTGACTGATATTAAATTACGTAAGCTGTGATGGGTGTTGTCCTTCTTAAAAAGTGACTTTGTTGGGATAGATTCACTTAGTGTAAATCCTTCAGACAATAGCAAAACAAAAAACAAAATAGGTTCGTGCACGCTAGTATTGATGACAAACTCGATACTACTGACGTTGCACTGTTCTTTTACGTTCGAAATTACTCTTGTACGTGTCCAATTGCTAACTTTTAACAAGTTCGGTTTAAGAGGATTAGTCAACCAAGCAAGAACTCCTGTTTACCAAGGAAATAGCGTAGTATTGATTATTTATCTCCCACGGTGCCCGATGGACGAAGGGTAGGTGGACATCCAAGTTTATCTTTTGTTCAAAAATCATCAATCTAGTAGGACTGTCTTGTGTGGCTCAGTTCTTTGAAGAGTCACGCGTGCCGCCGACCTTGCTAGTCAAGAGAAATGGTAGTAACGATATTCTAACTTTGCTCCGCTCAAACAAAAGTGGCAGAATTTGGTTTCGTAGTCCTCTGTTTCCGACGCCGTTTATGAACCGAAAAGTACAAATGCCGGTTTGTATGATAGGGTAGGAGTGGTTCTATGTTCTATCAATCCTCTTAAACAAATTAATCTCTCTCTCTCTCTCTCTGTCTCCCTGTGTCCTGTGATGACAACTGCATAGTGTGCGTAGTCTGCGTAGTGCGTAGGAGCAACAGGAGGTGTTCTCGCCAGTGACGGACTGTAGATGAGTGGTGCGCTGTCTGCACTGAGCAGTCGTCACCCTTTGACCGGGGGAGGAAACCCTTTCATTGCGCTGCGATCTCGAGCTGTGAACACCACATGAACAGTGTGTGAGTGCGTGAGTGAGTGTGTGTGTGTCTTACCTCTTCTCACATTCTCACTTCACCTCGCCTCACCTCTCTATTCACTCGCCTCTAGCCTCCTTCACTCCTTCACCTCTCTCCTCTTCAGGCCTCAGACCACCTATTCATATGTACAAGTCATCGTATTAATCCGCCCAGCACTAACGAATCATTATCTTACGCCGAATTGGCTGTTATCGTGTACCGACGTTCGTTCTGGCCCGTTCATCGATCATTCGTTTTCATTCGCTTTGCGTTTATTGATTTTACTCCGTGTTCGATGAGTGCTAAGTCAAACATGTAAAGTAACATTATTAACAAATACGCCAATTCGTTAGGTTTTACAGACATACATTAGGTAGTTGAAGAAGCTGTTGAGTAATTCCAGCCCAAATTTAGTCAGATTACTGCTATATTCACATGCTTGATGTGTGTATTTCGCGACACCAAGAACAATCGCTTTTGGCACGGCGCCGCATATATGTTTTCAGAAATACTAGGCTATTATTTGAACCCCATCACCCTAACGGTGAACATAGCTGAAAAGTGTATATTCTTGCATATTACGTACCCAATACGAATGTTAAAGGAATGTAAATTGAACCAAATATCCCATTCTTATAGCGATTATAAAACCAAAAACCTATACCTAACTAGACAATTATTATAACATCCGTTTCGCGTATACATCTTTCATTTATAGTTTAACTAATATACGAACCGAGAAATTAAACCTATTCCTCACCTTTTGAACGGATTTGCCGAAGGCACTCGCAAAGAAGGCCTGCACGGCGTGTTCACCCGTACCATGTGAATTGTGAGCCCATTTGCAGCTATTGTTAAGTAAAACTCATTTAATGCTTAGTCAGGAACACGTACTTACTTCGGTCAAGCGGCAACGGCAAGCGCCATATCGCATTCGGTAACGTGCTTGCAATCTCGCGCCTCTCAGAAATATGCAAGTCGTGGAGTAGTTGTTAGAGCTAGCTCGCTTGTAATTTGTTACTTAACTAACTGGCTGCGAATGACTGCATTATGTTGAGGTAATCTCCGCATGGAAATTAGTGTGTTATATTCTTGGCGAACCCGAGTAATGACGTCTAGAGGTGTTGAAGTATGAACCTGGGAGTCGAGGGTCCGCTCACACCGCCGGGCTCCCTGCGGCGACACACCACTACACACTACACACTGTACACTGTACATGTACACATGCATTCTGCAGCCCACATCGGCCCAGTACACAGTATTCGACAGTCATGATGTCTGACAAAATGTTAACCGAACTATCGATTTCGGATCTAAATTGCCACAGTCTGATGGGTTTATGTTGTGGTTAGATTTGTACAAGTCAACAAGGCGTAGTTTTGTAAGGCTAAGTTTTTATCCATTCAACTATTTCAGGGCTAGGAATGTATCATTTAGAAAGTTGAAAATGAAGAATTATTGTGAAGAAAAATCAACTGTCCTGGGTCGTATTTCAAAATTGATTTCTTATCCCGTCATCAAACGCTCGGCAAGAGAGTTAGTTGTCTTCCTTTGATCAGTTGCAATGTTAAATTTCTCATCAGCCTTGGAACGAATGAGGCACAAGATACTACTACTACATTGTTAGTAAATGTGTACCGGCGATATTCCTTTTTATGTATCAAGGTGTCTTTTTACAACACAGTCAGTTTATAAGTATAAATGTACAATCATGTAGGACTGTCAACTGTAAATTATATTTCTGTCGTTAAAATTTGATATTTAATTAATACAAATGTGCAGTTTCTTAACGTCTGTGTTTATCAATATCAGTGCGCTGTCGTGGTGACTACCGACTTGTCAATAGTGCATGCTGGTATGCTCACGTGCCAAGTGTGTAACTGTGTCGCTCACTGCTCAATGCTCAATGCTCAGCTCAGCTAGCGAGCTGAGCTGCACCAGTACTCGGGCAGTGAGACAACCAACGAAATGCGCATTCTCTAAATGGTGGTGTTCAGATCTTGATGTGGCTTCACGGGGTCAACCTTGCCATTGTCTAGCCGCCGATATCTCCGTGTCGTGTTCACCTTTGGGAACATCTTCAGCGAACAAACGTTGAACGCTCACTATCAGGATCGGCCTACAATGGTCCACTATCAATCCACAGTTATCGCGCACAGCGCACTGCCCCACGGTCCCGGGTGTGCTTCTCCTCTATGCCGCTCACTCGTTCGACCGATCGACCTCTCTCTACCTCACACGTGCTTATTCGCGTTGGGTGGAATCCATGGTACTTCTCACACGGTACTTCACTTTCTAAATTTGTGCTTTTAATGTTTGTGCAAATGTTTTAAATGGAATTGGAAGATGTATACATAGTCAATGAGATTAAAATTGTATTTACTGAAAGTAAAAACATGTATAGGGTAAATCTAAAATTCTGAAACCTGCATCTTGTGTCCTTGAACATAAAGTTTCGAATGCCAAACAAGACTTAACGAATTTCGCAAATGTTAAAAATGACCGTACAGATATTACAGGTGAGTTTGTAGGCACTTGACTGAGAGAACGTGGAATACACTATCAACAGCACTGTAGTGAAATAATTCTGATGAATGAGAGCGAGGGAATTAAAAAACGCATGTCTGACGCTGGGACCACGATGTCAGAATGTATGGCAAATTTTAGCTACCAAAGATAATCGAATATTACGTAAAATGTTCAACTGATTTTAACTTACTCTAAGCCATGTTTGTATTTCGCTCCTGTAGCACAGTGGTATTATAGTGAAACACGTCTAAAAGGACTATTTAACGCTTCACTGACTATCTAACGCCAGGGTCACTTTGTATCATTGCACTGGCAAAAATGATTCTCCCCTCCAACGATTTACAATCGTAATCCCGTCAATACCATTGATGTAGTAGTTTCGATATACGGGAATGCTGGACAAGCAATAATTAAATAAATGAAAAGGCGTTTCCGAGAGTATCGAAAGGGGATCTCGAGGCTGTCGCACCGGCTGAATATTAAATACTAGCCAGTGCCAGTGCCAGTGCCAGTCGAGTAAATTGTCGAAACGTGCTTTCCGCTAATCGCAGGATCCAGCCGATGATGAAAAGAACACAACGCATTACACTAACGGTTAATATATAGATAGCGTGCGTTGCGTTGCGTTGCGTGCGCGCCGCGACCGACCGACCGACCGACCGTCCGTCTCATCTGCCTTTCATATCTTACACGATACGAGTTACAGTGTCAGTAGGCCTATACTTGAACTCGTCTGTATGTAGACTTGCATCTCAGCGACTGATGTTCGGTGTTCGCGACACCGCTGTTGCTGTTCAATCAATACGAGCGTACTGTGCAGTGAGCAGTGTGCAGGTGACACGGGCAAGATGGATGTTGAACACGAGGAACAAATTCACCCGCGCGGCGCGCACACACATACGCCCCTACGTATTTACTCGGCTGTTTTGCTGCGGATCCAGAGACCGACTGAAATGCAATGAACAATCCCTGATTTATAAACTTTCAAAGTACCACACAAAGCCTTCCCAGTCATATGTATCAATTTTCGTAGTCGCTAACTAATCTCTAACGCCGTAGCCTACCACAAGTTAGTAAACGTTTCAATCAAAGTAAAGCAACTCAAGCGATGAAACAATATTTTTATAGATTAGACAAGTTTAAAACTATTGTCAATCAAATCTACTGTCATCAAACGGAAATTGAAATATTTAGATTGTCGATAGCTGTGACAGTTTCCTGAATGGACAAATAAATATTTCGCGTCGCGTAATGTCAAACTTATCATTCATTTCAAGCTTTTAAAACGAAAAGAAATATTTATACTCTGGAAACTTGTCACCTATAAGAACGACTGACATCGAGTGTCCGCTGGCGCTATGACGGCTGTCTCCTCCTGTTGGAAGTGTTACGCCACGTCGCGTCTAGCTGAGTTGTGATCGCCTACGACTCTATTGCCATGACAACGCCGCACCTCATCAGCCGCGTACTGTAGTTGTAGGAACTGACAAGCTCCCGGTTACACACAATCACACAATCGACCATCTTTCTGGTTCCCAAAGTCTCTTTTTCTATCTTGGGACAGCCAGGAAACCGTATGGACTCGACAAACTGTCTTTTTTACACACTGGCTGTAACGAAAACCTCTCCAAAGACATCGAAACGTGTACGTTATTTTTGCCGGGAATGTTAGTCTCATTGCGAATTTAGCTAACTTCAGTTAAGTTCTAAGGTAGATGTGACAGCTAGAAACTCCCCACAGGCGGCAGTAGCTTTAACACCACATTTACCTCGAGCATTCCTTTTCCAATTCGGAACCCGACTGATATTTAAAATTCAAAACACAAATCGAACCCCCTCTCTTAAATCCGAGTCAACGACACTTAGACTCGTCCCGACAAACTCATTTCATTTCGGCATCTCCAGCCGGCCACAAAGGGAGCTGGTTGAGTTATGTTCCGGAGGATAAACGGTTATAAAATATGGCGTGGGTGCGAGATGTTCGAGAGGCGAGGTGAGGTCCCGAATGGCAACCCGAGCAATTAGGCAAACAAATTGAAGTAATACTTCAGGCGTGAGTTTGTCGGCTGTGGCCGGGTTAATGTAGATGATGATATCCAATCTTAGTGGTGAAGCCTAAAATGGTCATTACTCGTTGCTCTGTTGACCGCTGACAAATGATAACTAAAACAAGTTCATAAGGGATAAGTGGAGTCGTTATAAATGCCCGCAGCTCAAGCCTGAACTTCCATTCCTACTTGCAGCCCTGAGCCCTCGGCCTCGACGCTCGACTCTACCCGTCTACCGGCTGCTTTCAAACTGAACTTCCATTCCTACTTGCAGCCCTGAGCACTCGGCCTCGACGCTCGACTCTACCCGTCTACCGGCTGCTTTCAAGCTGAACTTCCATTCCTACTTCCAGCCCTGAGCCCTCGGCCTCGACGCTCGACTCTACCCGTCTACCGGCTGCTTTCAAGCTGAACTTCCATTCCTACTTCCAGCCCTGAGCCCTCGGCCTCGACGCTCGACTCTACCCGTCTACCGGCTGCTTTCCTTCTCTCACTGTATCACCTCTCATCTTTCTCCTCGCACAATATATTCTCCTTGCTGTAATTCAATATAAGTCAGTTTAAATGTACTTACCGACTACGAGCTTTGTTATTATTTTTAAATGTTTATCTACTTACGGTATATGCGAGGGCAGCTACATAATATAATACTGATCGATAATATAACAAAATAATCTGGATTACTCATCGATCACAGACAATAGCTTATGGATATACTTTATGGTCTTTGCTATTACTGTATTATTAACTGTATAGGCATTAATGCAAGGAGCCGGAGGCGTTTATCACCATCGTGGGTGTGTTATTGAGACTTGTGAAACTTTTGGACAAATTACTCGGCTACGTCGGCTACGAGTCTCAATGCAAGCCAGCCTAATTGTCGCTAAAATGTCTATTAGTGCTTCGGTATTGTAGGCTTAATTAACTCATCGGATTCAGATAAAAGGTTCAATTGAATGAGTTCCGACCTGTTTTAATGCTACAACATTTCTTTTAGCTTCTTTATCGATTTGTGGCTTTGCTAGAGAAACTCTGCTGCGTCCCGCCTTGCGTTGCAGCCTGCAGTATTGTATACATAACGTGACTGTAGCCGTAATTACGTCACAAGTGTTGGTCTCGAAGCAAAGTAACCACCCACTCCACACCTTACACTCACATTACTGTGTATACCACCGGCACTACCACCAGTACCACTCCCACTAGTATTTCGTATTTACATAGTCAAAGTGTGAGCCGAGTAAAAGGGCGCAGATTTGTTTGCAAATAAGGGTTTTCTGGGGCGCGAAATAAGTGGCTAGAGATTTAACCGGCGCGCGAGTAGTTTAAATAAAGGTATTTTCTATTTGCAGCCCAGGAGAGATGCATTCGCACGCAACCCCTTTCAGCGGAACTGCGATTTCAGCGCCTGATGCTGGGTCGGTTAGTAGTTAGCCTAATGAAAACATTCCATCGGCTCCATTAGGAACGCATAAAACACATCAGTTCATTGTCAAGCTCTCCTTAAATCTGTAGACCGGGTTTTTGCTCGAGTGTCGATTCACTCAGAGTTCTTTTCTCGACTTAACCACCGCGTTCCTGTTCCACTGCGTATTTCCTGTTAACCTCTTTCTATTTAAAAGTGAATTCCACCCAAACACTTTAAGGGGAGTTTTGTGTGAAAAACTCTAGTGTTAGTTTCAAATGTTTCATTGCTTCGTCTAGCTTTAACGAAAAGCTATCTCAATCCTTAACTACGATATAAATGTTACGCGAATACCATCCGGAATTTATGGTATTTATATAATGTTTTCATTTAAAGATAAAAAAGTACTTATTAAAAAGAAAATTACTACGTGAATCAGTGTGTATTACTTGTTCATAGTACAAGTTTAAAATAGTCGATATTAGATTATTATGTGTGATTTTTTTGAGTATAAGGAAAACTATCATAGTCCGCTAAAAGTTCGAAGTAACACAAGCAGTGCAGACGTAGTTTGTCGTGCAAAGACCATTCGTCTGAAAGTATCAAACTTACATGTAAAACTAACTCCAATTACGAAAATAAAACATTCAAGTTAAATCCGACTCCGAGTCCAGAAGTTTGCATAAGTTTGGGAAACGGGTCAAGAACCAGTTTTCATACAAGGAGAGGCCTGGCATAGCAACCAATTAGTTTTAATGCACCGAGCATGCAACCTCTCGTCGAATCGGCATTCAAAAACTTTTAACTGACGATAAAACTACTGGGCACTCCATCTTCGCGATTAAGTTTAAACAATAGACCCTTAGAGCATTTCTCTTCTTTGAAGAATGGTCGTTAGTAGGCGCTATAACCTCGGATATAACTGAAATTCCAATTTATCCAACGTGATTGTAATGTGATGTAATTAATACCTACAGAACTAGAGTGGTTTGAACCACGGGTAAGATTGAACTCGTAATCTCAATGCAAAACATTCAAACAAATTGTACCTTTCTCTTCTTTATATGCGAAGGTTTACTAATATTCGTAAAATGGCTATACGTTTCGGAACTATTCCCAAACCCTTTCAGTTTTTGACAAACAAGTTACAAAACGGTGCTTCGTCAAACCACACCAATGCGAGAATTTACCAGCGGACAGTACAATTTAATACCCAAATCACTGATTCGAAAACGCATAGAGCCGTAATACTCTTCTATGATAAGAACATAGGAGGAATATTATATGCAGCTATGATGAATATCATAGGAAGGCTCGTCTCACGATTGTACTGGTACTGGTACTGGCAGTGGTGCGGTGGACGGGATAGCGGGAGTAGGACAGGCATGGACTTCGTGCGCGAGAGCGAGGGCGAGCTTTGGTGCGGTGGACGGGCGTGCGTTGTTACTCGTTACCTCTGCCTCAAGTCTGTCCTTAATAGAGAATTTGTACCATTAATTGGCCGCATTCGAGCGTCGGGCTCATTTACCTTTGTGTATAAACAGGTGCGGCAGCGGACACCACAGGCACTACTGACGGCTGGCTTCTAGGCTTCACCTAGGCCTACTTTCCTCCTTCGCCTCTACTGCGTAACCTTTCTCCCCAGTTCAGACACAATGTTACTGTTCTATTGCAATAAAACACTGGTGGTTAGTGGATTTCAGCGGTAGCAAAATCCGACCTTTGGGGCACTGAAGTGTTTTGTTCGTGTACGCGTGAGTGCTTCCATACTCTAACACGAGTCCATGATTTGACTCTGAATCACAATGTAAACAATCCATAGCGTCAATACTTAGCAAAGAATATTTTAAGGCAATTGTTAGTTTTCCAAATTCGAGTTGAGAGAATGAGAGCGCATTTGTCAGTTTGTGTGCGCCATGTCTATGTTGGATACTCTGGGCAGAACTCTGGGTCCCCTTGCCTTCTTTACTCTCCTGTACTTGTAATCACTAACACACGATACCCACATTTCCCACCCAACCCATTTGCACATCAGAGCTGGTTACTAATTACATCATCTTGAGCCCTTTAGACCACAAAATTGAATATTAGTCTAATCTATTTGAACTAAACCTAATGTATTCATTTTTATATTGTTGTTAATATTGTATCGTATTTTTCAGGTAAGTTTTGTTACTCGATCATCTCGGTGGGTCTCGTGCACGTACGTATTAAAATACCATTACAGAAAATGAACTTGGGTGTTTTTCGTAAGTAATTACGGTGGTTTCTAACTAATAATGAATAGTCAGTCTAATTAATGTAAAAACTGGACTTTGTAGCACATTTCCTTTCTGTTTTCTTTATTATCGACGAGAGGAAAGTTTCAGTTCGTGTTTAAGTTAATGGTTTGAAGCATTATGCCGAGTTAACACAATTTAAACATAATGTTACATATTTTTCTACTATCTTGAATTTTGTTAACTCTTAAAACCAATTGTGGCCTGTTAAATATCAAAGTAAATATTCAGCTAATACATACGAGTAACTTAAGTTAGCTGTCGTTTTTATGCCTCCCTGTGTAGTTGAAAACATTCTGGGGGATGTTAACTGTAAATTCCTGACTTATAGGTGACACTAATCCTAAATCAGAACCTGCGTCCACTGTTTCTAGACGACTCCCCGCCACACACGCAATATCGTATCCGATCTCCTTGAGCACGCTTTCTTCGGATGGGTTTATCATTGATAACTTTGGTTTGCCCATATTACAGTGTCTGACGGCAGGTGGGGGTGCCGGGGAGGGGTATGCACTATGCACCAGGGATGCTGGGCCGAGTATGCAGCTTGCAATATGCAATATGCATACCATGATCTAGATTAGGGATGCATATCCTTACAGTTGGCTCGATGCCGAAGCCTCCCTTAGTTACTTAGCCAGCTTACTAACCTGCGAACTGTTAACTGTACAGTCTACACTACTGAGTGCTATTTGCTAGGATTCCTGATTGAATTCATCCTGTAGAAGCGGATTGCCTCGTCATCGTGTGTGCTTCAGTGCAAATTGCAATCCGTTCCCTGTAGACGATATAGAAGAAATTAGTAGTACCTTGAAGTTGATGGTCAAGGTTTGTTTTCAACAAAGCGATTTCATGCTTGTATTTTCCTAAACCTAATTAAACTACGGGTTTGATATTTTACTGTGAGCGTCTCTCTATTTTGTAGTATTGCAAAGTATAGGTGTGGAATAATTTTATCATCCGTCGAAATTACGGATCAAAATTTGTATTACTTTTGCTTTTTTCCGTTTAACAATGTATTTTTGTTTTCCTTTTCGTATTTTCTCAACAATGCCCAAGCATTTGACATAGGTTGCGACAAATGTTTACCAACTGTAGAGCAGTTTGGCCAGTTAAAATAATAATGTACATATAGTATCGCCACCCCTGTAGTGTCGGCCTGTACTCATTGTACACAGTGTGATATTGGAAATACAATCACGTGACATGAGAGTCAGACTGAGGAACGCAACTGTGCGAATGGCGTGTGCTCAAGGATATTGGTTTTGAGTTGCACCGGGGGATAGGGGACTCCAGGTGGGGATTGTGGGGGTGAGTTTGTCACAAGAAAGACTCGAGACTGGAGAGTGGAGACTGACGGCCGCACCGCGACGCGCCGGGGGCAAGGAGTCGATATGAGGACCGAGTGTTTTCCAATTTCCGCACGTCTGATGACCCGCGGTGACCCCTCTGAGTACACGTGACCTCTTCGTCCCCTAGAAACAAACATCTATTACGGTAGGCTTGGTTAGGTGATGACAGTTTGTTACTTTAACAATAACATATCAAATTCCATATTTTAGCAAGAGAGATTGAACGCCTTTGCCGTAGACCGCAGAGAACTTTGCACATGATCGAGTGAATTTTGCGAGCAAAATTTAATATATTGGAATACAGAACTTTCATCTTGTAATGGTTGGGCTGAAGAGTCAAACCAAAGAAAAACTTAAATCGCCTTTGCTAAAACGCACGCCATCGCACTCTATTTCACTTCCTGCATTATCTGCTACTTTTACTGCATGCAATTTCAGTTTTTCACACCTCTGTGTCGGGTGTCCTATGCTCGGATAGGCCTCTACCTGTGCTATGAGCATTTCCTGGCTCTCTCACTCCTCCACCCTTTATATGCCATTAGCACTTGCATAGGTCGCCTTTCTACAAGCGTTTTACAACGTAGCTGTTGTAAACCACCTTTTCGCGACACAATTCGGATATGTTTTGAAATCAAAGTGGCCGAAAAGGAATGATAACTGTAGCTGTATTTATAGAACCTTGTTCCTCCCATCGAACCGAATACACGGTACATATACTGTAACGAAAATATAGGTTCAACTTGAGTATATCTTGAGAAAGAGGTGTCTGTCAAGAAAATGTCCAATTTCGTCGCTGTAAACTAGTTTTAGTTTGCAGTCGATCATTCTGAAATATCGAATACAATATAAAAAACGAACGTTGAAACTTTGTGCGTAAGATCTGAATTCGAGATGCTGGACAATCATTTTGGCATAGTCATATGTTAAGACTCTCCACGAATTGAAAGGATTGCATACAAATTGGAAACTAGACCTACTTCTCATTTGTTTTCTGTTGTTAAAGAATCACTATTTTTCATTTTCGCTGCACTCCACAGCTCAGCACTCGTAGTCGTATTGACATAACACTAAAAAAGAGATTTCAAAACTATCGATGTATTGTCCCATATCGTGTGTACACCCTTATAACACAAACTAGTATACGGATAGGAGTTGGACTACAAGAAATAGAACAACTATCTAGGCCATGGTGGAATTACATATTTAATTCCACCATGATCTAGGTTAGGGTAAGCGTGGATCTTGCTCGTGCAATTTCGAGTGGGAAACACTGAAAGGTCGATAATAAAAATCAGCGGGGTGCCGAGGTTTTGGGCCGGGGGTTGCGAGTTGCGACCCGGGGTGGTCTCGGATCCGCCCATTGTCACCTACGTATCGCAAATATTAATTAAACCTCTCGACACCCAGATTGGAACCGTGGGGTATCAACGACATTCTCAGGCCTCAGAATGAAGTACTTCTTGCCCGCCTGCCGCTACATTCATATCCTAACCCTAACAAGCTGCTGCTACTCGTATCCTAGACGCGGTGTACAGTCAACAGTGCACTTATCTGGGGGTTTACGGTCTACAGGTCTATTAGAGTCTACTGAAAGATTTGACATATTATATAATGAGCTCAAGTAGAACCATTCCATTGATGATTGTACTGTTGCTAAACCTGATGAACCGATTCAGTTCAAACAGGGATTAAAATAGTTACTTGAATGACTACTAACAATGTTGTAAAAAGGTTGAATTCTTAAATTTATATTTTTTAAATCTTCATCTCAAACAGCATTTTTATATCTACCGATCTAGTATGTTTTTGTAATTATGAGCGCCATCGACCGCTAGGCAGTGTCCAATCGGTAATCAAGTTACCTTCAAACGTCATAGGATAGGCCGACAAGGACATATCCTGTAGCCTCCAAGGAGTCCAAACTGACACCCTGTGACTGACACCTTGTGATTTTTTTCTTGTGGGGGTATGAGAAGAAAAGTGTCTATAGAGAAAAGATTCGAGACCTAAATCGCTTAAAGAATTGGATCTGTGAAGGCAGCTAATGGCGCTCAAACGGCAACTAACTTGGAATGTAAAAACAGTTTGAGATGAGGATTTTAAAAATATAAAAATCTAAGTGTTTTAGTTTTTATTTAAATTATGTTTCAAACCCCATCATTCCAATATATGACCCTGTATTTTGTATAGTATAGTTAACCTGTAGGCCTAGAATATATTCCTAGATGACTGCTTTCACTGCTTTATCGCACCCTTGGCCTGGGCGCCAGATGTGGAAACAAAATCCGACTCAACACCTGAATATGATTACTTGATTTATTCCTTTTCCAATATAGTCGTGCCGTCATTCTCATTCATCACTTCCCTCTCGTAGTTATATTTATTCTCACCGCTCCACACCATTCACCAGTATATCAGTCCAGTAATTCGAACCTGTAATTCGAACCTGCAATTCGAACCTGCAATTCGAACCTGCAATTCGAACATTATTTATCGGATGCATTATTATATTTTGTTAGAATCCACAATTCCTGTCGATCGAATAATACTTTGACGTTAAATCTAACGTAATAAAGTTGACGCTTTCACCTTTGTAATGCTCATATATTTAATATTTATGAAAGGATTCACAACTAGTTTCCTGGTCTTTTGTATCATATCACTGTAGATGTATAACTGATTATAGTTTTAAAACCTATATTAATTTGACTACCAACTTATAAAAATTACTGTTACAAGCTAGGAATATACTAATATAGTGAGTTGTCTCATGTATGTCTGATTTGTTTTACGATTAGTGGGTTTTAAAGATTGTCGTGGACAATTTCCACCGTTAGTAATAGTACGAACGTTCAAGATTTTTAAGAGTTTGATTGAGTCCCTACTGAGGAAGAAGAAACAACATGAGAGTCAAATTTAAATATTTGATGTAGTTGCCAATCGCAATAATCAAAAATTCGTCTTAAATCCCGGTTCGCTACCAATCTAACTATACAAGAACACAAAAATGACACTCAGAGAGTTAAACACCGGATCAAAGGGTCCATCGTAGTCTGATGACGATATACTCGAAAGAAAATATCCGGATTCCGCACAGTGAGTATTGCACATTGCATGACCTCATTCAATATTCATGTGGATTGTAGATGCGAACATTTTCACCAGCCTGCCGTTTATTATCACTTACTGGCAACTGATCACTTGGTCATTCTTTGGTCTTTCGGTCATTCTTTGATTCGGATCACTGGATCACTTCCTGGTCACTTTGATTGTCTGGTCACTTTGGTCACTTTGATCACTCTGGTCACTTTATCACTTTGATAATCCTTTAATCTTGGATCACTTTGGAATCTGGATCACTCTGGTCACTTTATGATTACTTTGTCACTTTGATCACTTTGATCACTTTCTTTGTCACTTTGGTACTTTGATCACTTTGTCACTTTGTCACTTATTACTTTCTTGATCACTTCTGGATCACTTTGGTCACTCTGGGACTACTTTTGGTTATCAATCACTTTGGTCACTTGATCATTTTGGTCACTTCTGGTCACTCTTGATCACTCTTGATCACTCCTGGTCACTTCTAGTCACTCTTGATCACTCCTGGTAACTTTTGACCACTCCTGGTAACTTTTGATCGCTCCTGGTCACTCATGATCGCTCCTGATGACTCCTAATCACTTCTGGTTACTCCTGATCACAATCTTGGTGACGACGACGATACTGCAGATGTTGGTGACGAACCTGAAGCAGCGGTTATCATTTTGAAACTGACAGTGAGAGGTGTACAAACTAAACTGTTGTACTGACATTATTTGCTAAGATGTCCGTGACAGAACCAAGAAATAACTACCCGTGTTGCTTTTACAGTTCTAAAGAGCAGCAATATCCTGCAATCCTGCACAGGCACTCTTCAGAAATAATTCACTTCGTAACAAGTAATATTCCACCGTTTCATAATGTCACTTCTTCATCAATTAACAACGTTAGAATTACTGCATACAATTTTAAGAAATATATCAATTTGAAGTAAAAGTGCATTTGTAACAAAATTATGTACAATCTTAAACTCACTTTTGTAACCTTAAGTTTTTAGTTTCGTCCGTAAATAGCAAGAACCAGCATAAATACGATTCCCTTAAATACCCTCATTAAAGGGAGAAGGCCTCAACGAATCCAATTATTCTCTTTAGATATTTCTTTATTGTTTGTTTTTCCACTTAATTTCTAATATCTAGTAAATAATGCTCGTAGCTACTTGCGGCTAAGGACTACTGACTGAAAAGCCAGAGTTTATTTAGTTTCAATTCTACACAAACGTTAGTTTTACCGGCTGCTCATCCTAATTATTAAAAGTTGGCTTTAAAATAATGTCCACTCTGGAGAATAGAGTGAAACTCGTTTGAGTTAAAACCGAAGGTGCAGAGGATTAAGCAATTGATCAAGTCTGTTACGTACTGCGTTACTGGTGGGTTTATTGGTTACAATGTCGCGCAAGTAAAGTTGCATCTTATGTGTGAGGATGATTAGACGCAGAAACAATGTTGTTTAAGACATTGCAATGTTCACTTTGGATACCAACTACAGTATTGCAGATGTCGAAACGTGTAGAGGGTGCGGTGTAAATCGGGCCAGCGCTCGGTGAAGTCGGTCACCCACGGGGCATTAAAATCACATTAGGCGTCGGGTTAATTTCGGTCTTAATAGGATTATCCGGAGGAGCCGATGGATTGCGACACGTTGTGCGGGAGTGGTGAGAAGTGAGAATTGTGAATAGAGTCGGTGAGCGGGGGGCGCGGGGTCATTCAGTCAAGGCTCTTCTAGCAGTGACTTTCACATGGGCCTGCAGCAACCGCAGTGGCGGCGGCGGTCGGTGGGACGCCCTGTATATCCAGCAGGTATATCTTAAACCCGCTCTGCCATTGACGAGTACCTTGCACATACATGGTACTTCTTTGCATGTACCCTCATCCCTTGACAACTGTTAAATGCCCTTTCAGTTCAAACCCCGACACTTTGCATATACTCTCTGTAAGATGCATACTTCTCCAAACCAAACCCTAATCGTGCGGCAAGTAAATGCTCACAGCCTAGCGATTCACTGCGATTTCGTTACGCCAATCTGAAGTGCTTTGTATTCATTGCCATAAAAACTTTGCATCTTGCTTTAATACTTTTGAATTGTAGAGGATATTGAAGTTATCGAACTATTAGGTCAAAGATTCCGAGGGATATCTACAAATCCTATGAATGCTTGATTCCAGTTATACAAAATTTTAATTGGCACCACGTATGATGATGCTATGAAATGAAATCAGTCTTTATTTGTGGTGAAGTGATCTTTACATTTGTGGTGAAGCTTACACAAAGGCCAAGTATGATAAATAAAACAAAATAAAAATCAACCCTAAGTGAAGGCTAAGTGAACACACGCTATAGTTAAATTTCACGGTATATACTCGTAGTTCGCGTATAAGGAAATGCTTATACAGACGCTAGACGTGAACTTGTGTTATAATAAACGGAACAAATCAATCAACGATTATGTGAGTTACATTTCAAAGTGCACACATTTAAAACGAATAACATTAAATGTGCATTTGCTTTCAATCGAACTTTGAACTAATGGAATCAATTTGCAAGATGAATATTCCAATTCTACATTTCAATCTCAAATGGTAATGAAATAGAAAGTACGCTTCTATCCCCGCTGTTTTATAACTTGCGTAACTTGCAGTTAGCAGTTGATAGTCTACTTGTGTGTGCGTATTTGTAAACTTTACACGTCGATAAAAAACACCTACACAAAAAACTGTCACATGTTAAATGAATAAAGCGATGAAGTGGAGATATACCTTAAATGCTGCACATTTGATCAAAATATACGGACATTTTTTACCTTTCCTAACTTGTGTTCAAACAAATCTCAAAGTAGTATTTTGCAGTAGCGTTTCTATTGCGATTTGGACCCATTATATCGAAACACTGTATAAACACTTTATCGAATGCATAAACGCGGTACGGCTATAGTATATTCGGTGGCTGGTGGAGTGCACGGGTTATCAGTTAATTTCAATAACGTCAATAGCAGGGCGAGTGTCAAAGCGTAGGTGCACCATTGTGTGTGGTCACCACATCATTATCAACCCTGTCACAAAGCCTTTTGTCCGCATGGAAACCTTACCCGCCATCCCGCCATACGACATACAACATGCAACGTCATCAACAACATTGTATAACATGTAACATGCAGCCTGCTTCATCAGCCGCCAGCTGGACCTGGGCACGATGTGTAGCCGTGACTCCGTGAGGCAGTGTGAGAAGTCAAGGTGGCCGCTGGTAGGTAGGAGCAGGTAGGGGTGTGCTGCGTGGTCCAGAGTAGGAGCGTGATAATTATGGTCAGGAAGAATAAAAGAGATCGTAAAGAAATTGCTTGAAAAAATATCATACTTTGTACATGTTCAGCTTTACTGGCCTTTGAGTTGTAGTTTGGAAGATGATTTATGTTGTGAATATTTTCTTCAGCAGGACATTTTAAGAAATGAGACCTATTTTAAAAACTGGAGTATAGTCTAACCTAAAGCTCTTAACGTACAACCACTCTCGTCTTTATATTATTTCCCGCTACGGTCTACGGAGGACCCTTCGGTTAAACTTCTGAGGTTAGAATAATATTCAAATCGTCAATATTGCTACGAATGTATCAGAGATTCTGTTTATTCGGATTAAACTGAGCCTCAGAATATTCCACTCCCTTGTCAGGCGTGTTTGTAAAGTAGGGATTTAAGTCAAACGAATAACTAGCAATATCCATTATCCCACAGTCAGTTTGAAATGTACACGAGACTAATATTTTATTTAACG
Source organism: Matsumurasca onukii (assembly GCA_018831715.1). NCBI lineage: Eukaryota > Metazoa > Arthropoda > Insecta > Hemiptera > Cicadellidae > Matsumurasca > Matsumurasca onukii. The sequence continues at coordinate 29,891,979 of CM032064.1, forward strand.
CTGTCTAATTTTCCACGAAGGATTGAAAACGGAAAACGGTGAAGAAGAGATCTGACAGCGACAGATGCGGAATACACGGCCGAGAGAATCAAGATCGTATCGGGAAGGACAGCGGAACGGTGTGTAGTGTGTATGTGTAGTCTGCAGGCTAAGCGTGTGTAGGCCTTAACATTTTAATTAAAACGTTGCGTCCAGTTTGACATGACGCGATTAAGTAGAGGGTTTATCGTAGGCCTACCTTGACAGCAGCAGGGGGTAAACAGCACAAGCGGAATGAAAAACATCAGTGGCTCGAACAGGCAAATAATTGAATTAATCTCGGTTTCCAATTAAAGAGCCGGTCGGTCATCCCGTTCAGCCGTTCAGCCGACTAGCGACTGTAAGACATCAACAGTTCAACACATCCTCTTTACTCTTTAGCAACCTATGTTGACTACGTGTTCGCTGTTAGTTACGCTGTTCGTGGTTCAACATCAGTAATGGACACGTCTTGATCAGTCAAAGCGAGGCGTATCTCTCACCTCTCCGCCTGTTTTCACTTTAAAGGCGAGCTTGCGTTAATATTACACCTTTGGCGTTGTTCATCCGATACGCTCCAATTACTATCAAATAAATACGAATATGTGATTCGACCTAGTTTGTAAAATCCACTCTGTTATGTTAATCACCGTACAGAGGTAAAAAGCCGAGAAAGCGAGAGTAGAGTCAACTGTCGGGAGTCGTGTATGTATAAACATACAGTATATCGGAAGCAAATGATAATATATTAGAGCGATGTTTTGGGTGGCCAACATTTCCGGTAGACTCGAAACAATTACTATTATTGCGGAACTATAGGAGAGGCAAGCCAATTGGCTAAGGTTCAAATCGCTCGTGTTCGCTCGTTTCCTGACCACCGTCCTCCGTCCCCCCGTCAGCCGAGAAAAATTACAAGATCGAGTATCGCAATAGGTTCCATGCAAATCCGGATCCAGGCCATCGTGCACGATACACTCGATGGTTTTTCTCGAGCCTTGGGTCCGTGCCAGACTGTGCAGTGTGCCTACTCACCGCTCATCCTCGTGAGCACGTAAGCACTTCTCGCCTTCGCCAGTCCGCACCGTACCCTCGTAAGTATCTTACACCATGGCACCGTACCACTAAACACTAGTTTTGCATTTTGAGACTATCCGTGCAAAGTTCTATACATGCATTCATACAGTTTACAGCATAAATTAACAAGTTTTAGAATGTTTGAGAAGACCTTGACTCATTATCAGTGGAGATGCAGTACATTATTTGGTTTCCACTACGAACTCTTTCATTGCTAGATGGTGATCGAACAAATATATTACGCTTCTATTTGATTTAAAACAGGCAAAGTCATAAGTACCGTCGTTGCAAACATACTTGGGTATAATTTACCATCTAAACAATTTATTGTAGACAAGACACTAGATAAACGACCAGCACGAGCTGTCAAAAAACTTGCTACATGCTAATCTACCACAATTTTCTATTATATGAACCAAACGTGCATCTCCTTAAGTCATGTGAGGAAAGTATTATATCCCCAGATTACGCTGAAAACAATTAATATTTTGAAGATACAATTAGATTCTATGAATTAAATGTACTATCTTTTTCCCAAGCTCTTTTCTAAGGAATTTAAACCCTACATTGCAACTATATACAGACAACCTGTGAGCAATTGAATAAGTTCAATTTATTGCTATATTTGAATAACTTGAAGAAATGTGTTTGGCTCCTTTATATTTGAAATATTCGTGTGCAGGCATCTAACACAAGCACATCAAAACCTAACCTAACCTAACCTAACACAAGCACATCAAAACCTAACCTAACCTAACCTAACACAAGCACATCAAAACCTAACCTAACCTAACCAACCTAACACAAGCACATCAAAACAAGCTCGAACAAAGGAGTCATTAAGGATGTTTTCACTCTCTTTACTGCGAATGTAGTCCTTACATTAATACGGTTTAACAATCACTCGCATGACAACATGAAAAATATAACAGAACTTCATATTTCCCCTTGAATGTTACCACCACAAAAGATTATTATTTCCATCCTATACTCCCGAATCAGGTGAAGGTAGAAGAAAATATATCGGTGGGTAGTTTTAGAAGAGCGCGCCTAGGGGTTTGACGTGATCTGCAAAGTTGTAATGAGTAGTGCTTCAGTACTGGAAGTAAGTAGTGCGGAAACTAGGCGATGCGGATGCGGATACAGATACAGATGAACAGTAGAACAGAGTGAGCCAGTGATTACCCTCAAGACCCATGTTGAGGTTCTTGCTGCCGGCCCCCGGGACCTCGGTATCTTGGCTGACGCGCATACGCCATACGTCATACCATGATACGACCAATCCTTAGATGTGATATTCACTGCATCAGTTATGTTCCAACACGGCAACACGTAATGCGCTTTAATGCTTAATGCGCAGGTGGAAGTTAACTTTGTCAACAGATTAGATTAAAAACGAGTTGTGCCCAAGGAATTTAAAACTCGTATGAAAATAGTCCTCTTCGTGACATTTTATTGGGAGATCCTATAAATTGGCTGACTGACCAGGAACCAGAATAGAACTTTTGAACGAACGGGAGAGAGTGAATGTAAAATATGTATGTCTGAGTGAGATTTTGTCGGAAGTATGAAAGGAATAGTTTAGCTCATACATATTCGCTGTTACCATACATTTCATGTCATAAATGTTCATGCAATTAAATATGAACTTATTATTTAATTGTTTTACTACTGCAACTCGGCATTTAAAGGAGCAATTAAATTCACCTATCGAAATTCAATTATTTAGGTAAGGAAATGACTTGTATGCAGACATATCACGAGGTTTGAGCCGTGCCAGACAGTGAGCGCGCATGTGCGCATGGAACTTGCGCTTGCAGGGCTCGGGCACGGGCACAAGCAAGGGCACGGAATGGTTGATGGTTGATGATAAGCGCAGCTTGACGTCGCTTGTCCACTCGTCACCCGCGTCACAATTAAACTGCGCCAATATTAATGTTCCATTCCATGCAGCTTTCGGTTTCAATACATCAACGTAATCTGTTATCCCCGACACTCGCCTCCCGTCCCTTCCATTCCCTTCCGCCAGATAAATGTTTTAAAACGTCATTAGTCACTTTCATATGCTCTAGAATTACGATGGACGATGCCCGATTCAAAACCAGGATCGAGGGTTGACTCGGGACGCTCACGTATACCACCAATCACTCGAAACGTTGAAGTTTATGCTTTGAGGAAGCTGCCCGACTTAGGTACTGATGACTGAGTTTACGGAGTAATCTACTCACACATATCCCTTACGCATAGAGCACTTACGAGTTCACGACATTAAATCGGGAGACCCAAAATAAACTATGCCCGAAACTACCGAACCCCAAGATTATATTTGTGGGATTTTGCATGTTATCGTTGATAGCTAACATTAGCCTATACATAAATTTAGATCAAATTATAAAACTGGGTTGTAAAGCTAGAACCACACGAAATATATTTATTTTCGAAAGTAAAATTAATGTTGGTTTGAAAGTTCATAACAGTGGCGGAGAGCAATTTAGTAAAAAAGAAAGAAACGGACTTTTCCTGCCACTTCCGGAGACTACCCTGAACGTTAGGAGTAGTTTTTCTCCGGAAGTTATAGGAAAAGTCCGTTTCTTTCTTTTTACTAAAATATAAAATGTATGATGTTAGAATAAATACTACAAGTGTTATCAGTCGAGCCACTTGAAATTTGCGCACATCTAAGACTCAGCCGGTCACCAGGTGCTTGCTGGGCTGGGTGAGCTCTTGTTGGGAGGCGAATGTGGATTGATAAATTTCTCTGTGACTCTTGGGGAATTTCGACAGTTTCACGGTACAAGGTATCACCTTCAATTGGGCCGACATCGAAGCGTCAACATTTATATGGCCGCTTCGCATTATAAAATGCCTTTCATTCTGCAATTAGTCCAGTCGTTTACGAATCTGCCGAATCGTTAATTGAATAATTGCGCCGGGGACTTTCCACTCTCGAGTCGGCGTGCGGAGACGCGTAGACTTGTGGACTTGTGGACTTGTGGACTTGTGGACTTGTGGACTTGTGGACGTGTGGACTTGTGGACTTGTAGACTTGTGGACTTGTGGACTTGTGGAATCACCTCTAAATCGTCAACAGTCGACGCGGTTTCGATTGGCTACCGCCATTCGATTGGTTATATCAATCACTTTCATTGAGTACGCCTAGGTCATGGTTCCATTGGCCCACACTATAACCGCCATAACTTTGCATCCGGGATTTGTTCGACATTGCAACATTGTGTTTAAACTGTCTTGGCTGCAATATTTACTTCACCAAGACATTTCTGCAAAGATATAGCGGCTCTAGTGTAATGTCTATTGCAATATTTAAAAATTGTCATAGTCGGACCACACATTCAATAGCTAGCCTTTTTACCTCCTGCATTAAACCTACAGTCCGGAGGTTGTTTTGTATATAATTATTTTAGTTTTAAGGAAGGCAATAAAGTACCGTAGTACTTGTAGTAAGTACCGAGTTGTGAATGCCTGTGCATAATATCGATGAGTGAGGCAGCATGGAAATTATTCTATGAGATTCGACGACTTGTAGCATAATTGTTAAATGCAGACACTCTAATGAAAGAAGGAATGTCTTCATAAACTGTTGAGGTTGATCACAGTTGAAACATGTAATAACAATAATTTGTGGTTTGCTAATTAATTCCCTTCGGTTGTTGGGTTTTGAAATGTAGGCTATCATTAGCTTCGGTACTGGTATTGGTATTGGTGATTTATCCTACTTATAACTAACAATTGCATATTTCCATATGATTTTATATAAAATAAAATATTTTTTATTGTAATAGATTACTGTGTATCCGTGTCCGAATTTCAAATTAAAATTCAACATTTTATGCTTAACTGACAAAACTCATATTTTCCACCATGAAGATGGCCATTTGTGACGATCATATCAAGTACCACACTCTTGTAGTGACGACATAATGGTCATGAAATTCACTCCAAAGTGATGTTGAATAGTTTATTAGCCAACCATGGGAATAATGCTAATAGCAAAACATCACTTTAGAAGAAACCATCAAAGCAGGTTTAAGTTCTCAAAGTATTCTACTTTCTACTTACATGTGAAGTTCAACTAAATAATTAACTAATTGTATATGATTCAATTATTAACATAAAACATACTGTTCTTATGAACTGAGTTTTTGGATATTTATGTTGCGTTGTGAGTTCAATGCAATATTGTCGGATGCTTAAATAAGGTTTTCCATCGTGTTTGCTTGTTTTTGTCAAATAATGTCTACACAAATGGCATTTCTTAATTAGTTACTCACCCTAGGGTTTGTGGGCATCTTAAAACACTTTTGGGGAAGCGGTCTAAACCCATGTGCCTGCGCCGGGAATCGAACCCGTGACCTCGCGTATTGCAAGCCGAGACTCTACCCACTGAGCTACGAACGCGTTTTTTGCATATTTTGTTGGATGAAAAATAGATCTGCTGTTGAAGTGGGCCGTGGTTTGAGCCTAGACACTAGACTGCTAGAACATCGTCTCTAGGTGGTCGAAGGTCGAGTTACGGTTCTCAGCGAAGTGGTGTCAGTGATGACTTGGATCATGATATCACTATCACACCCACCTGCTCCCGCTCTCACTCCACACCACCTCGCCTTCTCAGGAACTAACACTCTGTGACTGTACACGGCAGGTGATCTAGTCCTTCCAAATATCGGGAATTTGTCTATATACCTTTAACATTAAGCTCCGTATAGTCTGACAGTAGGAAATTAACTAAGCGTCAAAAATTGGTCTATCGATATAATGATTAAGCCTCTCCGTGTATTAACAAACTCGAACAATCAAGTACATAATTTTAACCGTAAAATCTAAAGACAACTCGCATACACAACAATTGTTAATTTGCATCCACCATATAGAGATACTGGAATGGTTCTTCATAAGCGAGTTATTGTTAATTGCCTGTTATTGTTCCCAAACTAAGTTTCATCCTCGTATATTTAAATCACGCTGCAAATCAAGAATGTTTTCTCACGCAGCTAAAATAATGATTACGAACGAAGACAATGTTGGGTGTGGTGTTTGTTTACACTGAGTCTGAACGCAGAGCGACGATGATGAAGCCACTAGTCACTAGTCACTAGCGAGTCACTGCTCAGTGTTCCTGTTAGTTTCATTGGCAGGTGTATTTTCCTAAAGCAAATGGTTGATTGAAAGTTGTTGTGAGGAAGAGAGAGAGAGCCTCTACGTCAGAAATGACAGTTCATTACGTCCGTATTGTGAGGGCCAGCGCGCGCCGCGCACCACTTCAAACTGCTGATTATTATCTATTAGAGTTCGGCCCTCAGATGACGTCCATATATCGGAAATATCTTCTTGCTCGCTCATCATATTTTATCCTTTGTTTGGTTAGATTAGATCTGTGTGCTATATTTTAAACTAATCATCAAATAAAATATCGATTATTGGAATATTGTACAATATTGGTAATGTGCTGATTTACTGACTTGAGTTAGATAACTTCACCATAAAATCTTTTACATGTCATGTTGAAATATGCTGTCCAAATCTAGTGAATGGAACTGTGATGAGAAATTCTTGTCAATTTTGAGAACAATTATAATACATACTTATCTTTATTTATTAAATTAATTTAACCAGTTTCCAAAGTTGAACTAAAAGTGGGAAATATTAGAAGTTATAAAACAATTTTATAATTTGCAATTTAATTGTTGCTCTCTTGAGACAAGCAAAGAGATCCTTAACTATGTCCTGGTTTTTATCCTAAGGGAGAAAGGCGAGTTACTGTTACACAGATTGTAGATGGACTAATTACAATGTCATTGGTATGCAAGTTTCCAGACAGTAGGCTACAGGGCTGCTCCAACCACCTCTGCTATCCACCTCGTCATACTGCTCCCAGCTCCGTTGCTCCCTGCGCTGGCTGTGTCCATGTGTGCGTCGATGACAAAGTAGGATCATCACGGTGTGACTGTGTGAGTGTGCGGTTAATTTCACATAAAAGCGGACGATTCGTTACGGTGACGATGCGGGGGTGAGGAGGGGGGTTGGTGAGGGGTGTACGGGAGCAGACTGTGGAGTGTGGAGTGTGGACGGGTTAATAGAGCTGATAGATACGGGCTCTTAGTGTGTGGGCGCGGAGGGGTGATTGTGATTTGGTCGGATTTAATTATCACTATTTGTCGGCAAAGGGTGACATTTGGCAGGCTGGGAAATGCCAGTGGTTCGCTGCTACCGCCGGACCGCGCGGCTACGTCAACATTTCCACACCCTTTTCTTGTTTTATTTTTACTGACTGCCCATTATCCTCCGACCTGCAGACCTTTCCCTGAGCCCTTTAGCTCCTCACTGCAGTCTAGCTCCCCTGTACCCCGGCCTCCTCTCCTCCAAAACCCTGCCTTATATCTATGTATCTGTATATACTTTATTACTTGGATATACGAGTATGTATAGATATATATTGGCTATATAATAAGTTACAGGAGAATGAAATTATATTCTATAGTAAAATATTCATCTATTCTATAGTAAAGTGCTCATCTTAATCGTCATACAAATATATACAACTTATATTAAAAATAAAATAATTTTTATCAAAACATAAATTTAATATATAGCTAATAAAATAAAATCGTACAACTATAAGTAACAAATCGATACATTTTATACAGCCCATAAAGCATAAACAGTCATGCATTAACGCGATAAATAAATTGAATAATTATTTTACAGTATACTGTATTAGGCCTAACTATACAAATGAACCACGCAACAACTCAACATCATATTTTTGTTAATGCCACGCATGCAACCCCAATAAAACATTTGCTGTCGAGACTGCATTCAATAATATGCCAATAAACATCAAAGATAGAGTTACAGAGACGCAGCGACAAAGTGTAAGAAATGAGATTTGCATACGTACAAAATGCATATTTCCCTAAGTGAATATCACGGATTCACTCACCATATCGTATACAGTACTGTATATTGTATAGTGTTTCCTTAGACTCGAGTTCAGGTATGTTTGATTGAACACTTGTATCGGCCAGGATTCCTCCTTCACTCCGACACTCAGAGTGAACAATATTGCTTCTTTCAGAGTTCAGCTCTAAACACTTTGATTCCTCACACAGATATATCCACACAGTTCAATGCATTATTCTTTCCCTGCGAGATTGCATAGAAGATTTCTTGTTTCTTTATACTTTAGTATTTCCGCTAAACTACGCACAACTTATTGATCATGCAGAAACTCTTGTTCGTTGAAGTTATACGTAAAACGAGCCAGGAGTTGTTTAAGGATCAGGTCGTGGGCAGAGTGCATTGGGACCTAATTTAAAACCTGTAAGTTGAAATCAAACCAATTATAAAACAATACATAACCGACCGAGCCCTTCAATTTGGTTACAGTTTCGACCCATCCCCTTTTCAAGAATTTTTATTTATTGATGATTTGATTATGATGTCGCAGTACACGGTCATAAATGAAATATAGTTAATACAACCAAAACTGAAACATACCCATAGAACTAATACTTACAACCTAGCATCTACTGTATGTGGATACGTAGGTTCTACATGTGACAACAACGTTGTTGTGATTTGCTCAACACGTTGTTCCGTGTATGGTAAAAGGCTACATTATAGCGCCGGCGGAGGGGAGGTGTCAGCCTGTGTTACTTTACTGTACAAGGGTTGAACAATGGTGACGCCAACTTTGTCTCCTGAATTTTAATTCCAAGTGACAATATCACGGAATAAAGAAAACGCGTGTCAAATAATGATTCGAAATTCCTCGCTCCACACCTTTGTTGTTTTATAAAGTAGATATTTTAATTAAGACGAGAACGGCTTCGCTTCATTATTTCCTTTTATTTCCTGGAGTTTCTACAAATTTCATTTTGTTTTCGCACAAGTTACCAGTTAAATTAATAAGGAAATTCGTCTTTGTCGTAAGTTTATAAGTCGACTTTGTTTTAATAAAGGTTGTTTTCATATTCTGCAGAGGGTATACGGATGTGTTGTTATATTTTAAAATTAAATTCTCTGTTTGCTTTAATCAATCGTAAACCAGGGTTTCGCCGGCAAGAATGTTTGTAAATCTGTACCTGCGAGATTTCGTTATTCTTACTATACTGTGCATTATTTAATTAGCTTTTACGTTTAGACTTTTATATGTAATGTAATGAATTTATTTGAAATACAAAAATAAACTGAGCAGGACTTTAGCAAGGGTTGTGGCAGCGATAACAAAATGGAAAAGCGATCAACAGTAGAGTAAAGTAAGGTCAAAGTACGGAGTTGACTTGATTGCTTGCTGAGCTGCTGCTCTCTGCGGTGTCTGTCAGTCGCAGCTGACTTTAGTCCTTACCTCATCTTTAGAACAACAACTTGTAGTACTGTATTCACTTCTACATCAATTGACAGGTTGATTGTTGCATACACATCAATCAACAGTAGAGTAAAGTAAGATCAAAGTACGGAGTTGACTTGATTGCTTGCTGAGCTGCTGCTCTCTGCGGTGTCTGTCAGTCGCAGCTGACTTTAGTCCTTACCTCATCTTTAGAACAACAACTTGTAGTACTGTATTCACTTCTACATCAATTGACAGGTTGATTGTTGCATACACATCAATCAACAGTAGTATCAAAGTACGGAGTTGACTTGATTGCTTGCTGAGCTGCTGCTCTCTGCGGTGTCTGTCAGTCGCAGCTGACTTTAGTCCTTACCTCATCTTTAGAACAACAACTTGTAGTACTGTATTCACTTCTACATCAATTGACAGGTTGATTGTTGCATACACATCAATCAACAGTAGAGTAAAGTAAGATCAAAGTACGGAGTTGACTTGATTGCTTGCTGAGCTGCTGCTCTCTGCGGTGTCTGTCAGTCGCAGCTGACTTTAGTCCTTACCTCATCTTTAGAACAACAACTTGTAGTACTGTATTCACTTCTACATCAATTGACAGGTTGATTGTTGCATACACATCAATCAACAGTAGAGTAAAGTAAGATCAAAGTACGGAGTTGATGATTGCTTGCTGAGCTGCTGCTCTCTTGTGTCTGTCAGTCGCAGCTGACTTTAGTCCTTACCTCATCTTTAGAACAACAACTTGTAGTACTGTATTCACTTCTACATCAATTGACAGGTTGATTGTTGCATACACATCAATCAACAGTAGAGTAAAGTAAGATCAAAGTACGGAGTTGACTTGATTGCTTGCTGAGCTGCTGCTCTCTGCGGTGTCTGTCAGTCGCAGCTGACTTTAGTCCTTACCTCATCTTTAGAACAACAACTTGTAGTACTGTATTCACTTCTACATCATTGACAGGTTGATTGTTGCTGCATCAATCAACAGTAGAGTAAGGTCAAAGTACGGAGTTGACTTGATTGCTTGCTGAGCTGCTGCTCTCTGCGGTGTCTGTCAGTCGCAGCTGACTTTAGTCCTTACCTCATCTTTAGAACAACAACTTGTAGTACTGTATTCACTTCTACATAATTGACAGGTTGATTGTTGCATACACATCAATCAACAGTAGAGTAAAAGTAAAGTCGGAGTTGACTTGATTGCTTGCTGAGCTGCTGCTCTCTGCGGTGTCTGTCAGTCGCAGCTGACTTTAGTCCTTACCTCATCTTTAGAACAACAACTTGTAGTACTGTATTCACTTCTACATCAATTGACAGGTTGATTGTTGCATACACATCAATCAACAGTAGAGTAAAGTAAGGTCAAAGTACGGAGTTGACTTGATTGTTGCTGAGCTGCTGCTCTCTGCGGTGTCGTCAGTCGCAGCTGACTTTAGTCCTTACTCATCTTTAGAACAACAACTTGTAGTACTGTATTCACTTCTACATCAATTGACAGGTTGATTGTTGCATACACATCAATCAACAGTAGAGTAAAGTAAGATCAAAGTACGGAGTTGACTTGATTGCTTGCTGAGCTGCTGTCGGTGTCTGTCAGTCGCAGCTGACTTTAGTCCCACTCATCTTTAGAACAACAACTTGTAGTATTCACTTCTACATCAATTGACAGGTTGATTGTTGCATACACATCAATCAACAGTAGAGTAAAGTAAGATCAAAGTACGGAGTTGACTTATTCTTGCTGAGCTGCTGCTCTCTGCGGTGTCTGTCAGTCGCAGCTGACTTTAGTCCTTACCTCATCTTTAGAACAACAACTGTAGTATTCACTTCTACATCATTGACAGGTTGATTGTCATACACATCAATCAACAGTAGAGTAAAGTAAGATCAAAGTACGGAGTTGACTTGATTGCTTGCTGAGCTGCTGCTCTTGCGGTGTCTGTCAGTCGCAGCTGACTTTAGTCCTTACCTCATCTTTAGAACAACAACTTGTAGTATTCACTTCTACATCAATTGACAGGTTGATTGCATACACATCAATCAACAGAGTAAAGTAAGATCAAAGTACGGAGTTGACTTGATTGCTTGCTGAGCTGCTGCTCTGCGGTTCTGTCAGTCGCAGCTGACTTAGTCCTACCTCATCTTTAGAACAACAACTTGTAGTATCTTACTTCTACATCAATTGACAGGTTGATTGTTGCATACACATCAATCAACAGTAGAGTAAAGTAAGATCAAAGTACGGAGTTGACTTGATTGCTTGCTGAGCTGCTGCTCTCTGCGGTGTCTGTCAGTCGCAGCTGACTTTAGTCCTACCTCATCTTTAGAACAACAACTTGTAGTACTGTATTCACTTCTACATCATTGACAGGTTGATTGTTGCATACACATCAATCAACAGTAGAGTAAAGTAAGGTCAAAGTACGGAGTTGACTTGATTGCTTGCTGAGCTGCTGCTCTCTGCGGTGTCTGTCAGTCGCAGCTGACTTTAGTCCTTACCTCATCTTTAGAACAACAACTTGTAGTACTGTATTCACTTCTACATCATTGACAGGTTGATTGTTGCATACACATCAATCAACAGTAGAGTAAAGTAAGATCAAAGTACGAGTTGACTTGATTGCTTGCTGAGCTGCTGCTCTCTGCGGTGTCTGTCAGTCGCAGCTGACTTTAGTCCTTACCTCATCTTTAGAACAACAACTTGTAGTACTGTATTCACTTCTACATCAATTGACAGGTTGATTGTTGCATACACATCAATCAACAGTAGAGTAAAGTAAGGTCAAAGTACGGAGTTGACTTGATTGCTTGCTGAGCTGCTGCTCTCAGGTGTCTGTCAGTCGCAGCTGACTTTAGTCCTTACCTCATCTTTAGAACAACAACTTGTAGTACTGTATTCACTTCTACATCAATTGACAGGTTGATTGTTGCATACACATCAATCAACAGTAGAGTAAAGTAAGATCAAAGTACGGAGTTGACTTGATTGCTTGCTGAGCTGCTGCTCTCTGCGGTGTTCCTGTTAGTTTCATTGGCAGGTGTATTTTCCTAAAGCAAATGGTTGATTGAAAGTTGTTGTGAGGAAGAGAGAGAGCCTCTACGTCAGAAATGACAGTTCATTACGTCCGTATTGTGAGGGCCAGCGCCGCCACCACTTCAAACTGCTGATTATTATCTATTAGAGTTCGGCCCTCAGATGACGTCCATATATCGGAAATATCTTCTTGCTCGCTCATCATATTTTATCCTTTGTTTGGTTAGATTAGATCTGTGTGCTATATTTTAAACTAATCATCAAATAAAATATCGATTATTGGAATATTGTACAATATTGGTAATGTGCTGATTTACTGACTTGAGTTAGATAACTTCACCATAAAATCTTTTACATGTCATGTTGAAATATGCTGTCCAAATCTAGTGAATGGAACTGTGATGAGAAATTCTTGTCAATTTTGAGAACAATTATAATACACTTATCTTTATTTATTAAATTAATTTAACCAGTTTCCAAAGTTGAACTAAAAGTGGGAAATATTAGAAGTTATAAAACAATTTTATAATTTGCAATTTAATTGTTGCTCTCTTGAGACAAGCAAAGAGATCCTTAACTATGTCCTGGTTTTTATCCTAAGGGAGAAAGGCGAGTTACTGTTACACAGATTGTAGATGGACTAATTACAATGTCATTGGTATGCAAGTTTCCAGACAGTAGGCTACAGGGCTGCTCCAACCACCTCTGCTATCCACCTCGTCATACTGCTCCCAGCTCCGTTGCTCCCTGCGCTGGCTGTGTCCATGTGTGCGTCGATGACAAAGTAGGATCATCACGGTGTGACTGTGTGAGTGTGCGGTTAATTTCACATAAAAGCGGACGATTCGTTACGGTGACGATGCGGGGGTGAGGAGGGGGTTGGTGAGGGGTGTACGGGAGCAGACTGTGGAGTGTGGAGTGTGGACGGGTTAATAGAGCTGATACGGGCTCTTAGTGTGTGGGCGCGGAGGGGTGATTGTGATTTGGTCGGTTTAATTATCACTATTTGTCGGCAAAGGGTGACATTTGGCAGGCTGGGAAATGCCAGTGGTTCGCTGCCGGACCGCGCGCTACGTCAACATTTCCACACCCTTTTCTTGTTTTATTTTTACTGACTGCCCATTATCCTCCGACCTGCAGACCTTTCCTGAGCCCTTTAGCTCCTCACTGCAGTCTAGCCCCTGTACCCCGGCCTCCTCTCAAAACCCTGCCTTATATCTATGTATCTGTATATACTTTATTACTTGGATACGAGGTATGTATAGATATTGGCTATATAATAAGTTACAGGAGAAGAAATTATATTCTATAGTAAAATATTCATCTATTCTATAGTAAAGTGCTCATCTTAATCGTCATACAAATATATACAACTTATATTAAAATATAAAATAATTTTTATCAAAACATAAATTTAATATAGCTAATAAAATAAAATCGTACAATTATAAGTAACAAATCGATACATTTTATACAGCCATAAAGCATAAACAGTCATGCATTAACGCGATAAATAAATTGAATAATTATTTTACAGTATAGGTATTGTATTAACTATACAAAATGAACCACGCAACAACTCAACATCATATTTTTGTTAATGCCACGCATGCAACCCCAATAAAACATTTGCTGTCGAGACTGCATTCAATAATATGCCAATAAACATCAAAGATAGAGTTACAGAGACGCAGCGACAAAGTGTAAGAAATGAGATTTGCATACGTACAAAATGCATATTTCCTAAGTGAATATCACGGATTCACTCACCATATCGTATACAGTACTGTATATTGTATAGTGTTTCCTTAGACTCGAGTTCAGGTATGTTTGATTGAACACTTGTATCGGCCAGGATTCCTCCTTCACTCCGACACTCAGAGTGAACAATATTGCTTCTTTCAGAGTTCAGCTCTAAACACTTTGATTCCTCACACAGATATATCCACACAGTTCAATGCATTATTCTTTCCCCTCCTGCGAGATTGCATAGAAGATTTCTTGTTTCTTTATACTTTAGTATTTCCGCTAAACTACGCACAACTTATTGATCATGCAGAAACTCTTGTTCGTTGAAGTTATACGTAAAACGAGCCAGGGAGTTGTTTAAGGATCAGGTCGTGGGCAGAGTGCATTGGGACCTAATTTAAAACCTGTAAGTTGAAATCAAACCAATTATAAAACAATACATAACCGACCGAGCCCTTCAATTTGGTTACAGTTTCGACCCATCCCCCTTTTCAAGAATTTTTATTTATTGATGATTTGATTATGATGTCGCAGTACACGGTCATAAATGAAATATAGTTAATACAACCAAAACTGAAACATACCCATAGAACTAATACTTACAACCTAGCATCTACTGTATGTGGATACGTAGGCCCTACATGTGACAACAACGTTGTTGTGATTTGCTCAACACGTTGTTCCGTGTATGGTAAAAGGCTACATTATAGCGCCGGCGGGAGGGGGAGGTGTCAGCCTGTGTTACTTTACTGTACAAGGGTTGAACAATGGTGACGCCAACTTTTGTCTCCTGAATTTTAATTCCAAGTGACAATATCACGGAATAAAGAAAACGCGTGTCAAATAATGATTCGAAATTCCTCGCTCCACACCTTTGTTGTTTTATAAAGTAGATATTTTAATTAAGACGAGAACGGCTTCGCTTCATTATTTCCTTTTTATTTCCTGGAGTTTCTACAAATTTCATTTTGTTTTCGCACAAGTTACCAGTTAAATTAATAAGGGAAATTCGTCTTTGTCGTAAGTTTATAAGTCGACTTTGTTTTTAATAAAGGTTGTTTTCATACTCTGCAGAGGGTATACGGATGTGTTGTTATATTTTAAAATTAAATTCTCGCCAGCGAGATTCATTTGAAATACAAAAATAAACTGAGCAGGACTTTAGCAAGGGTTGTGGGAGCGATAACAAAATGGAAAAGCGATCAACAGTAGAGTAAAGTGGGTCAAAGTACGGAGTTGACTTGATTGCTTGCTGAGCTGCTGCTCTCTGCGGTGTCTGTCAGTCGCAGCTGACTTTAGTCCTTACCTCATCTTTAGAACAACAACTTGTAGTACTGTATTCACTTCTACATCAATTGACAGGTTGATTGTTGCATACACATCAATCAACAGTAGAGTAAAGTAAGATCAAAGTACGGAGTTGACTTGATTGCTTGCTGAGCTGCTGCTCTCTGCGGTGTCTGTCAGTCGCAGCTGACTTTAGTCCTTACCTCATCTTTAGAACAACAACTTGTAGTACTGTATTCACTTCTATCAATTGACAGGTTGATTGTTGCATACACATCAATCAACAGTAGAGTAAAGTAAGATCAAAGTACGGAGTTGACTTGATTGCTTGAGCTGCTGCTCTCTGCGGTGTCTGTCAGTCGCAGCTGACTTTAGTCCTTACCTCATCTTTAGAACAACAACTTGTAGTACTGTATTCACTTCTACATCAATTGACAGGTTGATTGTTGCATACACATCAATCAACAGTAGAGTAAAGTAAGATCAAAGTACGGAGTTGACTTGATTGCTTGCTGAGCTGCTGCTCTCTGCGGTGTCTGTCAGTCGCAGCTGACTTTAGTCCTTACCTCATCTTTAGAACAACAACTTGTAGTACTGTATTCACTTCTACATCAATTGACAGGTTGATTGTTGCATACACATCAATCAACAGTAGAGTAAAGTAAGTCAAAGTACGGAGTTGACTTGATTGCTTGCTGAGCTGCTGCTCTCTGCGGTGTCTGTCAGTCGCAGCTGACTTTAGTCCTTACCTCATCTTTAGAACAACAACTTGTAGTACTGTATTCACTTCTACATCAATTGACAGGTTGATTGTTGCATACACATCAATCAACAGTAGAGTAAAGTAAGGTCAAAGTACGGAGTTGACTTGATTGCTTGCTGAGCTGCTGCTCTCTGCGGTGTCTGTGTCAGCTGACTTGTCATCTTTAGAACAACAACTTGTAGTACTGTATTCACTTCTACATCAATTGACAGGTTGATTGTTGCATACACATCAATCAACAGTAGAGTAAAGTAAGATCAAAGTACGGAGTTGACTTGATTGCTTGCTGAGCTGCTGCTCTCTGCGGTGTCTGTCAGTCGCAGCTGACTTTAGTCCTTACCTCATCTTTAGAACAACAACTTGTAGTACTGTATTCACTTCTACATCAATTGACAGGTTGATTGTTGCACACATCAATCAACAGTAGAGTAAAGTAAGATCAAAGTACGGAGTTGACTTGATTGCTTGCTGAGCTGCTGCTCTCTGCGGTGTCTGTCAGTCGCAGCTGACTTTAGTCCTTACCTCATCTTTAGAACAACAACTTGTAGTACTGTATTCACTTCTACATCAATTGACAGGTTGATTGTTGCATACACATCAACAGTAGAGTAAAGTAAGATCAAAGTACGGAGTTGACTTGATTGCTTGCTGAGCTGCTGCTCTCTGCGGTGTCTGTCAGTCGCAGCTGACTTTAGTCCTTACCTCATCTTTAGAACAACAACTTGTAGTACTGTATTCACTTCTACATCAATTGACAGGTTGATTGTTGCATACACATCAATCAACAGACTGGTAAATCCAGTGATTTGCTCAGTCACTTTACCCTGTCTCTCTCTATATATTGGAAGTGACGTTTTATTGCCAGAAAAAAAACCCAATCTACTATCGGACTTTTTATTATTGGCCGCTCACTTTGATGCGTAATAACTTTCTTGAAACAAATGTTAGAAAGTTCTAGTTTTCTAATATTAATTTTTAATAAATCCATGGTATGAATATCCAAAAATAACTTATCCTAGCAAGACTGTAAAAACATGCTTTTTGTGAACTTCAAATAACTTTTGACTTTGTTTACGCGTATCTTTTATTATAGTTGTTCCAAAAATATTTCTTGTGCAACAATGCTTCTTTACTTCATTTAGAACAATGTAGACTAATTTTTGAGTGTCTATTTGAAATGTTTATTTAGTTATTAATTATTTTGCTAGACTCGGGTATATCGAAAAGTATACATGTTGTGTACATTTGGTTTGCGTGGTAATTATCAAGGTTTGTATGTAAAATGATGTACAGACATAACCATCCTTATGAAAAAACAGGCAAGGACAACTTGCACGTTCTTCAACACAGAACTACTGTGTATGAAAAGCTACCAATGTAAGTTGACGTCAGATTCTTCAATAAATTGCCAAACAACATCCAAATCGTATCACATTTTACAGTATGAAAAAGGCTTTAACAACACTTAATGTTGACTCAAATAATTTTACTCAATTGGTGAATCTAAAGACTATTGTTATGAAAATATATTAAATGTTATTGGTATTTAGGTTAAAAAGTCTTTGTATGGGGTAAGGCCAGATCTGACAGTATTAGTGTAAATGATGCTGGTGAAGATGGATGATTATTTGATGTATGCATGCATGTATGAGGGTCCAAAGTTTTGTAACTGTTTCAGGTGAATTAGTTTTTATTTCTATTTGTTTTTCTTGGCAACGCAATTTTGCATAGTTTGCAATAAAACATTGTTATTGCTAATCGGCGGACAGGGTTTTGAATGGGGGGAGGGGCAAGTTGTAGAAGTGTAGCATGTGCAGTAGTGGACAAGTGGACATGTAGGGCTACTGCACTGTCGGGCCTACTTAGTAAACACAAGTTCACAAGCACAGAGTACAGAGTATACACTATACACTATACAGTATACACAGAGCAGTGTATAGCCGGCACCGGCCGCTAGTTAGCTAGTTAGCCATGCGCCCGCAAATTCACTTTGCTTCTCTACAACAAAGCAGGTCCGATAAATTCTAAAACCAAATGCAGTGATAAAACGAGGAGCGTGTCAAAGTGCAGCTAACTGAATTGTCTCTTTCTATCCCTCCCTTTCCCTTCCCCTCACCACCACAACCGCCCTTCATCCCACTTCACTTTTCTGTTGCAATTTCATTTACCCAATTTACCTACATTCTGCAGCGATATTGCACACGAACAAATCATTTTTTGATTTACAACCCGAATTGTAAAGTGAATCCAATTTATATAATACACGCTGCGTATATTTGACGATATCAGCACTTGAAGAATTTATTTAGATTCTTCTGAACGTATAGTGAATCGGTCGTTTCACTGGTTTGATTGATAAATGTTTACATCATATTGTATATTTCACATGTTATACACCTTTATCCGACATATTTCACAAGTCACCTTGTTTATTTTCCTGATTTCTTCCATTAATTTTCAAAGAACAAAAATGATTGCAAATGTTGACGAGCTTAATTAGAGTTTAGCTAGTGGCAACAACCCTGCACTCAGGTTGATGGGAGTTTTAAATTCAACTCGAAAAACTGTATTGTTGCATTTAGCATCAAACTAAAAAGAATATATGCAGATATTATTCAAATCCTGTGTTTATATAGTAAAATTTGGATTTATCATAATGTACTCCTTGGCACATTGTTCTTATACTCGTAGGTAATCTTCAGTAGCACCTGTATTTACAACCGAATGAATAGTTTATTCTAGTCGAGCGTTTGGGGATAGATTTAACGGCTAAACTTCAAAAAGGTTTCCCTGTCCCGTTGGATCTCTGTAGACGTTTTATTATCTCTGGTATAGGTTTGAGATGCTTTGTCCATGTGTACGCTACTTGTTCACCGCGAGTACCGCCGTGTACGTCCGCTGTGACGCTCTTGCCCATGCCCCCGAATGTCGGAATTTTAGTATTTAATGACTTTTTCCAAATGATGTATGTACGACTACATTGAGAACGGCAATAAAGGGTTTGTTTGGATTTGATCGACTCGTAGGCCTACCTGTGCCCGCTCTACCCGTGCCCGCGCCTGTGCCCGCTCTACTCGTGCTCGTGGTGCGCTGAAGATGGTAGATAAGTTACAATCCCAACCTTGGCACCAAGGACGTGGGTTTCACCTTCGGAAAAAGCTTGTATTACATTACTGTTTGATCGAGCGTTTCGTTTATATGGGACCAGTTACAGTTACATTTCCGTCTAGAATCCGCGCGGGGTGCACTTTTTATACAGTTTGTAAAAACTCGTATTGAACTACTCTGGGGACCGTCAGAGCGAGCAGGGAGCCACTGAGCGTGGTCACACAGCGAAGTCGCATTTCCCGTATGCAAGCTAAACATAAACTCGGATTTATGATAGTGAACACTGAGCACTGAACACTGAACGAGCTTGTGTCGTTAACCAGCCAAGGTGAGCCGTAAGGGCGTAAGGCGGTGCTCCGTGCTACAGTAAGGCTAAGGCAGGATATGCGAAGAGAGTGTAAAGTGAAGGCAGAGGTGGAGCACTGTTATCGCCTATCGCAGGATCACTCACCATAAACCTTCTCCGATTGACATTTCTCGATTCCATGAAATATTTAAATTTATTTTACATCTGCACTTTTTACATATTGTAGACTTGCAAACAGGTTTATTGCTTGAAAACGCCAGGCGTGGGACGTGCTGAGGCAAGATTCTTGCGATAAGAACTTGCAGCGGTTCCTAATCATGGATCAAATCAATAAGCTAATGAAATGGTGGGAATCCTTACAACTATTTTAAAGGGTTTTGCATAAAATGTATTTGGTATGTGTGAATATGTCTTTCCGTGATAAAATACTCAAGCTGTTCGGGTGTGGTTTCTGGAAAGCTCTGTTATATTTAAGAAAATGATAATGAAATGACACATTTTATACTTCTTATACATGTTTATATTTTAACATTTTATATATTTTACACTTTTTTTGTCTACAACTGATGATGTAACACAGTTTAGGCGAAACGTTTTGTGTTTTGAAATAGTTAAAATTTGCAGTGGTTTTCCAAAATTTGTTTTTTTTCATTATTTACCTTTTTTTATTTTGAGAGCTCGCAGACAACGTCTCAATCAAGCCAACTCACGTGTAAATTCCTTCTTAGAAGTAACAAAGGTGCAACATTCGTCAAACAATCAGCACCATTTTGTATACAATAGCATGCGCGGCACTGTTACAAAATACAGCCCTAGTCAGTAGCCACTATCAAAGCGCACCACTTGCTTCCAAGCTACAGTAAGTGCTATTACACGTCGGAAAGGGAAGGTGTAATGTTATTGTATCTTGATGTTGTTGGCGAAAACACAAACACTGATGTAGTGACTTGTGAGGTCTACCAGCAGCGGCGGTGTTGATTCTGTAGAGTGTAGAGTATATACTCGTAGGTGGCGTGTCGAGAACTGAGCAGAGCTTCTCTTAGCCGGTGACGTCACAGTCATGTTTTCTGTAGAGTGTAGAGTATATACTCGTAGGTGGCGTGTCGAGAACTGAGCAGAGCTTCTCTTAGCCGGTGACGTCACAGTCATGTAGAGTGTAGAGTATATACTCGTAGGTGGCGTGTCGAGAACTGAGCAGAGCTTCTCTTAGCCGGTGACGTCACAGTCATGTTTTCTGTAGAGTGTAGAGTATATACTGTGGTGGCGTTCGAGAACTGAGCAGAGCTTTAGCCGGTGACGTCACAGTCATGTTTTCTGTAGAGTGTAGAGTATATACTCGTAGGTGGCGTGTCGAGAACTGAGCAGAGCTTCTCTTAGCCGGTGACGTCACAGTCATGTTTTCTGTAGAGTGTATATATACTGTAGGTGGGTGTCGAGAACTGAGCAGAGCTTCTCTTAGCCGGTGACGTCACAGTCATGTAGAGTGTAGAGTATATACTCGTAGGTGGCGTGTCGAGAACTGAGCAGAGCTTCTCTTAGCCGGTGACGTCACAGTCATGTTTTCTGTAGAGTGTAGAGTATATACTCGTAGGTGGCGTGTCGAGAACTGAGCAGAGCTTCTCTTAGCCGGTGACGTCACAGTCATGTTTTCTGTAGAGTGTAGAGTATATACTCGTAGGTGGCGTGTCGAGAACTGAGCAGAGCTTCTCTTAGCCGGTGACGTCACAGTCATGTTTTCTGTAGAGTGTAGAGTATATACTCGTAGGTGGTGTGTCGAGAACTGAGCAGAGCTTCTCTTAGCCGGTGACGTCACAGTCATGTTTTCTGTAGAGTAAGACAGCGAGATAGTCAGAGCCTCCGGTCTCCTGATCTGTTCATTAAGAGATGTTTGTATTTTGCTTAGCTTGAGCCAAGTCAACATCTGCCTCCGGTCCGCTGGTGGCTTTGCTACAGTTGGTAATTACTCGCTTGTGTACCTTTGGCCTGCTTGTTGATAAATCATTTTGCATAATAAAATTAAATAATTACGTTAAGTTGTAAATGTAAATAGAAGTTAATACAAGTAAGCGTTAGTCTATGTGTACAGTCTAAAAGTAATATCTAAAGGCCTTTTGTTAGATTAGAGGTAAGAGTAACGTAAACTGAACACTTTCCCACGAAAAAGGGGCCCGAGCAAGTTTGGACATTGTCGCACGCTAAATACAGTAGTTCTAAAATATTGAATACACATAAAGGAAGCGTCGTGGGCACCCGGCTATTCACGTGTCGGGCTGCTTTCCCGTGTTTTATTGTTGTATGGCATTTACTTTATTTTACGACGGCCGCTCCTCCGGAGACGCCATCGACTCGGCGGCTTAATCGAGTCCGTTTCTTTTTTATAGCTTCTGTTTGGGATTAGCCGAGATGGGAATGAAAATCCGGAATTAGCGGCCGTATTTTGACGCGCAATTCGAGCCGTCACTGGTCGCCGGGCCGGGCTCGGTGGAGGCCGAGGGATTACCGAGGGAGCACCGGTCGCCGCGGTCACCGTCTCACCGAGGAGTGAGGACGCGTGTTAAGCGGATTAGCTACCGGCGGCGATTGTTCCTCCGCGGAGCCGGAAACCTCGCGACCTTTGGTCGACCCTCTCGGCCCTGTCACTGTGTGGTCGCCGGTCGGCGGCCGTACTTCTGTCGCTTATTCAGTAGTCGCTAGTATATCTCCAAGTACGAGTATCTCGCGAGTCGTAGGCGAGGAATACTTGCTAGGACCTAGATAGTATCAAGCGAGGCGGTAAAACAAATCTAGTGATTTTCATTTGCGAAATCTTCTAATATAGATTTAATTTTCATTCATCCAATGTTTAACCGCTAATGTTCATTTACTATAAAAAATAAGCAAGGCACTAGGTAGTAAGTCTGAGGAACATTCATCATTTTAATAAGGCCAACAAAGATGTGTGAATGAATATTCAGTTGTTTCACACGTGTGGATGATGACACTGGAATGATAATGCCTAAACATTTACTCGGATCTATGAACACAAAAAGATGCCGAGCGAATTCAATTTCCAGATAATCTACCGACACATGATTGGAAACGCCAAGGAAGAAATACTCTTGTCCATTAAACGACACACACGCTGTAAGTGAACGTTAATGCTGTCAGGGAGCAGTCTTACTCACTGACCCTGCCACGAAATAATTAATTACAAACAATAAAATTTTAATAACCTAGTGGACGCATTTAACGTCTGCCGGACGGCTGGACTGGCGGGTCGAGTAATAGCGTTGCCAAGGTCTTTCCCACCGCCACCAGGACTGAGAGCACGAGTCGCACAGGGAGTCAGAGACGCTCGTTTCCAGATGATTGCCGAGACCAGGGTAAAGTATAGCTGTCGGGAAGTGCAATCAGAGTTCCCGTGTACAACTTGCAACGGGCTCGCTGTAGGCGAGAAGGTGGGGTATCTAACCACATTACAGAACCTCTTTATCCGATAGCCATTGCCATTCAAAACGCACAAATGAATTATTCAACGTTCAAATCACTGAAAATTAGACCGTTTCGACCTGCGGCAGCTGTAGCTTCGAACTGCGGGAGCTGTAGCTTCGAACGTGCTCACGACATACGCTTATTCACTTGATGGATAAGTAGCGTGTCTTTTGTGTGGAAACCTGGGTGCATCTCGTGACGAACAAACTTAATCTATCACAGCAAGTACTGCTCTCTAGTTTCTGCTTTCTGCTTCGCTTACGCCAAAACTGTAGGCATATCCCAGACCTATTGAGTATTGACTATTGTAGCTAACAAGTCACAAGTGAACGTGACGTTTGAAACTGCGACTGTAGCGCCTCTATCGATCTATTGTTTACTACCGCGCGACAGTATAGGAATACTCTTCAGTCTTTACTAAACCATTTGGAGTGTAAACTACTGTATATTACTGACGATAATACGAGTAGAATATTGACCATTAAATTATGTTCGGTCGCTACACATTTCAGCTATATATTATACGAATAGAAGTTCAGGCTTTTTAAATGTTTAAACCGGAATGGAACTGCTCGGTGTGTATCAAATCTTGTGTCATTGTATAAACTATGAAGGAAATGTGTGCGTTGGAGACCGGTAGCGGTGAGACACTGTGCTGAGAACTTTTACAGGTCGTCACGGCGTCGTGTCTCGTGTCGCAGCGAACTCGTGTCGCAGTTTCGAGTGTTTCTGTAAACAGCAGGTTATTTATTAGCCACGATTCCGGTTTCATCTCTTTTTAAGAAATGAAATTTCAAGCAAGTATCTTGAGTGAGTATAAATGGCACCGCCGGTAGCGCAGAATTCTGAGGAAATGAATTTCCTGAAGACGACCCGCAGGGACTTTGCAATCCTTGCTCTCATTTACACCGCCTCCCGCCAGGCCCCCCTCACCCCTCCCACCATCCCACCACCATCGGCCACTCACTGTTGCCTTTTTACCTTAAACACCCTCTTCACTTTGCTAAAACAACATTTATTTTATACACGCGACCAATAGTCGATTATGCAATCCTACCTGCTTTACCTTTATATCTTAATTGTAAACAATGTGTGTTTTATACTTTTATGATATGTTTATAATGACTGTATTTTCAACAAAGTGAAGAAGGATAAAAACTGTGCAAAGCGTGTATTATATTTTCTTTCAGTTCGAATTCTAAGGAGTTGAAAAAACAAATAATAAATCAATAATGGCCATAATTAGTAATAACAGGTGTAATTTCGTTTTAACAAACACATTATCATCGTCAATTAATCCAAATTGCCATTTGAAGGAAGAAAATAGCAAACGTTTGATATTTAAGTGGCATTCGTTTGTTATATAATTGCATCATGCTCATTCGAAACTTTTCTTTCTACCCAAGGCGTCACGTGACTTTTGCTTGAAGAAACCGTCTTAAACGAAACAAAAATTACTTCTATAACAGCTGTAATCTAGTCCGATTAACACCGTGTCAAAACATCATTATAATTTGCTTGAAATATGTCGGTCTCGCAGTGGAGTGCTTTCGTCATATGAACCAGAAGAACTAGATTATAGTTGGGACACCGGCCGCGAAAGCCTAAGAACTAAAGATTACATCCACATACAAACACTCCAACCGTACAAACTGTAAGCCTGCATCCATACTTTGCTTACTGGTCTTTATATATTCTACCAAATATTGGCATTAAATTATAATTTGAGAAGAAGAGAGGAAGGGATTGTTTAAACACACTGACCGAATCTTACAGATGCAGAGTTAGTGGATGTGAGTTTGCTTACCCATTATATCTGAAGTTTGATTTGCTCTTGTAGCCAGGGATATGTGTGGCTACTCCGCAGTAAGCCATTCAGCCATTCATCGACTACTCGCCACCGACTCACCGAGTACTGCTGCGCTAGTGTGTCCGTCCATTCCAGTCCTCAATCCATTTGTATGTTTGTGTGCTGCGAACCAAATCCGACTCTTTCATCTACTAGGGGTTTTAATAAGTTTGACGGTTTACCAATAATCAGTCATTACACTAATGATAAACAATGGCAATATCAGTTTCAACGTTGAAACACTGAACACTATTACAAGTATATACGGTAGATCTGACCTGGCTTTGGCATGGAACGTGCTCACGACATACGCTTATTCACTTGATGGATAAGTAGCGTGTCTTTGTGTGGAAACCTGGGTGCATCTCGTGACGAACAAACTTAATCTATCACAGCAAGTACTGCTCTCTAGTTTCTGCTTTCTGCTTCGCTTACGCCAAAACTGTAGGCATATCCCAGACCTATTGAGTATTGACTATTGTAGCTAACAAGTCACAAGTGAACGTGACGTTTGAAACTGCGACTGTAGCGCCTCTATCGATCTATTGTTTACTACCGCGCGACAGTATAGGAATACTCTTCAGTCTTTACTAAACCATTTGGTGTAAACTACTGTATATTACTGACGATAATACGAGTAGAATATTGACCATTAAATTATGTTCGGTCGCTACACATTTCAGCTATATATTATACGAATAGAAGTTCAGGCTTTTAAATGTTTAAACCGGAATGGAACTGCTCGTGTGTATCAAATCTTGTGTCATTGTATAAACTATGAAGGAAATGTGTGCGTTGGAGACCGGTAGCGGTGAGACACTGTGCTGAGAACTTTACAGGTCGTCACGGCGTCGTGTCTCGTGTCGCAGCGAACTCGTGTCGCAGTTTCGAGTGTTTCTGTAAACAGCAGGTTATTTATTAGCCACGATTCCGGTTTCATCTCTTTTAAGAAATGAATTTCAAGCAAGTATCTTGAGTGAGTATAAATGGCACCGCCGGTAGCATTCTGAGGAAATGAATTTCCTGAAGACGACCCGCAGGACTTTGCAATCCTTGCTCTCATTTACACCGCCTCCCGCCAGGCCCCTCACCCCTCCCACCCCCCCACCATCGGCCACTCACTGTTGCCTTTTACCTTAAACACCCTCTTCACTTTGCTAAAACAACATTTATTTTATACACGCGACCAATAGTCGATTATGCAATCCTACCTGCTTTACCTTTATATCTTAATTGTAAACAATGTGTGTTTTATACTTTTATGATATGTTTATAATGACTGTATTTTCAACAAAGTGAAGAAGGATAAAACTGTGCAAAGCGTGTATTATATTTTCTTTCAGTTCGAATTCTAAGGAGTTGAAAAAACAAATAATAAATCAATAATGGCCATAATTAGTAATAACAGGTGTAATTTCGTTTTAACAAACACATTATCATCGTCAATTAATCCAAATTGCCATTTGAAGGAAGAAAATAGCAAACGTTTGATATTTAAGTGGCATTCGTTTGTTATATAATTGCATCATGCTCATTCGAAACTTTTCTCTTTCTACCCAAGGCGTCACGTGACTTTTGCTTGAAGAAACCGTCTTAAACGAAACAAAAATTACTTCTATAACAGCTGTAATCTAGTCCGATTAACACCGTGTCAAAACATCATTATAATTTGCTTGAAATATGTCGGTCTCGCAGT
Source organism: Matsumurasca onukii (assembly GCA_018831715.1). Classification (NCBI taxonomy): domain Eukaryota; kingdom Metazoa; phylum Arthropoda; class Insecta; order Hemiptera; family Cicadellidae; genus Matsumurasca; species Matsumurasca onukii. Next base: position 29,918,697 of record CM032064.1, read on the forward strand.
GGAGTGCTTTCGTCATATGAACCAGAAGAACTAGATTATAGTTGGGACACCGGCCGCGAAAGCCTAAGAACTAAAGATTACATCCACATACAAACACTCCAACCGTACAAACTGTAAGCCTGCACCCATACTTTGCTTACTGGTCTTGATATATTCTTCCAAATATTGGCATTAAATTATAATTTGAGAAGAAGAGAGGAAGGGATTGTTTAAACACACTGACCGAATCTTACAGATGCAGAGTTAGTGGATGTGAGTTTGCTTACCCATTATATCTGAAGTTTGATTTGCTCTTGTAGCCAGATATGTGTGGCTACTCCGCAGTAAGCCATTCAGCCATTCATCGACTACTCCACCGACTCACCGAGTACTGCTGCGCTAGTGTGCTGTGTGTCCGTCCATTCCAGTCCTCAATCCATTTGTATGTTTGTGTGCTGCGAACCAAATCCGACTCTTTCATCTACTAGGGGTTTTAATAAGTTTGACGGTTTACCAATAATCAGTCATTACACTAATGATAAACAATGGCAATATCAGTTTCAACGTTGAAACACTGAACACTATTACAAGTATATACGGTAGATCTGACCTGGCTTTGGCATGGATTTACGTGGTGCCTTATTTCACTTCCGATGAGTATACATAACGGTTATCTCACTGATTCCACCTGCCGATTTTCACTTAGTAGACGTTTCTCCACGACAAAGGGCAGGTCTCCTGAGTTTCCTTATGTGGTCGTGGTCGGAGGCCTACAAAGGTAAGGCTGTATCGACAGTGGGAATTGGATTGCGCAACAGACTAGCATTGCTCACGATACAACTAGGGACAAAGTGCCTTTTGAGGCGAAACATCTTGAGCAATAAGAGAACAACGATTACCGGCTGACTGAGGCAGAACACGACACAGTGTCGAGAGGTAGCCACAGCGACATGCCGCCGCACCGCTGTACCGCCGGTGCAACATAGTGCATGCTCTACTCTACTAGTAGTAGACTTCTAGTTAGTACCGAGTAGCTAATGTGTGCTTTGTATCGCAGTAGCCCTTGAAGGCAAAGTATTCAAACACGCGGTACTGGGGAGGTGTGGTCACCAGCCCTAACTGCGGTCAGAGATTCCTTGCTCGGGAGGGTGATATTAGAAAGGGATCGAAGAGACCCAAGTGCATGTAGCCTACTGATCACTACTGCAGCTCGGCCATCCTTCGTTCGTTCATGAGAGTAGCGCAGAGGAACACCGCGGACATCAGGGGAAGGATTACTCTCCAAGCGTTTTTGTGCGGCTTGTATATGAAAATAAAAGTGTTGTCCTTCTTGAACAAACATCGCTAAGTGACAATAATCATTGAACAGGTAAAGTAAAATAGAAAAGAACGATTTCGCTAGGATTATCTACTGTGAAGTTAACATGTTTGACCCCAGACTTATTAGGCCTGAAGGGTTTCGTGCCTAAGCTACGGAGACAAAACATTGATTGGGGAAAGTTTACTGGGAGTGGAAGCGTAGAGGACATTATCTACTGCAGAACTATCCGCTGTCACTATACTTGGTCAATGCACTGTCACAGCCGTAGCCATATGGCCTACTCACACACACAGACACAGACAGCCTCGTTCTTACACTAGTCTATTGGAAACTTTCCATCTTTCTTCAATCCCCGCAAGGAAAGTTGCTCAAAACAAACAACTCCGTACGGTTTGAAATTGAATTCTATGCCTACACTTCAATTGTTCTATTGTATCTAGTATAGTTTCATCACGTTCTAAACTTTCTACTGTCACTTGTTACCTTGCAACTCATAAAGGGTGAAGACTTGATTATTTTAGAGCCAATTAACTCTCAACGTGCACGATGATGCATAAGTATATTGCGTTGTTAATATCTTGCGTCTTTATGTTTGTGTTTAGACAAATATAATTGTTATTTACTACGCGTTTGATTTTTTCCAATAAGAGGCTCACGATCTATAAATATGTCTAACTTTAATTTTCGACTTCACGTACACAGTAGTCCTTTAAGTATACGATTACGTATAACCCAACCAGTTGAATGTCGGTACAACACTGTATATACATGTGCGGCCAGTGTGTACTAAGGGTGCAGTGCTGCAGTGTACGGTCATGCAGTAAGGGGATGGATGCGGGCCCTATGGGGATTGAGGCGGGCTACAGGCTAACGGGTAGTGCGGTCACTATACAGCAATCAACATGTATGTAACGCTCAATCTCTACCATGGTTTGAAAAGGTGAATTTGATATCCTTATCTGCATATTTCATGGAAAAGAGTAAACGTGTAAATTAGCAAAGCTCCTAGATTTTTAGTCATACTCTTAGTGTCTGTAATTTATACAGGATGTCCAAAATGTATAGCGCACTATAAAGAATCGGATTCTACATACAAAAGTGAGTCGAAAATGATTGGTAACATTAATTTTATTTCCGCTTAGTTTAGCCGTAATCCGCCGTTGTGTAAAATATTGAACACAATTAATTATTCAGAAACCCGTTGAGATATTTTTGCGAAACTTAGTATGAACCTTAACTGTTTGCCTAATAACATTTTCCAAGCTTTTATCTAATTAATGACTTTCAAATTTTAATGGCCGCCATTTTGAAATGTTTACCTCTAAAGGCATATACTGTTACGAGACATACCAACACACGTGATATCCCCAGAGCCATTCTCCCTAAATTTGAGTTCTATCATAACTACTGCCAGTTTAGATATTGTCCGTTGCTCGATTTTTGGAAGCTTGAGCGGCTCGTAGAGGCTTAGTATCATACAGCGTCAGAAAACTAACACTAACATCGTCAGACGTTTCGCCCATTCTGTGATGTGGCATCCTCAGTGAGGAGGTGTCAGTCTCAGCTGTGTAGTCCCTGAGGTTGCCACATCATAGAATGGTCGAAACGTCTGAAGATGTTAGTGTTCTGACGCGGTATGATACAGGAAGCCTAGAATATACTGAAGAATTGCATAACCACACCGTTAGTTAAGTGTGTGTCTAGTAGTACATGTCTGTGCTTACATTACCTACTCAGCGCGTGTCGGACCCGAATGTGTGTGTGTTGTTTGCACGAGCCACAGCGAGAAGGAGAGGTTTAGAATTTAGATGTTACTCAGATTTGATTGGTTTCGAACTTGTATTTACATTAATTAACCTTATTTACACGGAGATTACTGTGCGCACAGAGCTCGCACTCTCCCGTGAATCGTTCGGTGCTTTCATTCTTAAGGACGCAAAAATGCACCATATTAATAATTTTAATAACTTACTTTTAGAACTTAGCATGGCTTGGCTGCCGTTTTAAATCCGGAAGTGGTAATTATTCAAATTAATTTTTAATATTGATTTTAACTATACTAACAAGTAAGTGAAGTTTCAAGTTTATAACCTCTAAGATAAAAATTATTACAAGTGAAAAACGCAGACAGACAGACGGAAAACTAAGCTAGATATGACTATGTGTTATTTGGGCATTTTTTCTTTATTTTGACTTGACAAATCACCTAGTGAAGTTATCCCGTAATTACTGGACACCCTGTATATATGTGAATAAGCTATTTGAATTGAACTGATTCGAAACTAAAAAGACTATACTTAAAGGTCTCTTCTCGGCGTAGAAAGCTCGGGACGCAATAAAAAGGGACGAACTAACTCGGAAAGTAGTAAATCCGTTGTGGAAAAGAACATAGCTCAGTTTAGAATGTGCCAGCACTGAGCAGTAAATCAGAGTAAGTGCCTAAAACGCGAATCAGGCGGCGCGCGATCCGGCAATCCGGCGATCCGGCGAGGCGACAGAAAATAAAACCGAGCAAATGTCTTCGTCAACTGGTAAACTGGTAAACTGGCAGTAGAGCGACAGTAAGTGTAATAGAGCTGCGTAATAAACGACGGCCAAGCACTGTGTAGTGTGTAGTGTATAGTGTAGTGTCCACCATTCCACAGCCATAAACACCCTCCGCTCACAAACACACGTACACCGCACAACCCCCTCCGTCTCGACACCTAGCCGACCTAGCAACGCTCCTTGGTGTAGCAGACTAACCTACCAGTGTGTGGTCTAGTAGTTTCCTAGCTGGACATTCAGTGACAATAGCTTGCAAATTAACTTTATAATGTTTTAAACTTGTATTAAAAAGTCACAACTAATATATTCAACTTATAAGTTGACTGAAATATTTAAATTACTAACGTTAGCTACTTGTAAGAGTTTTAAAGCTCATTTCAAAATTGTATATGAGAAATATAGTTGATTTCCTTTATAAATCTGGATGCCAAAAATGTATGAACTGCATGGCCCAATCAAGTAGACCTGCAACAAATTGTCTATGGAATAGGGTTTCTCCGTGCATTATCCCTTTGTTAGACGTTTGTTGTTGACGATAGTATGATTTCTTAAACTCAAATTGTTTACGGACGTTTTTCTTCTTGTTGTTCGTATGGAAACGTCCAAACCGTGCATTATTTTAAGGCAACTCTGATATACTGTACATAGAACTATTACAAGTTTAGACGCTTCAAAGATTATTCATCTCTTTCTTATTTACATAACACATCTTCGTTGTGTGCTTTAACATTAAAACAATGATTTAAAACTCTATTGGCGTTTTGGGTTGCCTTGTAATTAATTCAAATAAAACTCAATCAAAATAATATATTTTCCAATAACATACAGACGAATTAACATATTTAATTACGAAAAGAAGAAGAGGGAGGCCAAGGACAAGATGTAGAAGAAGATGTTTAGAACTATGGGCATTAGGATTTGGAGGTGGCCAACAACAGAGTATAATAATATAATAATAATAATTCTTTATTTTGCCAAGACAAGCTATACATCGTACATAGAAACATCAGTAATACAATGTATACTTATTTATAAAGTAAAGTATAATACCAAGAAAGTATAATACTGAGAGTTGAATGGAGAAGAGTCACGAGGGAAGCCAAGGCCCACATCGGGCTGCAGCGCTGGAGGGTAAGGTAAGGTAATTACGAAAATACTCCCCACATGGATATAAATGTATCTGCGTGAATGACGAGATCCTACGTTGCGAACATTTTCTACGTTAATAGTAAACGAGAATAATGAGAATGTCGAATAATAATATGTATACCGTGTTTTCTACAGTGGAAAACTTTAACCCATAGAGTTGGAGGTGTGAGAGGTGACGGTGACAGACTGATGGCGAGTACGGTGAGGGGTGGAGTACGGCGTATGGGATGCGGGGACACTTGAATCAAGCAAGGCAAGGGAAGGGAAGACTGTTACGATCACAGCTCAGCACGGGAGGTGTAAGGTACACTGTACAGTTTGCAATGTGACGCGTTTACGATCACTGCCATACATTTAACAGCGCATCTAGGCTACCTGCATACGCGGGGACACTTGAATCAAGCAAGGCAAGGAAGGGAAGGAAGACTACGATCACAGCTCAGCACGGGAGGCTGTAAGTGTACACTGTACAGTGTTTGCAATGTAGGACGCGTTTACGATCACTGCCATACATTTAACAGCGCATCTAGGCTACTTCAGTAGGCTACGCGGGGACACTTGAATAGCAAGCAAGGGAAGAAGGAAGGGAAGGGAAGACTGTTACGATCACAGCTCAGCACGGGAGGCTGTAAGTGTACACTGTACAGTGTTTGCAATGTAGGACGCGTTTACGATCACCGCCATATACATTTAACAGCGCATCTAGGCTACTTCAGTAGGCTACGCAACACTACTTGAATCAAGCAAGGCAAGGGAAGGGAAGGGAAGGGAAGACTGTTACGATCACAGCTCAGCACGGAGGCTGTAAGTGTACACTGTACAGTGTTTGCAATGTAGGACGCGTTTACGATCACTGCCATACATTTAACAGCGCATCTAGGCTACTTCAGTAGGCTACGCGGGGACACTTTGAAGCAAGGCAAGGAAGGGAAGGGAAGGGAAGGGAAGACTGTTACGATCACAGCTCAGCACGGGAGGCTGTAAGTGTACACTGTACAGTGTTTGCAATGTAGGACGCGTTTACGATCATGCCATACATTTAACAGCGCATCTAGGCTTCAGTAGGCTACGCGGGGACACTTGAATCGCAAGCAAGGCAAGGGAAGGAAGGGAAGACTGTTACGATCACAGCTCAGCACGAGGCTGTAAGTGTACACTGTACAGGTTTGCAAATAGGACGCGTTTACGATCACTGCCATACATTTAACAGCGCATCTAGGCTACTTCAGTAGGCTACGCGGGGACACTTGTACTCAAGCAAGGCAAGGCAAGGGAAGGAAGGGAAGACTGTTACGATCACAGCTCAGCACGGAGGCTAAGTGTACACTGTACAGTGTTTGCAATGTAGGACGCGTTTACGATCACCGCCATACATTTAACAGCGCATCTAGGCTACTTCAGTAGGCTACGCGGGGACACTTGAATCAAGCAAGGCAAGGCAAGGGAAGGGAAGACTGTTACGATCACAGCTCAGCACGGGAGGCTGTAAGTGTACACTGTACAGTGTTTGCAATGTAGGACGCGTTTACGATCACTGCCATACATTTAACAGCGCATCTAGGCTACTTCAGTAGGCTACGCGGGGACACTTGAATCAAGCAAGGCAAGGCAAGGGAAGGGAAGGGAAGACTGTTACGATCACAGCTCAGCACGGGAGGCTGTAAGTGTACACTGTACAGTGTTTGCAATGTAGGACGCGTTTACGATCACTGCCATACATTTAACAGCGCATCTAGGCTACTTCAGTAGGCTACGCGGGGACACTTGAATCAAGCAAGGCAAGGGAAGGGAAGGGAAGACTGTTACGATCACAGCTCAGCACGGGAGGCTGTAAGTGTACACTGTACAGTGTTTGCAATGTAGGACGCGTTTACGATCACTGCCATACATTTAACAGCGCATCTAGGCTACTTCAGCAGGCTACGCGGGGACACTTGAATCAAGCAAGGCAAGGGAAGGGAAGGGAAGACTGTTACGATCACAGCTCAGCACGGGAGGCTGTAAGTGTACACTGTACAGTGTTTGCAATGTAGGACGCGTTTACGATCACTGCCATACATTTAACAGCGCATCTAGGCTACTTCAGTAGGCTACGCGGGGACACTTGAATCGCAAGGCAGGCGGAAGGGAAGGAAGACTGTTACGATCACAGCTCAGCACGGGAGGCTGTGGCACTACCCAGTGTTTGCAATGTAGGACGCGTTTACGATCACTGCCATACATTTAACAGCGCTAGGCTACTTCAGTAGGCTACGCGGGGACACTTGTATCAAGCAAGGCAAGGGAAGGGAAGGGAAGACTGTTACGATCACAGCTCAGCACGGAGGCTGTAAGTGTACCGTACAGTGTTTGCAATGTAGGACGCGTTTACGATCACTGCCATACATTTAACAGCGCATCTAGGCTACTTCAGTAGGCTACGCGGGGACACTTGAATCAAGCAAGGCAAGGCAAGGAAGGAAGGGAAGACTGTTACGATCACAGCTCAGCACGGAGGCTGTAAGTGTACACTGTACAGTGTTTGCAATGTGACGCGTTTACGATCACTGCCATTTCATAACAGCATCTAGGCTACTTCAGTAGGCTGGGGACACTGAATCAAGCTGCGCAAGGAAGGGAAGGGAACTGTTACGACCGCAGCCCGGTATACGGGACAGCGTACACTGTACACCAATACATTTAACAGCGCATCTAGGCTACTTCCAGTAGGCTACGCGACACTGAATCGCTGGCAAGGGAAGGGAAGGGAAGACTGTTACGATCACAGCTCAGCACGGGAGGCTGTAAGTGTACACTGTACAGTGTTTGCAATGTAGGACGCGTTTACGATCACCCATACATTTAACAGCGCATCTAGGCTACTTCCAGTAGGCTACGCGGGGACACTGAATCAAGCAAGGCAAGGGAAGGGAAGACTGTTACGATCACAGCTCAGCACGGGAGGCTGTAAGTGTACACTGTACAGTGTTTGCAATGTAGGACGCGTTTACGATCACTGCCATACATTTAACAGCGCACTACTTCAGTAGGCTACGCGGGGACACTTGAATCGCAAAAGGGAAGGGAAGGGAAGACTGTTACGATCACAGCTCAGCACGGGAGGCTGTAAGGCATGTACAGTGTTTGCAATGTAGACGCTTACGATCACTGCCATACATTTAACAGCGCATCTAGGCTACTTCAGTAGGCTACGCGGGGACACTTGTATCGCTGCAAGGCAAGGGAAGGGAGGGAAGACTGTTACGATCACAGCTCAGCACGGGAGGCTGTGGCGTACCGTATGTTTGCATGAGACGCGTTTACGATCACCGCCATACATTTAACAGCGCATCTAGGCTACCAGTAGGCTACGCGACACTTGAATCGCAAGCAAGGAAGGGAAGGAAGACTGTTACGACAGCCAGCACACGGAGTAAAGTGTACACTGTACAGTGTTTGCAATGAGGACGCGTTTACGATCACTGCCATACATTTAACAGCGCATCTAGGCTACTTCAGTAGGCTACGCGGGGACACTCTGCAAGCAAGGCGGGAAGGAAGACTGTTACGATCACAGCTCAGCACGGAGGCTGTAAGTGTACACTGTACAGTGTTTGCAATGTAGGACGCGTTTACGATCACCGCCATACATTTAACAGCGCATCTAGGCTACTTCCAGTAGGCTACGCGGGGACACTTGAATCAAGCAAGGCAAGGGAAGGGAAGGGAAGACTGTTACGATCACAGCTCAGCACGGGAGGCTGTAAGTGTACACTGTACAGTGTTTGCAATGTAGGACGCGTTTACGATCACTGCCATACATTTAACAGCGCATCTAGGCTACTCCAGTAGGCTACGCGGGGACACTTGAACAGGCAAGGCAAGGGAAGGAAGACTGTTACGATCACAGCTCAGCACGGAGGCTGTAAGTGTACACTGTACAGTGTTTGCAATGTAGGACGCGTTTACGATCACTGCCATACATTTAACAGCGCATCTAGGCTACTTCAGTAGGCTACGCGGGGACACTTGAATCAAGCAAGGCAAGGGAAGGGAAGACTGTTACGATCACAGCTCAGCACGGGAGGCTGTAAGTAACTGTAATTGCACAGCGTTTGCGGACGCGTTTACGATCACTGCCATACATTTAACAGCGCATCAGGCTACTTCAGTAGGCTACACTGAATCAAGCGCAAGGAAGGGAAGGGAAGACTGTTACGATCACAGCTCAGCACGGAGCCTGGCGTACACTGTACGTGTTTGCAATGACGCGTTTACGATCACTGCCATACATTTAACAGCGCATCTAGGCTACTTCAGTAGGCCGGGACACTGAACGCAAAGGCAAGGGAAGGAAGGAAGACTGTTACGATCACAGCTCAGCACGGGAGGCTGTAAGTGTACACTGTACAGTGTTTGCAATGTAGGACGCGTTTACGATCACTGCCATACATTTAACAGCGCATCTAGGCTACTTCAGTAGGCTACGCAATTTGAACAAGGCAAGGGAAGGGAAGGGAAGACTGTTACGATCACAGCTCAGCACGGAGGCTGTGTGTACACTGTACAGTGTTTGCAATGTAGACGCGTTTACGATCACTGCCATACATTTAACAGCGCATCTAGGCTACTTCCAGTAGGCTTGCGGGGACACTTGAATCCGCAACAGGAAGGGAAGACTTTACGATCACAGCTCAGCACGGGAGGCTGTGTGTACACTGTACAGTGTTTGCAATGTAGGACGCTTACGATCACTGCCATACAAACAGCGCATCTAGGCTACTTCAGTAGGCTACGGGGACACTTGAATCAAGCAAGGCAAGGGAAGAGAAGACTGACGATCACAGCTCAGCACGGAGGCTGTGTGCACTGCAATACAGTGTTTGCAATGTGACGCGTTTACGATCACTGCCATACATTTAACAGCGCATCTAGGCTACTTCAGTAGGCTACGCGGACACTGAACAAGCAAGGCAAGGGAAGGGAAGGGAAGACTGTTACGATCACAGCTCAGCACGGAGGCTGTAAGTGTACAGCCTGTATGTAGGACGCGTTTACGATCACTGCCATACATTTAACAGCGCATCTAGGCTATCAGTAGGCTACGCGACACTTGAATCGCAAGGCAAGGGAAGAAGGGAAGACTGTTACGATCACAGCTCAGCACGGGAGGCTGTAAGTGTACACTGTACAGTGTTTGCAATGTGACGCGACGATCACTGCCATACATTTAACAGCGCATCTAGGCTACTTCGTAGGCTACGCGGGGACACTTGAATCAAGCAAGGCAAGGGAAGGGAAGGGAAGACTGTTACGATCACAGCTCAGCACGGGAGGCTGTAAGTGTACACTGTACAGTGTTTGCAATGTAGGACGCGCTTTACGATCACCGCCATACATTTAACAGCGCATCTAGGCTACTCTGCGCGGACACTTGAATCAAGCAAGGCGGGAAGGGAAGGGAAGACTGTTACGATCACAGCTCAGCACGGGAGGCTGTAAGTGTACACCGTACAGGTTTGCAATGTAGGACGCGTTTACGATCACTGCCATACATTTAACAGCGCATCTAGGCTACTTCAGTAGGCTACGCGGGGACACTTGTATCAAGCAAGGCAAGGGAAGGGAAGGGAAGACTGTTACGATCACAGCTCAGCACGGGAGGCTGTGTGTACACTGTACAGTGTTTGCAATGTAGGACGCGTTTACGATCACTGCCATACATTTAACAGCGCATCTAGGCTACTTCAGTAGGCTACGCGGGGACACTTGAATCAAGCAAGGCAAGGGAAGGAAGGGAAGATACGATCACAGCTCAGCACGGAGGCTGTGGTACACTGTACAGTGTTTGCAATGTAGGACGCGTTTACGATCACCGCCATACATTTAACAGCGCATCTAGGCTATCAGTAGGCTACGCGGGGACACTTGAATCGCAAGGCAAGGGAAGGGAAGAAGACTGTTACGATCACAGCTCAGCACGGGAGGCTGTAAGTGTACACTGTAGTGTTTGCAATGTAGGACGCGTTTACGATCACTGCCATACATTTAACAGCGCATCTAGGCTACTTCAGTAGGCTACGCGGGGACACTTGAATCGCAAGGCAGGGAAGGGAAGGGAAGACTGTTACGATCACAGCTCAGCACGGGGGAGTAAGGCGTACACCACAGTGTTTGCAATGTAGGACGCGTTTACGATCACCGCCATACATTTAACAGCGCATCTAGGCTATCAGTAGGCTACGCGACACTGTATCGCCAAGGCAAGGAAGGGAAGATCGAGCATGATCAAGAACAAAGAATGGGACGCTAAAAGACCAAAGCATGGACGTGGACACATAAGGTGAATGAAGGATGAATGGTGTGGAAATCAAGAAGGAATGGAGGTAAGAAATGGACGGGCAGATACTGTACATTAACAGCGCATCTAGGCTACTTCAGTAGGCTACGCAACACTTGAATCAAGCAAGGCAAGGGAAGGGAAGACTGTTACGATCACAGCTCAGCACGGGAGGCTGTAAGTGTACACTGTACAGTGTTTGCAATGTAGGACGCGTTTACGATCACTGCCATACATTTAACACATCTAGGCTACTTCAGGCGCGGGGACACTTGTATCAAGGCAAGGAAGGAAGACTGTTACGATCACAGCTCAGCACGGAGGCTGTATGTACACTGTACAGTGTTTGCAATGTAGGACGCGCTTACGATCAATCATACATTTAACAGCGCATCTAGGCTACTTCAGTAGGCTACGCTCAACACTTAGCCTATTTACAGTAGGCTACTCTTCGCTGAACACTTATTTACACTACTCTTCTTCTGCCACGAAATCAATCAGTATTAAAAACATTTTTTGTGCATAATTTACGTGGTGTATTACCAGTCAGCATATGTCATTTTACGTATAATATTATTACACAAGAAACAAGCAATTATAAATAAATCGATACATATTTTTATTGCTTTGACAAATACAGTTTTGCTTTAAGCGTTAAAAACACAGCAACAGAAAAATAAATAATATGAAAAAATATTTAAATAAGAAGCAACATAAAAAGCCATTCTTATTAATACTAATAACTACTCTTAATAATCTTCGAAAAACCTCCAATCGGGTAGTATAGTTTTCAAACTAAGCTCTAATTTTAGTTTATTAATATTTTTGCTCTTCTTCAAGTTTTAATAGAAAATGTCCAAATAGTTCTATTTATTTAAATTCACAAATAGAAAAATGAGATACTATGATTTGGAACGTTCAGTCTATTTAAAAAAGAAATAGTGTAACTTTGTGTTTTTCAAAAATATATGTTTTTTAAGGAAGATTGATTCAAAAATGTAACCAGAAGAAAGGGTTAAAAGATTATTATTTCTAAAAAAAGAAATTTTACATGGGAATTTTATAGGTTTGTTATATATGAATCGAACTGCTAATCCTTGTCATGTGAATGATGTTTTGTAATATCTTCGTCAGAGCTTCCGAAAAAAGTTATATTCTGTAACCTAGTTTAGAAAAGATATTCCAAATAAGCACTTAACAAAATCTTCTTATTTCAATATAGTGCTATTTTTCTCAAACCGAAAATTCCACTGGATATTTTGGAACGAAAATAATAATAAATTGTGTATTTTCTCTGTTCGTTTGCTACAAATCTTCAAATGATTAGCATCCTGACATTTTAATGAATATTGAGACGGAGTTATAACTAAAACACCTGAAGTCTACAGCTCTGTTAGTAAGTTGAGGAATTCGTCTTGTGACTTATTTCCCTTGTCAGGATTTGAGATCCGCTAGGAGCGACATCCGCCATTAGAGGAACCATCCGCCGCGCCTTGCCTCTTTCACCCCATCACCCGTCACCCGTCACCATCACCAACCCCACTCACCGTCACCACCTCGGGGTAGTCACTACTAGTAGTCAGTTTACCTAGCACATTAAAAAGGTAACAGTTGTCTTGTTTTACGAAGTGGAGTTGAGACTACATAGTCCTCTCTACCACCTAACCTCGACCTTTACCTAGCGTCACCGTATAGACACTTTACAAAAATGTTATTTAGTCACTGCGGGGATCAAAACCCAGCCACCAGAGTGACGTTATGTAAATAATTAAATTTAACACATTTAGATAATCAGTTATGAATAATGTCTACTTCAGTACACAGGTAGCCTAAACGTTAAATTCAAATTTTAGTATTTGACTTTTATTATTATAGGCATTTCATCTATTAGTTAAATTCAAATATCAAACAACACTAATAAGGAAATTGAAATAAAATTATGGATTTGTTTAAAACCCCAAAGTACCAATGCACTTTAAAATTTCAAATATATTGCATATGTTGTATGTAATAGGTAGACTATGTAAACGATTATAAATGTTATACATAGAACGAAATCAACATACTTTTCATCGAAAATACATAACAAATTTCAAATACACGTAATAAATAACACAGGTAAATAACACTAACACATATCCGTGACCTACAGCGTTGATATCGTTGTAGTGTGACGTGTTTTGCGAACGCTATCGTAACCACTGATAATCTGCTTAACCAAATGAGATTTGTTTAGTGACTGCCAATGGCGATTGCGAACAGGCGAGTTCAACCACTGACTGTCTCGCACTCGCACTAGCTCATAATCTGCATGTCTGCGTGTCTGCGTGTCTGCGTGCCGGCGTGTCTGTCCACTGCCCAGTGCGTTTTTAGTAGGGTGATACCGAATTGGTTCCCGTTTAGTTTATGGCTTTCTTAAGTACTGACCGAATTGGTTCCCAGACTGGCTCACTCAGGTGGTATGCCGTATGGTCATGAGCTTGTCTTTAGCGACTGATATGCAAAAAATGGCAATACGAGGTCGGTAGCAGACCTCAGCTGCAGCTTCACGGTCTGCTATGGAGTACATGTTTAGTGAGAAAGGAAATAAGTTTTAGCTTTTAATAAGTTTGTTTAAATTTGGCTTTCAGAAGACTTTGAGTGATAACAGTGAGAGATGGATTTGCACCGAACGTAATTGTAAAGAGTTTATTAGTTCAAAATTACACAATGATAGGGAGTAAATTGAATCACGATCATGTGTGAATCAGGCGACCTCATTTCTCGTCAATCACTGAGGAATTCCTTAAAGAGACAAGGCGATACTTTAGTAACGGAAAAACACTGAAACATTGTTCGCAAAGAGATTGCATCCACAAGTAGTGTAAGTAGGGAGGGATACACTAACCGGTAATAAACTTCTAAGAGTCCGAAAACCCCTAAATACAGGTAGGCTGAGAAAATTCTAACACTTCCTTAAACACTTTCAGAGTTTAAACCCATTTGAACTGTATAAAATAGTATGACAAATGTATCAATACGAGTATTACAACATAATTTTGGTTTAATTTACCTAACCCCACGTTTCAACGTAATAGTCTAAGGACAGGAGCAGTTTGTAACCAATTCGGCACCAACTCAAAATGATCTAGATAGTAGTAAGTAGCATGTAGACTTGTATTGTGCTAGTATCCTGTATCAGCTTGGTGGTCTGTCACGCAGGACGGCAGGAGCTCCAATGCTCAGTGCTAACAACGTCCGCTCTATGCTCCACGCTCTCTGCACACGCGTCACTCGTCACTCGGCAATAAGCGATCACCGCTGCACCGCGTTTGCGTTTGTAACTTCCGACTGAGTTTCGTAACCAGTCTAGTGTCTAGTGTCTACCCTAGTTAACACCCGAGTAGTTTCATAATTATGTTCAATTTCTTTCACTTCCAAACTCTTTTTCTTGTTTTGAATTAGGTGCAACTTCTTCCAATGTAAATGATCATTACCTCACTCGGCAATTTTTCTTCGTTGGAACATTATTATATTCTTTACCGATGACTTATCGTACAGAAATATATTTAAACATTGCATTTCTCCATACAAAAGTCTAAATCGAATGCAGCATACAAACGACACAAAGAATTTAGTGGATGGAATTGTTCATTTTTCATACTCTCCAATGATGAAATGTCTTTTCCTTCCAACAGTTATCTACGATTCAGGTCCTTTACTTTTCTCGTCATTATCTCGCTTTTGACGAGATTACGTATTTTACTTTTACTCGCTCCTTTCAGCAGTTACGTAGTGTTCGGACAATGGGACTATCTTTCCTCAGATTTCCCACATTTGAATGGCAAGAACGTTGAGGGCAGTAGTGTAGTGTACGATCGGCTGCTAGTGGAGTGTCGGTTTTGGTGACAAAAGATGAAAAGGAATTACCAACTGCTGTAGGAACCTAGTAGGAAGAGATTGGTCGCGCAGCGAGCAGCCACTCTCCAGGGGGTGGTCCCAGCGCATCACCGTCCATCCAGAGCGTTCCCACCGACCTGCACAGTGCACAGCCCTGGAACCCTGGAACCCTGCCGACACCACATCATCCCACCATTGTCCGCGACACTTTATTTCATCCTGTGTGAACGTCAAAATTACACTTCACTATCAACTGTAGGTGCGAGTAATACTCGTGATATGGTTTCTTGATTCGATACAGTCGTGGTGTTCCCTAGCATCGAACAATTCAGGAATTACAAGGTACCTTCTACCGCTACCGCCGTCACGTTTGGACGGTGAACGACCGCACCTATAGTTAAGCGTTGCTTTGGTTATGGTACATCTGAAATGAGGAGTTCCTTCTTGAACATGTCTTAATATGAAAGGGTCAGCATCAAAATCATTTGATAGGAACTTAACTACAGCAATTTGAGACGTAGCGTCTAAAGGATGTCCTTGACCTACATTACCTGGCATGTCCAACTGTTTTGAAGAAAACCTTTATCCTTGTAGTTGGATTACCTCCTTAAACAATCGAGGAAAGCGGATTAAATACTTCGAGTGTCGAGTTCAACACATTCTCACCCCTCCTCCCCTACCCATCGTCTCCCAACACCCACGTTACTGTAGGAAATATTGGTTATGGATTTGTGTTGTGGGCATATTTAAAACATATTCTGGTTTCCAAATGATAACTGAATTCTATTTATTTTCCCAGCGATTCAAGTACTGCACAGGACATTCCAAACGTTACCTGTTCTTCTAAACAAAATCTGAAGGGTTCGTCCTTAAATTAGAAAGTTTTTTATTCGCAGATCTGTGTTCTCGAGTATATTTAGATACGCTTTTAAATCAGATTTTGTAACAAAACCATTGTGTAATTAGAAATTTAGCGATTAGCGATTACACATTCTGAAGATAAAAATTTTCAAATACTTATGACTTCGAGGATGTGTTTACCACATACAGGTTCTAGAAATTCGCCTTTCGGTATATCACACATTTTTAGTTTTTAAATATTGCAGTGTGAAACTCACTTTAACAGTAGCCTATTTCTTGGGGGGAAACTCGTCTTCAAAGATAAAAAAATTTTGATGTGTGAAATGTGTACGGTCGAAAATGGTTAATAAGCTAAGCTACTTATCCATAGGCTACTATTACGAGTATATCACTCTATCCATGACAATGATTGGTTACCTGTTGATTCAACCGCGTAGAACATTAGCTGGAACGTTGAAAACTAAGAATACATTTCAAACTGATGGTAGGCTCAGATTCTTCTGAAGTTTTCTAATCCAAGGATAACCCCTTTTTATGTCCTACGGAACCGCACTTCTGCCTCCACCCGGGTTTAGCCGAAAGCTGGAGGAATTGATTACTGTATGGTAACTTTCTCACTGCCAACTTTCTTTAGAAGTTGGCCAAACTTGAATTTATGGAGTCTTACTCTAACTAAGAACAAAACTACTTTATTGTGAACACTGCACTCTGCACAGTCCTGTCTTAGGTCGAGCCAATCACTGTCTTAACTCATGAATTCTTGACACTTGGCTTCCAAGTTTCGACTGAACCGAACTTTAGTCTGACTTAAGTCTGAACCCTGGGCTTCTCACTTCACAGACAAACACCTTGCATTGTATGTCTCCCGGCGTATGGGGCCTCTGAAAGTACGCGTTTGGGATTAGATAGTAAACAGTTTAAATCGATAGCTTTCCTTTTCTCCCGAAAATTCCTGTAATGTTGTACGTATGATAAGGGTTTTATAGGGCTAAGTTGAACTAAGCTAAGAAACATTGCTAATCCGAGTGTACGAATTATATACTTTAATATTTATTGAACTGATTTAAATTCTCCACTGGCAGAGACTTGCTACAAAGCAATTTAAAGTCAAACAACAATTTAATAAAGTATCCAATTCGCTCGTATTGAAAGTTTAACACACTAGTTGTTTGGTACACCTTCATGTCGAAGTTTGAAGGCTTCAGAGGTGGAGAGTTTATCTTATTTGCTACTTTCCTCTTTCAACTTATTTTTCTGAGAACGTAGGTGTGCGTCTGATATGTCCACCCTCAAGCGTCAAGCGTATTATATCACCTTTGTGTGTTCTATTTATACACTGAACTTTCTTTGATAACAATGTGTTTCGAAACTCTACAGAAACGTATTTTTATCTTACTCTCTTACGAGCTGTTTAACGGCTGAAATTACACAACGACAGTTTAGTTTTTCTCGGAACGGCGTTTATAAATAGGAAATTCTATATGATCTCAGCTCTACCATAGCTTGGAATGCAAGTCTTGTTACATAATCTAAAGTTTGTTTAAATCACTGTATATAATCTTGCTAAGTGCGTGCATTACCGACTACCGCTAATATGCAGCCCACTGTATTCAACGCCACGGTATAAAATCGAATAATCATTGGAATGGCGATCATTGGAATCAGTTTTAGTTAATCAAAAGTGTTATACAGTTTTACAAGTTACAGGTGTGAATATTCCAAACAAATCTAAAATTCACAGATTTGTAAAAAAAGTTTAACAAAATAGGTTATGTAGGGAACGGAAAACATAACAGAGGGCGGACTATGCTGAATGAAGAGATGACGGACAATGTTAGGGTTGCATTAGAAAATTCTCCTAAAAAAATCTTTCAACATTTTGAAACAACAAAAGCAGACAGCCCACTAACATCTAGATACTTGATCTTAAACGCATCTTGACAAAAAATATTATCTTTCTCTTAAGTGTTCTTCAACAATAAGCACTCTTTGATCTTTGCTAAAAACCATGATTGCCTTTATTTTACAATAACATAAAATTAGCAAATCAAAACTTCTATATTACTGCAACAATACATACCATCTGCTAGATATTGAAGTAAACAAACCAATGATACAAATTACGACCTTATAGCGCTCGTAAAGAATGACTTACTAAAGTTTGAAAGTTGGGTTGCGTTAAAAAAACACCCTGTATTATTGGTAACCGAAAATCTCTTAAAGCACAGTCGAGACAGTTTCAGCAAACATTTTTAAAGAAAATAATTACCTTCGGAATGTTTAAAGGAAATGCAAAGTTTTGTACTAGAGGAACACGTATAACTGCATTTCGCATTTGTAGTACAAGATACACATCGTTAAATAAAGTGGGAATTGATAAGTTTAGTCGTAGTTTGCGTCGACCCAGTTTAGTTAGAAACCGAGATCGTTATGTCTTATGCACCAATCCTTTGAGACTACAACATTTTCCAAGCATAACGTGTTAAGAAACAAATCTACTTTGTGCCATGTTTAAAATTAAATCAAGACGACTAAATCTGACGAGAAAATATCAATATTAGTTGATTTAAATTATCAGTTGACAAACAAATTCATATTTCCTCAATGTGAACTTCATAGATAATCACTTACAGTATATCAAAGACTAATAACTTGTTGATGATTGAGGAGAAGACCATACGTACAGTGAATACAAAATTCACGTTTTTCGTTTTGTTTGAGATAGTTGTATGATAGAGGGAGAGAAGATGGTATATTTTAAGATTACGACCTCAATCTGTGTAAAATATATGTTTAAAAAGCCACTCCATTTAAAATTTATTATTAGTATAAATTTTCAGTAACGTTGAGCTATTTTCATTCCGATTAAGATAACAATTCTGGAACCACGTGGTGACGTGTTAGTATTTACATGTATATAATTAATTTGTTTTTATAAGATATGTTTACATCGGTACGTTGATTAATTCTGTTTGTATGTCTGTTTCAGGTAAGTTACGAATCTCAAGCCACAGATTTTCTCGTGACCGTGTCCAGGTTTGATCACATCCACTGTTAATATAGGATGGAATATTGATAAACTGGGGTTTAATTGACAATAATTAATTATTAGTAAGCTGGCCATAATTAAATAACCACTAAATGCCCCTCTTTAATTCCAAAAATATCCGATTTTCGTCTCAACAATTTACACCGCTCTTATACAATATATTCTTAATATGATTGACAAATGTAAACATATTTAGAGAATGGATAAATATTAAAAGGTGTTATGCATAGGTAAATTACACGCAACACAATATACTACAGTGGTGGACAAAACTAATCTGCGATTGATTAAAATGTTACAGAGGTTTGGAATTACGCGTATATCGGCAAGCGGTAATGAATTAATGAAAACCTTGCAGCATTGGTCTTGTCATTTATTCACACTATAGTTGTCATATATTGTTTCTTCGTGTTCTGTGCATCGGCAAATGATGGCACACTTGAAGTTAGAAATTTGATGTCCAACCAAAAATAGTTCCAATTGTATAAATATTAATATAACCCTACGTGGATAATTATAAATTACATTTAGAATGGAAATACCTACCGATTTGTTGATATCGTTTCTAAAAATCACTTAACGTAATAAATTAACACACTGGAGATTATTATCTATTATCTTATTATATTACTATTGTAATATAATAAATAAAATAGTTGGATATATTAAATTTGGGATTTGTCTTTCATTTGTTTGTTAAGTAAGGAATCAAACGTAAATTAATTTATGGTTAGCCTACTATATTGAGAGCACCTAAACCACTTTGTTACAATATGGTCACACTTAAAAGCCGTTCTTATTCATAATTTTGGTTTGAATAGTTTTATCCTCATGGCGTGGAAACTATTTTAATGTCACCATAACTGTGGCATCGCTAAATGACGTTGAGTGAATTTGAAATAGGTGGTCGAATTGAACGTGAATAAAAATTACATTTTCTAAATAAACTACTTAAGGTTATTAGAAATACAAATAGTGGGCCGGACAAAGTATTAAAATCATTATTTTTATTAGTATAAATTTAAACTTCAATATTGTATATCATTCGGCCGTACCATTACATCATGATGCACAATCAGTTGTAAAATCCATGCCGGCACTTTGTACGACTTTGGCTATAAAACTACTCGCATGCCGGCAGCCCAATCCGTCTTGAGCACTGCAGGCCCTCCCGATTTTCCTTTAACCTCCTTGAGAAAATATTGAGAAGCAAACAAAGTGTAAGTTACTGAGTTTGTCTAATAATTTCGTCCGGGTGATTTGAACTCGGGTGGAATTGTGTGGCCTAACGTGAAGAGCGCACATTGGCTTGAGGCATAACGGTTGCTCCAGTATGAGGGCGGCGCTCAATGGTGTTAATGAAATAATCATTTAGACAAATTTGAGGCAGTCGTTATCCTATTGACGCTGAGAGACGTGCACTGGGCGCAAATGTGAGCCTTGCTGCTCGTATCCACATCAACATCCACATGCACACAAGCCCAACACAAGCCTCGTATCCACGTGCACACAAGCACAACACAAGCCTCGTATCCACGTGCACACAAGCACAACACAAGCCTCGTATCCACGTGCACACAAGCACAACACAAGCCTCGTATCCACGTGCACACAAGCACAACACAAGCCTCGTATCCACGTGCACATAAGCACAACACAAGCCTCGTATCCACGTGCACACAAGCACAACACAAGCCTCGTATCCACGTGCACACAAGCACAACACAAGCCTCGTATCCACGTGCACACAAGCACAACACAAGCCTCGTATCCACGTGTCAGTAGTGATGTGTCAGTAGGCCTACGCTACATCGATACTCACTCTCTTGCGTGCGAATCCGCCTCGATTCATCAAGTTTTTGGAGGGAGTGGGTCAGTAAAAAATTAAATTTCCAAATTATTTTATATTCCCAGTTGTAAGATCTTGTCCGGAATAATTCTTAACTTTCAGTTTGGCCTGTAGATCCTACTATAGTTTGTTTAAATCAGATGCGCATTTTGTAAAAAAACATGCATACAGTCACACATAATGTATAGATAGTTTTTGTGTTTGTTATGCAAATAGACTACCACTAATGACGAAGCACAACTGCAGGTACGAAATGCGCATCTGATTTAAACAAATATATTAGGATCTACAGGCCAAACCGAAAGGCCTAACTGTATATTGAACAACTAAATTCAATTTGTTACATTTGGCATACATTCTTGGCTAGGGTAACACAAATTGGTACATTGCGGAATAATTTCACTACCAACTCTCACTCATTCGAAATTACGGGATTGACATACAGTATGTACTGTATTTATTACTGTTGGTTCCTAAGAAGATGTCACATTAGGCTTTGAACGAATTTATAGCGAAATCAATCTTCCCATATTTTTACTATGTATACAAAGTCAGCAGTAATAAAAGATTAAAACTAGTAACGAATTTTGCGTTTTGGGTCGACAGCATAACATTTAATTAAAATAGTAGCTTCGATTAAAGAATAATGATGAATATTGCATGTCTTTTAACGATGTTTCAAATGCTGACACATATTTAAGGCATATTTATTCAATTTCTTTATTTTATTCTTTTCCCGCTATTGATAGTTTCAATTTACTCTCTTTTTGTACGGCTCGCATCCTTTAAAGCTAACACGCATGTACATATCTTCCTAGTTTCCCCATAAGATACCTTTTTTGGCCTTAAGGGGGAGCGAAGTAAAAACATATAAGTAAATGAAAAGCCACAAATGTTCCTTTTATTATTTTGTGCTCGCTTCATTCCTACGCTGCTTATAATCTTCCCCTCTTCTATAGGAAAGTTTCGCCAGTTTTCTGCTTAATTTAGCTTTGCAGATTTTCTATAGCGTCTGTTAAACAACCACTTCGCCAGTATTGCTTAAGTAATGTAGGATCAATTCCAGTGGGAGAATAAAGTGACATTTGCATGACCGGTCACCGGAGGTATTGTTTACAAGGCATCTGGCGTAATGTTTACCCTCGCTAAGACTCGGATACAACTCGAGTCCCGGGAAACTCAGCTCCGCGCGAATTTGTAATTCAATAAAATATTGTTTACATTTCTTTGTCAAGGTTTCCCGTTTCAACTGCGGTGTCGAGCTACCTAAACACTTTGTGTTCTAACCCTGTATAGTAAATCCAAGACCGTGCAAAACCAATGCTAGTGCTGTAGGTATAAACCATTATCGAAACTAACTATCGTTGCTGTTATGTAACGGTTTTTGTTCCTGAAATGTAAGTATCATTTTTATACGCAATAAAAGGTTAAGTAAATACCACGTTAATTTCACCTCCTTTGTGTATGCCCCTTGTGTAGATGTTAGATTGAGGGGATCAAGTGGTCAGGGACTGGTTACCCTATGCACGTCTGCCTCGTCTGTTGGGCATATTGCGCTACCACCGGAATGAAAGGAAGTCTGGATTCAGGAGAGGAATGGGACTGGGTTCGGCTGACCAGACAATCATGAGAGGGTACGACAAGCAAGCCCGCTGACAACCACTTAGGGACTCTAACCCCAAGACATGGAGAGCCTTGCCAACACTCGGGGACCGTTCCCCCCAAGATTATGGCAAGCCTCTCCTGAAGTCGCGGTCTACCCTGCTGCCGCATCCCCTAAAATGATATCTGATCCAACCTCCCCTGGTGGGGAACGGAGCGTGTTCAACATCTGGACAACTACAAAGCTGCCCAGTATTTTTGTGAACAACTCTTTTTTTATGTACCCCAGTATAAAGTAATATGAGCAGGTACTAACCAGACAGATACTGACTGGGGCCCTTGTGTAACTTGTATGCAATTTCCTATTCATCAAAACCATACCCATCTATCAAATCCAGCAAAGTGTCGGGAAACAGCCTCTAAATAAATAACCAACTGCATTGCTTTCTAAAGGTAACAATCTTATGTCCATCTGGAAAGGTTTACATATAATTATTCCACTTTATGTGTTGAATAGGTCTTTGCGTTTCTCAGAAATATTATTACACGGCATATTCCGTGTTAAATTTCTTGAAACTAGCCGTGCAGAGTTTGACAGTATCATTTATCTCCAATATCGTAGAGGTGAATACCGAACCACGATGAAGTTGTTATCGATACCTCTTTTTAAATTAAAACTTCAACATCAACGTGACATTTGCAATCAAATAAACCAGGAAACTGACTGGAAACTTGTGAAAGAGGAAATTGATGTGTCGTCGGGTAAGCTTTGTGTTGAAAATGGGTTTAGAATGTAGTGTATAGAGTATAGAGAAACTAGGAGCTTATAACCTATCAGAGCACGAGAAGTAAACTACAGACTACTAGTACCAGTATACGAGTACGAGTATTTGAAGCGAGGGTAATAGTCTGTGAGATCGGTTGATAGATGGGCTCCGTTGCTTTACGTGCTTACGTGCTAGTAGTAGTAACAAACTGCCATATACGAGCGTTAAGCATTCGATACATGGCGGCCAATACTAGACTATCTATTTCGAACATACTAGTAGATTTCTTCAAAGTATCGATTGATTTGTATTAAATGTATTACTTGTTCGCGTGGTGCATGATTACTTTATTCGGGTATAATAATCACTGTGCAACTAGTGTGATCGCTCTGTGGTGAAACATTTTTATGTTGTTTTCACTTTGGTTTGACGAATATTTTGGCAGAAGGTGTAGTTATGAGTCACACAGAGCTCAGGACGGGCTCAGCATTAGGGAACCGATCTGTCGCCCAGCAACCGTTTCCATGGCTAAATCTGCAGACCTTCCTTGTCATTTTTATGATTTTCCTCTCGCTTGTTTATTTCTGCACCAACGTCAAGCACTTAAAATCGCAAAACAACACAAGATAGGATTTTAGGATTGATAAGCACTTGCAAAGACAGTTAACACCAAGAACAGTGTGTGATGCGTACATTAATATATACTGTGTATTCGGCGCACTCCCGTAGTTAGAAGTCACGTTAAGCCGTCGGAACACTTCCATTGGCCGTTGAGCTATTAATTAATGATTTCAAATTCAAATTCTTTATTCTGCAAATTGACAATTTACAATAATCGTATTACAGATGTCTTAACCTAGATATAAAATTATACATGTTTTGTTTGCCATTGTGAATTACAGTTAAATAAAACGGTCTAACTAAAAACATAATAACAAAAGTTTCTTTCTGCCTAAAGTTCTTTTTGTTGTTAAAAATAATCTATTATTGTACGTTATTTACAATGTCGTTATTTGAGGAACAGTCATATCTAGTTTGTAACAAAACTGCATCTTACCATCCAATAAACACTCATCACACTTACCATTCATCCCATTCACCTTAAAATACCCTCCAGGAGTCCCATATCCACCTTAAATACCCTCCAGGAGTCCCATATCCACCTTAAATACCCTCCAGGAGTCCCATATCCACCTTAAATACCCTCCAGGAGTCCCATATTCACCTTAAATACCCTCCAGGAGTCCCATATCCACCTTAAATACCCTCCAGGAGTCCCATATTCACCTTAAAATACCCTCCAGGAGTGGTCCGTGTCTCCAGTCAAGTACCAAGTATCACAAACCTCATATATATAGACAATTACAGAGCTGGCAAGGTATAGGTGAAAGTTAGTCAGTATTGTATGATATTGCGAGGATGCGGTGGTGTCTGTGGTGGCGGTGGTGGCGGGAACGCAGATGCCTGGGAAATGTCTAGGCCACGGTCTAAGAGTTGCCGTGAGTAAGTGTCAAGGAGTAAGGTGGTAGTGAACTACTAGAGGTAGTTAGTGGACTAGTGGACTAGTGGTAGTGGTGGGCTCGAGTTTCGGACGCAAGAGCTAAGAAGCACGGTAGCGGGTAGCAGGTTTCTCATATCAAGGGACGCACACGCAACCTTACATAACAGGACCGCTTCTCACTATGCGCTCTACTCACGCCCTCGGCCCTCACGCTGCAAACATAGGCTATCCCGCTATCATACAGTATACTCGTACTGTATGTATATGTATATGTAGTATGTACGATACCCAGTAGTGGGTCAGTCATGTGTCGTTGATGTAGTACATTTATTGTATATGATTGAAATATATGCATATTTGAAACAGCGAAAATAAGTTTCCTTAGAAGGAGATAGTTACGGGACTATGATTGATCGTTTGATGAAACGCCTTCTATCCTTATATCAATTATTAATGTCATTTAAAAATATAGAAAGTTCTCACGTTTTCAATTGAGTGTTCTCAGTTTCCTAGTATTAACGGTGAACATACATTTTAACGAAGTTTCTATTAATGAAAAGCGTACAGGCATTTAACGGAGTTGTTAACACAATCTTTCCTATATTATCTATCTAGTTGTATCACAGTCTGGCTCAACAACACAACAAATAAACGTCGTCCTAGAAAACACAATACAGGGCATCGCAAACGAGATTCATGATGGAATAATGTATAAGAAGGAAATGAATCTAAAGTCAGCCATGTGAAAGAGTGTTTTTCCAAGACGTTCAGAACAATCGGCTACTCTACTTCTACTAACTCATCATATACTGTTTCTGAACTGTAACAATATTATTGCAACGCTTTAAAAGGAAATGCCATTAGGCTTTTAAAAGGACAATAAAATGGGTAGAACAGGTAGCAAACCTGATAAGTTAAGTTGTCTTATCTTATATTTAAAATATCTAATTTTCAATTATTTTATGTAACATATTTGTAATAAGTATGATTTTGTTGTATATATTTAACGTAGTTAATTGGTAGAGAGGACTGTAAAGTCCTAACTTCACCACGTAAATAAAGACTTTCTTCATTTCATTTTATTTCAAACCCCATATTTCATGTATAAAAAACAATTTTAACAGAGGAGAGGAAATGACTATATGTAGTTTTTCCTGTACCACTAATTTTATTTTCCTTTTCGCTTGTAATACAATAGTATCGCAATGTATACAGTTCATTTGACTCATTGGATGAAAAATTCGGATGAAACGAACTGTTTGTGTGTGGGCGTGTGGCCTTGGCGTGTACCCCACGCTTTCCATCTTCGTATGACTCATCCGGCATAGAAAGCTCTTTATAGATATCGGCATAAGGTCTACGAACATAAATCTCGACCTAACAAAGGTTTCTATTCAGTTGATGAGTTGTGCGAACTGTTGGGGATTGCGGAGAAGGAGTGGACATGTGACGTGTGAGTTATCAGCTGGCGATGACCCGGTGTCGTGTAATGTGGAGTGTGGACTCCTCTGTAGCCGTACCGTACACCACTGGCACCGTGGCACGCCGTAACTAACACGGCCGTAAAGTGGCGACGTGCTATGTTATGTTGCTAGCCTAGCTACAGTACGTGTCTCGCACCGCGCACCGCGCACCGCCACTCGCCGGTCCGCCACCCTTAAATGGCATTTAGCCAGTAACTAATAAGAAGAGACGTTACTGGTAGTTTGGTTTATGCGCATGAGCGGCTGTGCACAATTATAAATATGGATAGTTTGTTACACCAGATGGACTCGGCTAGCTATTAACATTCCCTGGCTGTCCTGCTCGCTTCCCGCTTCCTCGTCTCTTCCTCCGTGCCTTCTTATGCAAACCAGACACGAGGCGGATGATGAGAGGTACGATCCAACTATAGGAGGCATTTTTAATTTGTCTCGGTCCTGGACCGCTTATTGTGAATTCACTGTTCTCCGCCATTTATTGCTAGTAAGTATTTCTACTAAAGCCTTTATTGTTGAGAACATTCTTAATTCAAATTTATGTTGTATATAACTTGAACTGGAAATCACCTAGACTCAAGGTATGTCCAGAACTAATCAGGCTGTGAGGGTGAACCATGAATGTGAGTACTATAGTGTCGAGTGCAGTACGTAGGCGAATACAAAAGCATTTGCAGTTTTTGTGCCGGAACCGCAGGACTTTACAGGCCCAGGATTGTTCGGAATGCCCGTCTCTCCTTCGCCAGTAAATAATTCAGCGACAAATATTCCCAACTCAATTCCGATACCGCGCTTGAAATGTACAGTATTTCGCATGGCCGGCCACACCACGGTACAAAAATGTATCGCGCCGATATCCGGGTACCACAGGCCGAACTAACGTACAACACCATGGCTCAATAAACACTGCATGGTTCACACACCGTAGCCTGTAGGTCGGATTTTCACTGCTGTGAATTGTACTGTTTCCCTAGTTTGCTTTACTAAAAGTTAGTTCTGCCGATACACAACAAGAACAACAACAAAAACTACAACGTCATGTTCGCTCCGTTTTTGGTTCCAGCTCACTTTTAGTTTAAATGAAATTTAATATTGCCTTTGTTACAATGTGGATAGTTACAGTAATACGTAATTACACAAATTTTAATTTATTTACGACACGAAATACGAGTAAGCAATTGAAGTTTATACGTTATAATCAACATAAATTATGTTAAAATACACATTGCAACCTCACTATCATTCTCAGATGTTCGGAGCGATTCAATTAACCTGCAGGCTGAGAACATAACAACAATATAATTGCCTATTATTTGGTTATTCAGATAATGTAAATAATAAATAAATGTTTTATTGCATATTGACATTTACAATAAATGTATCGCAATCGTCAAACGTTTGAGTATCTAAAATTTTCCTTGCATTCTTACATCTAAATCCCATTCAAACATACAGATTTTTACCCTCACTCTCTCCCATACATTCGAATGTAGCCACTCTAGTCCCTATTCAGTCAGCCAATCATAGGGTCTCCCAATTGAATGCCATAAACTCGTCTGTATCATAAAATGCTTGAGAAATCAGAATTTTTTAAGACGAGCTTTGAATGCCTTAGGCTCAAGGGCATTTTGAACGAATTTGGTAGACTGTTGACGAAATGAACTCCTGCCTGGGAAGGCAAACGTTCATGAACTACCGTTCTGTGTCTCCCAGTTCGGTAGTTGTCCCTGCCTCTAGTTTCATAAGAGTGTCCGTCTGTAACTCTTATGGTATGTCTTTTGATTTGAAAAAGAGACACGTCTCCAAAATGTAGAGGCAAGGTAGAGTCTACAGTTTTTACAGCAAACTATGTCATCAACATATCTGTAATAGTATATCATGTTGTTTCTGTATGGGTTGTTGTTTGACATAATGTAGCTATTTTCCATTTTATTTAAAAATACTTCGGCTATAATGCAGGATAAAGGGGAGCCCATTGCTAGTCCATCGTTTTGAGTAAAATATCTATCATTAAAAGTATAATAATTTTGGCTTAAGACAAGTTTATTAACTATTCGATGGCTTTGATAACTTTTTGCTTCTGAAGGTACTCTTTAACAACTGCTATAGATTCATTAATTGGAACATTTGTATACAAATTGGTTATGACAAATGATGTTAAGATGATGAAATAGGTTAAAGTTTACTTACTAAATCTAAGGTTTTCAGAGTGGTTTTCTTCAAATGTTATGTTAGTTATCATCGAAGCAAACTTTTTTAGCTGTTTTATAAGCTGGAGCTGTTGTGTAGTCAACTAAGGGCCGTATAGGCATGTTTTGCTTATGTGTATTTGGTAATCCTTTTAATTTCGGTATTGTTGGGTTTGGACATTTTAAATATTTTATCTCATCGGTTTTAAAAGATCAATACATGTAGCCTACTTAGAGTATTGTTAATTTATTTCTTTAATTATGGTCTTTACACTCGACAATTACATTAATTTTGTCGAAACATGTTGTGGTTAATACAAAATTTTTGAAGTTATCATTTAAAATTAGTATTATTACTTTTGCAAACTGTGGTCACCATGAATAATATTTTACTTTGGCCTATGCTCAATACTCTTGATACTCTCTACATACTCTTCATCCATTTCACAGCACACCCTGACTATACCAAACTGCGGACAACGAAGAAACCACGCTTAAAATGTTGACTTGTCGTGCCCTGCATCTCTGTGTGCGGCAGCCAAAGTCAAGTGACTCGTCGTGCCCTGCCCTGTCTCGACGTTCTGTGTGAGACTTTTGCGATTCTCTCCTTCGCAATTTGGCGATTATTCCTAGACCAATTTGTTGTTGTGCAACCTCGAACCGGAGATCTTGTGCGCTACCAAGGTTGCCAAGGTTGTTGATAGAGCTCAAAGATAACACACTGATAACACAAGCGTAGCCGAGTAGCGTCGAGCGCAGTCACATGCGGTATTCGGTTCTGAACAGGAAGCTAACCTATAAGCTAACGTGCATGATGCTCAACACAGTCTGTTTAACTATATGTTAATGGTTATTTCATACCTAATGAGCCTGACACTTTCACTCACACTCACTGTACACACTTACAAGTTACGTCAAATATGTTTGGAAATATACAAAAACTCACTTTAAAACACGAGCATCAAAACTGTGTTGTTGCTAATTCGGCGCGCGCACCATCCGTTTATTGATGTGGATCAATAAACGTACTGGTTGTTTGAATACATGCTAATAAATACTCTATAATAGTGTTGGACCATACTTGAGCATTTGGAAAAAGCAGTCTATAAAAGCCCAACGTCGATGTACGGCTATTCTAAGGAAAATTGCCTATAAGTAACACGATACTCGGGTTGTAAACGTGGAGAATTCTTGGAACACAACTGTTAAACATTTCCTTGTTTGATGTTCAATAAAAGTTCCAGGATATATAGATATCCGAAAGCTATAAAAGTGAACAGTTTCGACGACTACGAGCATTCTAGTTGGGCGGGCTCGACCTGAGGTCTATCAATGGTGGTCTGAGGTGTCAAATGCGTTGTCCTATCCAGGGGTCAAGAAGTCTCCCGCTCCCGTTATCTGTGTTTAGTGTTAACAGGTTCCAAGCAACCGCCTGTCAGTATCAGGCGAGTTCCACTTCAAACTTTACTCACCTTTGTCAATTCTTGAATCGCCCTTCCGGAACGTTCCAAAACTTTGTATTACTCCGTTGTTCAAGTTGACAACGGCTCATCAGTAAATGGTTGTGTTCAATTCAAATTAGAGTAGGGGTGGGGTTTAGATGTTGCTAATTTCGGTTTATTTCAGATGTTTATACTTTTGAGCTACAAAGCTGACTGTCGACCCTGTTTCAATCTTGTCTATTGAAAGTTTCCTTGCAAGGTTTTCTCAGGTAGGAGGCTGGAGGTAAAGGCTTATTGCCTAGGCTAGGACATCATCGAGTGTCGACTGCGACTGGCGAGCATACAGTGGGGACTGCAGAGTCGCAGCGGGCTGACCGCTCTGTCGTCGACTGCCTGGGGCGGCCGGGAGCGGTTTCCTTTGGACGGTTTTCGGATTTGCATGTTGCATAGGCTAGAGGCTAGCTAAGGAAAGGAATGTCGAGTCACTTGCTTATCTTTCTCCTTATCCTCGTCCATCCGCATGAGTCTCTGACTTCAACACTCGGTTAATCAAACGCTTCCTTCAATGGAGTCCGCTGTCTGTCCTTCTGGCAGTAGTCTTCCACTGAGATCATCAAAACTAATGTAGTTCCCTGAAAATTATATTTTGTGGCTGCTTATTAGAGCTTGAAATAAGTATAAAACACTCTTGTGACCACCAAATAGACACGAGTATTCATGGAAACGTGGATTTGACGCAGTGAAGAGAGTCTGTTGTAACTATTGAAAAGCGAGATTAGTCAGGACAATGATTCATTTTCATATTCCACACAGGTGGGCCAACGATTCAACGTGACTTCCAAGCCACGATAGTCATCAACTGGCAGTTTGTCATCGCCTTGGACGCAAGTTGAATCACTTCATAAAGTGGTTTGGGTGAACTAAACATTTTTATCCAGAACTGTTAATTGCTAACATTGACATCTCTTTTGTCATGGAATATTAAATAGCAGCAATTGTTTAAATTTACTTTAGCAATTATCGAGGGTTTCATTTGTGTACATAGGTATGTATTTACTACGCCGTTAATAAGGATACTGGTCCCCTTACAAGTACAATGACACTTTTACTAACGGGAGTGTTCACTAGCTGGAAATATTCACTTTGTCAATGTAAACAACTAAACTGTAGTTATGTTATGACCTTAGTAACAATAGGAACTATTCGAAATTATGATCCCGAATACGCATCCAAAAAAATATCCCGATCGTGTTGTCTAGAAAACAATTACCATAACTGAACGTTTATCCAAATTTATTTGAGTTTAAGCAAATCTAGGAAATTTGCTCCAATTGAATGCTCAAAGTTTCGCGGTACTTTAATTCATATTTTGTGTCTGATATTCGTCGGTAACATTTCATTGAGTGAATTCGAGAGAGATTGAGCGCCCCTATGAGGCTGCAATTACTAAGCAGTAAGCAGTTGTAAGCCCTTTGCACAATACCTGCTTTGCCATGGAACTCAACAGACAACATGCAGTCAGCAGTCAACGGGTTACTTGTGTATACTGTATTCATACGGTGCATGAGCGTTGTTGTTCGACCCACTTGTCTACACGTCTGTTTCAAATCGCCAAAGCCACACTAATCTACTCGATTTCAGTTGAGTTACTCTTGTAACTTTGTCATACAGTATTGACATGTTTCTAGTCTTGATTTTACACCTATTGTTTACAGCACTGGATTTAATCGACCGACCAGTTAAAATTATAGGGGTCACAACGCATGATCGAAGATGTACTGGGATTTCGCTCTACACATTAGTTTCAACCTCAAAAAGTACTCACACGTGTCTTCTTGTTCGACCAGTCCGCTTATGGTTAGTGTAAACATTGACCCATGACGGCGATGAGGTACATAACACTATGCTTGACTAAGTAATGTGATGACGCCAACTCGGCAAACACATGATGTGTGTTATTCACGTCGAAAATGTAAAGATAAACCGTCCTGGGTGAATTCAATTTTGTGGAATCATCATATCAGCATCTGTAGGACTTCCTCGCTGCTGCTTGTTGCTCGATGAGTGGTTTTCATTCAATCTGAAACCCCAAATCAATCCGTAGCCCTCATACCGCATACGTCACTCGTCACTCGTACACCGCACACACAGCACATTCGCTCAGTCACATCACTGTTGACTGTTGTCTGTTGAGGGGTTTCACATCATTTGTGTTATCTGACGTCGATTATGTATATGATGACCTGCTCTTACAAACCTTATCTTTCATATAGTCTCATATTGGAAGTAAAGCGTCAGTCCAGTACCTAAAATAAAAAGTACTTGTTCACAGTTTAAAAGAAATCTAATAAACCTAATACAGGGTCATCGAAAAAGGTGTACGGGATTTGAAAGTGAAATAAACATTTTAAAATAATTGGTAGAGTGTTGATTTTTACATAAAAAAACACGGCACATCTTAAATTTTTATGTAATTTAAAAAGTTTCAACGTGAGCTCCCCCCGTTGCACGACAGACATCTAGCCAATAGTCAACCTCCCACCAGGTGTTTTGGAGCATTTCAGGAGTCACCGTTGAAATGGTTACGTTGATTC
This sequence comes from Matsumurasca onukii, assembly GCA_018831715.1. Lineage (NCBI taxonomy): Eukaryota > Metazoa > Arthropoda > Insecta > Hemiptera > Cicadellidae > Matsumurasca > Matsumurasca onukii. The sequence continues at coordinate 29,951,223 of CM032064.1, forward strand.
TTCTTCTCAGGTGCTGTAGATCACGTATTTTCTCAGCATAAACTAAGTGTTTAGTGTAATTCCAAAAGAAAAAATCTAAAGGCATCAAATCAGGACTCCTAAGTGGCCACAAAACAGGACCATTCCTCCCAATCCAACGATCAGGGAATCTGTTGTTGAGAGCTTCTTGGACTAATAGACTGTAGAAACATGGAGCTCCATCCTGCTGAAAATTACATTAATGACCTTTTCCCTTTCAATTTCTTCAATTTGAGGGAACACATACATTAAGGAAAAAAGGGCATTAATGTCGTTTTCCAGCAGGATGTCACTACAGTCTAAAATTTCAACGGTGAATCCTGAAATGCTCCAAAACACCTGGTGGGAGGTTGACTATTGGCTAGATGTCTGTCGTGCAACGGGGGGAGCTCACGTTGAAACTTTTTAAATTACATAAAAAATTTAAGATTTGCCGTGTCTTTTGATGTAAAAATCAACACTCTACCAATTATATTAAAATTTTATTTTACTTTCAAATCCCGTACACCTTTTTCGATGACCCTGTACAATATTAATTGCATTTCCTATGATTTAAATATGTGACACATTTTATATTGATACTCAATGTGGTTTAGCAACGACCTAGGTGTTAATTGACCTAAATGCTAGTCGCCCGATGAAGTTTCAGTTACAAAGATAAATGGCAGCAGGAGGTTTTGCCGACAAAGTCTCATCGAAACTCCCATTGTGCTATTCAATTATCGAAGGGTTCGCAGGAAACTAAACAGAACTGGTATCCAGCTTTGAAGATAAAAGCTTGCGAGTTTCAATATATTCTATCGGCAATAGAAGGTACGGTTGAATTGAAGTAGCATTAAGGTAGCCAATATGAATCGTGTCCGGCAAGAGCAGCAGGATCATTGGACAAAGCTGCGGACTGTGGGGAGCGAGAGCTAGAGAGAGGCGAGAGCACCGAGCTCAGTGTTCAGTGCTGAGTGTCGAGTGCTGACCAGTGAACACAATCGGTGCTGAATGCTGAGTCGGAGTAATGTCCGTGGGAGTGAGCACTGTGCCCGTGTCGCGTCAGCATCTTCGCCACTGCCTCCTTGGAACTCGAGATTTGAAACCGACCGTGACGTCTTGTACTTTGGAAACAATCATAACCATCTTCTGTTCCCTAAGGTTCTCAGTATCCTACTTACTGTCAGTGTCCTCACAGGATTGTGTTGCATATTATTGAATATGAAACGTATCAGCTGACAGTAGGCCTATGCTAGTTTTCAGAATTATATGCGTACGCATGTACTGGTAGTTTGCTATAATACAACAATAATTCATATTAAATGTAGTAGGATCGAATCTGGAGAACGCCTTTCTTGTTGCCCAGGTGCTTAGTTCCAAATTTAGAGTACTTTTAAAAAATAAGTAAGGTACTATACCCTAACCTATCTAGATGTCTATCTAAACCAGACATCTGGACACTTAAGAATACACAATAAAATGAATATGGCGTGTGTATATTTTTGTGGTGCAAGTTGCAAATGCACTGCAGATGATGCATATTGTGAACTACTGCAGTCTGGACTGGCAATAGTGGCTGGATAGTGGTTAGTGGATAGTGGATATCCATATCCAAGACCTGTCTGTGCACTAGCGCGGTTCAGAACACTGCACACTGTACTACAGTATACAGGGTACGCCCCCGCCACCTCACCCACCTCACCTTCGACTGCAAGTTGCAGAATTCCAGGTCATGATCTCTGTCTTCATCACCAGACCTCAGCCTACAAGTGTGGAGTGTGGAGTCACTAGTCAGCCTTGCCTTGCGCAAGCCGGCTCTCCGGCTCTGGCTCTGGCTCTCTGGATGAGGTAATAGAGCTGATCTTTGATGCCAGATGAGGCAATCATGCGGAGCAATTCTTTCCTGCATCAACATCACCGTGCCTTATGTTTATTTATTAGCAAACCGTATACTATAACACTCTGTTTTATAGGCGGTGTGGTGTATAGGTTCTATCATTCACACAACCTGACGTTCAGAGTGAACGTACATCTAACTCTTCAAGACATCTACGCAAATCACCAATATAAAAATTGTTTCACTAATTATTTCAACTCGGATGGATATTTAGGGTAGGTTTGCACACTTAACCATAGAAATTAGCACCTATAAACATAATCTTAACCAGGAAAATTTTAAACACCGTTTCCATTAAACGTTTTTTGTAAAGTAAAAGTTGTTGCTAGTGTTCGTTGGTATAGCTTTTTTTGGCGAAGCCCGCAAAACGGCATTGTTGTGCCCAACGTGCCAATCCAGTAGAAACTAGAAGGTATAAGTGTTGTGAATAAAAAGCTTTCTTGTGTAAAATGACAATCGTTCGTATTTTTATGAATTGTAAACACTGATTCACGAGGAGCTAAATCGGGTGTTTCCTTGGTTTAGTAATTTGCGAGGCTACAAAACTGAAACGTGTCTAAACACTAATAAACGATGATCGTCAACAGAATTTTCAGTGGTTTACCGTGAAAAAGCGACACCGTGCAACAGTCAGACAGTCTGCAGGAGGTGATTTCATTATACAAATGGGGGAAACTATCGGATCAACTCTACTAGTACTCTCTAGTTCTCCCATTCCAGACATTCCATCTGTTTATAATGCGTGCTATGTCCTGCAGAAATCCGTATGAATTATGAAACTGAGAGCTGACACAGTAACGGTATGCAGTGAGTAGTATGCAGTACCCACTGCTATATCTGTTATACATGTTATATACAGGGTAAGTTTTAAATGTCCCCATACACCTTAATTTTGAAAAAGGAAAGATTGTTTAAAACCCTTTGAGGAATGTTTTATAGGATTCTGAAGTTGGTTCTGGCGTACTTCGCGTCACCCACCCCCACTCAAAACCCAGGGGGGAGGGCCCCCAAAGTTTTTAAATGGCAACCCCTTTGTGGCATCTCAAAAGAAAGGGAATTTTAATACAAATTCAACAACGCAAGTAAAAAAGTTTATCTCTACTTGTTTTTAGTAATACCCACTTAAAGACTACAATAAATCGGGTTTAAAATGCTAAATATCACATTAAAAAAACTTGTATGACCCACTTTTGTTCAAAATACCCCAAAGGATTATGTTACGGGGTTGTGATGTTTCCCTCAAAAGATCATTTAAAAGAAATTGTATGTGAAATGTGACTTTTTAAAGTACGCCAGAACAAACTTTCAGAACCCTTTTAAAACATTCCCCAAAGGGATTCAAATTGTGTTTCCTTTTTCAAAAGTAAATGGGGACATTTAAAACTCACCCTGTATATGTTATACCAGCAGTCAAGGAACATCGTGCTCTTCAGCTTCCCTAGTCCTGCCGAGACAACTCTATTCACAATCATTGCGTCATTTCTTCGCTAAGCAGATTGCGATATTATCAAAATGCCAATCCGGTGTTGCTATGTTTATACGTAGTGCTACTCTAGCTACCAGTGACGGACGTGTTTATATGTTTACAAAATATATTAAGAAATGTTATTGCGATTCTACTGTAGTTAGTCTGCATACAACTCTAACGCTAACGCTAGCCTGATAGATTAAATTGGCAAAAAATAAAATGTTACAGTTTGTAGTTTTGTTCGAATCGTATTGCATGTGTTCTTCTGGTTAGACAACGTGGTATATGATTAGAACAACAATGATTTATTTTAAATTAGTATTAAAACGTTTTAGTTCCATGGAACCTTTGAGGTTCTGACTAGTGTGAAAAGATAAAATCTCCGTGATATTTCTATCCTTCAAGCTGTGGTGGTAATTATTTCTTCACTAAGTCGGACAGTTTGAGAGTGAATATTTTCATACGGTCGTGGACAAGCTTGTCAACTCGTCTTTTACGTGAAAGGATGGAAAGGCAGCAAAGCACTGAAGGAGAGGATTAAGCTCGGGGCTTGGAGGTTTGGAAGCTGTTAGGCGCTGTGGGGCTCTTGCGCTGTAGCGATCGCGAGACGACTGAAAAATCCGCTTTCAAAGTATTATCAAGATTCTGTAAAGGCTTCGTGGCTTTAAAGCCGATTGCTAATGTACAAACCATTAAGCGAAACTGGCAAAATATCAGAGATCCTTCAAAATGACGCATCCTTCTCTAAACCTTCCTTTGAATTTGGAGGACTGGAAACTAATTTGTTGCAGTACTTGAACACTCACGATATATTGAGATTGACTAATAAATAATTATAAAAATTATCTATATTTAACGAGTGGTTTATTACAGTTCAATTAGCTGTGTGTCAAATCGCAACGGTATTATGATCATAGGTTGTATTTATTATTTACGGCAAACGCCAATTCACAATAGTTTTATACGCAGTATAAATCATTATTGACAAATTTTAATTTCTGCCTAGTTCTAGAATGTAAAAGTAAAGACATTCAGACTAAATAATAAAATTAAAATAACTTTTAAACGGTAAGTTATTTAGAGTTGTGATCGATTAAAAAGGTAAAAATCCAATATACAGGGTAAATGGTGTAAAGCAAATATATATATATATATACATATATCTATGCAGTTTCGCCATTTGACTCAGAGAAAGCTCAAAACTGCAAATCGCACTGTTCTACGACGTGTCCTCTTTGGCGAGAGAAATGAATAGCTCTATTTCGCTAAAAAAGAACAGAACATACTGTGTTCTGGTATTACAGAGTGTAAAGTGCGGACTGCTGAGAATTAGAAAGTGAAGGGTTATAGCTGGAACTGCGTGGTGCGGGCGGTCGGGGCGGTGGTGGTACAGCGGCCAAACTCGGATTACGGGATATCGCCAATATCGCACCATTCCCCTCGCCCTCGCCCTCGCTCTCGCTCGCTACTGTACAGTGTTCGGTGTACGCTGAACACCATCCCCGCATTTTCGCTGCCATCGTCGTTACTGTTTCTCTCCGTATTCACTCAATGTATATTTTACATCCAGAGTTGTAAGCTTCCGATTTCACTTACGCAACAAGAGAGAATCCGTGTAAGAACACTAGTAATTGATTTGTGGCACTTTTCGTAAAATAGGCCCGTAAAGCACAACACGAAGAAAATAATTTAGTGAATTGATGAGCTTTACAACTAAACAGTACGCCTAACCAGTCATTAGTCAACTTGTGTTCTGTGACTTTCCTATGAGATCAGTACGAATACTGTACTTTCTTTCTGCCGTTCAAGCCAATGTGGAATATTTACCTTGTAGATGGAATTTTCCAAGAATGTTAGTTTCTGAGGTTGAGTTTCAGGGAGGAATGTAAGGATATTTAGCAACTTATTTGAAAGAGCCAAACTGTCTCATAGAACGTTTGGGAAATACGGCTAGGCGTTGTGCGCTCGCAGAGGGGATTGGGTTCAGGAGGAAGGACTAAGGAGGCCTATCTTGTACGAGTATCTGGGTTGTAGGTTGTGTTTCGCACCGTCTAGTGAGTGCTGTCACATCGGGACCAGTCCGACTGCGAGACTGTCGGACCGACTAATTCATGCAAATAAGGGGTGTGCACTGAGAAACAATGGGCTGGCAAGTTCACGTTCACACAACAGTAATTGAATCAAACAGTTCCGATTGCTCGTCTCCACTCGTGTCGGCCGCAGGAGGAAGCGGAAGAAGGTGATTAGTACGTGTAGAGGTGCGAAAACAACACGCTCACCGCCCGTACTCGCGTACTGTGCGTCCTTCTCACCACACCTTTGTGTGTACTCACTGTAGGCCTACGTCTCACCCCCCGGCGGCATAGCGTCTCAGCGTGACAGTACTGCCCGACATGCAGTACTCACCTCTTATATGCCCGAGACAAGCTCCGAACCACCGAGTCGCGATAAGTAGTTCTTCTAAAACTTAACTACGCGAGTGATTCCACCGCATCATCGACCTACCCGATCCGTGTAGTCACCGCGATCATCGGAAACGTCAAAATGATTTCTTTCTTTACGAGCGACGTACTTATCCTACTAATCAACATGACTCGCTAAAGTGATTTGCCAATTAGTGAATTCACCGAGATGGTGAACGACGATTCATTCCGGCCTGAACAAACGGATTATTTGTCACGGATAATTGAGCTAGACACAATCTGGCAATCGGGTGATGAGGACAAACTAGACTAATTACCGCGTGTACTCGCGCTCCAGTGACCGCGACTCGCTCCTACACTCTATACACTCCTACACGCGAGGAGACACTGTGTGTGTACTGTGTACTGTGTATCGAAGTCGGAGTTGCTAAGTTGGTGTTTACGAGTGGCTTGTCATTAGGCGAACCTGTAACCGTGTTAATGATGTGTCACACCTTCACTGCTACTTTCTGCCCCTTTACCTCGCCTACTGCCACTGCTACTGCTACTGCAACACGCACACTTATAGGCCTACCACTACCAGTACCGGCTGAGAGGCTGTGTGCTGTACCTCTCCATCTAACAAGGTACTTCCACACGTGCTCCGCTCACAACGTTCTACACTCTACACTCTACACTTTACACTTCTCCGTCGTTACATCGATACCTTTAACTGTTTTTCATAACGTGCTGTGATTGCTGAAGAGAAGTGTACCAACTTTGGAAATCCGGTAGTCACATAGGTAAATGTAATTCGTAGTAAAACTTCAATCGACACCAGTAAACCAAGGTCGCCACTCATAGTTTTGAATTATATAAAACAGAGTCCGCAAAAATTGGTATTAAAGCATGAAGATCGCCTCGGTACACTTAAGGCTGAAACTTGTCGTGCTTTGAGTCCAGCTAGGTGGCCTTCTTCTAACTCCTACCGAATTCCAGCCTTCGATGTGCATTGTGCATGCGCTGGTGGATATACGATCAGAGTTATGGCCTCGGCTCGGCAGTAATAATTTGTGTTCTGTGTCGGACGACAGTGTTTACAACCTGTCCCACTTAGAATAAGAGTAAGCAATTCCCTTGACAAATATTCTATCAATTCAAAACTCGCTGTTGCACACGTATTCGATAGTACTTTTAGGCTCGAACTGGTTCTTAAAAAAGGCTCTGTAGATTGTGAGAGGCTTTGTTTTCCTTACACCTTAAACATGTGTAAAATTACGACACATCTAGTTTTCAATTCGAGTGCTACAGAAATAAATTTTATTGGTTAATAGGTCGCCTGAACAACAACTGAAAATGTATGCAAACCTTGCTAAAGTTTTAACACAATTAAGGCAACAAATATATGTACTAAAAGTAAAAATATGAATTCAAATATTTAACGATCTGTTTTATTTTCTCAAGTAAGTGACCCGTATAATTTCAATTACCTGGGAGGACTGAACGAATAAGGAGACCGTTGAAAGGAAATACCTATAACAGTATTAAAGGTACCGGAAATTGATCGAAAACGCTTCTATCTTTGTGAAACATGACGAAATAACGTAATGAACTGTTGACGGGGGTGTAGAGTGCTTAGGTATAATTTGGTTTGAGTATATTTTGTAAATGGCCAGAATCGTGTGGCGATGTTGTGGCGGCGTGGAGTGTGTTGACAGCGTCGAGGGCTGAGGTGGACTTGGGTGTGCTTGGCGGCAAGAGGACGTGTACACTGTATAGTGTTTACTCTATTAAGTACTAGGCGGACAAGGCAAACCTGCCTTGCCTTCTCACTTACCTGTTCATCTGGCCCAGTACCCTACCTCTTCCCTCTAGTTCAATCTCAGTACGGTACCGTTCCCCAGCTAGATCATTCTGAATACACTCGCCGGGTTGTTGGGTTTGTAATACAACTTAGTATTGAATTGGTGCTTGTTGAAATCTGTAACTTATCATTTAGCGGACCCGTGGCGGGTTGGAATCGTACGCGACTATGGAGCTCATCACTCGAGTTCGATCCCCACAGTCACACTTACATTTGTAAAGTGACTATGCAGTAACGCTAGGTAAAGGTCGAGGTTGATTGGTAGAGAGGATATTGTAGTCCAAACTTCGCCTCATTAAACAAGAAACAATTTATTTATTTTTTATTCTCGGTATAAGTTATAACGTGAATTGCTACCGATATAATCCTTCCTTGTTCCTGAAGTGGCTTCTGGCCCGAATGAGAAATGTGTAGGTCGAAACCTGAAAACAACCCAAAGACACCTTCAGAAATAGAAGTTACACACTTTATACGTTTTGTTCAAGATTACAGCGGCTGTGGCTGGTATTCGTTAGAAATTCTCACTTTATACAAATATTAATGATGATATAATACAAATAAACAAACACACAGACTTTACTCATGTTTCGTTTGATCATTACCTTCTTGACATTGAATAACGCAATGTTGTCCATCACACATCTAAATTAACAGTAAAACAACACTGGTGTACTTGTGATTGTGTTATATTGTTACAATATATAATGAGAAACTCCAAGAAACGCTCGTATCACATCATTCTCTCTCTCTTGGGACAAATACAAACCAATTTACTCCATACTGTACATTCTATATGTGGCGCGCTTTGATGTATTATTTTTCAAACAGTTTCTTTTCTCTGTGAACCACTTTAAAACGCGGTTTCTTTGCAATTATGTAGACAAGGGGACTGGAATCGACATACAGGTCGGTGGCTGATCTGAATAATTCCAACAGTGCGTTCGTTCTCTTTGTATGTCATCATTATACACCGTTCATCATTAAAGTCATTATCATCATCATTATAATCATTGCAGCACTGTACTGTACAATTGTGAGCATTTTCTTTTACTGTGTCGACTTTTCCCGTGCGTTATGACCGACAATGAAAGTCCTTTACGTGTGTATCCAACGTGTACGGTGTCTGCTTCGTTGTCAATATAGTTAAAAATATTCAATAATGATTTTCAAGATTTATCGCGAAAAGAGCCGGGTGTTTTCGACTAACGTCATTACATTTTATGTTTTAATTTCGTTACGGTTGATAAGTGTGCACTATGACAATTTGTGTTCTGGTGTTTGATTCTTGGAATTCGCCATTGACGTTGTTTTCCTCTCGCCTTTATCTGCTTACTGCCTAGCAAGTAGCAGCAGCCCTCCCCGGCCACTGAACCCCTGTTACACAGCAAGTCTCCCCCGAGTGTGATGTGCGACTGCGAGCTGCGAGTGAGATGTTTATCGAGTATTTTGTCGTTTCGCCCCTCCTCAGTCGCTGCCCCTCAGACAATAATTCCAAGCTCGTCAAAATAAACGGTCTTTAACAAGAGCTTATGTCCGCTACGTGTTCTCGGTTCCCGCGGGCTTCTCTTCGCGCCATTCCCTCTAATTGTCTGAATTATCCGGGAGGAAACCGCTATTATTTCTCGCCCAGTGTTTTATAAATAAACTCTCTTTTATGTGGTCTCAAATGACAGTTCAGTGTCGGGAATCATCAACTTAACGCTGACGAGGTGACGATTGCGCGCTTCTCTGCAGCTGCGTTGTAGCAACTACGAGTATAACAATTAACAGTGTTGCCCAGTGTCCATTCATAAAAAAATGCTGCTCAATCATAGTTAATATTGTCAAGTCAACCATTTTCCCGGCATCTTCATTGCGATAAAGAGATTACACTAGTCTCGTTCAAGGTTCAGACGTACTCTTTTACTTTGCTAACGTAAATATTCGAGCAGATTCAAAGGCTCGGGGAAATCGCAAAGACATCGTCAACTTCTATAGCCCAGTTTTTTTTTACCAATCTGATGTGAAACGTTACCAATGTACAGTCAGTTTCGATCTGAACCGTGCATTTTTCCTATAAAACAAGGTGTTAATGCGACTTACACGCGTACTGAACCACACGTAGACATCCTTGGCTTTTTAAAGACCAGCTCTATCACGACATTTGCAAGTCTAAACCATGACGTCAGAAGGTGCTCGATATCCTTTTTCCACCAAGGAAGGCGTGCATTGCGCATTACTCTCCTTGCATGCTCTCGCTAACAGTGGTCAGCCTCTCCTTCCTCACCACTCACTCACTCTCCTATATACTAGTAGGCCTAGTAGTTACCTGCTATTTTACCATAATTTAGCAAATTTTACACTAACAACAAGTTCAATCATATCTTCCAACTTCTAGAATTTAATTGCACTTTTGCACTACTGTAATGACACTCAGTTATGAGTTTTGAAGTCTCATGATCTTGTAGCGAATGTTAGGGGAAAGCTTTCGCATGTATCACAGTTCGGGGTTGTAATTGATCGATGAAACAGCCAACAGGCAAACAGCGGCGTTGTGGTCGGCAGAATGTGAGGTATATTTAATGACGGTATCGCAACAGTTGACTAAATATTTGTAGCGTAAGTGATGGTGATGGACAACAGGTGGACTCTGGCTACCGGTTCCGGTCAGCACAGTACGAATATACACGGGAGAGGAATATCAGTGCCGCGGTGCGGTGTTTGCCCAGACCCACACCCAGACCCAGAACCCAGAACCCAGACCGCACTTTGTTCTAGCCTCTGTTTGAGTTTTTACTTACTCCACTCCTCAGTCCTCACGACTCCATTCACCGGTGTTTGCGTTTCAATTTTCCACTGTTTGCTCGACCTGGGCCGATTAATCACGTCTGGCTGCTGAGTACGCCCTACGCTCTGGCGTTGCTTAGCATTATACCTCTCAGCTCTATAGCGGATTGATTGACACTCATGTGTCCCGTCACTCGAATTCTCAGCTGATATTTTTTAATTGGTACGATTTTAAGTTACAATTGGGATCGAACCCGCGCCACCGGAGTTGCGCGCGATACCAAAGCTCCACGGATCCGCTGTATTTATTCACGTTATTCAATGTGTGTCAGTTATAGCATAGCTACTACCACGACCTGTAATTACAACTTGTTGACTCTTCGATACCTTTCAAATTCCGAGCATAAATCAAATAGGAGTAGGAGTACCATAAAGAGATACGAGGGCACGAAGCAAATTTGATGAATCTGTGGTTATTGTAGCTAGATAACTGTGAACACTAAACAGCTGGTAGGTGGGATCCCCGTACACTCGTGCACAGGTTATAACCCAGTACAGTCTTTGGTATTCATGTCGGCCAGTGCTCGGATGCGTGATTGTGTCCAGTTTACTGGCTAGTCGCTAGTGGCTACGGTCACTACTCGCTATGTACAGTATAACGACTATTAGGTCAGTCTAGTCATAGCTGTGTTACGGATATAATCAGCATTAAAATTCTGCCGTAATCAGACATTATTGACCCTACTTAGTACTTACCACCGTATCAATAACGCCACGCACGCTACAATCTACCTCACCCCTGACCCCTTCCCTCACCGATACCTCTCCCGCTCAGTGATGCTCTAATTGATTGTTTCAATCAACGGAGGCCTTAGATGAAGACGGTCTCTTGAGTGTATCGCCTATAAAAATATTACGACATTTACAACAGTGTCATTTAGGCCCTACAACTGAACGTTTCACTTTCTTCATTTGCAACGTTTCTTAACACAATGTACACAATTTACAATGGACACCTCAAGAATTCGTCTGCTTTAACACAATTTAAAAGTTAAACCGAAATGGAGCCAAAAATGTGGGAAACACGATTTAAATAATTTTTTACGTTGTAAAAACTGAATTGATAAAATTAATACAACTTAATTAGTTTGTACTGTAAAACTATAACTATTCGCTATTTTATAGCTGTTACACTGTGCAGTACATGTGTTTGTTGATGAACTGCTCAGAGTTCATCCCAAGACATTGCGGCCATCCATTATGTCCTCTGCTATAGGCTGCTACTCTATCTACCACATCTCCTCCGTTCATTTATTATTTATCTCTAAGACACTTGCTTATCTTGTCGTACACTTTCTTCAATCTTTCTCTTGCTTCCATTCTTTGCCTCCTAGCCTATCCCCTCGCCACTTCATTCTTCTCCAGTTTCGCTCCAAAGCCCAATTTTAAGCTCCACTAAGCTCTTTCTATTCATTCCGGACCCTATGTTTAGCTCGAAACAATTATCTGACGGCTTACACAACAAGATTTTGTTTTGCTTGTTAGTTTCAGTTTCAATTGTCCTGTATTTTTGGACGATTCACGGTATTAAAGAGTTTTACAGCCTTATTGGAGTTCTCATTTTGATGATACATATTAATTAGCATTTTCGCCCCATGTAAAAGTTTCCCTGATCTGAATATTCCGAAAATGCCGATAAAAGTTGGGCTTTTCTTAAATATATATACTTGATCTCCTTGTTTAATGCGTACAATGCTTACGTGTTTTGGCAAGATTTAAGGGAATAAGTCTTACTTAACATTAAGTACCGGTTACTTGTATACTTACATTTGTACTTTATACTAATAAATTGTTTGTTTGTTTGTTTCAGGTGAGTCTTGCCAGGAAAGATATGTTTCGAGTTTGTAAGTCCGCTTTACTTAGATGTGTAAATGTGTCACACATAATCAGAATCGTGCAAGGTTGATGAAGACTTGCTCGCACAATAAATATACTTTTCCTGTTAGCTCAAGTAAGTTTCCACGTGACTTACATTTGAAGTTTGTTGTTGGCGATGGGAGGATTTCAGAAGTTAAACTAATTATTGCGGGCATTTTCCATCGTTTTAGTCCACGCTTTCATTTAGTAAATTTGAATTTTCCTCGGTGAAATATGAAATTAACGTACCGAAATTGAAATATTAGACGTACAAAATGTACGAGTACTGTATTCCCTATTACGTTAAAGCCTCTTCTCAGTCGGCTTTATGATATTTATCCACCCGTCCAAACGCTTTTGTCATGATGGAATTGTGCCTGTAGCCTTTAAGATTGTCGTTATGTAACGAAGTTGCAAGGTAAATAAATCAGTCGCTGTTTCGGTTCACTTGAATACAGTTCTCAGTCAACAGACTGGCGAACTTACTGTAAGTCCACTGTATACACTTGAATGCGGTCGGTTATTGTAGGTTTGATAGCTTCAGGTTTGCTGTTTTATGTGTCAGTATATTTGTTGACACGGTGAACTGACACAGAAACCTACAGAGACGAGGTTTGTTGCGATTTTCTCGCATTCTAAAACTTCTGCCCTTTACATCTACCATTTCTAATTACATGTAATTACCGAGTTCGAATCGCGCGCTTTCTCGTGTGCTCAGGACGCTATAATTACCGTTGCCGCTAATGTGGACGCTTCCTATGTAGTTTACATTGTTGCTCTATATGATTACCTCGACAAAGTGGAAGATTTTAGCTGACCTCTTCGATAAGTGGATAGAAGACGAACCGAAGAAAGTAAATAGTTTGCGGAAATATTCTTCCGTACACAATGTGGCTTCCTATTCCCGTAGATTCCGTGCCAGCTACTTTACGATGATGAGGATACTATAATGTATTTTGAATGTAATTGAATAATGTATTTTAAAATGCTCTATCGGTCTATCCAATATTGGAGTCGGTAGTGAAATTCAATAATGGAGACATCATCTGCAGTAAAGTGTAAAATACGACAATATAGGTACTATAGGCCTGTACAGAGTGATTGAAATATGTGAAGCAGCTGGCTTGCAGAAAGCTATTCGCTCTATAATATGGTTAAGTGCAGGAGCAATCCATTTTAGCGTTTCACGACTTATTGCCTATCTGTTCGATGGATTTGTACCTTTTGTTCCGAAGCCGTTGATTGAATACTCAACACCATTCCATATTCACCTTGAAATACCCAAGAGTGGTCGGTAAAAAAGGTAAAGTTTGTCTTGTTTAACGAGGCGAAGTTAGGACTACAAAGTCCTCTCTACCACTCAACCTCGACCTTTACCAAAGGTCGGTGTCTCAAATCAAAGTATCAAAGTTGGGTCTTCACTCTTCAGCAGTTTAAACCACCACAATACAAATGCATGGACGTTGAACGATTGACGTGTAAATTCATTTATAAATGTAAAAAAAAAACAGTAAAGCGGAGTTGAAAATTTACAAATCAAAATGATTAATTTCACTCTTTTCATCTACCAGGCCTTTCATCGTTAGTGGGGATTTACAATTTAATGTTTAATCTTGCGTTTAGTTAAATGTGTGTTTTGTGTTTATAGGAGTAAATATACCAGAAGTTCACATTTTCAGCTGTCAGTTCTGTTGTAAAACATGATGTATGTTATGAGCTTTGAAATGGTATGAAATAACAACAGAGTCATAATATACTTAGTCCATTACGTAAGTGAAACATGCAAACGTGACACGTGGTCCAGAGTTCGGTGTTGAATTGTCCGGCAAAAGAACTGAACTGAAGTGAAGAACACGTTTTGGGGGCGTGGAGGCCGCGCAGAGCCGTACGTCTGCTGGGTCTGCCTCCCACGCCTACACCGGCACCGCGGCACCACCACACGCAGCACGCAGGCCACCACGCTCACAGCATCACAGGCATCACTGTCCATACACCGAATCTTGAAAGCCCGCACTGTCACACCGTAAATAGAATAGAATAATTTATTTTGTCAGCAAATATTTCATAAAATACATTGATAAGTCAAGTATCCTAATGTGGACGGGGGGGTTGTTAAGTTTCGGGGTTTTTGATCTGTCTACGGTCTTGTTTCTCCCATGAAGGTCCACTGGGCGTGAAACGCTCCACGTAGAGATCGATACTTGCGAGTGATGCTCGGTCGGTGCGAAAGGCTGTAAAACAAACGATAGTATTAAAACTCAGGAAAATGCTGACCGCTGCTTTGACTAGACTCTAGAATACCTCTATGAGCAGTGGGTGCATACTGCGTGTGAACTGTGTAGTGTGTAGAAGGCCACCTCTCTCCATACACTCGCCTGGGGTGCCCGAGGATCACTGAGGATCGTTGAGTATCGCGTTATCGATGGAGCGGGCAGCGGGCGAGGGCCAAGCAGTGACATATCGCATCGGGAACACCTTTCTCATTCTCACTCACGCCCTCTAAACTGAGGCGACCTCTGGACCCTGGGAAAATACAGTCTTATCTTACAATATCTACTACAGTATCTTCAGTCCTACACAGTGCAGTATTTGATTTGCAAATCAACACAACTAAGTTTGTGCGCGGGCTATCAATAACACCACTGGACGGTTAATCGTTGAATGCATCTGTATAACATTTTCCAACAGGTGCACTTTTTTAACTGTATGCGTCAATCAGTTGTTTCTGAAATAGCAGCCCCTGTAGGATGCAAGTGCTGTTTGTTCCGTGAAGGGCTGAAAAGGTGATATTAGGTGGATTATGAAATTGGCTAATAATATATTTTGTGACAATCTAAACATATAATTTTGACCGAACAAAGTTGAAACACAAACGGCTGCATCCATTAAGCGATACATAATGTATTAACCTTTATAAATTTAAACTCTATATGTAGGTAATTAAATACTTTTCATAGCCCATGGTCCACAGTCAGGGTAGGGATGAGATTAATTCTAAATGAGCCCGAGCAACGTTACAAAAGAATCCCTTCAATTCAAAACTAATTTTCAATACGGTTTTTATATTACAAATTAACAAAAGCTAATTAAATATCATATTTTATGATAAGTGTTTTTTACATAATGTAGCCAAAAGCTGATAAAGGATGGTTAAATCCTAACCTCGTTGGCCGGAGAAAGACTCAATTTTAGAAGACATTTCGAGTTGGGAGAATAGGATTCCTGTTTAATTGGTTTATCGGTCAGTGCGTTCTTGTGTCTAGACAATATGAAAACTACGCAGGAACAATGCCTGACTGTGGACTCACGGGACGGCGGCATGCCGATGCAGTCCACCTGCATTCCTGTTCCCCACTCCCCACTTCGCCTTTCCTCAGTCTCTCACTCCTCAGTCCTCACCAACCCATCTATAAACACATACTCTCACAGTTCAATTCCAATCCCTCGCTATTAATCCACAATAATTTAATTTGGGAAATAGTAAAATGTAATGGTTAAAGCTGTGTGGACGGCAACATCCAATGAATCCACCGAGTGTTAGAAGGAAATAGAGTAGATATCGGAATGTGGACCGAGGAGGTAGGAGGTGTGTGTAAGAGGCTGTATTGAACGGTTTGAGCAAGCAAGTTGGTCGGGTAATCGTGTAATGAAGTTGTAGGCTGTTGACAGAAACAGAAACTACCGACCCATTTCCGACAGGAGTTTCCGATTTCCCTTTCAGCACTCGGCTGACAATAGAATGTTCCCGGTGAGACTGGGAAGGAATGTTGGCACAGAGGAGTAATAGTAGATACCGTAGTCGAATGCCTGGGTGACGTGACGTCTGGGCCAGACCGCAGGGCATCACTCTGATCACTCTGGCAGGAGACTGGACACTTGGACAGCTGTTGAACAAGCGATGTACGAGTGTTTAGTCAAACCTGGCGTTGCCGATTGTCAAGCCGTAGCCACCAATTAGACGGACACGGGACACGGGACGGTGTGATGGAAATAGTGCACGGCCTGATGCCAGTTGTGGTCGCGCCTCGGCTTCATTGTTGCGCGGCCGCACCCCGCACTTGCCGCACTCACACCTATCACTTCATTTCAGCCGCAGTGCCAAATATCGTCGAGTTTGCGCCATATTTACTCCACCTGTGCTCTATTCGTCCACTTTAAATTAGGTTTAGTTCATCCTTGAAGCGGCGCAAATGCCGTACTTCAATGTCGCTACGGGCTGGCGTCAAAACAGTTTTCGGCCTGAGATTTAGTGGTGTGACCGAGTATGTTACAGCCGCGCGGAAGAAAAATATTGGACAAAATATCACGTCTGGTGAGCATGTACGATGGGGGGCTGTAGAGTATGTAGGAGTAGGACAGGGACGGAAGGGTTAGGAAGGGAAGGAAAGGGTGTCGGAGAGTGGTGCAAGTATCACGGCTGTCAAGTCTTCTCTAATGGGAACTTGGATGAGTCCTTCTGACTCCTCCTTTTGTTAATATAATAGGCATCTTTCACACATGCACGTCTCCTCTTAACTCGATTCCTCTTTCCCTCCACATCCCAACTAAAAATAGCATCTTTGTATCAGCACACACGATACAAAAAAATCACGAGGGGCATTTTGTATGTTTACTGTCAGTTCTTCTGCCGTTTCTGAGAGTTGCTCGTACCTTGTCTATGCTTTTTTAATAACGAAATTCTGGCTATAGCTAGTTTTAAAAATGAGTATCGTGCCGATCTAAGTTTTAATACTTTCGTATATTTTTCTCAAAATGAACATTTGAAATAATATATGTGGACTAATCGGTCGACACACTGCCCTTTAGTTGAGATTTAAGTAAACAGCCGTTTGACAAACAACGTTGCCACAGAGTTGCCTGTCAGTGAAAAAGCCCGAAAACGAGCTGTGGCCTGTGAGTGTGTGTGGTATGTTGTGAGAATCCACACACCTGGTGAAGTTGACAAACCAGAAGCGTGTTTAACTGTAGTGTACCTTTGTTATACGTAGTTGATAGTGTGATTGTGAGTCCCCGGTGTTATACACAGGCCTGCTCCTACCACTGCTGTGTACTGTGCTGTGTGCTGTGTGTTGCTGCAGGCCTACTGTCTATACACTACTGCACTCCTCTATCAAGATCGATCTACCACCCCTTCCCTTCCGTAGCCTCATTGTGTATCAAGTGTTCTCTCCCGTGCGTGCTACTAACTCACAACTCCCGTCACCTCATTCATTATCCATCCGTCGTCAGGGGCTTTGGCAATTTTTCTAATTATTGTCCTTTTCTCGAGCCGTCAGCTCATAATAATTTCCCTTTGAGTGGGGACAAAAGAGTGCAGAGCCGGAATCAATGGTCGTTCTCCATGCTAGTCGCGGTGGTGGCCCGCGGGACTATCGATATTAGTAATTAATAATCATCTCCGTGATTGTGAAGTCTACCGTCTCTACCTACACACGCACGCACACACTCATACCTCTGCGTGTGCAGTGTGCAGTGTGCAGTGACACTGTGCCGCGCGGGACTGGTTACTGGTTAGTGATTGATTGGTAAATTTGCTCGTTAGTTGAGGTAATGAGTTTGATTCTTTGATGCGTGTGATGCAGCGTTTATCGGTTTGCGAATGTCACATATTCCCTCGTTACGTGGTTTTCAATACTACTGCCGTTAAAAACTGGATTAGCTCGTGCAAAAATCAGTAATTAATTGAATGTAGTTTCACGACGTAATTAAGGATCGCGTGAGTCAAAATCGGGCAACTTTTCTCTCGTGGTCATCGACGAAAGTGCTAGTTTTAGGTGGCATGCCGACTATCTACATTTTTAATTAACGTAAAACACGATATATCAATAAAAGAAGATGTGGGCTGGTATATTCATTGCTGCTCAAAGTCTTATTGTGGACATGGTCAGGTGGATGTTGGGGTCCATCGATAGGAATGCTGATTTCTGGCTATCGGTCGTAACGATTCCTGGAACTGTCTGAAGTTGTCGTTTATAGCCTGTAAAAGACGGTCGACTTGAAATCTCAATTACAGTCGAGGGACAGACGGACAAGACGTCAACGATAGGGAGGTAGGTGGACTCACTCCGTTATAGGTGGGTTTACAGGCTGGGTAATTGCACGGCACACTGTAACATTGTACCCTCAGAACCACACACACACCCTGTATACCATTCACCGTTCAACCTTGTGAATGCAGCCCTTACAACGGCTACATGAATGGGTGATTCAATAAACCATCGAATATTGTAACATTGTTCATGGCTTAATTATTACAGGCAACGAACCGTCACCCTCTACCCCTTTAGAGCTCAAAGGGTGTTTAAGGCGTACCAAAGTCTCAACTGAGGCTAAACAAAAGATTGAAGTCTAACTTTAAATAAGACTCTTTGTTCTTGCTTGTAGCCTTGTACTGTATGCGGAAAGTAAGTTGTCGAACTGTTCCGGGGTTTCACTGTTGATGAGAAAAGTGTTCCTAATTGGTTCTGAGCTCTGGCGGAAGAGTGACACCCGATGTTTCTATTATTTAGTCCCTCTCTCAAGTTTTCTTTGAGACCCCGATCTCCCCCGAGGAGATTTTATTCCTCACTAAATTACTTGATTGCTGTTTGCCATTTCGAGTGGAAAAGTTTGCTCTCCCCACAAATCGCAGCGAACTGGAGATCCACGGAGGGGTAGTGTGGGACAACTTGCCATTTTAGAGATTGAGTCGATAAGGTTCCATTTCACCAGCAATCGTAAACCATAAAAGTACCGTATGGACAATTTGGACATACGGCAAATACAACATCCAATTTTTTAGAGACCTTTCCAGTAGAACAGAAAACAGAATGGACTCTCCAAGGCAGTATGGTGTACCCTTTATATCGCAAAGACAACAGCACTGTTTACAATAGTATACAAAAGGTTCTCACATAACACATTTTGAAGATAAACACTGCAAAGTACGCATGCGCTGTACGGAGCACACTACTCCACCATGCACTACTCGTCGTACTCGACATCCTTGAGTCATTGTTTTATACTATCCAATGATTGAGTTTGTCGATCTGTTGCCATCAAAGCCAGTCACTGCTTTCAGCCCGGTTTCTTCATTATCTTACGGCCTTGCCAGTGAGTTCCCCGACCGTATCACTTTGTGTTCGATTCGCTGGCCTTTGTTTGATTCGCTGCTCGCCTTTTGAAAGAAGTTACTGTTTTGTTTAGAATTGCCTTGAAGAACTCGGCTCGCTGAAAATCAAGCTACGTTCGGATTCTCGATTGAGCTAACCTTACTATATATTGATATCTGCGAGGCGGTCTCAATTGAGTCCTGATATCTGCACACATAAAACGCTCTTACCTTCCTCGCCATCACTAACATACATTTCGGTTGTTAAGAAGTAAGAACGCTTTACCAGTGCTCACAGCTCACAAGTCGCGTCCAGCAGTGATGTCGCTTTTACGATTTTCCTACGGGAGTTTGATGTCGTAAGTGTTGAGCCTGTCGGGCTGCGTGGCGTGGAATGGAACGAAAATGAAATGAAAGTGAAATAATAGAGTTGGTCGGATGAAGGAGAAAGATGCAGGATGCCAGGAGGATAAGGATAGGTGTAGGTGTAGGAGTATGGTCCGCAATTACCGAGCTGGTAAACCTGGCCGCGGGTAACAGTCACTGGTACCGGCACCAGGCCGGTATATACTCTATACTCAATCTTAGTCCAGTTTGATACCTGTAATTCACTATCACTCTCTCTGACAGGTTTGGCTCTCAACTCTGTTTCGTATATGAAGTGGGTATTAAGTTCAACGATGTATAAGTATACGAGCAAATGAGTACATATCAGTACAAAACAACACCGAATCAAGCATTATACTGTATGAGATTTGGTTACTAGTCTATTTATGTACTAGAAACTCGTCGGTTGGTATTGTCCAAAATAAGCCGTAAAATATATGACATTATAGCAGCTTTTTATTACACAATTCAACCCGATTGCTCGTATTTCTTCGCCTTATGAGTAATGAAAGGCGTGTTTTAACTGATACGGTGACTATAAAGCTTTCAGTTGTCTTAAAGTTAATAATTGTCATTAAATACCCAATAAACAGTTTGTTATACATAAAAATTACTAAGAACAGGCGCTTTATTAAAAGATTCGATGGCATGCAGTATACTAGTAGCCGCGGTATGGACTATGGAGAACTATTGTGGTGTAGAGCACTGACTGAGCAGTGATCACTGTGCATGGTGTAGCGGGTTTGCATGGCGATGGCGTGTGTTGGCTTCAAGTGAAGTTGAGCAGGCTGTAATCACGGGTCGCTAGGTGGATAGTCACTATCTCGGACCTCATCGTGGGAACAGCTTGGGGACTCCATTCAACTCAAAGTCACCACTACACCACTACACCAATGCGCCACTACACCACTACACCAGTGCGCCACTTCACGATTGATCCTTTGTGAAGCTGAAGCAGTCTCCCCCGCGACCTGCCCCTGCGGACCCACCGGGCACCAGGCACCGGCACCGCCGCACGTCTATGACTGAATCTTGAATCTACACAGTACAGACCATACACTCACTGCAATCTACAGTACTATCAACAGTCTTTCCCGAGCTGTACCAACTCATCGCTGTTAGCTTCGAGATGGGAGATGCAATACTTACGGTACTGTAGTTAGGACATCTTTTATAAAGTATGATTTTGAAACAAATCTAGTTATGTGTATTGACACTGATGTGTACTCAATTTGAACACTTGACGATAGTCGTACATTTACAGTGTATGCACAGAAAGGTTTCTCTCTTTCATTGTCTTTTGGCGTGAGTGTTTCAAGAGATAGAACGCACTCCACAAGCCAACCCTACAGTGTAACGTACTTCAGGCGCATTTTCTGTTTCTTTTCGGTTAACATGTAAAGTGTGAGTGCAGCCTGCACTAGTCCCTCTTTATTCAGGTACCCTCCTTATCCGCTGCTTATCGTATGCGAATAGCGAAACTGCCGCTGTACACTGCTGTGCTACACCGTCGCCGCCGCCACCGCTAGCTTCCAGGACCACCGGATGCAATCTTGCCGGTTACGAGGTAATTTCTGTACCGTAATCGATTCGAACGAGCGACTACTAGTAGGTCATGCGCGCGTATGGGTAAACTGCGCACCAGACTGCGCATCGAGGAAATGTGCGAGCTGGTAATCTCCTAGCACTATCGATCCACAGACGAACGCAGGATAAGTGCGAGTCAAAAGGTCTACGCGAGTTTATCAATTCTTCACGACTTCCTCTTTTATTCATACGTTTATTGAAAGGCCGTGCACGCTATTATTCGGTGTCATGAACCCGCAGTTGGTTTAACGGTCTTATCGGTGCCATTTGCAAATTGGTATGGACAAATAATTAGTTTATTGCATACACTTAAATACATTTATGCCAACCGCTAACAAATTAGCAGGTAAAATTGTCCATGCATTCTGACATCGAGTCCTTTTCAAACACACAGTACTGTATTTCCATTCATTCGACTCATTCCGCTAATAGCCCGGAATCGTCTGTCTGATAATACATACCCGTTCTTTCAGTAGTGTGCCATTGCCATAAACTCGTCTGTGCTATGAGATACGATCAAAATGATTTTTAGGAGAGTTCTACTTGCCTTGGGCATCGGTTCACTTTTAATCTGTTATGGCAACCTGTTGACAAAATGAACGACTGTCAGTGAAGGCAAACGTATAGGCCGCGTCCATCAAATCTCTTTGTGTGAATTTGGTTGTTGACGAAGAGAGAATTATTGAGTTTGAAATATTATTGTGAACATTTTCATCGTTAGTGAGCAAGAAGTTCAAATAATAACTCGGTTCCAAGTAACTACACAAGTGTATGCACTATGCAGTTTTCAAGAGATCTGTGTATGTATCAACTCTCAGATGCAGTACGAGTATGTAGCGTGGAATCTGGTACTGTAGTATAGAATATGGGTGTCAGTGAATCCTGAACCCATCCTTCATGTCAACGTGACAAAGGACCCGGAGAAATGGTTGATTTTCACTTCCAGTTTTCATTTGATGGGATCTATTTCGCAGACTTGATAAATCACTGGAACTCACCTGTGGCAGGACTTGCATTGCTTGTTTCTCATGTATGTCTTGGAATGTGTGTGTCTTTATATATCTGCTGTGATTGGAATCGGGATATCGTAGGTTTACTGAAATTGTAATCTCATATATACTACGATGACTTCGCACGGTTGGACTTCTTAATTATTGCCATTGATAACATCTATAAACGTCTTAATTTTGCGTTGACAGCGGGTCTGTCGTAGATCAACTCATGGATCCTTATTTTGAAAATAGATTACTCGACTCAGT
Source organism: Matsumurasca onukii (assembly GCA_018831715.1). Lineage (NCBI taxonomy): Eukaryota > Metazoa > Arthropoda > Insecta > Hemiptera > Cicadellidae > Matsumurasca > Matsumurasca onukii. The sequence continues at coordinate 29,973,860 of CM032064.1, forward strand.
TTCGAATAGTTAGTATCGAGTACTGAAACCGTGCGGAGGCCAACTGTTTCTATTTATTCGAGAAATGAATGTCAAAGAATGGTAAGAAACCTATTATAAAAGCAATTAATGTAGTGTCGTGTCGGATTTGCTCAATCCTCGGGTTAAAATGAAGTCGTTACTTAGTCCGAGGTGATAAGATCTGGCGTTGGGAACGGACTGTGTCTATGTGAATGTCGGGCTCGCGCCAGCACCGGCACGGCGGCACGGCTGTAACGTGCGCACGACCCTCTCTACACCGCTCTACACTACCACTATGCACAATATAATAATAATACCGCCATATTACACGCTACACTACCACTATGCACAATATACACAATACACACAATACACGCTACACTACCACTATGCACAATATACACAATACACGCTACACCTCGCTCTACACTACCAGTCTACCACTATGCACAATATACACAATACACGCTACACTACCACTATGCAATAATATACATAATACATACAATACACGCTACACAGCTATATACTCATACAGTGTCTCTTTGTCACTGTTTGTACTTCCCTGTCGAAAATGTGGAGTAGTACTCGTATTTACATTGGCTTCAGTATAATTAGTAAACTAATGACTGTAGTATTAAGTACACGTATTTAGGACATTTGTTATGCTTTATTTTGCATTCCATCTAGGTTACAAGTTACAACTGTATTTAGTTCTTCTGGTTCACTCCGGGTCAAAACATCATAATAATTATAGATTTAAATCGTTCGCTCTTGCTGTGGAGAACCATCTTCAGTCATTGATTTGCTGAAACAGTTTCAATCAGTTTCACAATCAGTGACTGAAGATGTATCCACAGCGATCCCGAAATATTTGAAGCTAATTATTTTGACATTTTTGGCGTGGTGTAAACCGGAAGAACTAGATTATAGTTGTGACACCGGCCGCGAAAGTCTAAGAGTTAAACAGTTCATCTAGGTCGCTTTGAGTTGTAAGAGTGGGACATTTTTTCAACAGTAAAAATGTTGCAAACGTTAACACGTACTATATTTAAAGTACTTAAATAATAAAGTGCATTTTTCTTACTCTTTCCATCTAAAAACTCATTGCTGCAGAAATGAGATTTCGTAAAATTATTTTGTTGAAGTAGATGTATTATTTTAACTATTGAAACCAACATGGGTTAAACGGGATGTTGCCATATCGAACAAAGCCCAGATGCAAAGTTATAGTTATATCGAGTTTTAAATTCTGAAATACAAAATTTATTGGATAACGAAAGTAACAGTTTTAGTGTTTATACGCAACAGGATCAATAGATGTATGTTTCCAAGGAAAATGTTCCACATTTAAGTCAATTAACTTGCTTAAAACGTCGTCTGCAGTTTTTACTCCCAAGTTATAATCTGTTCTCAGAGTTGAACCTACAGCCGGTCTATCAGGCCTCTTAAAACTATGTGTTTGTTATGCGTTATCTTTGCATTACATCTAAACCACTTTAAGGTGTAAGCGCGGAAATTCGAGTTATGAGAGTGTTTAGTTGACGAAGATATGTTTTGATCACTCAGGCACTGGACCCGCTGGTGAAATCGCTTCATCAGCCTCATCTTCGATCTCTGGGCGCCTGCGCAGGGAGCTGGGAGTTGCGTAAACCGTATGTTTACCGCGGAGAGTGCGAGAGCTGGCGGTAAGCTCAAGGACGAGAGGCATGTTGTGATATACACGAGTGTTGATGTTGGGAAAACACAAACTGTGTCGATACCTTACCTATATATTCATACACTGCCTCTCTCTTCGCCCGATCATGTAAACAGCATCACAACCGCACTCACCTCTCTGCACGTAATGAGACCCCACTGACGATGTGTTTATCTGACTTGTTGTTAAGTGGGATGTGTCGCAGTCTTATTAGATGGCTCGATTTGTTATAGGCCGAAAGTTAATCTGCTTGGTTCGTGGATTCTAGAAAGAATCCGTGCTGTGACGGTTAGACTTTAGACGTTTTGAAAATAGTTGAACTGGTGAGAATAGTATCTTTATTTACTCCAAGTTGTCGGAATTGAGTTCAGGACACATCACAACGAAAAGTTAGGTTCGCTGCTCAGGAATCCTTGAAGAATTCCTTGGTCTTGGTCTAGTTTCCTCAGTCCTCGTTTATGCGATCGTAATGAACCATATTTCAATTTTCAAAAAGACATTCGCTAAAGAATAGCTTCGGAGAGTTGATTGTGTTCAAGCCAGACTCAATTTTGTTCCCAATTATTTTTATCATGATTCTTCTCAATCCAGCTTTTGCTACTATTCCACACATAAGCATCTCTTTCCATTACATCTCAGAACTATATCCATAAACCCTGTAAACCTGCATATTCTTGCATTCAAATCCATTCATAATTTCAGAAGAAAAACCAAGTGCCCACCTTTACCAAACCAGCTGATTCTGGACGCCTGAGGTTCCCAGACATGCTTATCTCTATTCATTTTATGATAATTATTAATGTTAGAGCACTGAGCACACACCCAGGAACAGGTACTTTCCATTTTCCACATCTTACCATTTATTCCGCTAATCCTGTACCAATTTTTCCATCGAATGATCAATATTCAGGTTGATTTATGAATTGGTGAATGGCTACGGCACGCTCTGATATCTGGATCCGAGTGCGTTGTCAGTTGCGACCATTGAATACAGAGAAGCATAATAATAGAAGGGGCATCGGAATAAAATGCCGTCTATTATTCTGTGTTCGCTGGTTGCGACAGATCCATTTCAGACTTCACACTTGCGTTGACTACACTGTACACGTCACACGGCATACCAACCTGCTAGCTGCGACCCTGAACCCCTGTGCTCTTATACCCACACCTACGCAAGCTAAACACAGGCTACATCTAGTATACCACATACTACTTGTAGTTGTATGCAACAGAGCAACATTAGCTTGACGCAATGTTATCTCAACGCGCTGCGTTTTAATTTTGTGCGTTTTTTGTTTTGTTACCAGTTCCTATAGTTATCTTGATTGAATTGTTCGAATTTGAGTAAATGGAGGTTGATGGATTTTTGACGTTTCACAAAGCACGCTTGTATCGAGATGGATACCGTAGCTGAGCAGTAAGCGGTGAGCTGACTGAGCTGGACAGTGGACAGTGGACAGGTGTGGTAGCAAACTACTCGGCACTCGCTACTCCGGTGCGGTTGCAGTGGACACCGCCTGTGAGTGTGTGCGTGAGTGGCGAGGACGTGTTCGCACCATGTTAGACCCTGCATTATTCATACCTGCCAGTGCAAATTGGCGCTACACCGCACCGACCCCGGCCCGGCACCGGCACCGTCCTCCCTCAGCCTCCTCGCTCCTCCACTGCCTCTACTGCCTCTACTGCCGGTAATAAGATGCTATTTCGTCGGCGCTTCTTCGACCTCTCGTTATGCCTACTATTTTCTCACAACTCCGCATCCGCTCCGATTTATCGGTCTATAACAATGCCGACCCGAGCAGCCATCAAGCAGCTAGTCGTAGCGCGTTCTACTAGGTAGGTAGTGCAGTGCAGTTCGGCCCGACTTTATGGAAACACGAATCACCTAGTTGAGGTTTTACAGCCAGTTCGAATCGGCCGATTTCTCATTCAGTTTAATTGACACAGATCACGAGTACTACTCTAAGTAAACGCTCATTGTGAGTTCTAGCAACACTTTACACTTACTGTTTTGAAGGGTTCGGCTCCCTTGATCACGTTTTAATTTGTAGTTAATAACTAAAACACCGTACTACTTGTTTGTTTGTTTTGATCATCCTGCTGAAATTTGTATGCGATCATTCTACGCACGGTTTTGCAACTGTTGTCTATCGAAACACTTCTAGCTGTATTAGAGAAACAAAATAGTTAGTGTTTTAGATTAAAATAAAAGCAAAAAATGTACAGTTTTGTACGGTTTCCATAGGTCAAAACCTGGTAAATGTCGCTAAGATAAAGTTGCAATCAAGTCAAATCTGTGTATTTAAAAAGGGGTAAATTTACAGAAAATTACGTTTAAAACCTAAATTGAAATAAGCCTGAAAACCTGTTACTTATTTATAACTGTCAAAAATCCCATTATGCTCAAAATCCCAACCCTCCCAAGGTTTTATTTCTCTTGCTCTCCGGTTGTTTTATTGTTTGGACTTTCAGTTACACTACTGTATCTGGTAAATGCAAAACAAGATTTGCGTCGCTGTTTAATTTCAAGTTTTAACAAAATTAAATGATATGTTAAATGCCATTTCACTAAACATTGTGGATGTGGGAAATAATTCCAGTAGTTTCTGAACAGTTAATTATTAACACAATATTTTACCACGATGCTTAATGTCAATCGTTTATAAGTTACAAGAATTATTTTTCAGGTATTTCCCATAAAATACAAAACTATACTAATTTACATATTTAACTATGTTAAGTGTGTAAATCTGGCTCACTACGTAGCTTGAAACGATATCGTTTGCTGGTTTGAAACGAGAAAATCAGTATATTATACTGTAATGATATTTTACATAATGGACCTTGTTGTTACGGAGTTTAACTATTTATGGTGTTAATATGCTCCCAGTGTCTCGTTACATCTTTAACTAAGAGGTTTGAGCGGAGGAACTTAGCAACAGTGAAGGGAAAGATTAATTCGATAATGTCGGGTTTATATACGTACTCGTACAGTAGTTAAGTAAGCTGTTATGTATAAGTTCAGCTTATAGTCATGCATTTCATTATCTGTACTCATGCCGAGCACTAAGAGCTTACAGGTTTCATACACTAGTTATGTATGAATAAAATTTAACTAAATGACGGTAATTTAGGGTCCACCTCCGTAGTCACCGTAGAGAAAGGCTGAATTCGTCCGCCCAAGGAACACATGACACCGCGCACATAATAACGGGCTAAACAACGGGCCTTCTTTCAACTGATCCTGCCTACTCTCATAACCTCCGCTTGCAAGGGTTTCGTACAAAGTAGATAGCACTCTTATATGAAGGTTCAATTAGGATATGTTAAATTTGTATGGAAAGAGAACGTATCAGTTTATCTGTGTTTTCCTGATATTAGATTTTGGTTAAACCTATTTTTAGCTTCTTAAAACTGTCTTAAAACACTATATTTTCTAGACAAAGACTGAGATATTACAGAAAAACATTTATAAAACTAACATATTGACATTACATAGAAAATTTTACTTTATTATTGCATACAATTAAACCCTTTTTAAATAATTATTTACTACGAACAAAACCAACCAATCAAGCCAAACAAAGGTTTTAAAGACAAAACAAATAACAAACAAAATAAACAAATAAAATAAACACAACAAACAAACAAAAGCACAGTAGTTAAATCGCATCTATAATTAGTTGGTAACGATACGATTTTAGTTAACTCTCTTTACTCATGTACACAATTACACACTTATTAATAATTTAGTCTAGAGACACAAATCGTAATTGTTACAGTTTTCAAATTCATCGATAGAGAAGAGACCTTTTCTCCTTATCCATCTACCAAGTATTCATTTAAATTTATTCAGAGGTTTAGTAAAAGCTTCTTGATGCAGTTTGAACGATTCAGGACTGAGTTATTTTAGCTATTAAGGAGCTTTGTGTGTGACAGGTCTATTGTTTCTATAGAAGGCAATGCATATTTGGTAAAACATCAATGTAATAAATAATAATAAAAAACATGTAACCGGACGGCGGGAAGGTGAGGAATCTGACTGTGTATAGAGTATAGGGGCTTGTGTATTACACGCGGTTTCCAGGCTGTTACCAGTATCTTTAGTGCGTAGCAGTTTGGCGGGTGTCCAAGCGTCGCACCCTACACAGTACACAGTACATAGTACACTCTGTACTCTGTACAGTGCTTGCACAGTGTACATGTACTCGCATTGCACTGCAATGTGCATTGTCACAGGCTATCAAATCCGCTGCTGTGCAATCATTCTTGCAATCGGACAATCCGTAGTTCTTCTCTCGCGCTCTCATCGACTGAGTTGGTCGTCGGCGTAAGCCAACTTGAATGCTAGATATGCTACACTTTGGGGGTACTCTACACTATAGCTGCTCTAACTTTGCATCTGGGATTCGTTCGACATGGCAACATCGTGTTTGAGCTGTCTTGGCTTCGATATCTAGTACGTCAACAAGACAATTTTGCGCAAACTTTAACCCTAATTTCTGCAACTATTAGTCGGTAGACCAAGCTTATTTTTAAATCATAAAAATTCACTCTATTACTCAAGTACTTTAAAAGGTTAACGTCAACGTTTGCAAAATATTTACTGTTGTTAAAAATGTCACGATACAAGGTTCTTCCAAGAATTCATAGTGCCGAGCTCAGTTCCAGTTCAGATATGAGACCCCCACTGGGGCAGTTTCTGCAGTCAACAAATTTTTCTCACGTCGATTTTAAAACTTTTAAAATATTTATCGGGTTTGCGATTTTTTTCTGAGTATCCCTTTCAAAAAATAATTTTTATCATCCTTCTAATAGCTAAGCAAATTGAAGTTGTAGTTGACCATATTTGAATAAAGGTTTTAATCATTTAAGATTTAGAAGATTGTTGAACAGTGTTGCCATTTCCACTTATACCTTGAGAAGACCAGATGCAAAGTTACAGCGGCTCTAGTGTAGCACAAGCAAATCATCTAAGAAAGGTTTTGGTACACGACATTCATATGGTTAACTTCTGTAGATTTTTCCTTTTACTTTATACAAAGATCCACTCCCCTGAAAACCGGTTGAGAACTAAGAACGCATACGCGTTAAATCGTACAAAGAGACAAGTCGAAAGAGGTAAATTTTGATATTTAGGCCATATTCCTAATTATTTTATACAAATGAAGGTTTTGCTTTGGGGGTAATCTGGCACAGGTGAATCATCTGAGGAAGTTTCTGGTAACCGTCATTTACAGTACAATTATATGGTTCACTAAGAAATTTGTCCTTTTTTACTTTTTGCATGGGCCCACTGCTCTGAAAATCTTTGAGATCTAGGAACGCAACCACTTTTTATTTTACAAAGGAGACGGGTCGAAAGAGGTAATATTGATATTTAGGCTATATTTCTAATTATTTTTACTCAAAATAAGGTTTCGTTATAAGGTAGAAATGGAGGTTTCCTATCGTATATTGAAAACGGGACCAATAATTGGTCTCGTGTTCCGTTAGGAGATGACACTGTAAAGTGGATTTCCACCTCATTTCAAATACACTCTATATTACGATTTGTAACTAATAAAATAACTTATGTCTAATGCGAAATATTTAATTGTTTTTTAAATAGCAAATATAATGTTAAACAATATTTGTTATTGAGGAATAAGGATTTATCAGATTATCTATATTATTTACGTCAATATTTATGTATTGTCTCAAACAGGAACACGTTTTATGTATGTTTGATCAAACCCGTATGAATCAAAAGGTTTAAAATCCGTACACATCAAATTAAACTGTTTGAACTATTTGACAGTTAAAACGATAATTATGTTTACTGTAAATTGCCATCAAAGTCTATTCTACGGTCTCTATACAGTCTCCGGTGTTGATTTATTTAGTTTTATTTTAATATTTATGATTTTATGTGAGGTATTTTATTTTTCCTTTTTCAAACAGTTCCATATGTTCACATATGAAAACTATTTATATATTCGTGTAGGTATGTACGTTAAAAGAGTTGTATGGCAGTCTTAAACGTGCTTTATTTATTTATTTCTACCATATTTTATTTATAATTTTACACAATCATTGTACGGAAGTAAATGTAATATTTCCAGTTGCGATGGCTTTGTTAACAACAGTTCATTTAACAAACCGTCTAACATTCTCATGCGATTCCCTCTTTGAAGACGTTCATTTACTATGATTTCCCCAGAGTACATAAAAATCCACACACAAGTATCATGTACTCGTACATAAAGTGTGCCTTAATGAGAAGTCCAAACCTGCCCAGTGTCCACTCCACTGTCCATATTTTAATTACGTATATTTAAATCTGATTAAAAATGCTAATTCCTCATAACGCAACATAACCGGTACAGCGATAGAGTCGCAGCGTTGTTATATTGTGTTTGTTAATTATGACATTTTTAATCGTCATTTGAAAATCAACAATCGTTTAGTCTTGCGACATTTTTTAGTCTTACTTGACTCAGTGAGTTTTGTTTCATTTGGTACATTTAAATCTGATTATAAATGCAGATTCTCTAGAATGCAACATGACCGGTATTGCAAGAGAGCAGCAGCGTTGTTATATCTCATGTAACTTGTAAAGTTTCTAATGGTCATGTAAACATCAACAATCTTTTAGCGTTGCAATACTTTCTTGGTTTGGTTTCGTGTGCCCAGTTTTGCTTCTAAAATTGCATAACGACCACCAACTTCATCTGAAGTCAGTTTAATACTGCATCGTTCGCAGCTTATTCTCAATACTCACATTTTAATCGAATTAAGTTGAAAATGAAAATTCTTTATTTTCGTGGTGAAGTTAGGGCTATAAAGTCTTCTCCTCCACTAATTACCATTATAAACAATAACTTACAATATATTACAAAATATTCAATAAACATACAATTTAAAGAGGAAACAAACTATGTATACAACTTTAAAACGCGATAATCGTGGAGATAGAACACAAATAAATTGTGTAGATAATAGATATAAACAATTTAAATTGTAATAAAACTACAAACGAATGATTACTAACCAGTAGACTAGTAATCAATGTACTGTATAAACTTTGTTGCTACGTTCACACCGCATTCACACATTTGCTACGCAAGCCACCAAAGCGCCACCTTCTAGTTGCGTGCCTATGGATTTGAGACATAAAAATAAACCTTTTGGACAAGTAAGTTTTTACGTAATTAAGTTTGTTAGGCGAATAATTAACAAACCCATGGTGATGCTAATATCGGATTCAAAAGCAACACACTCGAGTTTGAGCGGGTATTGTACGCAGTTCAGTGAACGTAAAATTATGGCAGTCACATCAAAACTTTCTCCGTTTAATTATACGTACGGACATATTAGTTAATTATGTTTAAAGCAAAAATTAAATCTGTCCAGGTGCGAAGACGCTTTTCCCCCGTATTCGGACCAAGACTCAACTGTTAAAATTTCCGTAGCCGGAAAATGCTTAGTAGTTTCATTCTCGGATTCGGATGGTTCTGCCTCGTCAGCTGACATGACGTACTAGCGGTGTGCGACTGTGCGTGCTACATGCGTGTTCCGGCCTCGGGTTCCGCGAACACCGCCCGGCACACCAGCACACCAGCACACCTCGTGTTTCCAGTTGCCGTTCTCTTGATTCTTCTGTTTAGTGTTTACCGTGGTTTGTGTATAGTTTCGTATCAATTTCCCACCACGTGTGGTGTACTGCTGCCTGCTGAGTGTAGTGTGTACGCAGCAACTGCTTCCCATATGATCGCTGACTCAGCACGAGCACGCGTTGTTTCTACATCTGCACTTCTCAGAATCTTGCATCTGCGTCACAATGACTCAGTGCTGACCACAATGTGCCTGATGTTTCTATTTGGTTCAGGACTACAGACACTGATATATGGTGACAAGCAGGGGACGTATGGACCGTTTCCGTGTGAAATAGGGTAAACGGTAGGAAATAAGTTTTAGGGTGAACCACAAAAAAAAAATAGAATTTAATCATAGCTATTTTTATGTGTTACACCCAAAAGTCTTGTTTCATATTAAAATGACAAACCACATAAGTTTAAAATCCAAAATAATATGATATGAACTTAATTCATGACTGAATGGACATTCTAGTGATTTAAGCTAAAAGAACATTTTTAAATCTGTATGGCTTTCATTTAGTATTACACTTTATTCATTACTTATCAAATCTAGAACGATGTTTTTGATAAGGAGTGGAACGTCTTATACATATTCAGCTCCATAAAATTAAATCAATAATTGTAGAAAACCGTGATATCTGAGTAGTCCTTACTTCCACACATTTCCTACAGAGTTCTGTTGTCTAGGATGGTGCTATGTCACCGTATAAACTACACATTAACTAGATTGGAATTCTGTGTTTTATTTGCTAGTGATCGTTACAATGTGTTTCATTGCTTTGTGTTTCCTTTAATTGACCAATTGAACTAACTTTGAAACCAATTGTATTTACAAAACTTACTTCGCAAACCTCTTAACTTGTGTATTTGAAGAATGAAGACGAGCACAGGTCACAACGCGAGGGAAGGCACTTGTTACTTATGCAGAAGACAGAAGTAAGCCATCTATCTTAGAAACTTGCCTCGCCACGACGCGATACATAACTCTGGATTCAATTATCGAGCGCAAACTTCCCAAAGTCCAAAACAACGTAGCCCTCGCAAATGATGGATCTTGTGACTCTATTTTCTTTACTAGTGTAAACTTTTGCGTATATATAGGACCTAATACCTTATACCTTTTATATCGAAATGCGTTATCCCTTCGGTACTGTCAAAGACCTAAGAGAGAGGTATTGAAAATCGTCGCCCCTAAGCGTCATGTATGTTACAACGCATCAACTGGCGTATAATATAAAACGTCACTAGTGAATATAAATGTAATCTATTGATACCTACATATTTATGTATTTTTTATTGTCAACTTTTCATGTGAAAACGTAAATTATATTAATCAAGTTTTCCCCTTTTCACGTTCTAAAATCACTGTTAAGGTGAATCGCCCACATATAGAGACCACAGTATTGAAAGATCTGAGCAAGTGAGCAGGCAACGGGCCATCTACGTAACCGTGCTGTCGAGCAATATATAAGGCTTAAGGAAGATACAGTTCGATCCCCATTCCCCATTGATTCCCCACACTCAACATTTATAACCGTTCATAGAAATAACGAGACCATCTGTATAAGTATCTAACCGAATTTAAACTATTAGCCTCTTATTTAGCCAACTGTATAGCAGTTGAATGTGCCCTCAACTTATTCAAATAAACCTGTTAGTTACTCCGATTAAAGGGGGTGGTGCGGTCAACCATGCTAGTACTTATCTGATTTGAAAGCATAAAGAAATTTCATAATATCGTTGAATTATCGTTGAAAGAGCGACATTGAGATGAGTTAGGTTTTTAATTAAGCTTGTCTATTTCCTCCTGATTTTGCAGTTACTCTCGGGGTGATTATTTCCGATGGTTTGAAAATTGCGCGAGAAACAAAACTAAACCAGCTAACTTCCATGTCCAATCTAAGAATTTGTCAGTGGGTGATTAGGAAATGTCTAGTATAATAGTTGCTACGAACAAGCTGTTGGTTCGCTCGCCATTTTCCCTGAGATTTCAATTCAGACATAGCACATACCCCTGAAAACTTCTTTGTTTGACGTTTGCTTTTGACGATTTTAAAATGTCTGACGTCAAAATATTGTTACGGGCGTTTTCCATCGTTTTAGGAGAAAAAACTAAGTTTTTCACCTGAAGACGGCATCAGATTCCAGATCCCGAAACGTCGTGTTATTTCTTGTTTAATATTTCCTAGTAAACATAAGCTGTTATTCACACACGCACAGAGCACAGAGTAGACTCTAGACTGTCACATGTTCTCGCCACAAGTCGTGTGGAGTGTTGACTGCGGAAATAAGGCGAGAACTTGTACACTTCCGTTGTTCCACCCACGCCTCAACTTTGTCTATCTCTATACAATAGCTGTCCGAGTGTACGAGTATAGTGTCTAAAAGCAAAATAAAAGCAATATACTGTACCTGCTGGTATTAACACACATTCTTAGAACCAGAGGGATCTGTTGAAAAACCCTAAGTCATCACAATTATCATACAGTTCTCAACAAGTTCAACCAGAATTTCGTAATTTTTTGCAAATAAACCTATTGTTAGTTTATAAATTATAAGAGTTTTAACATTACCATCAATATATATTTTTGAAATAGTAATGTTTTACAAATTTAAATGTACCACATCTATAACTGGCGCAGATACCCATGATTACAACACTAGACACAGACGTAATCACAGAAAACGTCCCCATAGACTTGAAATCGCGGAAAAACTAACACAGAATTTCGGTCCTAAATTACTGAATCATTTATCTCTGCAAATCAAACGTGAAAATTCATATAACAAATTTAAAAATGCTTTAACCAAGTATCTTTTAAACAGAGCTTGTTACTCTGTTACTGAATTCCTCAACTCATCTTAACTTTATATAATGTAAATAAAATTATAGAATAGTTCAAAGTTACTTGCATAACTGTCCAATACCTAGTTTTATTTATTTTTTTTTAATAATCGTATTAAATTTGTTTGTTTTATAATCATTAACTGACAAGGATGTTTTATTTTAGTTTTCATGGTGAATTTTAGTGTTAATCTTTTGACGTTTGTAATAAAAATGTGTATTTGGCTTTCTGCAATAAATTTTTTGATTTTTATTTATTGAGGATTTATAATTTATTTAGCCGAAATTGTAATAAAGACCAATTTGGAATCGTTGTTAGCTTTCAAAGTTTTACTGCCTCCAACAGACAAATAATGCATACCGTAATTTACCTTCCTAACAGTTGGTCAGGTAAAACAAACAACTTATTCTAACAAGTTTACTCCTCAAACATGAAAAAGTAGCACAAAGTGCTTTTAAATTGGCTACTTGAATAAAACATTGGTAATGTGAGGACTGTCGTGTTGTCTTGTGCCGTGTATGTCTCTTGTGTGTGAACACTGTACAGGAAATAACAGGTTACATGTTTGACAAAGATTATGTTATAATAACTAGATGGTGCATAGATGCCGAATGGCTGAGGCAGGAAAATCAACATAGTTCCGGCAGTCCGAGCACAGATAGCGCTGCGAGGTTTTTTTAAACGTCAGTAGAGCCACTGACGCAAGCGAAAGTTCATAATTTCTCGAAAATCGTACAATTTGGTCACATCTAGACATCGACGTCAGACAAACTCGAGCATGTGGTACCAAGGTGGAGAATGGCGGCGAGAGACAGCAGCGCTCGCAACGCTATCTGTACTCGGGCTGCCGCAACAATATTGATTTTCTTGCCTCAACCATTTGGCATCTATGTGCTATCTACCTATTATAGCATAATCTTTGCTGTCTACATAGGCTTCAATATACTGAACAGTGCTCAGTGTAGACTGTAGAGTAGTAGTAGACCAATTGTGGTGTCAGACATCATTTGTTGACACGTTTCCTACAATTCGCCTCTTCTGTTTACGCATAATAAACACAGTTGCAGGCTTGCTATACTCGTACTGTATTCAACGAGCAATTGCCGTTATATACTGTCTTCGATACGTTTATACTCTGCATCAACTAGCTGCGTTGAGAAATCTGCTCACATGCTCATTGCATTCAGCAAAAGTACTGTATATCACAACATATTATGTGTTTACAGTTACCTTAGGGCCTACTTGTATTGACCGAAGCGAAAGGAGTACTGCGATAATGTAGCTGAACGAATGTATGAAAAGATAACACCCCGCAAACTATCATTTTGTGTTTGATCTCTACCTTTAGTTTGGGGTCCTTCTACACTGGTGTAAATACGAGTTTATTGACGCGATCTGTTCTGGAAGCTAGATGGTAGTCGTGATTCCGGCCTTAGTTCTCATCAACTCCTACTTTAGTTTTGCTCCAAAAATAGCAATTAATGTGCAAGGTGTTGGTTTGTGAACGCTTAAATTTGGTTATCAAATTGTCCTCCTTTTCCAGTGCATACCAGAACATAACTGCCATACGAAACCATGTACTTAAGCTGCAGTTACAGTTGGCAGTTAGTAAAAATCAAAGACTTAGCAACACTTCAAGTTCTAGACGCAAAGTAAAAGTTGCCTCTCCAGATCTCTAATGCCTCTGTTTATTGTGTTATTACGCTCTTCCTGCAGTTATTCAGAAATTAATTATTGATTTTTGGGGTAGCAGGCCTTCATTTCCCTGAGGTGTTTGTACCTACAAGACGAGGCAATGACAAGACATCGCAATAGATCCTGAAGCTGAAGACTTGTGCGACAGTCTTGTAGGCCTCCTGACGTCACTCCTGTGTTGACGGACTGATGACTGGTGACGGTCCACCCTGCACGATGTCTGTACTCTGCATCCGGCCCGTGGCCGCGGGTCAGTGGGTGTACGCCGCATTGTTACCATGCCTACTCGCTCAAGCTCTTACGCTCGGCTTGTGGCTCGGACAAAGCCCACTACGATTCCATTGTCTCTCGCCGACTCCATGATTCCATCGCTCGCCTCCGATTGTCTCCCTTGATTGCTGCTCTGACTGTGACGTCACCTTCCCCGGGGACACGGGTATGCATTTCACACCCGCATTCAACCGTGTACAATATACAGTGTAATCATTGTGTATCTGTGCGTCATTCCATCTCCAGTCGCAGTATTCTGGCTCTTCTTGACGCATACGGTGTAAGAAGTACAATCTAGTTATTCCGGTTCACACCGCGTCGAAACATCGTTCTAATTAGTTTGAAATCTTTCGGTATCGCTGTGGAGTACCATGTTCAGTCTCTGATTGGCTGAAACTGGTAGCCAGTGACTGTACATGGTACCAGTTTCAGCCAATCACAGACTGAAGATGGTACTCCACAGCTAGACCGAAATATTTCAAACTAATTGTTATGATGTTCTGACGCGTTGTGAACCGGAAGGCCGCGAAAGCCTAAGAGCTAAATAGGAATTAGGTGGTTTTAGACAAAACCATTTCAACCATATCTCAACTAAACTTCCTTTCTAGTTGTCTCATTTCCTCAATAATTTCTTTAAGGGGTGACACATTTATCTATGAATTGAATAGGATTCTGTTAAATGTCTAAACATTATTTGAGACCATGGGATGTCTTTTTTACTTCAAGTACTCACCAACGTTGAGCTGCTAATTAATACATTTCATCTTCGTAGTATTCTCTAAGGACCTTATAAGGGAGAATAATTGCTAGCAATTTTGACAGTCAGTACATTAGTTCCCGATGTGATTCCGATATGTTCTTATCACATAACAAGGTAAAAGTTATAAGGTAAAGGTAAAGTTTGTCTTGTTGACTACAAAGTTCTCTCTACCACTGAACCTCGAAGGTGCTGGACTGCTGGTATACAGAGCATTGTGACCGGTTGACAAATGGATTTGAAATGTTTGAGATACGAGTGGACAGCAAACCCTTGACGGAGTGAGTCAGAACAGACGGAGGAAAGTTGAGAAGTTGAGTTCCAGCCTCCATGTCTGAACACCAAACACGAACCACACAACCACTCTCCTACTCTGCCACTAATCCACCACTACTTGGTACGTTCTCAGGTCTCACACATTTCACCCTTGTAAAGTAATTCTTGTACTATTTGTGCTTAAAACAAGTCCGAATGAATATATTGTATATTTTCGATGAATCTCTGTTTCAAACTGTTCAAACGGTAGGCTACCTTCCCCGTTCTGTCATAGACTTACGCGTATAGCCACTTTTGACCTAAAATTAGATGTATTGAATCACTTAAGTTTACCTTTTCTTTTCAAACTGTGTTATTATTTTGGTTGTGTATTTATTGCTATCAAATTTCCTTCTTATCAGTACTTATAAGAAGTACTTATAAGAAATGTACTTATAAGACATTTCTTATCAGTACTTATGTTCGCTAGGTCTGCGAGTGTCATACATACGAGTATAACTAATACAAAATTTCCAATTATGATATTCAAATCTAAAATTCTGGTTTACAAGCAACAGTGCAACACACTGAGTAAACAGAGTAGTGTTTGCAGAGTTAAATACACCTCAACATTTGTAAATACAGCTTGCCATTGATTTAAAACTGTGAATAAATAGGCCCAATGTAGTTCGCTATCAAAATATAACAGCTACAATTATACACATACTCATAAGAGTGATTTTTTTTGTTTAACTTACGCCTACTAGGCACTTTCATAATGCTAGGTGGAAATTAATGCTCTCTATAGTTTATTGAAACAATCAGTGATTTTCACGTTCGTTATCAACTTTAAATTGAATATTATGTGTCAACGCACAACACAAACCTTACCTCTCGTATGTCGAAGGCGAAAGGAGAACATCGCAGATATAATCGCAAATCGGCTGAAAAATCGCCATATAAAACGCAAGTTTTGCTCACGATAATTCTCTTACCTGAAGAATGGGAAGTAAATCGGCTATAAATAAAGAGTTAATAGACCAAAAGGTGTAATTAAGTTGAGAAAAGTCTGGAAAAGAATAAAGATTGGGCAATGATTTCAAATAAACGAGGATATGATGAAGATGAGAATAAACTAAGGGGTTGAGCTGGTGCCAAGGGTAGAATGGAGAGCTGTGCCAAGACGGGCAGAATTGATAAAATATACCCGGCCACGATACGATGTGGCTACTAGAAGGGGTAGAGCACACTGAACACTGAACACGACCTTACTATTCTTGCACAGTACTCAGTAGCCCTGTGTTCCATGGTGGACAACTGGCCATATGTGGCCCACTCTACTTAGCTTTTACATAGCCGGCTAAACATAGCGATGAACGACAACCCCTGTAGCCTTTTCATAATATTGTTTACAGTGTACATATTACTTTTCCAGCCTTCAATTTGTATATTCCATTCGACGTAATATACGTTACGACACAATTTCGCGTTTGTGATACTTTCATTCGTAATTCTTTAATTTCGACAAAATCTTGAAGAAATCAATATTTAAATTAATTCTAAACAATCAAACCAACCACGAACAGACCCGTGGCGAATGGAATCGTGCGCGACTCCGGAGCTGAACACTCCGCTGGCGCGGGTTCGATCCCCGCAGTCACCACTTACATTTTTAATGTGACTACACGGTAACGCTTGGTAAAGGTCGAGGTGAGTAGTAGAGAGCACTTTGTAGTCCTCGCCTCGTTAAACAAGACAAACATTACCTTTTAACCTGCATTGCTGTGCTCTTCCGCGTAGTTTGAAACTGTTAAGGGTGTCTGAATGTGCGTTGTGAAGCGGCGACTACGGCGTTGCGGAGCGGGAGCGCTCCCGTGCCCACGGTCCTGCAGCGGTCCAGTGGCCTTTTCACCTCCTCTCCGGTAATTATGGCTTCTATACCCTGCTGCCGATTATCATAACAAATATTCCGCTGCCAGTATTGACTTATTTGACAGCGGTGCGGTGCGCATAACTTGTAGGATAAGCCGACGAGCTCCCGCCGCGTCGCTTAGACCGAGCTTTGCGTACCCGAGACCCTCTTCACTTACACTTGTAGCTTGATGTCACTGGCCACAAGCCACTGGTCACTGGTCACTTCTTGGAGTCAACCGGGTCATCGCCCTCGGCCCACCAATCTCCAACTCAGCTGTTACATTTTTAGTGTATTGAGAAAAGTAACAATTTTGACTCAAGGCCAACTCGACAGAGTAAAACCTGTTGTCAATTGAAATTTACAAGGTTATTGTGTAGATCTTATACAAACACTTTTACCATATTGATAAGCGTACCTTTTTAATTTTCAGTTATTTTTACCGAGTGATGAGGAATCCCCGTTTTACGTGCCGTTAATAAACGATATCAGCAAGACCAGATGTGCAACTTTTTACAAATAGCTATAACAACTTATAGAATAGTTACAACGACCCATTCAGACCTTATGTGCTCAGCGAATTGTAAATTAGTTACTGTAACCAATACTTTCTTGCACTAAACTCACTTCAGGAAACTTGTAAACCGTACAACGAACAGGACATATTTTCTTACTTGTACGTTTTTCTAACTTAAGCCTATTTCTAAGTAGTTACGTAGTAGTAGTTAGGTAGTACAATGTAGTAAAAATATTTTTTAAAGTATTTGGATTCGGAAGTTTAAATAGATAGCGTATGCTGCAACGTTGTACGAGTATCCATCATTAAGCTAAAGGGTAGACAAATATCTTGCAAAATAATACAAGCTAGAACTAACATATTGTTTACTCAATTTAGAGTTCCAAATGAACTAAAACTTAACAAAAGTTTTATAAACCGTCAATGACATTGTTTGCTGAGTGCAAGTTTGAGTTGAGTTGAAATCAATCGACGCGGATGACTGTGGCCAAGTTGGATATGGAAGGAGGGCCGAGGGAAGATACAGATCTGTATGAACAACTAAGTTGATTAGGCGATGAGTTTGAAAGGGAAAGTGGCAGGCAATAAGGGTTGTGACGTGTCTTATCGCTTGTTTTACTGCCAATGTTTGGCCAGTATTAGGTGAAATGTTTGTAGTTCATTACCTATGCAGGAGATCGAACACTCCTCCATACAATAAACTTTATACATCAACGTGCCCAGCCCTCAGCCCCCGGTTGGATGCTAGAGGCTAGTGGCTAGTGGCTAGATGTTAGTGGCTAGTGGGCAGTAGCTAGTGGCTTTCGGCTGGCGGCTGGTGGCTAGTGGCTGGTTGCTAGTGGCTAGAAGCTTGCGGCTGGTTGCTAGTGGCTAGAGGCTAGTAGCTGTGGTCCCTTATAACGCTAATGGCACTCGTTTAGTCTTGACAAGCCAATGTTCCGCCGTCGAGACTTTGTCGTGATAAATTTGTTTTTAATATGATTAATGTTTCAATTGCTCTTATTCAGCCATAATTGTTCTCATTTGTCGATCGGTTTACTCTCCCTAAATCACCTAATTGTGTTGTTCTTTTAATCGCGTAAAGAGCTTGGTATAAAATCTTAACGGTTTTAGCGTTATTATTTCAATTATACAAATGTTTCGGTAACGATTCCGTCCAATTTCGTTAGTTTATAGTCTTTTCACCCTATGTCTCTGTCGTCAATTAATTTGTAACATTTTACATTCACGACGAAGGTATGATGGCCTACACCTTAATTCTCTACGATCTGTCAAGTTTGATATAAAAGTTATAATTATGAGAATAGGTTCGCTCTTGCCAGTAGTTGTGTCAACTCGCCGATCTGTTTGTACTTATTTACTGAATAAGCCTACTCGTGCTTCTCTACAGGAGGATTTTTTAAGTTCTAGACCTCCAATACACCTGTAAAACTGACTTTTCTTTATGTAGCCTATGTGGGAAACAAACCGCTGAGCGTTTTGTAAGCTCCTTAAAAAACGTAAAATGCCGGGATAATCTTCTAGAGCGACGTTCGAAACAGCTCAAACTGTTCACCTTGGGCTCAAATAATTCTTTTTTTGTGTGTATGACTATATTGGGTGGCCAAAGCCCCTCTGCGCATTTAAATATGTGTACAGTAAAAAAGCACCAGATTCCTCCGGATGAGTATGTTTCGATACCATTTTCTGGTAGACTGTTTATTTTATTAACGATGACATAAACTATAGAGAGACAAGCAAAGCGGACTGATGAGTTCGGGTGCAATGTTGTATGAGCGGGAGAAGGGTGTACACTCTACTGAGCTAAGGCGTGAGCAGTGAGCACGAGATGGTTACCTACACTACTAGTAGCTACTAGCTAGTACAGTACTAGCTACAAGTACAAGTACAAGCTACAGTGTAGACCGTAGAGTGTATAGTGTAGAGTGCTTGGCCTAGGGCTCTACAGTGTACCCTAGGGAACATAGTGCCACTACACTACACTATCTCAGTAGACACTGCACTGCCTTACCCTTAACCCTTACCATGTCTTGAGTGGACACCGAACCATACCTCATAAGTGGACACCGAACCAAACCCCATACCTCCTTCTCATCTCGATACAATACATCACTCAACATTACGCACTGCTCTTTCACGCGTTAAAGCTGTTGTTAAGCTTCTTTATTTTTTACATGCAGTAGTTTCGGTTACTTCCATTTACCCTTAACCACTTAACTTTTACCTAACCCTTCAGTTGACATAACTCCAGGAAATGTCCAATGTTTCGTTAGAAAATGTATTTAATGATGATTACCTTTAATGTTAAACGACACGACAAATAGATCGATTTTCCTTGTAGGGGAGAGAAGTTTGTTTTAATAGACGCAAATTGCTCAAACATTTCTTGGTGAATTTTCAGTAGCCCGATGAGTGCATGCAGGTGGACAGCGTGGGTGAGACAGCGTTGGTCAGTGGAATCAGGACTTGCTCGCGGTTACTATACGAGTAGGCCTATACAGGACGGTTTGAGTGGTGCGGACTAGTGACGGCGATAGCGATGGTGATGGCGATGGTGCACTACCGGGACCTCTGACCCGACAACCGGCACATTTCTTATTTATAGGCCGATTTGGCTAAGTGATGTCTTATTGCCGCATTTCACATTTCACCGTTACCTGGACAGCCAAATTACTCTCATTTAAAGCAGTTTCGACCGATAACTCGGTTCTCCGCACGTTGTTTGCCGGTACGCAGTTGATCTTCACGCCTCCGGCGGTACTGCGGTGGGAATATTCACAACTTCGTTTTAATGACTCACACCAGAACCAAATGTGATCACTACCTAAATTTACAGTGTCAGCTGCCGAGCTGAGATGATATTTCCATCTTGAACAGATGAACGTTTGAATGAAGGGTCTGAAAGTCGTGTCTTAACACGTTAGGAGTACTCTTGTTAAGCCTAAGCCAATAAACAAATGACTTATGTTCTGCTAATAACGTTTCGAATGAACCTCAAAGTCAGAAAAATAAACTTCAATAGTTTAAAACTGCTGCTTTCATTAAAGCAAATAAGAGAAGAACACAAACAACTGAATGACAAATTAAGATCGATTTGAGCGACGTTCGCAACGCCAGGTACTTTATACAGTACTATAATATGCGCATAGGAGATAGCTTCATATGAAATTGCGCGGTATGCTTCTATTGTACAATATAATATTGTGAAAAATAACCTATCCTTCTTCCAACAATGGGTAGTGTATTTTTCCATCGCAATATTGGCATTTGACACTTTTATTGGATTTGTGTACACGTAGATATGCTTTACTGTTGAAATTGAAACCAAGATATTATTATTGATAAATTGATGATCTTTTTTAACTCGGATCTTGATAATACGTAGTTTTATCAAGTAATATCACATTATTGTCATATTATTCAACATCGAGTAAGTAGTTGACTTGTTTATTGTGAGTTTGAATTAGTCAGATCGATATACCTCACCCCTACGCAGTTATTGCATTAACTTACTGTTGTGTTTGTGAAATAGGCTATATAGTGGGATAGTATACGGCTGTGTTTAGTGTACTGTATACATTAATTGCCAACCTTAATCTGCTCTGAGACTCGAGAAGTTTCTTCGAGTAGTTAGTTATCTGATCCACTCATCCTTATGAGTTATTTAGTTACTTCTGATGAATCTGTTCCATTCAACGGCGAGATAGAGTACTAAGTTTACCTGTTCTGTTCAAAGTGTTTCCAGGGAAGCTCTCTTAGCTTAGGTCAGACTTAAAACTTTATTCATTGGCTACTCCGATTAAGTTGGGAGATTACACGATTTTTCCATCAGTCGCCAGCCTTATCCTTAACTCAGGTTAATCACGTTATCTCACACCACAATGTGCACTGTGCTTTCAACTTTTCACTCAGAAAACCAAGTCACACTCCTTCACATACCAACATTGTTTTCAAGACATTCTGTAACAATGATTTTCGACTTCACCAAATATACATTTTCAAACAAAGCAACCGCAAACACAAGCTTTCTTATATCTTTTTCAAGACTACACCTCATCATCCATAAAAACACTCATCACACTCACCGTTCATCCCATATTCACCTTAAAATACCCTCCAGGAGTGGTCAGTGTCTTAAATCAACGTATCAAAGTAAAGTAAAATCAAGATAAAACTAACGAAATAAACAAGTCTCAAGTAACGACTTAAGGTGCTTTGTGGTTGGGAAAAATGCGGAATAATAATGAAGACAAGGAATAATGCAGAGCAGAGCCTGGTCAGTAGGCCTAGGCCTAAGCCTGGTAATTAGGCCCTCCCTCCTTTACTTGGCTGGCTACTGGCTGCTGACTAGGCCTAATCATACCATAACTACTCACTACTCAGTCCACTGTACACAGGCCTGAGTAGAGGACATTTATTTGCTCCATTGACTCCTGTATCAATATCAGGTGCAACTTATAGCCTACTTAGCATTATCCCCAATAGTCTCTTCCCGTTACACGCTTCGGACATCGTTCTCAACACTATCCATCTTTATTATATCAGCTTATACTGTATGAAGGTACACACGCAGTTTTCAATCCTGGCATAGAGATGTGACATCTAATATATATATCGTAGCCATAAAATTAATGTATAGTGTTTGTATCTATTAAAACCCTATATTACTGAATGTGTTATAAATGCAGGCTTGGTCAAATTTGAAGGCAAGAATCCAGCCCGCCGAATGAAAACAAAAAGCTCTAGGAATTGGCCCAATTCAATGAGAATGACAGCCGCGTTAGAGTTATTTTGAAACAAAGAACGCTAAAGTGGTAAGTGGAAAAACGATGAATACACGAAAGGTATAAGGAGGTGAAAAATTTAGGGACAGATGGACGAGTAGAGGGGGGTGGAGAGGATTAGGGAAATGGAGAGAGAAAGATAAGCCCACATCTCAGCGGCTGACAAAGATTCAGAGATTCACTCCCATTTCTCGGTTATGTCAGTATCAGTACATTACAGTAGTCAGTACACAAACTTACATGTTATCAGTACACAACAGGAGTCAGTACACAAACTTACATGTTAGATTTGATCGCTTTTTTAAAAGACTCTGTGGCTCGTCATTGGATGGCGATATTTTGTACAATTACTTCACAACAATATATCTGCTGTAATATGAGAAACAAACTCGTAGTCTGTCTCTTGAACTAACAAAATACAGTATGTGTGTTACCCATCCTATAAATTTGTGTGTAGAACGCACAATGTTGTTCCACGTGTATTAATTAAATATGAAAAATAACTTGTTTACTGAAATCAGAGTAAAGGTGCTCAATGTTGTACAATTTTAAAGAAACTAATTTAAAATATAAAAAACTAATTTATGCGGCTATAAACGTTTACTCAGGACGATGCCTTTGCAAAAATGTAACCTTACTTTTATAAATTTTTGTATGGATCTGAAGACGAAGGCGTTGCCTCGTCCTAAATAAACGTATATAATATTCAGTTTTCATATTTTAAATTAGTTTATCAAAACTGTTTACTGTTGATATAAAGTACTTGTCCAAAAAAATATTCCGGCTTCTGAGCCTGAGTATATTTTTAAGGGGAAAGTTGACAAATAATGTTAATAAAACAATAGTTGAACCGTGTAATACGTATTTGCTATGACTGAAAATCAATTTTTATAATTGAAATTGTTTAACTTCATTCGATTCATATGACTTTAAACCGACAGCACAATACAATTGCGTTGTAAAAGAATAATCCTTCTTCAAACTCCACGTGCTTCTTCGTGTGATGGAATAAATAACTTTCTTGTCACAATATTATCGCAATAATATTTCCAAATTGATTTGTTCTTAATTTTACATACAGTTCAATGGAGTGGCAGTTGTAATTTATGTCTTCGTAACTAATTACTGTAAACAATATATTTTTCACTACACATACGAGCGTAAGCATCTGTAAAGAAATGAACCGAATCAGTGTGTCTGAAATACTTGAATTAAATGAGGAAGTAGTGATCACCTGTTATGTAAATATTTACGAAAAGCAGTACAGTGTATACAAAGTACACAGAGAAACAAGGCAAGTGCGTTGTGGAGCAGTGAGGCAGTGAAATATGAGTTGTAGTGAAGTTGGTGGATACTAACGAAGCTCAGGGCCGGGCTTGCATACAAAGGGCGCAAGGGAGCAGGGGCG
This sequence comes from Matsumurasca onukii, assembly GCA_018831715.1. Classification (NCBI taxonomy): domain Eukaryota; kingdom Metazoa; phylum Arthropoda; class Insecta; order Hemiptera; family Cicadellidae; genus Matsumurasca; species Matsumurasca onukii. The sequence continues at coordinate 29,997,643 of CM032064.1, forward strand.
CAAGGCCAGGGCGGCTTGCGAGGCCGCACTCACATCGTAGCAGAGGCACATCACATCGCACATCCCAGCCTCCAGGACAACCCTGGCTTTTTGTCCTTAGTCCTTACCTTTGACCATTCACCCCATTCCCCGCATTCGACATCAATTCCGTTCTTATTGCTATATTCAAGCTAATTTTATGGAAATATTGTGGCTTCCGTTTTAGTATGCTGCGGAACAAGCCTGTTTAAATCTTCAGTTTGGTCATACTGTCGGACTGGTCTTCCACTAGTCAAATACTGCCGCCTTTGCATGACGTGTAGACAATTATTCGGAGGGCGAGTTTAACATTGTTTGTAGTTATAATTTCACTATTTTTGTCGACTACTTTTATTTGCGTGTCTTTTAATTGTATTTAAGGTAAGCTAGAAACAACAATTAAACTACTCTAGAACGGTTACAGTTTTTCAGGCATTTGTAAATTTATTATTGAAATCGGACTTCTTGATAAATTAGTAACACAACTAACTTAGAGCTAACTTTGCTATTGTAGATACTATTTCTTTTGTTACAAAGTTGGCTGTTTGGAAAGCTAAGGTCTGTTGCAGTGAGCAGTCTAAGCGGTAGCCAGTAAGTAGGGTAACGTGTGTTGTTAGCAAGCAGTAGCGGATAGCGATTCCGGTTCAGGTAAAGACTGATTTAGTGTAAATACAAACAAACCATTTGCAAGCTATTTACCAACTAGGCTTTGTAAACAATGGGAAAACTTTGCCCTCTTGTAGAATGTGAGCGCCGCCGCGCCTCCGCCAGCCCGCCTACTCTCGACTCTGTGCGTTTGTTTCTCAACTCACTTGAATGTTAACGTTTAACACAGACTCAGTGTCGTGCTGCGAGCTGGGCCGCTGTGCCTGCACAATGTGCATGACCGATCTAACGATATACAGTATAGTTATGTTCTTCTTTTATCATTTTATTTTACTGAGCTTGGTGCAATTCAATTTTCTGTACAATTTTAATCTCGCGAGACATTATTTGTTAAAAGTGTTGCTACTTTAAAAGTTCTCTGATCGTTACCGATTTGGCATTCGCCTTAAAAACCCGATTAGAACCGGTCTGTTGAGTTTAGGTATATGACAAATCTATGTAGAAAATGAAAGATCATTAGTAAAAGAAGAACTGGCCGGTGTGGTCGGTGGATACTGGGGAGAGATGTGAAGAGTACAGGAGGATAGGAGGGAGACTGATGGTGCTGGGATGCTGATAGATGGCTCTGAAACGCAGGACCGCGGATCCAGATCTGTTCCGGGTTTGCCAAGTCACCGAGGAGGCGAAGGCGAAGAGAGGTCAAATTAAGAACTATCGATCCTGCTAGTATACAAGGAACCTTACTTAGCCTGTCAGCCGGCTGGATGTAGTAATGGCCGAATCTTGTTCATCCACCTTCTGTGAGCGGGGTTTCTTTAAATATTTACTCGGTGAAAGGGCTGTGCTCTGTGCTCGCTGTGCTCACTGCTCTGTGCAGTGTAAACTGTGTTTAAAGTGCTGACTGTTGGTGTTTGATGGATGTGTCTCTCCACTTCGTTCTTCCTACATTCATTCATTCCTTCACCTTTGCTTCTTTACGTCATCCTACTCGAGTCTTCACTAGTGACCACTTTGTCCCTCTCATGCAAAATGTATCTCGGGCACTTTCGCCGCTCAGGGAAACGGCCAGTCCGCGTGGATTCTGAATGATTTCTCTTAGTTCATGGCAGACACACTTGCTTGTCTTAGGCGTGAAAGTGCATATTCAAGCTCGTAAAATGAGTATATTTTGTAGTTTTATAAGTGTTAATACATTTTGTTGAGTTTCTCTTTAAGGAAATTCGACTCAATAGCCCGAGCATTGCCTACAAGCACTTTGAATGCACGTATAAGTTTTAAAACTTTAGTTTATACATTGTCAACTGTTCTGAAGAAGATGTATAGTGGGCTAGGGGCTTCACACTGATGTGTATGGTCCAACTACTGTTGTGTTCAGTAAAGTGTAACGTTACCGGCATAACCTCGCCGCATTTTGTACGGTTTACGGCGTTTTTCATTACGACGAGCTTTTACTGCTCTTCTATTTCATGAATATGCTTATAGTGTACTTACTTTTTATTACGTTAACTCATTAACCACGGATTCTGTACTCACGGACTACTAAATTTACTTCCGCTATCCTATAAAGTACAAAAAGTAGGTGTACACGGTAAACCTAGAATACGCATTTACGTTTAACTGTCTTGTCCTATTTTATTTCAAATATTACATACCAATCGTAATACTTACTATGTAAGTCTCCCCGTGGTCAAGCTACAGTTCTTTATCTATTAATCTCAAATGGCCATTGTACAATTCAATTGTATGGACATTGTATGTAAAGACAATAAAATGAATTTCTGCACACAGGATCCTCTTCGTTAGTAAATATGATTGCATGAATTTCGGCGCGTTGATGCGAAATTTGCTATTGAAGTGCGAGAATATTGGCAAGTAAATTACACCCAATATTAAGAAAATATTAAGATGTTTATTAGCCAATAAATATTACCATATGACGGGCGTAAAAGCTCACGATGGCCCCACAGAAATTATGGATTCTAAACATGAGCCGCGTAAATATATATTGCGCCGATATCCTGATAGAAGAATGCATGACATAAAACGTGACAATATTTCGGACTGGAAATTGGAAAATAGTTGTTAAGTTTTCGACCAAATAGGTTGCAAGTTGAAGTTGAACTAGTCACTTACACGCAGTGTCACGTAGATAAGTACTGTTCAGTGTTCACCAATGTGCAATGTGCAATGGCAATAGCACAATCACAATAGCGCTAGCAGAGTGGGCGGTTGTGCTGCGACGCGCACTCCCATAATTAGGCCGGGCCAGATAATCGTCCCATATTACCCGTTGTAATTAACTTTGGTCATTAGGACTCCCGGTCTTACTCAGCTTTCTGAAATTAATCATCCACATGTTTAATTGCAACTTTAGCTGAGTTTCAGTTCTCCGCGTAAGTGTAAGCGTTTTATTTAATTGCTGCGTATATTTTAACAGTTATTTGAGATTACAGAAGTGATTTTATTACATTTTGCACCCGGTAGTCCCACGTGTTTGATCACTTCTTTGTTTTGAGGTTCTGGTGCGTCATACAGAATTAAATCATGTTGCTTACCGAACGAATAGTGAACTATTATGTTGATAAAGGTCTACTGTTGTGCAGCTGCAGAAAGTGGTAATGTGTATGACACTCTGAATGTAGGCAGACTGTAAGGGTGCGTGAGCGGTGAGCGTGGTTGTTGGTTGTGCAGAATATCGGGTCGGGTTAAGGTGGTTGAGGTGGTTGTGGTGGTTGAGGCTCGCGTGGAACGGACCAATCACCGGGGCGGGGACTCCACTTTAGACACGAAGTGAGAAATTGCCACCAACTGAGGAGCGAATGGCGAACAATCATTTCAAACTTTGGCCGTTACGTTACAATCAGACATATTACGCTCGGCGAGGACACAATAATTCCTTCCATTCCGGTTCATAAAAGAATTTTTCTGGTTGGTCTCATTTCTGTATTATTACTAACGATTATTGCATAGGCTCGTTTTAAATTCGTGACGTGAAGTACATTAATTTGGGTTCGATTCTCATTATAACATTGAGAGTGATTAATTAAATTAACTATTAGTATTGAAACAGATGTTCACAGTTGTATGCCTTGCCCCCGTTGTTAGCGTATAAGTGGAAGGATGAAGAGCGCAACGCTGTCGGGTTGCGTGGTGCGTATTGCTTAGTGTGAATGTGTGTGTAATGTGCGTATTGCTTAGTGTGAATGTGTGTGTAATGTGCGTATGTTCAGTAGCCGGTACAGTCTCGTCGGTCGCCGCTGGCGGCTGGCGGCTGGCGGCACGTGTGAGGCATGTCACGCTGCCTGCATTGTCCCGCCGTGTCTCCTGTCATTCAAACTCCAGGCCGATTGTTTTGATCGCATTTACCTAGTGCAGAGTGGGCGTCGCATTGTAGTGTTGTGTGTAGTGTGTGATGTGGTGTGAAGTGTAAAGTGTGAACGTTCCGCCCCCGGGCCGCCATTGGTCCCGCAGGTGCCGGTGTAACTCGAGCGTCGCTTACCCCCTGACCGCTACTACCGCTACCACCGCTACCGCCGCTACCCGTTCTTCACCGCTCGCCGCGCCGTGTCGTCCCCTATTACCGGCACCTAGGATTATGCTAATGCAGGCCTCGACGTTCGACATCCGAGCCACACCGTCGAGTTGTTTTTGTATCGGATTTCATTTGAAAATGAATACCTCTACCGTGCTCTGTCGATCAGTGTCCGACCGTGTTTTATTCGGTCACAATATTAGCGAGACGGCGTGTCTTATGTAAGCTGTGTACAGGGTACAGTGTACTGTGTACACGGGGCCGGGCTCGGTACTCGACACCGCGATCTACAACCACCACCACATCACACACGACTCCCTCACTTTGTCACTCCCCTCACACCTTCCTCCGTCACCACTTCCGGTTTCCATTTCTATAGGGGCCAAAATGGCCTCCCGACATTGATCCACCATGCTGAAATTGATGGCTTCCATCTTGTTTCGAGCGGCTTCAAAATCCATATATAGACCGACCTACCATATGAATATTGAACAAGTTTATAATACCTGAACGTATTCCGTTTTAAATCTTGTTTATGATTTGAAACTTATGGAATTTTATTTTTGCTGGGGCCTTTAGCCTATAACATGAAAAATTTCAACATTACTCAAGTTTGTAAAGGGTGAAGAAATACCAAACGTGTTTTAAGATTTAGTAATCCCGGCAATACTAGATAATATTTAATAATGTTATTAAATAGAGACAATTTCCAATGTGTAATAGTCTTAACATTTCTCCTGCGTTTCTAATGTAATCCTGCATTGTTGAACCATGTGTAGCAAACGAAGAGTCCACTTTCATGTTCTTAGTTTTGTTGAAAAAAAGTCACGTAAAATGCAAAATCAACTTTGAGTAATAGTTCAAAACCCTCAAACGTGTTAGAGTATTATTTATTGGTATTGTTGAACGATACGATACACGTTATGTGTGTGAGGACTGAGGAGGCTCTACTGTGCTGAGCAGTGGTGGCCGGTGGTGGTGACGAGAGGAAGAGGCGAGGGCGGGGACCAGACTGCAGACTGCAAGTGTAAGCGCGAAGCGCGGGGTTAGGTGCAGAGTGCAGAGGCAAAGTTAATGCTCACTCACCTCAGAGGCCATTTTCAGACTGCACTCACAGTCCCCACTGCAATCGGTGCTCTAGGTTATAGTTCTTTTCATTGCCCTTTGTGGCTTTATGACACATAAAATCTTTATTCTCTCGAAATGAGGGAGGCTATGATTAGATTTACTGCCGCACTTTTTTCTAAATAATACACCTCAATAGTGCGATTTTATTGTTGTATAGTGTTAACGTTTAAGCTGAGTGTGCGTTCTGCAAGAACAAATTTATCTATTGTACTACTAACTTCAGTCATGGGATTATCATTGCAGAATCATATTTAGTTTTGAAGAGTTTAACACTAAAGAAGTTTATTTTCACTTTTGTCGCAATGACGAAATGGTCAATTTGATTTCGCCCATTCAATTTCTAATTAAATTAAATTATGTTTTCGTCATAGATTTGCTCACGAGCCATGTTTTCTGTTACAGATTCAGGATAGACAACACCGACCACATAATCGACGTAAACAAAGGGAACTACCCCTTCGAGTACGATCAGGTGAACATCATCTGTCCAGTGTACACACCCGGTACTCACGAAGAGGATGCCGAGAAGTACATCATTTACAACGTGAGTACATCATTTACTCAATACTCTGTTCTGTTCATTACTCTCATACGCCAAATCACTGTGTAAATAAATCCGTAAATGAACGTTAACAGGAATCTGGAGTCTTGTCGCTTAGAACTCGTAGAGTTACTTTTCTATTTTCATGGCACCTTTTAGTAATTCTTGAGAATCCTGCATATACAGCACAGAGTGTCTAAGGAAATGTGTACACAATATTAACTACGAATTATTTTAATAAATATAACATTTGGATTAATGATATATGTGGCTTTTGTTGCTAATATTTATTTATGTTCACAATAAAGGCCATTAACGTTCACATATCGGACTGGCACAGGCTGGCGAACTGATTTCCCAAAGCGATGTCTTTGAAAGAACTGGTAATCAAAAGACAACGGAACTTCCAGCATGGCTTTTTTACACTTAATTTAAATAATATGTAACATTGAGTTATCATTTTGAGGAACAGATGTTTTACATTATCAGCTGGTTAAACTTCCAAAGATATAGGTTTTATTTGCAATTAGCTACATTCAATTAAAATATGTATTCATTTTCTGAGGCACTCTGTATATCGTCCAGATCATCTATCATTCTGTGCCACAATATTCCGAGTATAACATTTGTTTTTCTTTTTAAGATTCAATGGATTTCAAAATGTTGTAATCCATCTATATAAATAAGTGGCATTTTATTCAGTTTGAAATAAATTATATATTTTGTGTATAGGCCACCTACTAGCGGATTTCACTGCAGTCCTCTGCCTTTAACATATATCCGTTTATTCCAAATCGTCTTTTTGAGGATTTGTGAATTTAAAGTAAAACATGTTTTTCGTAACAGAGCGAAATAAAACACGCTTTTAAACCACATGAGCTCCGTAAAAAGAAACGAGATTCAACATTATATTGCTAGACAATTAAAAAACAATACGTAAGCATAATAAGCAATTAAAACAACACACTGTAACCTAATAAATTAAGAACACCAATTATTGTTTTGCTTCTCTTCTACAAATTACGTTATCTTCGTTTGATATTGTGATTTAACAGTTCTTTAGTAGAATAATAAAGTGTGCTAGTTAAATAATATTTAATTTGTTCTTAAATGTTGTTAATATTTAATTCTTTAGTTGAGATTTTCTCCTAAGACTGTGTTAAGTGTCAACGTTGAAGGACTAATTTATTTGAAAATTGGCAAATTCCATTCCTGTACCATTTCTATTTTTGGAAGTATCTGACTAATATATGTTAACTGCTACTCCCTTACTAATAATGATTTGATTTGAAAATCTGTATACACGTCTTTAAAGAGAGGACCAACCATGCGTAAATAAAAGAGAACATTTGATTTCCTTTGACAAGTCTGAGTCGTAGTTAAAAGTTCAATGTTCTAAAAAACTGTAGGCATAAAAGACTGTTTTACTTTTTCCCTCCTCACTAACACATTTAAGTAGGTACTGAAATGAAATAAAGTATCTATTTTAAATTATACGAAATTCTTTTGTACACTTTAAGTAGTTTTTTACAACTTCTTTTTAATATTTGCCTTATTTACTCGATGGTTTTGTATAGTAAACCAACAACAGCCGTTAATAGTTGTGTTTGTTTTGAAGTAAGAAAGTTGTTTAGTTTCGTATCAAAGGAAACATAGGCTAGTAAATTATACAACAGCTTAATTTATGCCCAGTGCTCTGAATGTCAAAGTGGAGAAATTCGGATTAGTAACTTTGAAACGGTAGGTTCTAGAGCAACGGGAGTTGTTTTAAACGATTGAGAGAGTAAAACTCTCGTATACAGGGTGAACTTTGTGTTCGTTTATGGTATCGCTACAGTTTTACTAGGAATAATGCAAGACACAAAATTAACTATGTTCACTTCTTATTTTTGCACACGGTAATTTTTAAAAGTCAATGGAATAGCTTATAGAAAAAAAATCATTGAAAGTTGCGTCAGCTGTACCGGAGGATACTCTCCTACTAGGTGGAGTGGTAGCGTAAAGGATGACTCTCGCCTCAGTCCGGCAAGCGGCGATATCTGCAATGTGCACACTGCACACTCTGGCCAAGTGGCCATTGATAGCAATCATACCAGCATAATTCACAAGGCAATGCCATAAATCCGCTGACAACTGAAACAGTTGTAAATGTGAGATAAAGCGTTGCCTGCGCACTGCGCACTGCGTACCGCGTGCACCACTACGCGCTACGTGCTACGCGCTACGTGCTACGCGCTATACGTGCTACGCGTGCGTACAACTGCTCAAACACACAGCAGATTCGCTGTTATAGTTTTGACGTATCACTAGACAATCAACGCGATGCTTTTAACCTTTCATTTTTCCGATGACTTGGACACTAAATATTACATAAAGTCTTATTTCTTAATGAAATGTGAAGAAAAACTTCTCTATCGGTTGCGAACTAGTTAGGACTACAAATAGTAACTATAGATTTTGCTATAAAGGGCCTCATTAGATGATGTACGCGATTGAATAAAGACATTCTGAATATCCAATTAGTTTAATTTAGCTCAGACTTTCAAGGGAATTTCTCTATTAATCGATCGATGAAACATTTCATCATCAGTTCTTATTGCGATCATTCATAGAACGCATCATTCGGGGTTGGGTGTCATCCAAAATTCTAAAGCACGATATTCATCAAAGCATATACTAGGCCTATCAGTTCTAATTCCACATACTAACACCTATTCAAATTTTGGTTTGAAATCAGTCTAGGAATTCATATAGGTACTTATTGAGATTTTCACTTAATGAAACCGTTGGTAAAATCTCTAGGCGTCAAATATATATTCGTTCCTCTCGATTATTGTGGATTTGACAATGCCGGCCAGTAGTGAGTTGAGTTGGCTAATCGGTCATCATCACCATCACGCTATTTACCATCGCGCTTCCAGTTGTTGCTGAGTCACAATAGATGCATAGATGCTCTCTACAACTATTCATCATTCTCATCCATCCTTTATGTAAACTATCATTGATTTTCTAATCGTCCGCTTGAGATAATTTAACAACAATAATTAAAGAAGCCCGCATTGAAACAAGTTCGCTATTTCGAGAAGACTTTATGGCTGGTTCAACAGTATGAAGTATCTGGGTGGATTGGGTATCAGATACTGGTATTGTTTCAGTTTAATACCCCTAGCCTTAATTTTCAAACTACGAGTATATGTGTTCACTGTACTCGTATATGTGATATATGTTCACTATCTTCGCAGCGGATAAATATTTTAGAGTATCATAACTGTAGTATTTACAGTTCCCTAGTATTCTTAAAGAAAGAAAAAAAGAGGTAAAATAGGCACTGTTTCCACATCTAATGTTCTGTTCAGTATTTTGTCCCAAACACAGTATATTTATTGCAAAAAAGAAAGGCTAATGTTGCTCGGGCACTGGCATCAAATTATCGATCCTGTGATGCGCCTGTCATCTGTACTTTGAAAGTGGAAATACAGTTTCCCATTTTTACCTCTTTTGCTCCAAAATTTGTCATTTGCAAATATCCCTTATACTTCCTTTTGTTAGCCAGAAAAAGGTTCTGACATCGGACGTTGATAGGTAAGAAGATTATGGAAAGGTTCAGGGTATTGTATGGGAGAGTGTTTGACTTAACCATTACTACAACATATACCGGGAGGCACTAATTTGCCCTGGTAGAATAAATCAATGTTATATTTGTTGCTATTGGCACTGTTGGACAATGATATTGACATGTTTCACCTATAACATGTTTCATTGTCACCACCAGCCACAGTCTGTGCCGGTGTCGGGTCCTTAGTTATCGTGTCTTCTATCTTGCCGGGATGCCGGGGTACCAGGGTGCCGGACCCTGCGTCCTCACATGATACACGGTCTGCAACTGCACTATCTATCTGCCTTACCTTATACTGTACAGTGTACACCATTCCACCACACTGTCGTCCTGTACTGCCCACAGTTATGATAAACTAGCTACTGCCTACCGCGCCACAACTGGCCACAACGCACAACTCTCCACAACAACAAATACTCCACAGTCTACACGCGTCACATTAGCAGTGCGCTATTGTTTTCAATATCTCTACATATTGAATCCAACCTCAAACCAAAAGTGTATAACAGTTTTGTTTTAGCGAATCCGAATCGCAACAACCGCGGTGGGCTGAATTTATAAGTCGCGGGACACGAAATTTAGGTTGACACTATCACTCGGGTGATTGTTGACACTACCTTGATCTTACATTATCGAAACTTGCCTTTTTCCAAATCGAAATGCGATCCCGCGAGAATATTCACTTTTCAGAAACAATAGTTTGGGAGGACTACCGAACCGGGGGACACAGAACGGTGGTTTACGGACGTTCGTCTTCTCAGATAGCAGATCAGTTTATCAACCGGTTACCAAATTCTATCAAAGGTACTTCAATGCCAAACGCATTCATAACTTGTCTTAATCTCAAGTGCTTTGTATGTGCTTGTGTGTGCGAGATCTCGGAATAGACTGACTGGCAATACAGAACTAGAGCGGGAGAGTTCGAATGAGTGAGAACTAATGAATGACCAACTGTAATGTATGTTTGATGTCAGAATGTATGTTTGATGTCAGAATGTATGTTTGATGTCAGAATGTATGTTTGATGTCAGAATGTCATGTTTCGTTGATTTCCACAGTAAAGTGTTGATCAATATTATTTATATCTTTTAAATGAGTAAGTTTTAATGATGTTGCGCTCGCATTCGTACCGTAGTGTGCAGTGTGCAGTGTACACTGCCGCCAGCAACTTTAGCAAACAGTAATGCTCCTGCCTTCTATTGCCTCTCCACAACACCCATTACAAGTTTTAAACCAGGTGATGTGCTAGATTCACATGCACTACTGTCTACTGTAGGTAATACTCGTATAGCTCATGCATTTAAACATGACAGCTTGTTATTGTGTATGGTTGGGTGATGGCTAAGGCGACAAATTAGCTGTTGTATAGCACGTTTAGCAGTAGTTATTGGGCTGGATAGACGATGAAATGTAACAATAATGGCTTATAGTTTCTACGGTAATTAATTTATTTGGATGAACTGTTACAATATTCTGCGTAAGTGCTGAGTGTTCACAATACCGTTTCCAGCCCGGAGGTCACGGGTTCGATTCGATTCCTCGTGCAGGCCCGTGGGTTTGGACCGTTTTCTCAAAAGTATTTTTTCCGCTCTAAACACATGTCCTGTACCGTACGACCGATCAAGATTTCTGGCGTATATGCGTTAAATTTACAAAATACACATCCAAGCTGTATTATGTGCCACCAAAATTATATCTATAGAATATTTACACTTTTTAGTTAAGTAAGCGAATATAAGTAAAAATTTGAATCGTTCAAACGAATATTCATTTTTATATACTGGGCTATCTGTTTACAGTATGTGGTTGAGTCAGAATGTGGTACACACTACACTGTACAGTGTACAGTGTCACCATGGTTGTGAGGAGCGGGGGAGGGGGGTCACGGTTACCGTGCGAGATACGTGTCAACGCATTGATCTCTTGCTCTCTTACTTCTTGGTCCCCTCTCTCCCCCCGCGCATACCTCTTAACCCTTAAGCACGTTCCTCACTTCTCCCTCATTCTTCTTCCGTGTTAAACATATTAAAAATTTACTCCCTTCTGACAGTTCCCTTCTCGGAGTCGGAAATACCCGCGGAAAAGTTGCTATTGTAACCGGAGGCTTTGCCGCGTGTTTTGATGTTATTTTGTCAAAGGCTGTGCTGTACGGGAGACAGCACTTAAAGTATAAACTCTACGTGAACTCGCTGCCGGTTTTAGATTGATCTGGGGTTATGAAATCTTAAAGTTTGAATTATAGAGATTATGGTCCCACCAAGTGTTTATTATTAAAGTCTTCAAAAGTCTTTTAGCTGTGTGTCCTAAATAGTTTGGATACAAGTATTGTGTTGAAATTAGTATTGAGCAGTCATCACACGAAATAGTACCCAGTCCAGTCCACCACGGATGCCTCGGATCTCTTCTGCTGTTTCCAACACTCGATGTTTCTGGACAAACTCTTACATTCCGTGCTCACATCGTTACGACTGATGTCCGACAGTGGTCAGCGCCTCGGCGGTGGGTGGGTAGAGGCGTAGAGCTAATCTGCCGAGTGGAGGAACGTGGGGCCCGAGGAACGTGGGTGGTGCAACTCTAGCCCTAGCCTAGCCCTGAGCCCGACTGCGACTGTTGTCTGTTCGACACTTAGCGAGCGAGCGGTTTATAGTTTATAGCGGACTGTTGCCGTTATGGCGATCGCCACAATGGATAGCTTGCAACACCTATTGCTATTGTTGCCTCCAATGTCCCACGACATGCACCCGCACCCGCACCCGCACGGCCGCCTCAGCTCGGACCGCGCCTATCCGCTCTGAGCACTCAACAGTCAGTTCTCAGCCCGTGCATCTGCCCGGCCCACCGTACTCAGTCACAAGTAATGCCGAGATCATGTTGTCTACACAATGACTAGTTCATTGGCACTTGTTATACACACATTTCTACCCTAAGATCCAAGTTTTCGTAAAATACTTTTACCGAACTGTAACCGGGTTTGTAAAGCTATACGTTGACGTTGATACCATTCGAGTGCTTTATTCTAACTTCGTGGATACACTTTGGATCCTAGCATATGTGGGACGTGGAAGGAAGTTGTACGTACGTTCATTGTTCATGACCGTGTGGACAAGCAAGTGGCTTAATGGACCAGGGCTGTGGGGTGGACTGCTCTATGGTTTTTAGTGATTGTTGTCACGCCTCTCTTTGTCTATCGCCCACGTCCCGCGTCTGTGTTTAATCCTCAGCAGCTTCCTGAGCTTGTTTAGGGCTCACATATACTCCAGCCGTGAATACGTTTAAGAATAAGAGGGTTCAATACGCGATAGAATATATCACATGTTTTATCTATAATACTATTCTATTTGATTGCGTCTAAGTCTTATTTGATTGCAAAATGTGTCTGGTTGAGGAATCCTGATGCCTGTGCGGAACAACTGCACAAGTTTGCACAGTTCGCCAAAGGTCAAGGCGTAGTATGTAGGCCCTACTGTTGTGTATTAGAATAATGGGCCTCATAAAGCTTGAGGCTAGAACATCACACTTGACCAGGATGTGTTGAAACTTGTAAGTGAAGTAAGGATCGAAGGACGAGCACAGCACCGTGGTGACTGGGTTGAAGACTGAGGACTGGGATTGGCATGCAAGAGCTGGACTGGGTCGGATCCAGGATTGTAGAGTTGTAGAAGTAGAATGTAGAATGGTAGAGTGGCGGAGTGGTGTGTTTACAGCCAAATTGTGATTAATGTACGAGCTACGGAGCTACAGTTAGTCCCCGTTGTCGCGCCTCCTCCCTGCTCCCTGCTTCCTCCTCCCAGCAGCTCCCTCCTCACTTCCACATTCAACTCTTTCACACTTTTTTCTCTCTCTATCTCACTCTCTGAATCCATATTTCTAGGCCTGTCTTTCAAATGTGTACTCTTTCTTTTGTGCACGTGCTCATTTCGAAATTGCATGCGACTTTAATGACACCTATGTGCGTTAAAGTGTATTGTTCGTAGTTTTAATTAAAATTAAATGCTTTTAGGTTCTAGGCTGGCTGTAACACTTTTACCGAGAACTTTTAATAGGATTGCTTCATATCATACCCCTGTCTAGGTGGTCTAGGTATTTCGCTCAAGTTATGTTAGCAGTTAGTATGTTCATTGCTTAAACTTAAACTTTGAGTACCGTATCGAAATAAAGTCGAATGCGTATTTAAATTGAACCTGATTAACATAATCACTTCGCTTGGACTAGGTATCATAGAATTCCATGATTTTTAAGTATAAAGAGATAAAATATGTGTCTATAGAACTGTATAGCGAAGAGTACTGGAGGAGTGGTGGTGATCAAAATACCTAAACTTAATTCCACCGACCAGTTGCCCACCATGATTACCTCATAGCCTCAATAAAATCAGTTCATTAGGGGAATAACATATGATAATCAGTATTGTTCCTATTCAGAACCCTGTAACAAGGAGAGCGTATTGTACATAGCAAGTATTTTCTTTCAATGTGTATGTTTATTTAAACTCCCTGCAAAAGTTTAGTATTGAGTTGTATACCTATAGGCCTACGATTCTTCAGGTCTCATCATGGACTTGACAGTGTGGGGAGTGTTGGGGTAACGGACCCGAGCAAGTAAAGAGTCGAGTGAGCCGCATTGTTTGCAGCGCACCACGTTTCTCTGACTCTGTTTATTGCGATTTGTAATGGGGTCGGGCTTAAGGGCTAAGCGTAAATTCACCCCGCTGTTTAGGGGTTAAATGCGGTCGGGGCCGAGCTTAATTTGCTAATCGCATTCACAGGTCGGATAATAGCATTATGAGGCTTTCACACGTGCTCGTGGCCTAGTAGTAGTATCGTGTATACAGTGCGCGTGTATGCGTGGACAAGACATCTTCGCTTCATCAGTACCAGTTCTGTGGTGAAACTGCTCACACTTCCTTTCTCTTCTGGAAATATCGACCAGTCACCTTTTGGTCCATTTCATTATTAAATTTCGTAAATTAGAGGATACCTCCTTAGACACTGACGATTCTGAACTCCCCAAGGTGTGCGCGAGGAACGATAACGGTGAAACGTTGTCACTCAGAGGCAGCTTGATGGTGGAAAATACCCCACAGAGGATAGAGTAGAAACTGTGTACTATATTGAAGAACTCCGCGCGGGTGACCGCCGGCTACTTGTTCAAGGCGGCTAGACCCTGCCTAGCATTTTCGCAAAATATGAGCAGTATTAAGCCGGCTATTTTTGACACTTCATTAGACCTGCGCAATCGATGCGCGCCCAAACTGCATGCTGTCATCTCGGCACCATACTTAGTTGCAATAACCTTTAATTGAGTACTTTATTTATATTAGTTTTCTAATGTCTATAAGCCAAAAGGAATCGGTAAGCTATTCCTCACATTAAATCAACTAGCCTTTGTTATGTGCCGTAATATTCAACATCTTTTCAATAAGCCAACCCGACCCAAACTCTCCCTCCCGACGGTGATTGATTGACGCTGAGAACTGAAACCACCAACTTTCCACGCGATACGGTACAACTTAGCAGTAAGCAAGTGCGGAGTGCCAGATGATCTCTGTGCCGTGTTCAGGGTGCTTGCAGGAAGTTGCGTCAAGTACGTGAAGGTGAGGAGTGAGGAGTGAGGACTGAGGAGGTGTGAAGGCGAGAGTTTATGCGGTGTAGAGGCAGCATGGAACATATGCAACTCACTTCTCACCCAGTCCCCAGGCCGGGCCGGGGGTGTGATTGACAACACGTCGGAGACTTGATCTTTGACTCGAGATCCAGTGATGCAAGAGAGAAAGTGAGTGAAAGGAATGTATCTGCCTATTGTAACCTCGGCTGACACGGACACTAGTGATCGCAGATCTCAGATCACAGATCACAACTCTCACCCCGTGTCCGCCTTTCCGCCACCTCCGCCTGTCCGCCACCTCCGCCTGTCCGCCACCTCCGCCTGTCCGCCATCTCCGAACTTACCACTGGTCTACAAGCCTAACCGCACGGTCACCTTTTCTCGTATCAGACAGATGGTGTAAAATAAACTGCAATTGTGAACAATTAATAAGTAAAGTTTGTTTCCCTTATGAGCAAAAAATACAAAAGTCTGATTTTAATCTCTTGTAGCCAAATCGTGGATTGCTTCAATCCATTATGGTGTTAGCAGGTTGTAAACAAGTTGTAGGTTCAATGGTGAATAATTGGTTTAAAATCATCAAAAAGTCAATAGTCCAGGCGACCATCAGTTCAGGCGATGACCAGCAAATTGTTTGACATTACTAACTTCATCTAACTTCACACACGAAAAAACTACGATGATTCCATAATCGGATAGTCCATACGATACGATTATTGACCCGTCACGATGCCTAGTTAGGACTGCTACTCTGTTTTCAAGACGAACCTCCCTGACTTCTTCAGGTTTTCCACTCAATTTACCGAACTTTAAAGTTATAATTTCATACTACAGTATATCTAGAGTGTTCACGCTTATTGTTGGTGACGTGAAAAACAATGAATAACTCATCGCGATCGGTTTAGAATATTTTAGATCAATCAGTTGCATCGGGTAAAGGATGTTTTGACCAGTACTTGTATATACCCGAAATAAAACAAATCCTTTCAAGAAATTGCTAACATGTTGAACATGTCCTCTAAAAAGTTCAGTTTTTCCCAAAATTCCTTGAGATTTCCAGACTCATAAAAATCCCAACTTTCCCTGTTTTCCAAGATTTCCTTGACCGTGGCAACACTATTATTGAATTTTCTGTATGTTTT
Source organism: Matsumurasca onukii (assembly GCA_018831715.1). Taxonomy (NCBI): domain Eukaryota; kingdom Metazoa; phylum Arthropoda; class Insecta; order Hemiptera; family Cicadellidae; genus Matsumurasca; species Matsumurasca onukii. The sequence continues at coordinate 30,013,830 of CM032064.1, forward strand.
CCAACGGGTTTTCAGGGACAGATGAGTCCTTAAACGCAATATTTACATATGTATAGCTTGTATGTTTATCTTACTATTACAAACCCACCGCATTTGAAATAAGAAATTCATTCACGCTCTTTCATTCTGACACCCAAAATAAAACAGCGTTCGCAAAACTTGCAGAGCCCATGGCAGTTACGTGTTGAAATCCTCTTTCGCGATCATTACCTAACATGAACTTTAACCTCCACACAAGGTATCTCCGTATTCAACAGCAGCTTCCTAAGAGACTCCATCTATCTAGTGGAACTTATCGCTTTTAATTACGCACGTCCAATTACGTGTGCGACTTTCCATGCCTGAAGTAGATTTGATGAAATCTGCGACTTGCTGCTTGCGAGACAGGTCTGTCCTGAGCAGTGGAGCGGTGGTGCGGTGGTGCGGGGGTGTACTGGGGCAGGGGTCGGAGTTCACGGTGAAACCTACTTTGTGCCAGCACTCAGCAGTCTCCTCGCAAGGTGCTGACCAGTAACCGGTAACCGGTAACCGCAATACTTGCGTACTGATCGTGTGAGTAGGAACCCACCAGTCATCAGTCACCACGCGTTGCTTGAACCCGACCACAATGTTTGTTACGCCAGGACCAGCACGTTTAGGCAAAGGAGACATTTATGTTTGTGGTACGGTTTTCATCAGGTATGATTGAGAGGGTTTGAGATTATTAAAAAGAGAATTTTCTTAGTTCCATTCGATAAGTAAAATAAAAGGAGTTCATCCAAGGTACATATAATGTTGTGGGAATCTCTCCATAAATCTTCCACGACCAACAACTTTGACGACGCCATTCGGCGTTCTTGCCATTCCTCACTTTACAACATAAAGGAGATTTAACCCTTCAAATCTAAATTGTCGTGTGATTCATACTTGGATACAAATGCAGTAACATTTTACGTGTTTCGTGATTTTCAATTTATATGTGCAAGCATGCCTTATACCTACCTTGACGGTCATGCTTTTATATACCTACCTTGACGGTCATGCTTTTATAGCCTTGAAGTGAGTAATATTCGTTTCTGGTAGTGATAACCATCTTAAAATAAATCACATGTTGCTGTCTACTTCAAAAAAAAAAAAACTTTTGATCAATAATCTGATGCACTGCTAGATCATTCAGATACACGCTATCCACTCCAGATACACGGACTTCATGTGTTCTCCAGTTTTCTAAAGTAGATTTTAAGACGGTACCGACTAACGAGGACGGGCACGAGCCACGAGCCTGCCTGGGTGTCAGGTGTGTGATTGACGCCTAGGGATCCACGGATTCGGTGGATACGATGACGATGACGGTGACGATGTCTACCTGCTGGAGTCGGAGTACCGGTGTGGCGGTGTACGATACGGCGTTTCCTTTGTTCGTTATTGATGCAGTCGCGCTCCTGCCTAGGGCCTACTGCACCGTGGCCCGTGGTCGCTAGACTTAACTGCGACTATTTGCATAGAGTAATTAATGGTCTCATTCATAGAAGCTCATCCACTCGTAAAACCTGCCGGTTTATCTCCGCATCCTTCGGTGAGATTCGCCATCCGTTGTGACTTTTTGAGCCGAGGCAAATCGCAAATTTTACGCATTGTCTGAGGCGATCTGAGATATCGGCAAATCCATTAACTTTTGATTAATAGTTGGAACGGCGGTTACATCGTCGAGCGTCGGCCGAAGCTTCGAGCCTTTATCGGCGGTTTTGTTTCCCCTCTGCCAGTAGATGACGTAGATTTTGAATCCAGACCGACTGCCTGATGTTGACGAATCAGTTTAATTTGCCAATTACTGAACAATGCAGCTGCTGACTGTTGTGTTAATTGCCACATGTCCCGCTTCATCTTTTAAACCCTTTGTTTTCCCCTTGTGCTTTTATAGTATATATAATGTTTATGAAATCATATTATGAATATTATTTATAATTATTTATCATATTTGAAAATAAACTTCGACAGTATGATTTTCGAGCGACCAATAAATACGTACCTTTTAAAACGGCGATACCACCAAAAAGTGAGTACATAATAGAAATACTGCTTTAAAGAATTGTATCTAGAGAATGTATAGAGTATTAGTAGTGTTTAAACGAATATTATAAGCGTACTTGATTTGAATAGTCTGTGCTTCCACGGTTTCACCCATTATTTCTGCCACTAGTTTCACGTAGGCCTTTATAACAAAGTAGCTCCTTCCCTTAAAACCAAAATACGGCATGTAAAAAATTTCTGTCCATGGCTCGTGTTTAATAACGAGTTTGCAGTATTGATGATATGTAGGATATAAAGCAAATATAATGCCAATGTTCAAAGGGTACCACGTATTTCTTGAGTGTTTATGGGCCGAGTTGTTCAGAAGTACGACGGTGGTATAGTCGCTCGGCCACTAGCCAATTTGATCTAACTAAAAGCTAATTTCGTATAAGTTTTGAATCCGACTGCTTTCTCACACGGAAGTTAATCTTAGGTTCTATCGTTATCTTTCAAATTCAAATAATTTGTATTCAAAATTGTACAATAACATTTACATACATAAAACCTGCTGTAGAATAAGTAGAGATAAGTAGAGTCGTTGACGTCTGTCGTAGGGGTCTGCTCTTGGAGCAGTCATAGTCGCAGTCGTTGCACGATTTGTGAGGTGTACCATGAAGTTTCGTGAAAGTGCGTAGTGTTTTTTTGCAATGTCTACCAAATTTACATAATTGTCAATTACAGTTATGTCATTTATGAATTTTATTTATCTTACTAGCTAGCCCCTCCTATATTGCAGGTTCTAAACGATATATAAAGCTACATTCAATGAGTAAAAAACCAATAACCTATCTTAACGTAAGAGCGAACTTTTCATCTCCTGTAATTGGTTACGGGATGTAGTTTGTAGATTTTCTCTTCAGGTCCTCATTGATCAAACTAGACACAAACTTAAACTGGAGTTTAGAAAGTCTGAAGAACTCAAAAACATTCCCTCATCAGCTTTCAAATGATTATTTAGTAATATTTTGTAGTATCCTTCTTCTCTTCTTGTTTTAAATATATTATGCATGCTAAGTCGTGGTGTATAGCCGTTTATCATTTCTAAAGTTTCTTCATCTTTTATATCTTCAATAAACAAATATCCTAAAAAGATTGTTTTTAATTCATCATGGAACAGTTCACTTACCGACAGTCAAGAAGCAACTGAGCTACCGACTACCGTGAGAAAATCGCATCAGTGACAACAACCACTACAACGATAATCTCCGAGCGATAACCGTCCAACGACTGACGTTGAACGATAGACGTTCCAGCCGCACCAGTGACAATGCACCATTAAGCTGGAGATATCACCAATGGAACTATATACAGTAGAGATACATCGCTGAGTAGATTTCAGTGCAGAGTGCAGACTACTAGTCTACTACAGAGTACAGGGTGCAATAGTGTAACATGGAGTGCCGCGTGCAGGGAGAGGAATAAACAACTCGACTCCCGCAGCCCCGCAGTGTTAAGTGTTGAAAGTGACGAGTGATAGACAGTAGACAAGGACGTGTATGCGCGTGCGTGTGTGTATGTGTATGTATGTTAAGTAGCGAGTGTGATGACGGTTCTGGTTCACATCACTCAACACACATTTACTGTAGATCATCCTACTAACAAATCTAATAAGTTCTCTCTGCACTCCCTTGTTTCAAAGCGGAATTCGAAGTTCGATAAGACTTAAAAGTTAGGAATTGATTTCCTTTTTACGTACAAAGCTACTTCATCAAAATACATTAAAATGCATACTTTATTCCGTGGGAGGAACGCGCTAATCGTTTCGTCAGCAGCTTGTACGCAGACCCAAGAAATGTTTATTAGTAAACACCTGGTCATTACCAGTTTACTGCGCTAGTTCTTGCTGTTATACGCTGTTTTATAGTATTTTTTACCTGTATAAAACATCCTATCTCTGGCCCGCTATGTGCAATTTACATTTCCGTAGATAAATAGTCGTAAATCTGTGGATAGGCAATTTATGCTTTTTCTACGTTTAGAACAGTAATAGTGTAAAATATCCAATTGGCAATTAGTCTGTGGACAGTTTTGAAAGCTGAGGGCAGGCAACTGCTGAGTGGAAGTGTTCACCTCGTGTTCTCGTGGGAATCACTTTGCAAGTAGGCCTTGTGAGTCGCATCGGCTCAGCACAGGGTAAAGTCATTAGTCGGTCTGAAACCCTGCAAGAGGCGTATTTCGCCAGCTTACTTTCCACAGTACTTGATACCACTTGCGCGTTCCGTGCTCTCTCAGTGTCTCTGCACTTACATACAGTACAACACTCCCTAGTCCCTACCTCACATTCACTGATTCACATAGACCTACCGGTGTGCCGTCTGCTGTGATTCTGCGCGCTAAATCTTCCTCGACCGTCAACGCTGACGACGGAGATCGTACAGATCAATTGTATCGTTAAAACAGTTAAATTAGTATAACCCGAGGTATTTCCGTAAGGAATAACGTATTTATCAGTAAATATTTAAAGATATATTTTTCCCTGGTGTGGAAAACGTGCCCACACTTGAAGGATATGGGGTACCCCTGTGGCCCGACCCATGAAGCCACGTACGTGGTTCATACGTGGTAGGTAGAGTGTGTGACATGTTTGCCTCACTCTTTCCGGGGCCCTTTCGGACGGACCAGGTCATCCCCTAACGGCATGACTTCCTGGTATTTACATATGTAAAGATATTACTTACACAGATTTAGTATGCACAGTCTAAATTGTAAACAACTAAAACTTACAGCGACAGTGCTGGCATCAAAATATAAGATGTTAAAATCGTGAAGAAGCGAGATAACATTTCAAGTACACGCGTTAATGTCCTATAAGTTTCGAAAAATTCCATAGTTTTAAACTATCGCCCAAACTACTCGATGTACAGGGTGTTTCTTAATGAGTTAATGAATATAACAGTTACAAGCTTTGTAGCACTTGTTACATGAGACATTTTACATCTTATGAAAGAACATCCTGAAACGGTGTTTTGCATCATAAGAATCTGTTGTATCAACCAGATACCATTACTAGTCAAATAATTCAAATCGATTCCCAAATGTTAAATCTCACAGTTAAACCACTTAATGGTTTATTTAAACTATCTCGATAAGATAATGGCTTACTAAAAGTTACTATTGTCGTGCGCATTTCGACTTCCATCTCAAACCACCCCGAGTCCCCGATCCCACTGTTACGGTACAGTGGTTTAGTTCTAATTCCGGGCCAACAAACAGTGTCGTATACGTCCGCTTGTAGAGTGCCTACAGTCAAAACACGGGAGGAGCACCGGGTAACCAAAATAACATCCATTAGATAAATTTATGTGCGACGGCTTGTTCTCGCGGGTAGAGCAAATTGTAAAAGAGGATTCGATGTCAACAGCTCCCTTGAATTGTCAAGAGGACAGCTCTTCTGTCCGCACTCTGGGATTGATGGTGGCATCTGCCAAACTGTGAGACCGACACACTCACACACTCACACAGTCCCCACCTATCCACTATCCAGACTCCAGAGTCCAGTCTCTCTGTACGAGTAACGAGTAGGCCTACTGTAGTTCTTCTTGCCACGTATCGACAAACTGTGAGACCGACACACTCACACAGTCCCCACCTATCCACTATCCAGACTCCAGAGTCCAGTCTCTCTGTACGAGTAACGAGTAGGCCTACTGTAGTTCTTCTTGCCACGTATCGACAAACTGTGAGACCGACACACTCACACAGTCCCCACCTATCCACTATCCAGACTCCAGAGTCCAGTCTCTCTGTACGAGTAACAGTAGGCCTACTGTCACAGTCCCCACCTATCCACTATCCAGACTCCAGAGTCCAGTCTCTCTGTACGAGTAACGAGTAGGCCTACTGTCACACAGTCCCCACCTATCCACTATCCAGACTCCAGAGTCCAGTCTCTCTGTACGAGTAACGAGTAGGCCTACTGTCACACAGTCCCCACCTATCCACTATCCAGACTCCAGAGTCCAGTCTCTCTGTACGAGTAACGAGTAGGCCTACTGTCACACAGTCCCCACCTATCCACTATCCAGACTCCAGAGTCCAGTCTCTCTGTACAGTAACGAGTGACAGTAGGCCTACTGTCACACAGTCCCCACCTATCCACTATCCAGACTCAGAGTCAGTCTCTCTGTACAGGTAACGAGTAGGCCTACTGTCACACAGTCCCCACCTATCCACTATCCAGACTCCAGAGTCCAGTCTCTCTGTACGAGTAACGAGTAGGCCTACTGTCACACAGTCCCCACCTATCCACTATCCAGACTCCAGAGTCCAGTCTCTCTGTACGAGTAACAGTAGGCCTACTGTCACACAGTCCCCACCTATCCACTATCCAGACTCCAGAGTCCAGTCTCTCTGTACGAGTAACGAGTAGGCCTACTGTCACACAGTCCCCACCTATCCACTATCCAGACTCCAGAGTCCAGTCTCTGTACGAGTAACGGTAGGCCTACTGTCACACAGTCCCCACCTGTATCCACTATCCAGACTCCAGAGTCCAGTCTCTGTACAGTAACGAGTAGGCCTACTGTCACACAGTCCCCACTATCCACTATCCAGACTCCAGAGTCCAGTCTCTCTGTACGAGTAACGAGTAGGCCTACTGTCACACAGTCCCCACCTATCCACTATCCAGACTCCAGAGTCCAGTCTCTCTGTACAGTAACGAGTAGCCTACTGTCACACAGTCCCCACCTATCCACTATCCAGACTCCAGAGTCCAGTCTCTCTGTACAGTAACAGTGAGGCCTACTGTCACACAGTCCCCACCTATCCACTATCCAGACTCAGAGTCCAGTCTCTGTGCAGTAACGAGTAGGCCTACTGTCACACAGTCCCCACCTATCCACTATCCAGACTCCAGAGTCCAGTCTCTCTGTACAGGTAACGAGTAGGCCTACTGTCACACAGTCCCCACCTATCCACTATCCAGACTCCAGAGTCCAGTCTCTCTGTACAGTAACGAGTAGGCCTACTGTCACACAGTCCCCACCTATCCACTATCCAGACTCAGAGTCCAGTCTCTCTGTACGAGTAACGAGTACTGTAGTTCTTCTTGCCACGTATCGACAAACTGTGAGACCGACACACTCACACAGCCCCACCTATCCACTATCCAGACTCCAGAGTCCAGTCTCTGTACGAGTAACGAGTAGGCCTACTGTCACACAGTCCCCACCTATCCACTATCCAGACTCCAGAGTCCAGTCTCTCTGTACGAGTAACGAGTAGGCCTACTGTAGTTCTTCTTGCCACGTATCGACAAACTGTGAGACCGACACACTCACACAGTCCCCACCTATCCACTATCCAGACTCCAGAGTCCAGTCTCTCTGTACGAGTAACGAGTACTGTAGTTCTTCTTGCCACGTATCGAATTCGTCCGTTATGTATCTACGGTGTACTTGAACACTGGTTGGTGGACAGTGGAATCAGGTGATGGTGTATATCAGAGTCTGCGACGAATCTATCTACAGCAGTGTCTCGAGGTGCTGTATCCTGTATCTACTCGTGGAACTATGCATTGATACAGCATAGGGCTTACACCACGTTTCAGCTGTCTTTGATCAGGAGTAAGCTCTGCAAGGTGTAAACTTTCCGTAGAGGCAAACTTTGACAACGAATAGCGTGTCTACTCGAAAACTTACGTTATAGAGAGGATATTCATGTAAAAAAATAATGAGGCAGTGTACGCACTGTATTTCAACGACTTTTATACTTTGATGTGAGACACCGACCACTGTTAAGGGGTATTTTAAGGTCCATACGGGATGAATGGCGAGTGTTTTTATGAAGGGAGGCCCTAGGTGTAGTAATCAGAAATCAGAACTTTATTGCCGTTGATCAAGTTTATCGAGAAATAGGCATTGCCACAATAATAATTTAAAATGTACAGCACATTCCAATACATAATAGTCAATAGACCAAAATAGTCATTATAACTCTTTGTTTGAAGTTTGTTGTTGACAATGGTACAATTTCTGAGGTTAAAACATTATTACGGACGTTTTCCATCGTTTTTGAGTAAACAAAAAGTACATGACTTTTCGGGATCAAGAATATGACCCCGTCTTCAGGTGAAAAGTAACCTAAAACATAACACTAAACCCCATCTTTTGTAAAAGAGCTAGCCTAAAAGTAGTCAGCGCAAGCTGACCAGTCAACCACCCCCAAACAACCTTAGGTTTGTGTTTTTTGGCCCCGTTAAACTTGTTATTTTATAAACGCTAGCCTAGAAAACAATACAACATGTACAAACACTTAACGAAATCAATAAACAAAATAAAGAAATCAAGCTCGTTCACGGTCAGTGACAGCTGCTCACTGACTGACCAGCCGCCAGACAGGCCCATTAGCCTGGCACATAACCGGGGTTGACTGTTGAGCATGCACTTCCAGTTATACGCAGTTTTATTGTTGTTAAGACCACTTAAGTGAACATGAAAACGTATGTTGTCGCCCTCCCAGGTGGTGCCCAAGTTCGCCATAACAAACCAACCGCTCATAACCCAACAACGGAAGTAGATGGAAGGTTCTAACAAACTGTATTACATCAATAAAAATACGTTCTTAAAAAAGTCGTATTTATTACCCTCAGTTTTGAGTAAAAACGTCCAACCACTGCGTATAACTGGAACTGTATGCTCAACCCCGGTTAAGTGCTGTACTACATTGGCTGGCTCGGAGCAGTGAACGACCAATCACACTGCCGTGAATCAGATCGACTAACTGCAACAGAGAACACAAAAAATACCTATTTGTGCACAGCCAACGGAAGAGAAATTCTTTAAAGTTTTGATAAATGAATCAGGTGTTCCTAACAAAAGAGTTAAAATAATGAACAACTTTAGACACCTCTAGGTGTAGTATTGTTACAATCCAGGGCCGAATGTTCCCTAGATTGGAGCATTAACTAATAGCCCAATGACCAATGAAATGGACCAACGTGATTTCCGAACCACGGGATTGAACAACAACTATGCAAATCATAGTTAAACTAAAATACAAATAACAACATCAATCACAACATTAACAACCAAGGAGAATCCCCACGTCGAGTTTACTGCAATTCCACGACACGTTTATTTATTGACAGCTCATTAAACTTGGATCTCTGAACTCTATCTTTGGACCAGTTCGTGTTCTTATTTCACCGGTGAGCCATCATAAGTAAAATCAGGTTGAACCGTGAAATTAGCCAGGTTAACCTCGGCAGGCAAGCAAATCGATCGCCATTTACCAGTTGCATGTTGGTAATGGGCGACTTTGAGTCTGTAATGGCACAGTTTACATAGTGTTGACTCTGTCATCTGTCCCAGAAACAGTTGAAGAGACGGTACCAGTATCCTGTAGGCTGTAGCTCAGGTTCTGCTAATAATTGTTTAATGTGTCGTAGTCATTCTGCGTTTCACAGTCTGGCCGCACATATAACGTGAACCTAACTCACGTAAAACAACACAAAGATTTAAGGAAGAAAAAAACACAGAACTATAACGAGAAATCAGCGCTATACCACGGACTAGAGAAACTCTGCCTACAGAGTCCGTTACCCTTAGTGGCTATACTAATGCAGAGTATAAGTAATGCTCGAAAGTTGAAGTAAAGTTCGTCTATTGACTTGTTTTCCCAGAACTACGGGGATACTTTACAGTCCATGGACAAGGAAGGAGTTAGTCAGTTCTAATATTACTTACTTACTTAATTAAATCTATGTTCGGCTAAAAGGATCGCGTTGTTCTCTCGATCAGTGTAATTTGAAATTATGTGGTAAGGGAATCTTCACTAGTCATGAATCGACCTTGCTAAAACCAAGGTCCATTGAGTTCCATTGAGTTAAATGTTTACCAAACTACGTACTTAAACGGTCTAACAGTGTTCATTACTTCTATGTTTGTACTGTACCTAACAAATAGTGCGGACAAGAGTTAGGAAGAATGAGATATACATATATTTCAATTAACCGTTGCTTAGTTAAATTTGCATCATATTCTATTGTATTCAAGCGCAGACTGTTTCATCTACGGGTGTTCATTTTAAATCGGTCACTATTAGTATCTTGTAGACAAGTTAATTAAAGTTTGTGACTGTACATTGTTTTAATTAGAAAACGGACTTTTCCGGCCACTTCAGGAAGAAAGCTACTTCCAACGTTTCGGGCTTTTGGGAAACTCCACTCGTTCTCAAGGGTAAACAACCCGTTCATACAGTAAACACTAAACACACACTACTGTGTGCGCAACACGGCACCGCAGACCGCACCGGCGTGCACCGACAAAACTGCCGCACGAAAGCCGCTACTTACTCGTCGTAAATGGAATTAGTTGTTCGGCCGTAAAAAACCGCCTTAAAATGGGTTGCTGGCCGTGACTAGCATGGAAATTAGCGTGTTCCGCAATCTGGGGGTTTGAAACCTGCCTAGTGCCTTCATCATACTTCATCCGGACAACTTGCTTTGCCTATTTCACCGTTCAAAGCCTTAAATAATTTTAGTTTTACGTCACGATTTACCAACAGCTAATTTGTTAATTAATATATACTAATGTTAGCAGTAGTTATATTAATATATAGTTGGTAGTAGCTATACTAATATCGCGTGTAGTTTGAGGTAAATAAAAGTGAAGAAATAAAATGGTCTAAATTTATTCTAATTGTTCGATGTACATTGTTAGAATAATATTATTGTTCAAAAGCACTGTATTGTTGAACATAAATGAAAGCTGTTTTTACTTAGTAACGTTTCTGATCGCTTTAAATAAAATTAGACTGAAATAACAGAAACAAAGCAGGTTTTACCGAAGGGCCCTAGGTCTTCAAAGCTTACGTATTATGTGTAGATTTTCCATTTAAAGTTGTTATATAATAGTATAGTTTTTGTCAGTTATTAGGTTAATATCATTAGTATCAAGTGCATTAGATGAGTTAACTGTGGCACACATGACACAGCACACACGGCTTTAGAGTTTTAGAGCGTTATCGATTCCGGCGAGTTCGGGATGAGGCTATGAGCGTCAGAGTCAATGGACTTGCACTAGAAGCTCGGGGTGCTTTAGGATGCAAAAGTTGGCGAAATTGTTGAAACATTGAGCGCCGGATTGTTCACTAATTCAGCGGCCCAGCTGCGTTCCCATCCACGCACATTTTCCATCCTCATCTCGACCCTCACCCCATCCCTTCTTTTATTTACATACCATTTCTAAATCTTCTGTTTTGCAAATTAGATCCCTAATGCATTTTCCGTCCATTACGAATTATTAGTTAGACGAGTATAAAAGATGTCGGGAGTTTCATCGACCCGGCACGATGATCGAGTGTTGACCTGGGACTTCCAAATCGAGCATTTTAGTTCTAAGGTTACGCCAGGTACTGTAGTTATGTTCCACATAATTACAGAAAGTTTTGCTCAGATTATGAGTTAAGAACACCTTACATTGGCCTGATTATCCTCTTTCATTTTTTCATGGAATTCATCTTTGGAATAGCTGAGCAAATTACAAATTAGACAAACCTTTTATACTCCAAAAGAGAGTGATTCCTATAATTAGAGACTGAAAAATAAATATGTTTGAAAGAATGCATTTCGTGAAATAAATTTGCTGATTTACGTTGGTACTTTTACTTGTTTTTAAAAGCCTTATTTTGTAGATTGAAACGAAGGACGTAAAGTATATATTTAAAGCAAATTATAACATTGTTTTGACGCGGTGTGAGCCGGAAGAACTAGATTATAATTTGTTAATGTTAGAAAACTCAATTTACTTAGGCTCTTCATCAACTAACGCAGTTAATCATAACGTATAATATTTTATTATCTCATTTCCATTTTAATATTTATCAACCCACTCATTGTCACTATTCATCCATCAAATATAAATCATGTAAAGCATCCCATTACCACTTAAACTGTATTCAACAATGAATTATCAAATCAGGTAATTTCATATCCATAGTGTTTGTAGGTTTTCCATCCATTCGGCACTTGTTTGTTTCCAAATACTTTGTGTATACACGTGCGATAATAATATCAAGCCTGTTTATATAAAGACGTTTAGTAATAAATGTTTAAAGATTTATTTGCTATTGGGAGCTGTTTATATGTACTAAGGTTAATTACAAAACAATTATGTCAGTTCAAATTAGTGGTAATAGTTGTGTACCCCTCATTTACGTTGGAGCCCATTTGTAAAAAGCCTTAAACCGGGTTTACCTAAAAATAAAATCCCATTTAAGGTTTGATTTGACGAAGAACTCCCAGTGAATTCATATAAAGCCTACGGTAACAAATACATTCCTAACATTTTCTTCTTCTCGATTCAGTGTCTGAGATCGTTCAACACTACAAGACTGTGTAATGGTAGCCGTAGCCCACAGTGGAAGCTATAGTGTGCAACAAGTGTAATTGTGTATCCTGTATAACGTATACCACAACTATCTGATACCTTGTAAACCGTGGAATCAGGACAAAACTCAGTGGGTAGAGTCACGGCTTGCAAAGCGCAAGGTCACGGGTTCGATTCCCGGCGCAGGCACAAGGGTTTGGACCGCTTTCCCTAAAATCGTTTTGTGATGCCCACAAACCCTATGATAAGAACAAATTAAAATGTCATTGGCGTAGACAAGAAATAAAAACGAGTTTTCAATTCAAACACGTATAAAATGTCTCATTTATCTGTCTTTTATCTTAAGTAAAATGAAAAATTAATGATTTATCGACGGATCGTTTTGTCTAGTTGATTTCAACCTCAATTCATATCCAAAGTTCTGAGATTCGCCTCTGAGACTCCGAGACGGTCCATTCAGCTAAAACTTGTGTAAAAAAGGCGCTTTTGTTCTAGGTTTAGTTTGCGAGCCGGAGCCATTTCGTTGTATTGTTTTTACTGCATTGTGTGTTCTCCAACTAAGATATGGCACATTTACCTCCTTAGTTCCACTAATTAGTAGTCGCCTGCCTCCTGACGTTTGCTAGTTAACCTTATACTCACTATACTCGTACTGCTAAATACGGTACCGGTATACAGATTTTATTTTTCAACACATTTTATCCATTATAGAACCAACGTTATTTACTGTACTAACTGTGTGTTATTACTGTAGATATCCTATTTTAACCAAACTTTTATTTGATAATGGAAATACCATTTTCTCAGTAGGAAACAATAATAATTAAGTTTAATTTTCAAATCCCAAAATGGCGGCCGTTTAAAATATTCAAAATTTAATAACTAAAAATCGAATAATTTTACAAAGAATAACAAGAACAACCATTTTTAGTGTATTTAATCCCCTTTTCAAAAATGTATTGGTTTTAAAAATTGAATGATACATAACAAAGTAATTGTAATTTATGTCTTACCGGCCTTTGCCCGCTACTCATATCCCCTAGTCATCTAACGCAACAACAAAGGAAAAGATAACATTATTTTGATTTTACAGTTTATTTTCTATGGAAGTTTCTACTCTTTATAAACCGTTTTTACCTTAAAAAAATATTTTGCGTACAATTGCTTTCCTTAAGCACATTTTGTTCTTATCAAGTTTAAGAATTTTCAATAAATCAAAACAATATTTACATTTGTAAGTTATAATTTTCTTCCAAAACAGACAACATCAATATTTAATTTATTTGTTTGGGCAAAAGTTGTTCAAAATGATGATCTTCGACGACAAGGTTGCATAACCGGAAACGACTTAACTCTGATTGTAGAGAAATACATAAGAAATAACTCTCCAACAGGATTTCAGATCAAAACGTCAAACCTTTCAAGGACATGACATTCTTATAAATGTGTTAGATTTAAGAACCTTTTTTATAGTTTGTTTAAATAATTGTATCATACAGTATCATTCGTGTGCTGAATGTTTAATGTTCTCGGTGTCCTGTCACTCTCTACTCGAGCTGGTAGTTTCACTGTTCAGTGTTCACTGTTGTCAAATGTGTTATGCTAATGTGTCTTGTGTCGTGTCGTGTCGCAGGTGTCCAAAGAAGAGTACGACACATGTCGCATCACAAACCCCAACCCGCGGATCATCGCCATCTGCGACAAGCCCTACAAGCTGATGTACTTCACCATCACCTTCCGCTCCTTCACGCCTCAACCCGGCGGCCTGGAGTTCCAGCCTGGCCAGGACTACTACTTCATCTGTAAGTACTAAGTACCCTGTACCACACTACTATTCTGTTTTATTTTAGCGAATTTTTTTGAAAAATGAGTTATTCATGCCGTCCGCATGGTAAGACCCAGACCCGGGACCATGAAATGTGCACCAGTCCTGACCCCCAGAACACGTTTTGAGCATGTGTTCAAAACTGTATATGCATACAGGTGTGTGAACTCTCTAGTCGCAATTGTCGTCAGATTTTCATGCAATTTGGTACAAATGTTCTCTTTTTAAATATCTCGGTCAAGTTTGTTAGCCAGCAAAATCGGACTACTGGAAGTACCCTTTGGGAGTTTTATCAAAATAACGGGTTTAATTATCTAAAAACAGTAAATTTTATCAAATTCTAATGACATTTGAAATTAATACTATGTATTTTGATAGTATCTATCAACATACCAAATAATTATGAACAACCATTCATGATACGTAGAAAAATGTGCAATAAGGAGCCACGTTAAATCTGAGGTTGTAGGCTAAAGCGAGGCTGTGAGCGTCTTTTCCCAAGGTCGCTCTACGCTATGGCCAACCGTTCAGCCGTATGATCCTCTTCGATAAACTACCGATCAACATACAAACACAGTAGCGTACTACCAAACGCTGATATTTCTTTTAACTTTTGTTTTGTGAAGGTTGATTCAATATTTATCTCGTTCCAATCAAGACACTTTTTTATATAAATCTTATAAAATATTGAAATTTAAATTAACATCAAACCAGATTTGTTTTGTGTGAAGTTATAAGCTCAACCCTCTAAAATCGTATGATGCATTTGACCATACGCTTCGATGTGTGATGGCAACCTTAAATCGCCACAAGAAGGGATAACAATCGCACGGTCATGCCAACCAGAATGCACCGTTTTCAACGATTCACATATATACAAAGTAATAAATGACACTGCCAACACGAAACAGCGTTAATGACAGTTTCAAGTACGAGTACCGGACGATAAAATCAAACCACGGCAACGATAAATAAATCCATCGCGGGAACCGTTAAAGATTTACACTTCACACTGTTTACAACCGCGTAAAGTTGAGCGACCCATTGTTTAAATCATAAGGACAACTCGCGCGCTTTGTTTCGATGTGTTCTCTCTGTTCAGTGTTCAGTGGGACACAAATTATTTGATGATTTATCTGTGGCGCGGACAGTGTGAAGCTAATATTAGTCCAGCTTTGAAGCCGCGTAGTGACTAGTGTGTGTAGAGTCCCGCCCCGCGGCCCGTCGCGAGTTTATCATAAGCTTGTCACCAAACTTCCTCGCGTATTTTCGTCTTGCTGTCGCTCAGCTACTTGACTTGTTTTCAAGGCAGTTTTCCTCTGCAACAAGACACCGGTGAAGCTTTACTGGTCCACTTAAAGCTGGGAACGTTACTTGTTTACATTATAAAGTAGGACAAACACAACCCCTTTTAGTTATTAATACAACCGTTGTTGGCAAATAGTTACGAGTACTGTATAGGAGAATCATAAACATGCCACGTAAAACTCGATGAGTTTCTTAGCGGTTCATTTTAAAACCTAGGCAGGGTGACAAACTCTTACACGGTGAATTTTAAACACGTGGTCTACTGTCCATTCAACCACCTTCTTAGCCTTATTTTGGCAGTTATTCCTGAATCGTGTTGTTTCAGAATGCTTTAGTGTAACGTTTGAACAGGATAGAGCGGCGAGAGCGCGCTTGGCGAATAAGTAATATTCAGATGTTTGGGAGTGTGTATGTATGCTGGTGTACAGTGCATTATCATGGAAATGCGCTGTATATGCCTCTGTCTATGCTAGATAGGTTGCCTCGTCTATTGGGGACTTGGAAGTTGGGGGGACCATGGACGGGACGTGAAGCGAGTGGGCGACTCAGGGCAGTCGACTCCCAATTCATCAACAGCAGCAGTTGGACCTGGTCCCGAAATATCATACCGTCTGGTGCACACTGCATTCGCTTTGGCGCCTCCTTATCGTCCATTCAATCGCTCAACTCTCTCAAGTCATATTTATGACTTTCAGTGTCTAAACCTCCTTCTCACAATCTCACTCAACATACAACATGACAACAACACACATTTTAAATCCTGGATACATGAACCCGTACAATAGCAGTCGTTACACTGGGAAAAGGAATATATAGAAGAGTACACACAGTATGAGAAACTTCTATCATTAAATGTGTTTTCTGGTTTCCCAAATAGAATCGAGTGTGACCAAAAATCACACGAGTCTGTAGGCCTATGTTATGTGTAGCCACACACGAAGACCGCTAATACCGTGATTACCTGGCCGTAGCTAGGACGGAATTAAGCGTGTGAGGTGTGTACTATATACAGTGTATAGTGTCGAGAGTCGAGGCGGGGTTTGTAGTGTTGTAGTGCTGTACTGTTGTACTGTTCTCAGTGTTCTGCCTTGTAGTTAAAGGCAATATAGGGAATTGGCAGAACCGACAAGCGACTGCAGGACACGCGAACACACGCACCAGAGGGCGGGTCCGCTCCCCGTTCCCCGGCCCCCGCCCGCAGTCTGTCCTGCTTAGTGCTTACCTACCGATAAGTTAGACGGATGAGTTTTCACAAGTGTTGTTCTTTACTGACAGTAACCTCACGTTAAAAGTTGGCGTGGGCAGAGTTTGTTTAACGTTCGTCCTTTTTAAATTAGTTTCGACCCTTTTCAAACTGGAAATTTGGAACTTCATTTCATTAACTTGGCTCGCCGTATATTTTTAGCTGTTTGATTACGGCTTGTACTGGAAAACTTGTCGGCATGTCGACAGGTTATATAATAGAATTTACAGACTCGTGAGGAGCTAGTGGCGGACTTTGAGTTCTGCTTCCGAGTAGCTTCATTTTCATTTTTATCCGGATTGTATCATACCGTGACTATCTGTCGAGAGCTGTCTGGATTCATTATTCAAGCTATACACCACTACCGGATCCTAACCCTTGTGCGTTATGATCAATGCCACAGTTAAGTAATCGTCTTATAACTAGCAAACTTATATTTTTGTTAAAATACTGATAAATGGAGATACGACAAAGTACAACAAACATACATGCTTTTAAAGACTCAATGTAAAGGCCCACAGGCTTACGCCATCGAACCGATTAAATAATCGAATCAACCACTCTGAGCATATTCCTTCTTTGCTGTCAACTGAAACTATTGGTCAGTTCCATACCAAAGACACCTCTTGTTTACCCACCTCGCGGGCTCGGTTACAATCATTACATAATACAAGAAATATCGAGAAGAAAATTCTTTGCAAAGATTGAACATTTATTTCATGATAATGTACTTTTATAACCCCACGAGCAAAGTCTAGAAACTACAATAAAAGTTGCCTATTGGCTAAAGTAGTGAGGTAGAGATCACCGGTATAGGCTGCTCTTTACCACTGAAACTAGCATATTCAATCCTTGAATACCTTGTCTATCAGACCACAGCCTGTAGTAGTTCACTAGTTCATACCCCGTGCCAAACCGCTACCTTTAGTCTAACCCACTACTGTAGCTCTAACTTCAACAGTAAGCTAGACCCACTATAGTTTCAAACTGAAGCTAATTACTCTGCCTTGCCACATCACTGGCGGCTCTGTGGTTCCCGACGTAGACAAGCGAAGCGACCGATAACTACGAGGTTATACTGTAGAGTGTAGACTAAACAATCCGAGCGACAAAAATGGTCGATTGCTGAGGTAATTAAAGTTGTCAGTTACACGCGTAAGCACCTCGACAGTCGACGCCGCTTGTTATCGTGGTTTATTTTTCTCATTTCGCCATACGTGTAGGAAATACAGTATAGGAGAAGTAATCCGGCGAAAATAGCCGGCTGTATGAAAACGGCGTCCCTTTACAACCACTCCTTAACGACCCGGAGTCCGCGTCATAAACTAGCGAGATATTTGTTTGCTTTACGATATTCCCGTCTTTGTTCGCGATAATCCGAATTTTTGCCGCGCGATTTTTAGTTCTCTAGTAGGTAGTATTTTATGCAAATCCGGAGAGAGGAGACAGAGGCCGCAACGCCTCGCGGCCGAGGAATGCAAGAGCCTCCAGGAATCCGCACACTCGGCACTCGGCACGGGCGCATGCGCAGGACACTGGACAGCCAATCATAATGATCTCCTCTCAGCTCTGGAGTCTCGACGCGACCGTACACTTCCCTCTGTCTTATGACACTGTATAGTCCTCAGTCCTCACTCCTCGCAGGACTGTAGCTCATGTTTTCTCACGAACTACACAGTAAAAGCGTATCGTTTATGAGGTATGACCCTATACCAAGAGTGCAACGGACTTTTTTATGTAGCCCAACATAAAATACCCAACACAAAAAAGGAAATAAAAACAACTATCGTGCGAACGTAAAAAAGTCCAGTGGTAAGTGCGTACATGTTCTAGCTAGCGACCGCACCGACTACTGTAGACTAATTGATTGATTCAAACACCGTAACACGTTATCCTAACAAATGTTCACGCTGGCATAAGTTTCGCAAGTAAATTGCCTACTAGCACGCGACACAAAGTACACTGAGTAATTCTCTGTGTGTGTGTGCGAGTGTGTGTTTGGTACATGTTGCTATTGTTTAGACATAGGCTACGTTGATATTGTTATTTTTATACAGTACGAATCGAGCGGAGAAGTTTGCACGCCGTGTGGCCTGAGCTGAGGTCGTAGATTTCACAGTAACATTCAATCCTGAGAAGCACTAAAGCTACAAAAACAAATAGTTTAGCTTTACCTTTGCTAAACATTGATTTAAAAATAACTTCTTTCTACATTACATGCATTATCTTCTTGTAATTCCTTTTTAGAACATTATTATTCCCTCGTGCCTTGTCTCGGGTAAGTTAGAATAAGAATGAAAGCGAAAGAAAACGCGGATCCGATACAGTAGTTTGTTGTGGATGCGGATTGCGGCCTCGGCCCCGTGATACATAATGCATTTGTCCATGCACCTTTGTGTTGTGGCGAGGCACTTATTCTCCCTCTTCTTGTATATATTCAGGCGCAGATTTTTGAATACAGTGCTTCAGTCTTTAGCAGCATTGTTCCATATGGAGTACTATTCAAAACTAGTCGTGCTTTCTGGATTCGTTATTCGCAAAACACGGAAAGATCGCCTGGTAGTAGCACAGGACACTACTTCACTCTGTGCATTACTAGCACTGTCTTCTATCACACAGGCTGACAGGCAGCCCGTACACGGTACGATACACGTGATGATTAGCCTCCTCAGCTGGACTGTCAAAAATCCATCACTTCATTTATTTTCCTTATCTTCTTTCATTTTACAATAAGCATATACAATTATAAAACTAAACGGCCAGATAAACTAAATTACTGCACTTGGCCCCTGGTGAAGACCGAGTCAAAACGTCAGAAGAGTTGTTTGACGACGTTTCGGCAACGTTAGGAGTCTTTGTCAAAATTGTTTTGCGTGTTTAATGAGTTCTATTGGTTCCAAAATTTCCTTTAGTGATATGTTGACGCAGATACTAAAATTTCAATGTCGAACTTTATAGCGTCAAATAAAAACGCATGTACTTCCACCAGCCAGGAACAACTTTGTAACAAATTGACTTTTTCACAAATCACATATATTGTCCATTATGGATTTTAGCAATTATTTACCAGTATTAAATTTATAGTATATACATATTTTAATCATAAATATAATATTCCATGATGTTTTACTGAAACAGCTTATCAGATTACTGACCATGCAATTTTGTTTTACAGCCACTTCATCAAAGGAGGACCTGCACCGCAGAATCGGAGGTCGGTGCTTCACCAATAACATGAAGGTGGTCTTCAAGGTGTGCTGCCGGCCTGATGAGATGCACAACCAAAGTGAGCACAAATCTTAATTACAGTTAATCTTGATTATTCCCAATCAAGAGCACCGCAAGCTCCAACCAGTGGGGCCAACATTGTGTTTTCCATTTTAAGTTTTCTCCAAATAATACCATAGAAAAAAGATAAACCAGTTTGAAACTACATACGTGAGGATTTATATTATTTTACTTCTTCGTTACTTGCATTTGTTGGTTAATGTTTTAGTATATTTAGTATTTTGATGATACCGAGTGTGATTTACGAAAGGGGAACTTCTAAAGTTGGTGGAACAAAACGGAAACCGGTTTTGAGCTTTTTATGTGGTTATGAGTGAAATGGCAAAACTGAATAAAAAAAAGGTAAGGTTTGTCTTGTTTAACGAGGCGAAGTTAGGACTACAAAGTCCTCTCTACCACTCAACCTCGACCTTTACCTAGTGTCACCGTATTAGTCACATTACAAATGTAAGTGGTGACTGCGGGGATCGAACCCGCGCCACAGGAGTGATGAGCTCCGGAGTCGCGTGCGATACCAATCCGCCATGTATCCGCTAATACAGTATATATATTTCATGGATTTAAGTGTTACCAGTGTTAACAGCCTGCACTTTTGGCCCAATTTTCATTGAATTTTGCATGACTGTTCCAATTGTAAATCTCTTGGTTAAGTCTGACCTGAAATTCCTCTTAGAGGTGGGAAGGGGTCCCGAAAATATGGGTTAATATAAAAACTGCATTTTCGGTCTGATCTGGAGGAAATTGAACTAAAAACTTGTGACCAACCGCATTATAACCAACATGTGTGTACAGAAATCTACAACATCCATTCAACCAGGCTACAAAGGTGCTGGTAAAGTGTTTTTTCTGCGGCTGGTTTTGAGGTACACATCAGAGTTTGGTTACTGGAAATTTGCTACAATTTATGGTAAAGCTTGTGGCTACGCTTTGCTATGTTTTTATGTACACTTTTTTTTCTGGTCTTTTCTACATTTACTAACAATTATTAAGCTATTTAAAATCATTTATCTTTTTTTAACAAAAGTATATTTTCTCATCTATTGTGTTCTGTTTGTTTTAAACCATAGAGTTACGTATGTAAAACCTTTTTACATTCTTGTATTAAGAAAAAAAAGTTCCTTATGACTAACTTATTTCTTTGACCGTGTTAAACTTCATAAAATCATTTAAACTTGATCAATTGGTTTTCTGTTAAGTAAGTAATCAATACAAAATAACCAGTGCAATTTAGGAAATGTATTATTTGTGCTTCAGTGCTAAGACCTAAATTGACCTCGATGAACTCACAACACTGTGCATGTAAAAGCTTGCCAAGCAAGAACACTGATATAAGGAAGGAAGAGGCATGATTGACAGAATGTATAATGTGTGTTTTATTGTTTACAGTAAGCCAAGCTGTGACCACCATGGCGGCTAGTAGCGTGAGCACATCAGCGCCTGTGAGCCACATGCCTTCGCACAGGCCAACGGTAGCTCCGCCACATCCTACCTTTGTGCCCGCGCCTCGGCCCACCTCACACTATGACACTCCCAAACCTACCACCAAGAAGTCAAGTGAGTACCTCTCAACTCAGCCTACACAAGTACATTCAAACAATGTAGATCAGAGAATATAACATTATCAAAGTCTACGTGCATATAGAGTTTCACTGGTGCCTAAGGTGGCAAAACTTTGCTTTTAAAATCATGACAAGTCTTAAGTTCTGGTTTGTGGTTTCAAAAGTCTTGGAGAAATTCAAGATTTCTGAAAATCAGTCTTGGGAGAAATTCAAGATTTCTGAAAATCAGTGCCCAGCGGCAAATCTTGGGGTTCAAAAGTCTTGTGACTGCAGTTCAAGAGTATCTATCAGTGGCAAATTTAGTTTGAGAAGCCTTAGTGGCAACTCTAGATTTCTAAAAGAATCAGGGGCAAACCTCTGGATTGGGGTTACTCACACCTCTGCAGTTATTCAGGTGGTAATAACAGCGGCAAGTATTTCTGTATATCATCTGCAAATGTTAGGACTTAAAGCCTTGGTAGCATCAAAGGAGTTCTGAAAGTCGGCAACAAATCTCAAGTTGTCGGAGCTTTCAAAAAATTGAAAACATTCTGAGAATGTTCTATTTTGTACTGAAAATCGCCACCTTTCAAATTTGCACTTAAGGTGCCAGACAAACAAATAGTGTTGGGTACCTTGCTTTACTTTTAAATTCCATTACTCATGAATGAACAGTTAATGACGGCATTTTACTAACAATGTATCATTGTTTTGTTGCAGATGAGTTTGACAAACATCCAAATGAGGTGGTGAAGAATGAGGAGCTAACATACAACAGAAGTGACGGGTTGAGACCAGTGCTATGGCTCTGTGTGACGGTGCTTGTTTTCTCTCTAGTCAGCCGATAGGTGTCGTCGGCCATGTCTTGTGATGTGACTGTGATGTGTTCTGGAACTGTCCGATAGTCAGTCCACTGCTCCCGGTCACCCTACCTACCCTACCGCCTACCGTACTTATACCCTGACAGCTTTCCGCCCGGCATTTCCATTTCAAGACTGATCGAGCGTCTTGCCTTTGTCCCATTCGTCTTGTAGATATGTCTATTGTCTTATTTGACGTGTCGTGTTTAACGGTCACCACACGTTCGACTATAATTTATTGTACATATGAATATTATTTATTTACTCTATTTAAGCGATCGTTTGGAAACGTTTTGTTACTTTATATTATTTCTATCGTCCCTGTTCGGACTTGTGATTAGTGTGTAATTAACTAACGAAAATGTGAAAAATTTGTAAACAAATTTTATTTTATATTGTACATTTTTGTAGACGACGCCTTTTTACTGTATGTAAGGAGAAATGCTCGCGTTAAGCTGTGGTCACGTCCTGTATTATATAAAGTACTTTGTACAGAGATTATTGTAGTGAATGCGTGTAGCCGAATTAGAACAGATATATTTGTGCCGAAAAGTTATTCGATCCTAGTGTTCTGGAAATTTATTCTACTCGTTCTCGCAGGAGTAGCAGTTTTGTTTTCGGTAGACAACTGTACAGAATATGTTGGAAGTCACGATTTAAAACACTTTTGCCTGTCGGGCCTTTTTATGTAGCCTACTTTAATAACCACTCGTTGCCTACCATTACCCGAGTTTTGGGTGAGTTTTAAATCTAATCGGTATGAGGAATAGGACTGTCGGATCCTGAACTAAGTATTCTTTGGAGAAGAGCGGTTGGCGTTTGCACAGCATTCTCGATGGTGCTTACTAGCCCGTGCCACTATCTTTACTAAGATATGTGCCTTAAAATTTTGACCTCGTCAAGATTTGGCTCAAAATGGCACTTTTACATTGGAACTCAACAGATAACAAGCAGTTTTCAGGAAATCCAAATTATTCCAGCCATAAATATGCCATGCTTCTTCATTTTCATTTGCCTTCTACATCTAACTCATTATTTATGAAACAAGTTAGAAGAACTTGTATAGACATTCCAAATTTCCCGTGAAGGGGTTATTAACTATTATACTTAAGTTCAACAGTAAAATTAACTAATTTGTGTCTTTGAAGGGTGAGTAAAATACCCTCATTGCTTAACATACCCAATTGAACACTATCAAACACTTACTTTTCGTTTTGTATGGAAATAATCAAATATATAGATGAAAAGTAGTTTGGAACTGACATAATACAGTTCAGAATTTCAATAACAATACCTATTACCTTAACAGTAACTGTCTTGAAAGGCAATGTAGTGACGAAGCACAGCAAACTTCTATACGGGCCTGGTGTTGATCATAGCTGGCTCGCTCAACGCTCCCTTCCGTCTCTCTCTTCTCTTCCTTCAACCCTTTCCTCGCCTTAACCTTAACCGTTACTACTTTACAGTGTTATAGATTGCAGTGCCATAATTCTACCGTTTCCGCACATGTCCGTTGCACCTAGCTTAGTGTCGACTGAGTGGTCCTTGTTGTCTGTGCTTTAACTGTTTATTTCGCAGCCTCTTTCATTTTGTGTACCGATGTTCGGTATAAGCTAATTGTTACTGTATCGTATAAATAATTCGTTACAATCTCAACATGATATGTTCGACGTTGTATCTGTGTTACTTTTGTTGTCGAGCAGAAACCACCTAGTGTAAGAACATTGTAAGTGTCCGATTGTCCATCTGAGTATATATCATAGAACATATTAATGGTAATAGTAAATATGTAATAAAATTTGATATTTTCATTATCGATTCAATGTATAGTTTTGCAATGTAAAAGTATATTTTCAAAACTCGCTCAGTAACCGAGTTTTGTGGTTTTATTTCACAATAATTTTTCAATATTGACTTGTAAATTAATGAGTACCTAAATAGCACTATTGGGGTATCATATAGTGAACACTTATTTTCATCGTAATTTAATTAATTACAACCTTGTTATAAACATTAAAAATATATTGATGTGTTAGTTAAATAACCAAATCAACAAATCTAAAACTGCAAGCAAATTTTGAAATTTGAATGTACAGCTTTCTTACTTTCCTCTAATCATGTAACATTTATTCAAAATTAAACATGTAAAATTAATTTCACAATAGTCCACTTTAATTTACCGATTATGCATTGATTTTAAAACCACACTGAATACAACTGTAAAAAGTATGTAGCTAATAACAAATACACACAATCTCTCACAGTAATCATGCATGTAAGCATATGCATGATAATAGTACATAATTATAAACATTTTTTACACTTAAAATCAAGAAATATTCATTTGACTGTTACAGGGATGGTTTATTTATACTGTTTTGTTGTATTTAGAAGATAATTTAGTAATTTATATTACCATAATCTGAAGCCGTCAATCTTTTGTAATTAAGACGTGTCATTGTTGCTGAAAATGAGTTTTGTAGATTATATAAAAATAATTGTTTATGGCAAATGTGATATCTGATGTAATATAAGAAATGTACGATTGTAATCTTCATGAGAGTGTATCACTATTATTTTACCTGTTGTATCATAATACAATTGCACAACTGCAAGAGATAAATGTATAATAAATGAATCTTCCTATAGATAATCACTGTCCATTATTTGTATGTAATTGTCAAGTTTTGTATTATTTGATGACAAATCTCTTTGTTTGAAATACTGGGAAAATAAATTATACTTATCACAAATGACAAGCCAGCCTTTTATTGATGGTATTTTCCTTTAGGAAATTTGCAAACAAGATAAGTGAATTGACTTACTATAAACTTAGGCCCCATTACCGACAAGTGTGTTACAAAGCTAATGTATAATCTTGTAAAAACATGTTGAGCATTTGTTCGAACGTGGCATATTTTTTACCAAACTAATTTGCTGAAAAAACAGGTAATTTTCAACACTTTCTGTTCCTGCATGATTTTTATTTGAAAAGTAATTGTACATTTAATTTGAAAGCTTAACTGTTGCAACAGTTAATATTTATAGATGCTACAGCTTGGGAGCAAGTTTAAAACTAATTTATTTTGATCGGTTTGCTACCTATCTCTCCCAAGAATATTTTACTGTTGACTCATGATAAAGGTTAGAACTAGACCGAATTATATTTATTTATTTGAATGTGAGTGTTTATTGAGTTGAAGTCCGACATCTGAGTCCAATGACATACATAGTAGTTATAGATACCACTTGTTAACATATCAGTTGGTTTCCCATTCCTACTCCCCTGTCTCCCATACAATGTACATACCACACCGTACTCAGTACTCACTACTCAGTACTCAGTACTCACTCTGGTGACCATCGCATCCTGCCCCCACCCAACCAAACCCGTTTAAGTGTGTCCCTTAATCTCAGTATATGTCCAGATATCTTAGATTATTAAATTCTATTGTAGACGTTTTATGTAAAAAATATTCATATATAAATATATATACATAAAAATATATATAGATTTCTATCTATATGTACTTTTATATATGTATATTGTGCACCTTAGTCATTACACTAAGCTATATTATGAAAATGTTAATTTTATAACTGATTTTTGTACAAAATAAATAACTGTAATGTATGACAACACAAAATGGTTCTTTTGATTTATTCCTTCCTCTACAAAAGCTATAAAAATACAGTACAATTATTTTTAAAACAGTTTTAAATAAAATAGGATTTGAAATTTAAGTTTGTTATGATACTTGAGTTTGTCGGGCTACAGTGTAAACATTTCCAGCAGAAATTTAAAAACTTATCTGATCAGTGTTAGAAAACGGCAAAAGTCTTATAAAAGTAACAGTGTTCTAAATTTTTAAACATTAATAGATAAAATACCTGTTGGGTGCCTGTAGACCTTTTGAAGAGAGTCTACAGGCACCCAACAGGTATTTAATCTATTAATTGATATATCAATCAAAGCCTATAGGCTTTGAGACTGGATATAATAAAAATTTTAAACATTGATACAAACTTTAAAACTTTCATTTTTTAATGCACAACCATAAGTCTATACCATATTATCTATATTATACAATCAAGAATGTTACCTTCAAGATTATTTGGAACAAACCATTTCAAAAAGAAAAATTAATTACAATGAAAATAGTTTAATTTTAGATAGTTAACTGGTTAACCTTTATAATGCTGGAATGCACAGTTCTAAGAATAAACTGCTTATTATGAGTGCCAAGCCTATGATTGTACATTAAGCTCCGGTATATTAATGGTACAATACTTATGATAAACAAAATACCCATATTTTTATATTATATTCTTTAAAAGTATATTTGTAATTTAAGAGTGCCGGATAGAGCCCGAGTGGCCTCTATTCAGGATGAGGAATTTAACATAGGAAAATTTGAAAACGATGTTTTAAGTAGATTAAGTGTATTAAAATGGGAAAAGTGCTTAAATAGAAGCATAGATCCATTAATGCTGCAGCAAATTTTATTGTAAGGATTCAAGTTCTATGTTCTTATGGGAAAATCAAGTTTTAACCTTCCAGAGGTTTTCTCCGGGTGTATATTTTGTTGTTCCATTTTTATTTTTTTTGTTCATGTGTGCTGACAGTGCTGAGGGCTGGGGTACCTTAGGCACCTCTTTCTAGGAGCTGCCACATCAACTTTCACCCTCATTCCTCAACCCAAGCCTAAGTCTGCCGCGGCACGGAGCTTGCCACCGTATCTTACTGCTCGTGCAACAGTAATCCCGGAGTTTAATTCTGTGTGTTACCTCTAGTGATTAGGTTTTCTTTACTTTTACAATAATTAGCTTTATTGTTAAGTTGTTATTTTACGTGATAACAAGGTATATTAGTTGTTTAAAAAATACAAATAAATAAATTCAAATTAAATTAATGCAAGTTTGATCATATTATAACTTTTCCATAGAACATTTTTCTTCTTGATACCATTTATATTTGACTTTAAACTATTAATTTATCTGTAATAATGTTTTTTTAATGGGAGTACAGTGTGGCATGTAGTTATACAACAATCTATACACTCTGTGCGTCTTTTATTTCATAACCTGGAGGAAACCTCTGTGTGTCACCTTTCATGATTTGAAATCCATGACCCCTGGAAGGTTAATCAATCTAATTATTAATTTATTATTTGACAAAAGTACAAGTTATAGCGTTTATATGCAGCAGCCTTTCTAACTCTATTCTTCCATTGATACAGAATTTTGATTTGAGTTTTGGGATGAAATTTAAGGTCACAGCTACTACTGCACACCCTTAAGGTGCAGGAGTCATTACAAACCAAGGCTTCCAGTATAAACCGTGTCAATTGGCTATTTACAATACTGTATCTACAATGCCAAAGGTTTCAGTAAGTCCACAGTCTCAGCAAGACCACTGAGGACGCTTCATTGCAAAATGATTGAAACTTCGCCCGGGCAATGTAGATGATAGATATTGGAAATAGCCAATTGACACAGTCTATACAGGAAGCACCTGAAACTTAACCCCTTTGCTAAAATTACGCTTTGCGTTCTTGTCAGGGCCCAAAAATACCATACATTGAATGGTTTCAAAATGGCGGCCAAAAAAGTAATCTTTCGCTATAACAGCAGATTGGGTATTCCGATTTTAGTGAAATTTTAAATTCGTTTTCCCTTCATGACCATTATGTAGTAAAATGTGCAGTAAAAGGTCATGTAAGTCTGATGCCGAAAGCGAACAGCCTCGTAACGCCCATGATAATACAGGACGAAAGGCTGAGGCCGAACGCGGAAGTGAGGCTGTGAATGTAGTGGACTAGAGTTACAATTAGAATAACAAATTGCAAAGGAAATTCGCTTCACTCATGCTGGCTTTCGCTTAGCTGCCTGGTTTAATTTTTTTAATGCTATTTTAAAAGTTAAAACCAAATTAATTATATGAAATTACAATACATCAGTACATACAATAACAACATGATATTATATGGAGGAAACAGCCCAAGTCCAAAATATCATACCAATTGCAGATGAACCATAATATAATAATTTATTAAAAATCACTCGCTGTTACTTCCTACATACTTATTCCCTCTCCATGTACTGAAAGGCTCCATGACGTCATTCTTTGAGGCGGAAATAAGTAAACCTTACCTGTTAACCCGCTTTACATTTTGTTGATCACAAAATTTTGAAGTTTGGAAGTATTTAAAATAATATTTCAACGTTTCTAGACTATTTTATTTTTTAAATTTCCGCACACTTTGTTGGCATGAACGGAGGAGCTGGAAGGTTAAAGGGGTTAGCTAACACCCTGCAAAATCCTGAATCAAGAATCATGAACTTAACTATATAATTTATTTTATTTGTCCTGTTATTGTGTTAATCCAATCTTTATTTATATGAGCTTTATTTTCCTTTTTGTAAACTCTATAGAATTTGAATATGCATTTTTATCATCAATAGTATATACGCCTTACTAATTGTCCTTAAGCATAAGAATGCTTTATTGTCATTAAATATGAATGCAATAGACATAGTCAGAGTTACAACATTGTACAAATAATTGCTGAACATTAAAGTATCACAGTCAAAATATTCTTGAATAGAGTACAGTGGATAGTTTAGCAAACACTCTGTTAAACGTACTATAAATCTAGATATAGGCTCAATACTTCTTAATGCTAATGGTAACTTATTGAACATGTTAATACCAAGAATTTTGTAACTTTTAGTTGCTTTACTTACATACGTACCCAGTTGCTACATACATACGTATAGCAAATATTGACATTGTCATTTAAAAGCATTAAGTTATTATTTTGTCTTAGTTAAAAGTTGTTACAGCATTGTCAAATATAACACATAAACATTAAAATAGTTAATATATATAAATAATTTAAATACTTTAATTTGATGAAGGACAACCCCCGTTGGTGAAGGGTTAGGGGGAAGAAAACTAGGGGAATGTATCTTTAAGATCCCCTTAGTCAATCAAGCTGAGTTTTAGACGAAATAAACCATTGCTAGACATCCTATTGCTAAATCCTAATTGAAAGGTACGCAAAGCGGATCGTGGTCATAGAGGGTAATGGGACACGGGCCCGCATAGTGCCCAGAGGACTCACCACAACACCCAGAGCCCTATTTTCAGAGCAAATACATTTTGAAAGCAAGATATACAATACTAAAACTGTCTATTACATGACGTACTTTTTCAATTCATCTGAAAAAACTGTGTCCAGGTGCTGCATGGTTTAAATTAAAACTTTCACTTCTAGCAGTATAGTATTGTGTTTTCCCGCAAAACATTTAGAACACATCACAACTTGCATGGGGAATTTGTTTTGCACCCTCATTAGTAGTTGACTCACCTTGCCCCTTGGTAATAATATAATTCTAAAAATTATTTTTATTCCCAGTCGTAGGACCTTCTTCGAAAGTCATTCTTACCTTTCGGTTTTGGCCTGTAGATCTTATTATGCAGTTGTTTAATTCGGATGGGATTTCGTAGCAGTTGTGCTATACATCATCAGTGAAAGCCAATGAAAGTTACGAGATTTAAGCACATTGACGCATATGGCCCAGATTTTCTTATGAATAAGAAAGGGGACGTAAAGAACTCAATTTTGTTCAAATTCGCACGGCAAGTGGAAAGACAGTTGACAGCAGTGGAAGAAGCAAACCAAACCAGCCCCTGGGGTTTTCCAAATCCTAACAGAATAGAACCTTCCGCTCCAGCACGACCCACCCTTGGCCTACTAGAAAAAAGGAGGTTTTCTGTTACTAGTAGAAACATTTTCAGTGACAGCGCAAGTTCACTCGGGCTCGGGCGATGATGTTTCGCCACCGCCCCCGATTCGCAGACCGCGACCCGTGAACGAGTGCAAGTGTAAATAGTGATGTAAAGTGACTGTATAGTATATATATATACAAGTTTTTGTTATGTAAATAGACTTTCACTGATGTAGCACAACTGCAACGAAATGCGTATCTGAATTAACAACTGCATAGTATGATCTACAGGTCAAAACTAAAAGGTAAGAATAATAAAATAATGTCTATAACTTTTACTATACTTTGTATACTGAAATGTCCTAAATCTTCATCTTCTAACCTGCTAAACAATAAACAATCCTGAAACTGAAGTTATTATCACTATATAAAATGATGTCGCGTCACCGCGTTATACCTATATGCGATGATTATGATCTCTTATAAAACTCTTATGATGTGAAGATCGGATACATAGAAATGGATCTAGCTAGCTTATAAACTTATGCCGAACAGCTAGATAACTAATCACACACATTTCAACAATGGTTGAATTATAAAGTTGTAAACATTAATAACTACAATTTTTACAAAGTCAGTGTTTCAAAGCAAAGTATAAAGTATTAAGTTCTAGTTTGTTGTATATTTTGTAGTGTACTGTAAATTATTGTATATAATGATCGTTGGTTAAATGGAAGATGACTTTAGATTACTTTTTATTATATACTTCTTATAGGTGTTTATCATTCCTGTAGGCCTACCATCAGATGAAGCTGATTCCAAAGTGGAGTGGTGGACCAAAGGACCATGGAGTGGACCACAACCACCAGCATCAGCTGAACATCAAAACTAACGGTGATTGACGAGTTGTCAATTTTGTTTTCAGTTGGGTTTACAATGTCAACTTACTATAGTGATTTTAAAATATGCCTGTTCAGTTAATGCGTTGGAATAAATGCTCAACTAGAATCACAATGGTTACAAATAATGGACGTGCTTGCAATGATAAGGCTGAACCGCTGAACCCCGTATTACGTGTGCAAGAACAATGAATAACATCTAAAGGTAATAATCACTTGTATTGTATCTGTCTAGCTTAGGTATTTCTAGTGCTTTTGGACGTACGAGTCGGTCAACAATTTGTTTATAGCCTTCAGCTTAGTTTAAGCCTTCAATAACACGATAAAGCGCTAGCCTACCTAAAAAACTGAAGCGACAGGGACACTAAGTAAAAAGTACAGCAATGTCTTTATTGTCTATAGAGATAATCTTTGCCAATCCCTAGGCTAACTTCTTAGATAACATTGAAAAGGTGAAATTTTACTTTATAAACATGTATCTCTTCTGTAAGGGGTCTATTTAAATCTAAAAAAATAGGCCCTCCAATAGATTTGAGCAAGATGGTGCAGGCCTATGTCTGGGCTTTCAAAACCTGATTAAAGTAAGCATTACATACTATTTTTCAATTGCTTTTTTACTCAAATGTAAATACATAAGTCCAAGTAAATAAATATACATAAATAAGCCATAAATTAGACCTAGGCCCTACTTAGTACATTTCTCTCAACGAGAGCAAAACTATCACACCCATTGAACTGTTGGTATTTTCTGTTAGAGTTTTCAAACCAAGATTATATTTTTTTCAATTTGGTCTATTCAAAAGTTACTTTTATTGTTACCAAAGGTGTTCTATCTGACTTGTAGGGTGTAAGTATATGCCCCTATACACTTTTTTTACCAATCGCATAATTAACCCATTGGCAACCCCCATTCAAATCAATAGATTATATCTGTAGCCCACCACCGCCTATTTGCAGCATTCTTGTTCCTATCCAAAGACTGACGATTGCTTGGGTTCATCAAAATGGACAACCGCTACAAATACTGCAGGTCTATTTTATAAATCTTTGACGGTATATGTTAGAGACTTGCTTTGATAAGCGTGGACTACGGGAAAGCTTGCCGCACCAGTAAGGTGCTTGGTCAGTGGGTTGAACACTTCTGACGTCACATTTGTTGACGACAGTTGGCAACATTTCAGGCTACACTTAAGCCTGTGTGTAATGTACTTTTTAGTTATAATTGCTATGAACTATCCAGTAACTTTATTGAATAAATATAATTATGAAATAATATTAATTAATTCCGTTACACATTATGTACTTTGGGGGCCAACTACACAGGTTGAACCCTACTTTTACAATATACACCAAGCGCAGCCTATCAGCCTTAATTAGAATACATTTTTCAGTATCAACTTGAAATATATTGAGCTATAATCATCCATACAATCAAATTTGACTCGTGGGGTCGGGTAAACTTCACGAGCAATAGGCCTGGGCTGTCGGAAAGTTGTTTTCTTGATACCTTGATGAGAGCAGCCGTTGACCAGTAGACTGGAATGGGCCTTGTCAAAAAGGCGCCTTCTTAAACGCGCGGGCAGTGGTACTGATCTATTTGCTGGGGTTGGTACCGAACCATCAATGAGCACAGTTACCTGTTAATTGTATATACTCTGACAACACACAAAATTAATATAAATGAGACAGCAAAGGCAAAATAAAGATACAAATTTGCATTGTCTTAACTTTCCTTATCATCCCAAACATATCTCTACTCTTTCTAATCTACGTCAATGATGTTGGCTCATTGGTACACCACGGGCGACTCGTCCAGTGCGCAGATGACACGACTCTCTGTTTCAATGCAAAGACACTAGCAAAACTGGAAAAAATCATATTCATGGAGCTCAACAGTTCAATTCAACACTTCAATGAGCTCAACCACAAAACAAATCATCTTTCATTAGTTTTTGTTTGGGACAGTCGATTTCAGATTGTAGCCCTACAGTCATGTTGGATAAAACTGTGATCGAAGATGTCTTCTCGACAAAATTCCTTGGAATACACCTTGATCGAGGGTTGACTTAGGATTGTCACGTAGACAGTGTCTGCTCAAAATTAGCCTCAGGCATTTATGTTTTGAGGCAATTGTCCAAATATTGCCCCACTCAGGTATTGATGACTTCTTACTATGGACTAATCTACCCACACCTGGCCTACGGGCTAGTCAATGAACGAGTGTTCATTCTTCAAAAACAATATTTAAAAGATTGAAACTGTTGACTTTACCCTGTCTCTACATTTTAGAAACATGTATTTAAAAAATGTAAATGCAACCTTGTAAAAGGTATAGGTACTCTTACGAAACCAGAGACAGGGAAAACTATCAAACTGGGAGACACAGAATGATGGTTCATGAACGTTTGCCATCACAGGCAAGAGATCAGTTTGTCAACAGACTTCCAAATTAATTCAAAAGTGCCCCATAGCCAAAGGCTTTCAAAGATTGTCTAAAATCAGTCTTGGTCGCAGAAGCATTTTACAGTTCAAACGAGTTTTGGGCACAAAATCGGGAGACTTGAGATACAAACAGACTGACAGATGGGTAAGATTTGGTAGATGGGGAAAATTTGAGTGAATGGGAATAGTATGAATGTACGTAACTTACATTTTACACTGAAAAAAGGATTTAAGGAAAGGAAAAGAAGTGGGAGGTACAGAAAACCCTATATTTCGTTTGTATACAAACTTTTCAAGAGAAGAGAGGTAGGAAATGAACTTATTTACAAAACAAAAACAACTAATGTAAACATTACAAAACATGTGTCTATCTTGATATTAGCTAATTTTGCAAGAAGTTAAAAAGTTAAAAAATATAACAAAGAAATAATACACATTTCTGATACATACTATAATTTGGAAAAGAAATTTAGAAAGACCATTAACGAATATTGAAAGGTAAGCTAGCCAAATATTACGTTAATGCTATCAGGCAATTTAGTCCTTAAAACTTTTTGATGGGCAACTTACATGTGGGTTGATGAAATGCGATTTGAATTTTGAAATTGGTGGACACTTTTTAAAGAAAAACACTTATTAAAACTTTGGTAATGTTCCATTGCATGGGCTGAGATTGGATTGGTAGCAATTTTCAGATTAGAGTCACTTATTACCTTCTTCTTTGTCTGTGACTGACCAGGGTCAGATTGACAGCGTCAAATGAAATTTAAAAACTATATACATATATACAAACATACAAGATGGCGGCACGATACGCTTTATCTCAGTGTTATGTGCCGGGCATTATCAAAAAACTCCCTGAGAGAGTAGAACGGGTTGGCCAATAGCCATTCTCTCACTTTAGCTTTGAAGGCGTTCACTTCCAGGTTTCGTATCGTCTCATGAAGGGCGTTGAAGAGGCTGATCCCTATTGCTGGAAAGCTGTCTCGCGTTCTTGACACTACGATTCTTATTCATACGAATATGCAATGGATTGGTGGTTTGGCCAATGTAGTCTTTAGGGCAAGTCTTACTCAAAATTTGTTAAACTGCATTACTAGAATGATAATCCATTCTACCAACTATTGGGTAAGACCTGTTCGTAGACTGGCTAGTAAAGTCGTAATGGGGTCATAATTTGGCAGGGTTTTGCAGCGAGCTTTTGAACAAGGTTGGGAACCAAATTTGTTGTTGTTACTAGTCATTGGAAGTTGCTCATTTACATCAGGTAGTTTAGGTTTCACAAACATTTTTTTGAGGTTGGGTGGTCTTTTAAATACAATTCTAGGGAGTGTTTTAATAAGGTTCCTAGTCACAGGAGAAGATTGTACAATGTTATGAGACTTTTTAATGATATTATTAATTTAATGAAGGCCGGGGTGATAAGTAGTTAGATTTAGAATTAGGTTTAGTATTTCTTCGTTTATTAGTTTGCCTATTGACCTAATATTCTGGATAACCTCGATTTATGAAGGCATTTTTAAGCTGACCAATATAATGATTGTAATCATCAATGTCTGAACACACAATTTGAGTTCTAATCCCAAGACTTTTGGAAATAGATTTTTTTATGTGACCTGGATGGCAACTGGTATAATGTAAATATTACATAGGGTTAGTGTTTTTGACATGAATTTTGGTTTTGATATTTCCACTGTCTATAAAAACATCAACATCTAAAAATGTAACTAATTTATCAGAAATCTTCCACAAAAAATTTAAAGTCTAAAGTCGAGAACAAATTTAGTTGGTTTAAAAATAGTTGGAGGTTTTCGAGTTCATGCTGCCAAATAATAAAAATATCATCAATGAAGCGAAACTACCTCAAAGGTTTCAAATTTTGATAGTTCAAGAATTTTTCTTCGATCAAGCCTACAAACAAATTAGCATAAGATGGTGCCATCCCGGGTACCCATAGCTGTATCTTTCAGTTGTAAGTTATTTTTGTCTAAAACTTAAAATTGTTCATTTGTTAGTACCATGGTGACTAGAGTAGATAAGAAAGAAGCAGAGGGTTTTACATTGGCCAGTCTTAAATTTAGCGTTCTGTTTTTACGCTGTCTGTATGTGGAATGTTAGTGTAAAGTGATTCAACGTCCACTGAAGCAAGAAGTCAGGAAGATGATTGTTGATTTTAGCTAATTGTTCAAGGAAGTGCTTGATGTGCGACTTGAAGGATTTGGCAATACTAAGGTTGAAGATTCAAATCAATGTAACTGGAAATTCTCTCCCTCAACAATCCGTAGCTGGAAACTATTGGTCTTCCGGGTGGAGGTCTGGAGGGCTTATATGCGTTTTTGGTAACAAATAGAAAACAGGGTTCGGCATAATACTTCTTTGGGAGCTAACTGTAAGCTATGTATGTTTGAAAGGGATCTAGATGTGAATGAATGCAACGATTTAGATCAAATGATGGACGATTGAGATACAAGCTTGTAAACATGTCAATACAATCAAATATTTATTTTTTATATGTTGACCGTTCACTCAACCTGGACCTAAGACCTGTACGACCATTTTTTTTGTAAATTCGGTTATCACATCACAGGTGTTTTCATACTGCGGTGGAACTCCTCAAGTATAGCAAGTACAGCGAACCAGTATTTTCGAGAAATACGTCATAATAGCTTTCAATTATTATAATTACATTTTAGTACTTGTTATTTGGCTGAGATTGAATAATATTAACTGTTTATGGAAACACATTACCGAAAGGTTCTTAAATAAATTCATCAGATTAAAATAAAGGAGAGAAGAGTTTAAACCTAGCTAGCAAGCAAGCTTGTACCATGGCGTCCCTATCCTCTGTGCTGCCAGTAACTTCTTAATTTTATCTTATGTCTCTTTTACAGTGTTTGGACCGGTCCAGTGCATGCTATTAGGATAAAAAATGGGAGACACAGGCAACCAAGAAGGAGCCACAGCAGTCGGACCAACAGTAACTCCAAAGAAACGCAAACCAAGGTCAAGAAATAAAAACAAAAATAATGCTTCTAAAAACAGTCAAGAGGTTAAAAAACCCAATGAAAATATAACTACAGAAGGAACAACACCAAGCTCAGATCATCAGGTAGCAACCCCTAGCTCAACACCAACTCGAGGACATCGACCTAAGGATGAAGGGAACCAGACAGGGGCTAACAAACAGATCTCAACACCTCAACCTCACCAATCTCTACCTCAACAACCCAAACCCCAACAGCCCAAGTTTGGAGGACCTAAACCACAACAGAATAAGAAAAACCCTACTACCCCTAAAAGAACCAATGTGGCCAAGTGAGTATGTTTATCTAGAATTTTACAGTTTCAATTTTCTTGGGGTGGGATTTGTTAGACAAACTTAAGAGACGGCCGGATAGAACGGCTAACTATGGTTGGTTCTTAGGTTTCTAATAGTGTACTTGGGGTGGGGATTTGTTAGACAAACATAAGAGACGGCCGGATAGAACGGCTAACTATGGTTGGTTCTTAGGTTTCTAATAGTGTACTTGGGGTGGGGATTTGTTAGACAAACTTAAGAGACGGCCGGATAGAACGGCTAACTATGGTTGGTTCTTAGGTTTCTAATAGTGTACTTGGGGTGGGGATTTGTTAGACAAACTTAAGAGACGGCCGGATAGAACGGCTAACTATGGTTGGTTCTTAGGTTTCTAATAGTGTACTTGGGGTGGGGATTTGTTAGACAAACTTAAGAGACGGCCGGATAGAACGGCTAACTCTGAACAGTTATAACATGGGGTAAAATTAACCGAATTAAGAACAAGTTAATGTAATTTCGCGAGATTTTTTTTTCTCTGGAAGCATAGAACTATTGAGGCTGCTTCATATAAATACTAAAACTTTAAACTTTCGTCATCTAATAAATTTTGTACTTCTAAACTAAAAACTCGATTTTTCCATAAGAATATAATATTTGAAATTCAGTAATTCAAACTATATAATATATTTTATAACCAAACTCAATTTTCCCTTTTCATATGCAGCAGTACTAATAACTCTAAGCTTCCAGCACGTTTTAGTTGATTAACCTATCTGAAACATCGTTTGCAAATTTTCTTTTTGAATTCCTAATCCCATTTGAACGCCACTCAGGCTCCTATCCGGCCGCCTCGTAAAGTATGGAGTGAGGACACTTTCATTTGCTTTCCCTATAGAGTTAATAAACATTTTCTTTAAGAGTTGTTAATTCTTTAGCAAATTTCCATTTGCTATTCATTTCTATAGCAAGAAGGAACGAAACGTAGGTCCAAACGGTTTGCAGTTTTGAGCTTCCTAACCCCTTTTGAGTAAAGCTTAATCAAAATCAGGGCTGTTACAGTTTTCTCTTGGCCAGAGTGGGCTTCCCAGGGATCATGAGTGAGTAAGTGGTTGCATTCCCTTGGCCTAGGCCTCGGAGACACTTCTAGACAGCTCTGTGTTGGGATATCTCCACCCAGGGGCCTCTGACATGCCATTGTTTTGTTTTTTTGTGTTGTCTTCCTTGACCTGAGTCTGCGAAGACGGATTTGTATTGGTTTTTGTCTTTGTTTGTTTGCCTGGTGTTCCCACAAGTAGCTAGGGAAATAGGTCGCCTTGAGCAGAGCCCCGAATTACCCAAGGAAGGTTAGATACTACGGGAGGTCACCCGGTATCCCGCAGGCTCCGTTAAAGACACAATTACCCCTGTGCCATACACCTCTTGGCAGAGATCTCATGATACCCTAGGGTTGGGCGGTGGGGTGAGGAAGGAAGAGGAGTCTGACTGGAATTGGGAGTGGGAAGGAGAGGACGGGGTTAGGATAGGGCAACCACTGGGTTTGGACGGGACCCAGTGGAAGGGCTGCTAGCACAATTTCCTTTGATGTTACCCCACACAAATGGAACTAGCGCTAGTATTGATAGGAGTTGCCTTTTCCCAAAGAGTTTTTCGGAACTACCAGCCTAGATCCGCCAGAATCTGTTAAAGCACGGTCACCAACGTGGAGGATGCAGCTGGGCTTGCACAGTGCAGGAGTTGAGGCAGTCTCTATATGTGCGGCTGCCCCAGCCCCAGCACCTTTCCGGACGGTCTTGGGTGTGAAGAAACCACCAGGTTACTTGACAGGCAGTCCTGGAGAACTTCGCACACCCTTGACCCCATACTTGCGGCTAAGCGTCAGCTATGTTTATTTGTATATGTTTTCTTCTCCTACACTCACGATGGCATCCCCAAACAATATTCACATATTATGACTTAGTATCTTATTAAGTTCTCTTCTAGGAATTAAAAAATTAACTTTCGGGGTCCATGGCTCTTTTTTTTAAAGTTAAGATTAAGTATCCTTTTACTTGTGTACAAAATTTGTCTTATGGTTGTATTTTTAAGATTGATTTTGAGTTGTACTTTGACAGTTCGCAAACGGCACCAAATACTCCTCCAGCTGCTACCAGTAAAGTTGAGACGAACGTCAAAGATGAAAAGAAAAGACAAATGGATCATCAACGGAAGCAAGCTGAAGAAGCCAGAAGGAGACATTGGCATATGTATTTCCTTGCCAAGCCTAATGATCTCTTGACTTTAGATCGCAACCAAGTTATTGTCCTTCAATCGGTAAGTGCTTTTTACACATCTTTAAGCTTCATGTCATTCACCACTTGAGTCCAAGTGTAAATACTTGACACGAGCTTCTTGTATACAGTCTGTGCAAATGTACATTGTAATTATTTGTAATTTTTAAACCCAGAAGTGTCTGCCATTGACTCAATCTCAAAACATAATTAGTTAATTACTAAATTTGTATTACTTCTGAAGATTTGATTAATCTCATTTGAAATTGATTTTTACAAACATGTGCACTGGTAGTAGAAATAGTAGTTTTCTACCCAGAAGTGCCAGTTTTCTTACAACACTTATATTTAAAGTAATTTTGTATACAGGGTCTTTCATTAGTGGGCAAATTTTGTTTGAATCTTTGCCTCGTAGCATCTCCTCATTCCTGCCCACGCGGGAGTATCGTCTTGGAGCGCTCCGACCTCGATAACACTGCTCTGTACTTGGGTCTATTGGGTAGAAATTCGGGAGGTCACTGCTAGAATGTGGGACTATGTACTTTTTTGTAATTTTTGAAGTAAATATGTAGATTTTCAGCAGCAAATTTCATTATAACAATAAAGGTTTTATTTGAGTTTAGGTGTATTGTACACAACTGTCATATTCTTCACAGTAACATTATTATATAATATATAAATTATGTAATGGTTTAAATATTGACACCTGTTATTGTTTTATTTTTCAAAATTGGTAGTGTCTACTCGAAAGCTGTCAAAATGTAAGTCGAAGTAGTTTATTGGTGAGCCATCCCATCTACAAACACACCTATACAACACACTTATTTTACCTCACCACTTCAGATTTTGATAAAATTTTGCACACTGATTGTGGGTGCCAAGATTAAAAGAAATTTGTATCTCAAGTAGTTTTGGACAGTTTTCAAACGTGAAAAACAGGCTAATTTAAATTTTTTAAATTGCTCTGGGAGCTCTCCTACTCAAGCTCGAGACATGGGAGAGGTGTCATTGGTTAGCATTGTATTCTCCTTACAAGAATATAAAACATGACATAGATTGTAATAGAAAATATTTTGTCAAAATGCAAATCAAAACTTTATGTAGGGGTTTTCAAAAAATTAAATAATTGAAAAGTTTCAAAAAATACTATATTTAGTAATACATAGAACATTATTATACGAAATACATAATATAAATGTGGAATGATGGGTCAAATAAATTGGAGTCAGGCAAATAAATATAGGCTAATACTAACATGAGTGTTTCTCAAAGCATTAAATTAGATTAGATTGTTCGGGAATGTGGCTCTAGACCACGTGCACGTCAACCCTTTGGTTTATTGTGCTGGCTCCCTGTTCTCCTAATTAGGCAGCCCCACCCCCGTTTGCTTACAAAGCTTGAGAATCGGGGATGGATGTAACTCCTGCCACTCAGGCTCAAGACTACCTTCTAGGCTTAAGGACTCGCATTCCATAAGAACGTGTTTTGCGGTCTCAGGAGTACGCTCACATAACCTACAACTAGTATCTCCTGTGTGGCAACCCATTTAGGCTAGGGATTTCTGAAATGCCCATGACCTGTGATGTACGAGATTACTAGTCTGATGTTCTGGCGACTAAGACTGGTCAAATGTTTAGTAAGTATCCTTGATGGATTCTTGACTAAAAGTTTCCTGGCGAGTTCCTGAGATGGTTGTTGTATCCATCGTTTATTGTGTCGCACATTTGCCCTATCAGCTAGCTTAGTTTTACAAGGGAGGGACTGATTCCTACCGCAAGTTCTGGACCGGCAAAGGATGACAGCGCTTCCTTTCTAGCCAGCAGATCAGCTTTTTCGTTCCCTTTAAAACCT
This sequence comes from Matsumurasca onukii, assembly GCA_018831715.1. NCBI lineage: Eukaryota > Metazoa > Arthropoda > Insecta > Hemiptera > Cicadellidae > Matsumurasca > Matsumurasca onukii. The sequence goes on from CM032064.1 coordinate 30,054,766, forward strand.
TGATGCCCCAGTGTCTATTCAAGCCGAACGTTGTTACTGCTTGCTAGAGCCCGGAGCGCTTGGGAACATTCCCCGACAATGCAGGAGTTGATAAGTGGACAGTCAAGCGCTCTAAGGGTAGCCTGACTGTCTGAGAAGATTACTTTGTGTTTATCCCTTGTACCAATAGATAACTCTAGATAAGTGCAAGTGAGGATTGCGAAGACTTCTGCTTGAAACACTGTACACAAACCTCCCAAGCTACCTGAGAGGTTGCTTCGGCCCGGACTCTGTGTGCCCCGTAGCCAGCCTTTCTTTCCATCAATGAAACGTCTGTGTACCAGACTCTATAGTTATTGATAGTTGAGAGAGATTTGTCAGTTGCCCACTGTAGCCGTGATTCTATGCTGACTGTAAGGTCAAAGAGGTATTGCCCCTCCATATAGTCAGACCTCATAGTGAGGAGCGGTTGCTTGGGGATGGAGTCTAAGGCTCCCACATGTCCCGAAAGAGACAGACCCCTTTTTAAAAGGCCCGAAATAGAGAGTTTGTACCTGAATTTCCTAGCCTCCATTTCAATGAAAATGTCTAGGGGGTTAGATTGAGCAGTACCTCTAGCGCCTCTGTGAAGGTGCTAGTGAATGTTACCCAAGCATGCCAGTCTTAGGCTGCTTAGTTTAGTCTTTACAGTGCTCTGCCTGGCTTTTGTTTACCAAACTAGAGAGGCGTAAAAGATCTGGGGCCTTAATACGGCTTAGTAGGCCAAAGCAACATGTGGATCGCATAACACCCTAGGGTTAGGCGGTGGGGGGAGGAAGGAAGAGTGGTCTTACTGGAATTAGGAGTGGGAAGAGAGGACGGGGTTAGGATAGGGCAACCACTGGGTTTGGATGGGACCCAGTGGAAGGGCTGCTAGCACAATTTCCTTCGATGTTACTACACTGGCACTAGTGCTAGTATTGATAGGAGTTGCCTTTTCCTACCAAGGAACTACCAGCCTAGATCCGGCGGAATCTGTGAAAGCAGGGCCACCAACAAGCAGGATGCAGCTGGACTTGCATAGTGCAGGTGTTGAGGACGGTGTTGGGTGTGAAGCACCAGGTTACTATATCTAGGCAGCCTTGGCTGTCCAGGAGAACTCTGCACACCCTTGACCCCTTCACAAAGCATGGTTTTGGATCATTAACTGCCAGAATAAGAGTTTTTCTGTTATATTCTTGAACAATGACTTTTGGACTGAAAATTAGTCTTTTTATTAAAATAACAATATTTTTTAACTTTGCTGAACTTTAACATAAAATCAGTATTTATCAAAATTAAAAGGTAAATATTAAATAACAAAATTTATAACTTCTATTCAAAACATTAATTTTATAGTACATTTATTTTAATATTTACATACAAGTTAATATGAAAGGTTTCAATATTAATTAAATAAAAAATCATGTAAACTAAACATTAATATGAATGCAAGTTGCAATTCTAGTCAAAAAAGAGGTTTGTCTGTAATAAGTGCCGTCCACGTTTGTTTCATATATTTTTGAAAAGCCAATTGGGTTGGTCAACATCACTTTTGCTAAGATTCAAAATTGGGGTTAAAGGGTTTACTGTAGTCAAATGTCAACAGACACGATCGAGACTCACAGGACACTTGGATGTTTTGGGTAGGAAAACGATCTGGACAGTCAGCTTTAAAGGAGAAAAGTTATTTTAATTTGATCTTGTTCTTCAACTTTTTTCCAGAACATATCCCACCCATCAGTTGTTGTCATACACTGCTTAAGTGTAGCCTGATATTTCATTTAGCTTTCGTTAATCCTGTGATTTTGTAACCTGCATATTCCACCCTAAAAAATCAGCTGGTTTTTACCAATACACTTGTTACACTTTTTGGAATAAATGCGTGAAACTGCTGGGTTTCTTTTGATTGCCAAATCTCGGGGTTAACAATTTTCCAGATTCAATGTAGTACTCTTGTGTGGGAAAGACACAAGGCTTCTTTTGAGGCGTTTTCTATTACTCAATAAAAATGATCCTGTGGAGATTGAATTTGGTTTTCATATGGTCTTTGCAAACTTGCAATCTCTTTACAGAACCACCGACTCCATCACAAGGTCCTTTTAAAAGTAAAATAACCTTTCTCCAGTAGCAGCTCGTGTGTATAGTTAGTGGGAGGGCTCTACCGGTGGGTTTGGGGGTGTGGAACACTAAAATCTTGTAAAATTTAGTGCTAAAATAACGTATTTTGAAGCCTTTTTGACCTTAATTTTCAACTGCAGTATTGATAGAAACCTATCAATTGCATAAACCCCCGTTACTAGTAGTAGGCAAAAACCAACTACACTGTCACGAATCTACACTAAACTACAACACTATACTTAAATACACAATCCACTCAAATATAATCCCACATGCTGCTAAAACTACAGAATTAAAACACAACAACGAACCATTAAAAGAAAACTAAGACAATTCAATTCAATTTGTTTATTTCTGGTTATTTACATCATAACGGCCTCAACAAGTTAAAACTTGTCGGTGAGGTCCACTTTTAACATATTCATGCAATTGTTACATTTTATTATTATCATATACATATTTTCTTTTTGCATTTTTTATACAAGATTAACGTTAAATTATCTTTTGTTTACATTTGGCGGTTTAGGGCGGCATTACTTACTTCAATCAAATAAAATTAGCAACTCTAAGATATAAATAAGTAAATACAAACTGTAACAAATTACTAGGGTTTGTACGATACACAAGTTACTATACACATTACTTCCTGCTAAAAATTAAAACCTTGATTATAGGATGTGGAGATGAGAAGGTATGTGCGGTAATGGAGAGGTAATTTTTGGGAAATTTTGTTCTGTGGTCGGAGCGTGTTGGCACTCCTTTCGCTTAATCGTTGAGTCTGTCGTAACTGCTCTGTTAGATTCTTGTTAAATGTGACTGTCAGTTTCTGTGACTGTTAAGTGACTGACAGTGGCTGTAAAGTGGCTGACAGTTTAAGTGACTGTCAGCCCACAGAACAAATAAAGGTGCGTAATGGCGCTTACTTTGTATAGACAACCGGCTAAACTTACCTGAAAACTGTCGGGATGCTACCAAGTTAAAATAATCAGATGTACCAACCATTTTAGGTGCCAGTAGCGTTTATTCAATTTAAGTTTTCTTTTGGAACAATAATTCTTTTGTCCATCGAGTTGGCATTAGCTGTAGGTGTCCACTAGATAGGCAGTTCGATGTACTACAGATCATTCGGACTGACGCGATGGCGCGGTAGTAGGGGTAGTGGAGTGGGGCAGTGCATGCGCACTTAGTTGGGGTAGAGCCCAAAGTAGTCCGTATACATGCATTGGAATGACGTCACAGCACCCTCTCAGCTGTCGGCTGCTTCTCCCGTATGCCGTAGCTCTGTAGGGCGCTTTGGCTTGCACCCAAGCATCGTTTATAAGCTCACCACGTCAAGTCTGTACAAACGATTGGATGAGAGCTTTTTGTAATTTATCTTATTAATAGAGTATTCAATACAAAATTTGTGATATATTGACGGACTTAGGAGGGCTGCGCCCAAGAGCCCATTTGGGAAAGCCGCCACTGCCTTTCTCCATCCAAGCAGACTGGCTTGATTGTTTACCTACCCAAGACATCCAGATGTCCTGTGGGTCTCAATCATTGACATTTGACAACAGTAAACCCTTTAACTTTTAGTCTTGGGAAAAGTGGTGTTGACTAAACCCAATAATTGTTGGCTTTTCTAAAACATATTCAATAAACAGGATGGCACTTATTACAGTCAAACCTCTCTTTTGACTGGAATTGCAACTTGCATTGGGTCGTCATAAAACTGTATTGTAGTCATAAACACATCAAAGCCCTCATTAATGTCATTGCTTCACTTCAAGTTTCTCTAAGTAGTATGTAAATTATCTCATAGTGTTATACTTAACCTTAAATATTGATAGTTTACTATCATCTAAGACTATTTCTTCATCAATATTTACACATGAAAACCGTCCAAGGTGATTGCTTATATGATTATTAACAACTAGTTATACAGTTAAAATTACTTTTAAGGAGATAAATACACTATCAAGTTTTGTTGGTAGGGGTGTATTACCAAAAGTCTGTAGTTCAAAAGTCACGGATTCAAATTGCTAGGAACAGGCCAAGCGCAAGCCCTCTAAGCCAAAGGGTTAAAATACAATGATGAAATTTGCCAGGGGCACGGATAAACACACGTAGAATCAATTTATGCATTCTCCAAAAGGAGGGCATATGGACATATTTGTCCTAATCATGTACTGCCTTAATCATGTATTTTGTTTGGCAAAGACACCTCTAATCAGATTAATAGTTAATCTGAGAAGCCTTATATTTTTCTCAAAGTGTTTTTACAAATTTGTGTATAGTCAAAATAAACTAGTTTTAATAGCTAAGCCTGGGTAATTAGAGGTTTATAAATTATAGCATAACAAATTGTGTTCTGTTATTGTAATTTGGGTAAAGTGAAGAATGTATTTTTGGTCCTTTTCAAACTTATATTGACAAGGTTAAAATTTCCTCTCACCCAGTGTTAAATTATTCAGCGTGCTAATGATTCATATTTGCTAAAGAGCTTGTTGTTATTAGAGAAATATGTTTTGTTGTTTTAGATTGAAAAAGGAAGACCACAAGCACAGTTTGTTTGCAAAGTGTGCAATTACTATTGTGACAATATATCCGTTGTTGCAGCCCACATCCGTAAACAAACACATTTACGCCAACTCCAGGTATGCTTGCATCAGAGTAAAACAAGCGAATATTCACAAGTAACTTACTTTATTGATAAAATACAGGGTGTCTGCTGGTCAGGAGATTTTTTACGTCGGTAATTTCAGTAAGTTTAGGTTTTAGCCGGGAAAATATTGTAATTATTGGTAACATGCGAATACTAGCTTAACCCTCTAAGTTGGACAGTTTTATTTGAAGATGTTGACTCAAAATTATTGTTATTTATTTGAAACAATACCCTGGATTTCTGGTACCGGGACTTGACATAATTTCCCAATTCCTTCCTCCTCATTTCAAAATTTCAGGACATGATAAACTGCTGATAACCAAAGGGTTTTCTTTAATACGCTGCATTATTAATGTATGCACTGAAATTTGTATTTTGTACATCCAAGTATTACAATCTGTGAGCGTGCATGTGTACTTTCGGTGAAGATAAGATAAGAAAATGCCCTAACTCATCAGTCAACAAGGGCCGAGCAGTTCCTGAATCCAGATAAACAACCCGGCTCCTTATCTTTCTGTGCTGTGTGCATTCAATTGTTGTGAGCTGGCCACCATTGGAAAGTTGACTCCTAACGATCTTAGATCTCAAACAGAACTAAATGTCCTGATATCTTGAACTAACTAACCAAATTTGGAAGTAAACAGTACACTTGACAATTTGGGAACGGTTCCATTAAAATTAAATAGCACTCAATAAACATTCTGCTTAATAATAATTACCAACTTCTAATCACAAAAAATAACAGTTGCCCTACTGTGTGAGTGAGTGAAACTGCGGGCACTCAATCTGCTGGCACTCAATCTGCGGGCACTCAGTTCTCACTAGCTAGCATTAGGAGGGGTGAGGGAAGTTCTTTACTTGCACCTGCTACACACCTCAGTCCTGATCCCCTAGGTTGATAACAATAAAGTGCAGTAAATCAACCTTGTTTTTGTATATTTTGGAACCCTAGTTCCCTAGATGGAACGACAGACGTTTGTTGAAATCTTAGTAGGCGGTGTGTTAAATCTTGACATACTAATTTGTAATCATAGTTAATGCTATAATTACAGTAGCTTATTTTATTCTTTACAGTTTACTTTTTAATATTAAAAATGCCTCTCAACTTAATGTTATGCACGTTGCTGACCTATTATAACTAACACCGAAAATTGTATAAGATAAACTTCAAGAGGTCCAAACCCAAGTAGACAATTAATGGACTATAAGCTTTTCAGAAGAACGGACTACACTACAAACTGGCTAAAGTAGACATTTTGTTTTCATCCCCTCGGCGCGCTCTCTCTCCCTCACTCAGGCGTATCAAACCCCTCTCCCTCACCGCTCCAATCGTGAACAGCTGACCTGACAGTCTGAGCAGCCGCCTGTTAAATTTTCCTCAAACAACACTTGTTGTTACATGAGCATATATTGGTCAGGAATTTTGAAAATTAGGTCGGAATAAGTCGGGGAAAAGGTTGGGAATTTTGAAATAGAAGTCTAGTAAACACCCTGAAATGGGTAATGATTACAAGTAACTACTAACTACTGAATACAAAAACCCGACATACCGTATGGACCAGACAGTTTGAGTAAAACTTCCATCCAGGATCAAAATGAGTGGAGACGAGAAAATATAAAAACGTAACCCTATTATTAATCTGGAAATATATTCTATAAGTATCTTTTCTAAGTTTGCCCATATATATATACAGTCCCTGGCAAGACAAGACATGTTAGTGAACAGGGCCATAAACCTTGGTCTTAAAAGCTGTTAAAACAACCTCAACTCAAGCCTTTTCTGTTTCTCTGAGATTAAAGGAACACATTTAATTATTCAATTTTTGACCTACACATGAATGTACACAACCCTTGAATTGTGCCCAAGAATGGAATGTGCAGTCCATCTGGTGTAAACCAAATGTTGGCGTTTGCATAGGGTGTGTCCACATTTGACTTTGTTATGTGGTACACACAGTCATTACAGTTCAAAATTCAAAATATACTTTATTCAATAAATGTAGATATTGCACAATGAATAGTGTCTGAAGTAATGAACAGTAGATAAGAAATAAAACAAAATTGTATAAATTATCGTAACAGTTATTTAGAGCAATATTTTGAGATACAAATTCAAAGTTTATTTACCTTATTTTACTTATATACAAATATTTAATTTACAGTCTTAATCAACTCCAAGAGTAAGTTAATATTAAGGTAAGTTAATATTAATGCTAACAGGCTAAAACTACTGTAGTTTTTAAGAACAGTTTTAAAAGTCATACCTAAAGAGTTTTTAGTTTGTTTTCTTTTTAAGAGGCTGGTATTTAATTTAATGCTGAGTTTATTCAGATCGTTAGTTCGTCCAATTAGTTCTAGACATATGTTAAAGTCTTGACGATTAATTATTGTGGTTTATGTTGCAATCATTGTATCCAGTGACAAATCTGTTCCAGGATTACAATGATGAGGTGACTCTGAGAGAGATGCCTGATATGACATCAGAACAGCTGTCTGTGCTGAACAGTTACTTGCATAAGGTGGTCATATGTGAAGGCCTGAGTCCGTCAGACTTAGAGACTCGTAGGACTATTGCTTGTCTAGTATCTGACATAGTCACATCCAACCTTACAGGTAATTCACAGCTAATTATTCTATTAACTTGTATGTGTTTGAAAGATTAAGTGCAGATGCCTTGATAAAACTGGGTTGCATGACGTGTGTGAGCTCTGAAGGAGTGAATAAAGAAGAAAAGAAGGAATGCCAGTAGAGATCAATATTTCCTTTTCATATCAATTGGACACAAAATGGAGACACTGGAATATAGTGAATGTGGGGAACTAACTGATAATGGGTTCCAATAGATTTCAAGTCAGTTCTGGAATTGGAATCAATTTTGTAGCATATCTTGCGTAGTGAATTCAATTATTTGCATCTTGTTTTACGCTAAAATCAATGTTTTTGATGAAAATTGCCAAGTATAAAAGTATTTATTTTACGATGCCAGTATTAGCTATAATAGTTACGTGTAATATAAGAATTGTATCAGTCATAGTCTATGAGTTACAATTCTTATTAAGAATTTGAATTGTAACTCATAGGACTGATACAATTCTCACAACGAATTTTGTTTGAGAGCTGAATACAAAAGTAGTTCCGATACGTGAAAACCGATTCCCAAACACGCGAACGAGATCCATTCGTTAATTCATGATTCACGTGACCATGTATCTGAAATTTGTTACAAAGGATTAAAATTCAACACTATTGTATTTTTACACTGATGAAAAAACAATTTAGTAAAACTAAACATTGAGTGGTACTGCTCAAAAAGTTGGCTTTAATTTAACCATAAATTGAGAGTTAACTTAACAAGTGTCACTTAACACTTTCAGTGTGACTGACAAGATAGAATATAAAAATTGCACTTGTTTTTATGTGAACAGCATTGTGCCTATAGACATAATGATGGTGTTAAAAGTAGGTATAGGTAGGACTAGCTTTCCGTGTTGTGGAACAGAACGGCTTGAAGGTTAAGTTTAAAACCAGAAAGGGCTTCTAAAACTGAGCTGGTATACACCTGAGTTAGCTAGTCTTAAAAGTCTTATCACCTTTATCTTTCACATGTATAAATCATCTCCTAACCCCGAGTTAAGGGCTAAGGTGTATGAAAAGTATCTGATCACAAAAAGGCTATATATAAAGAAAGTGCTTGCCGCAAAAAGAAAGGGCAATGAAAAGTTAATATCTGAATCTCATAACCCTTGCAAGGCTGCTTGGGACCTTGTCAATTCTTCAAGAAAGGGACGTAAAGAACCTCCATTCTCCTGCATATCACCTTCAACTCCTTTTTTAAGAAATCAGCGGAACACATTTTGGCTGAAATTCCTTATTCAAATATTAATCCAACTGACGGGGTTTTAAATACTACTGGTGCTCTCTTCACTAACTAGCTCCCGATTACATCACAAAACATTCTCAAGATAGTCAACAGGTTTTTTAATTCTGTATGTCAGGAGATCTATAGCATATCCAGTTTAGTACTTAAAGCGGTTATTGACACTCTGGTTGAACCATTGACATTCCTAATAAACTACTCTCTGTAAAATGGAATTTTCCCTGATGCGCTCAAGCGAGGTAAAAGTAAAACCGTACCTGTCTTCAAGAAGGGAGAATACTCCAGTCCCTCCAGTTACAGGCCAATATCAGTCATTCCCGTTCTGGAAATATTCTTAAAAACCGTGATGAATAACCAACTTATGTACTGTTTTGAGTCTAATCTGCTCTTTACTCAATCACAGAACAGTTTCCGACACTCAAAATCTACTGTAACAGCTGTGACCGAGCTGGTCTCAAAAATTACTATGTCTTTTGAGAACAGAGAGTATGTGCAGCTGTTGCTATGCGAACTCAGAGAGGCTTTTAGCGTCATCAGTCATAAGATCCTGCTGGACAAACTAAAAGCCTATGAGGTGGAAAGTATGGCCTATCGGTCACTTGAAAGATATCTTAATAAATGCTGCTAAACTGTCTCTGTTAAGGGAGCTCTCTAAAGGGAAATAAATAATGGTCATGGAATCCCACAAGGATCTGTCCTTATTGCTGTTTGTCATCTATACTAATGATTTGAGATATGAAGGAAAGTCACTTCTATATGCTGACGACGCAACGCTTGTATCCAGAAACATACAACTTGACCTTCTTCAAACTGAGTCCGAGGATCTCCTGGTGGCTGCTAAAGATTGGTTTATGTACAATAAGCTAAATGAATCAAAACCACTACATCTAACATGCACCTTGAAAAGGGAGACAGTCCCAGTTGAAGATCAGCAGTGAGTTAAATTTTTAAGTTTGGTTTCTGGATTGACGGCCAATTGTCTTGGGAAGACCATTTATCCAACCTTAACACCAAACTCTACAAAACAATTTTCCTGCTGCGAAAGATCAAGCCGGAAATCTCTGAGCAGTACTTGCTAACTGTGTACTACTGTTTCTCATAAACTATTAAGTTTGGTTTGGTCAACAATTTTAAGAATTTTAAGGTTTTTGAAATTATGAGGACAGAAAATATATTCAAAAAAATTCAAGTGGGGCGATTTCAAAAATAATTTTATAACTAGGGAAAGTATAGTATTTTAACTATTTTTTGTGAAAGGACTTAAACTTTTGTATAAATTATGAGATTTTAATGGTCACACAGTTAAACCAGTTACCCTGTAGGATTATGTTTTCTGAATTTAGTTGAGTGATGGGCTTGTTTTCCTATGGCCTAATTAGCAGATGTTCTGCAGGTTGCTCAACTCGTCTGTTCGGCTCTTCTATTCATGGACTCGGACTGAAATCTTCTGATGTGAATATCGATCTCCAAGTGCCAGAAGGTGCTCTCCCTCCTACTATGCTTAAAGAAGTGGCTGCCCTTCTCAGGAAATCTCCTCATTTCGTGTAAGTCATGCTTATTTTACTTCCTATAGATACAATTTTTCGGTTCTTAAAACCAAAGTCCAATTCTCGTCATAAAGACCTAGACTAGTCATATGACTAAAGCGACTTTCACCTATCAATCTCTTGAAAGCAGCTATAATTTTCTTTTTCATTTCTAATAGAATAGAATAGAATAGAATTCTCTTTATTGCAGGACATATCAATACAGAGTAATGTTAACTTTGTTTTATTTGTTCAGCAAAATCACAGAAAACTTTGACTGTGAGTTCCCCTTTGTGAGTTTCGTGTTCAAGAATAGTGGGGAGATTTGTTCGCTCAGTCTGAACAATGACAGAGCTGTGCATTTAGCCACCCTGTTGTCCAAGTACACACCTCTCGACCCTCGACTCATGCAGCTCTCCACTCTGTTCCGACTCTGGGGCCAGGTAACATTCTAAACTGTCAACATAGAGGATTTACCAGAAAAACTGTAATTTAAGGCAATGTTGTGAACAAGTAAAAGTTGGAACTCTAAGATAGGATCTACAGCAGACTCCCTCTCAATCAGCCACCTCGGGACCGGACACACGGCTTAACTAAATCAAAAATGGCTGGACTATCCGAAAATATGAGGAAAAGATGTTTACTAACGAAGTTTAGTTTTAGGCCTATGTAAAATGAATTAATATAGCCAAAAAGGCAGATACCATTTAGCAAAGAATTAGGATTTGGGACTCATTTCTAAAGAAACCACTCAATTGAATATACTTTCCAAAAAATTGTAGATATTTAGTCCTCAGGACCATCCGACGGCCGAACCAAGCTAAGCTAAACGAGAGGTGTCTTCAGTACTTATTTTATCAGACTGCATTTTTTGTTTTGACCTTAACACAGTTTAATATTACAGTGTAAGGTACATAGTAGGATTAAAGAAAACTACACTCAAAAAAATTTGTACACAACAGCCTGACAAGTTCTATTAATGGTGTGAAAATGCATAACATATGTTTAACTACAACAGGCAAAAACGTTAAAATGTACGAAGCGGCGGGTACTGTACGGGTCGGGTAGCATGTATGACGGCAAGGCTGGTGGAGCTTGGCTTTACACACATCTGCACTCGTTGATGTCGTTGAGCAAGTGTTCATCTTCCTCTGGTGCATTTGTAACAAAACGAAACGCACAATATCGAATTTCCAGTCGATAACAGTTTTGAAATCGGTCAGCAACAAAAATCTGGCAATGGCCAATGAGTTATAAAACCAGTTAATCAGAAACGTTCTGCAGACACCTTCTCAAAGCAACAATGACAGAGTTCAATAGAGAGCAAGCGATTTCAGGATATATCGAAAGTATCATGTTAAAAAATTCAATGACATAGACTCAAGAAGCGTAGGTGGGAGGGGCCTAAGTGAGTGGAGTCCATTTATTGTATACTTTTATTCCGGCAAAATAGTTTGGGAAATAATCACTATAGCAGCAGTTATAAGGCAATATTTAGCCGGCGATTTCTGGCGTAGGGCCGACCACGGAAACTACCATTTAGGCGACTAAGGCGGGACCAAGGTGGGTAGAGGTTAAATAGAGCTTAAAGATATTCGGAGATCACCTCTTTCTAAAAGGCCTAAGTGAATGTATACCCCTTGTCAAAATATGCTTGTTACATACGTCACATGATTTTAGGGTGGTACAGTATATGAAACTTAATTGGGAGCTTTAGTTGCGACCATTTGAAACTGGTATAAAATATTACTCTGTGTTTTGTTTTGATTTGTTATTGTCTATGACCATATGATTTCTTTCTCCAGTTACTCCAATGTAAACAAAGCCTTTAAAGTTGTAAACAGTATGTAAAGTTAAAAGTTGATTAAAACTAATATATTTTATTTCACAGTTTTTAATTTGTTTATATTTTGTTTGTTTAGTTATAATCAGTTCAATTTAATCAACTTTTGTAATGGATAAGTATTTCAAACCAGACAGATTTTCCACTGAACCAAACACAGCCATCTCAGAAAAAGAATGGTGTCACTGGGTGGCAACATTTGAAAACTTCTTAGCCTCAATACAATCAGAAGACAAAATACTTAGTGACTCAGATAAGTACAGGCTACTTATAAACTTTGTTTCTCCATCAATTTTTGAATATGTAACAGAACTCAAATCCTTTGAAACTGCTAAATCTGCTCTCGACAAGTTGTACAAGAAGCCATCCAATGAAATATTTTCCCTATCAACTTGCATCAAGAAAACAGGACTCAAATGAAACCATTGATCAGTACATACAGGCCTTGAAACTTTTAAGTAAAAACTGTAACTTTCAAGCTGTAAGTTTAGAAGACCACCGTGATAGCTTTATTCGTGATTCCTTTATTGGAGGACTGTTGTCATCTAACATACGACAAAGACTTTTGGAGAACACATCTCTAACTCTAAGTGAAGCCATTGATAAAGCCAGGACACTTGAGTCTGCAATCAAACACGCAGAAATGTACAACCACACTTCTTCAGGAACAAATGAACAGCACACGTACGTCAACTCAACTCAGCCAGTACTCCACTCTTTCCAGCCAGCACTCAACTCAGCTCCGTGGGAGCCATCAATGGTAGTCCTTCTAATGACTCAACGCTTAGCTGTTTCGTCCACAGTGAAATGTTACTTCTGTGGAAACAATCGTCATTCACGCAAAATTTGCCCTGCTCGTGATGTAATCTGCCATAACTGTTCAAAAAAAGGGCATTTCTCAAAGGTATGTTACAAATCCAAATCTGAAACCACTACAGCTTGTCTTGATGCTCAAACCGCAACCGTAGCGTCAATTTCATCTCTATCAAAAGCTTTGATGATTGTTCATGTAAATAATAGTAAATGTCAAGCCTTAGTTGATACTGGCAGCTCAGAAAGTTTTATCAATCATGATGTAGCAAATTTGCTTAAACTGAAATTGTTCCCTGGAGGGGGCAAGGTCGCTATGGCCTCCACAGCCTTGTCAACTTCAGTAAAAGGCCACTGTTTTGTAAACTTAGAGTTTCAAGGACAAACACACAAATCTATCAAACTGTCAGTTCTCAAAGATCTGTGCGCTGACCTGATTATCGGTCATGACATCTTAAAGGAATATGAATGCTTAGAATTGTCTTTTGGAGGGACGAGACCACCGCTTTCAATATGTGCATTGGCCTCAGCTCAGGTTCCCCTCCCTACTCTATTTGCTAATCTTACTTACGGCTGTAGGCCAATCAGTACAAAGTCTAGAAGACACAATCAAGTAGATAAAAGTTACATAAAAGATGAGGTTAAACGTTTACTTTCTGAGGGAATCATTGAACCTAGCAAGTCCCCGTGGCGTGCTCAAGCTATCGTAGTCACGACAGACAATCATAAGCGTAGGTTAGTCATAGACTATTCTCAAACGATCAATCGCTTCACTGAACTAGACGCATATCCTCTACCCAATATTGAAGATATGGTTGCAGAAGTATCCAATTACTCAGTATTTAGTACAGTAGATCTGAAAAGCGCATACCATCAGATACCTATCCGAGACGATGAAAAGCACTTTACAGCATTTGAAGCTGATGGAGGACTGTACCAGTTTTGCCGCATACCCTTCGGTGTCACAAATGGCGTCGCTTGTTTTCAAAGAGTCATAGATAAAATAATACGTGACGAAAAGCTTTCAGGAGTTTATGCATACCTTGGACGACTATATTTGGGGAAAGATCAATCGAACATGACACCAACTTGGAAAGATTCTTAGCCGCTGTTCGAAAATATGGCTTGACTCTTAACACTGAAAAGTCCAGGTTTTCACAAACATGCATTAACCTACTAGGCTACAGCATTCAGAACAAAAACATTCGACCAGATCCTGAAAGATTGAGACCATTGCTGGACTTCCCTCTCCTACAACCGCTGCTTCATTGAAACGCGCTATAGGTATGTTTGCACATTATGCTCGATTCGTACCAAAGTTTTCCAGAAAATTAAAACCTTAACAAATTGCAAAACCTTTCCATTGCCTCCAAACGCTCAATCAGTATTTCAACAGTTGAAAGAGGACGTAGCTAATACCTCTGTAAGTGCTATTGATGAAACAATACCATTTGAAGTTGAGACTGATGCGTCAGAATATGCTATAGCTGCTACTCTTTTCGCAAGCTGGGAAACCCGTTGCTTTCTTTTCAAGAACACTATCGAAATCTGAATATCACCACTCTTCTGTAGAAAAAGAGGCCTATGCCATAGTGGAAGCCCTAAAGAAATGGAGACACTATCTGATTGGAAGACACTTCAAGTTAGTGACCGATCAAAAATCAGTAGCCTTCATGTTTGATGCTAAACACTCTAGTAAAATAAAAAACGAGAAGGTTTTCCGTTGGAGATTAGAGCTGTCGTGTTACAATTATGACATAGTATACCGACCAGGGAAAGACAACATAGTAGCAGACAGTTTTTCGCGAATCTGTGGATCTACTAACCCACAAGATCTGTACAATATCCACAAGTCCCTCTGTCATCCAGGAGTCGCAAGGATGATGCACTGGATCAGAAGCAACAACTTACCCTTTTCTGTAGAAGACGTTCGAAAAATGACATCATCATGTAATGTTTGTGCTGAAATAAAACCAAGATTTTACAACAAATGCAATGGTAAACTGATCAAAGCAACAGCTCCCCTGGAAAGACTGAGCATCGATTTCAAAGGACCACTTCCGTCTACCAGTAGAAATCACTATCTTTTGACTGTTGTTGATGAATTCTCAAGATTTCCTTTCGCTTTTCCCTGCTATGACATGACATCCAAGACTGTAATCAAACACCTCTCTAGCATATTTTCAATCTTTGGCATGCCCTCTTTCGTACATGCGGACAGAGGAACTTCTTTTCTTTCTGAAGAGTTGAAAACTTTTCTACATTCTCATGACATAGCTACAAGTCATACCACGCCCTACAACCCTCGAGGCAACGGCCAAGTCGAGTGCTACAACGGCGTTATCTGGAGGACAATCCAACTTCATCTCAAGACAAACAATCTGCCTATCACTCAGTGGGAAGAAGCTCTCCCTCAAGCTCTAAGTGCTATAAGATCCCTCTTGTGTACAACAACTAACGCTACCCCACACGAACGCATGTTCAATCATACCAGAAAGGTTGGAACAACAATCTCTTTGCCCACCTGGTTAACTGTCCCGGGTCCTGTCTTCATGAGAAAACATGTTCGAAATAATAAGTATGAACCACTTGTTGAAGAAGTGAATCTTATTGATTGCAACCCTCAGTACGGTACTGTACAACACAGGGATGGCAGGCAGAGCACAGTGTCTCTGAGGCACCTTGCACCGCGAGGAGATGTCACTAACCAACACACTGTAGATACAAGAGCAAACGAAGAATCCACTTCGCACCTGGAAGAAACTCTGATCGATGAACCAGGAGGCATAGACAAACAATGTGATGTACAACTACCACCTCATGATGGATCGCCCACTAAGCTGTATTCTTCTCCTCCTGCAAATCAAATTCGAATGTCTACCAGATTCAAGAGACCGCCCACATTCTTAAAAGACTATGTTCAAAAATAAAGTGGGGGAAAATGGTATAAAATATTACTCTGTGTTTTGTTTTGATTTGTTATTGTTTATGACCATATGATTTCTTTCTCCAGTTACTCCAATGTAAACAAAGCCTTTAAAGTTGTAAACAGTATGTAAAGTTAAAAGTTGATTAAAACTAATATATTTTATTTCACAGTTTTTTATTCGTTTATATTTTGTTTGTTTAGTTATAATCAGTTCAGAAACATTATACTAAAAGAAAGGATAGTAGTTTTTTTTAACCAGTGTAGCTTGCCTAGTATACAACTGAAAATAGTTAAAGATCATATTTTACTTAACGTCTTCACTAGGCAAATCCTACAATAAAATCACAAAGAAAAAATGTTTAAAATGGGTTAAACGCCCACATTTATCACTTGTTATACTATTTAATTTACATGTTGAAGGTGACTGAGACAGATAATCCTCACGAAGGGACTTGGCCAGGATATGCCTTTTATCTGATGACCATATTTTACCTACAACAGTGCAATGATCCTGTACTGCCCGTACTTAACGATCTGCTGCCAGTAAAGAGTGAACCTGAAAGTTCAAAGTCAAACCCTGTCAGAGTACTTAGTAAGTAATACGCTATCACATACTGAGTAATTTTATTTGATAGAAAGTTTGGTAGTTGATCTTTAACAGTAGGAATAATAGGTTAAAAATAGCAAAGCATAAAAGAATTTGAAAATGTAAGGGATGTCAAGGTATCAAGTAGAAGTGATATATAACATGTTTTAATAACCCTTACACCCTTGTAAGTTTCACCAAGGCTGTTTTTTTATGCAGCTTGTCCACTAGTTCCAGAATCAAACTTCACCAGGTGATTTATCAAGTCAAAATAAAGAAAACATGCCAAGTACCACATAGTCCTATCTTGCTTAGTTTTTTGTCTGTCTGTGTTTTTCACTAAAAGACTTTTATCTTCGAAATTGATTAAATTATAAACTTAAAACTTAACACACTTGATAAAATTATAAAGACCAATTTTAAAAAATATATACAAATAATTTTAACTTGCAGTTTCAAAATGGAGGCCATATTAAGTTTTCTAAGCTTAATAACTTAAAACCCTAAATCATTTTAGTAAAATCACCTTTGTGTACATATCTTAATTGTAAATAGAAGAGTGTGTTCAGTTCAACTGTAATTTCTCCGTTGCTATTTATTGCAGCACAACAAACTTGGTCTTTAAATGTTCACAAAGTCATTTGCCACTTTTTTTTATTCCAGTGCAATTACTATAAATTTTTAAGGGTTTGAGTTATTAAGCGTAGAAAACTTAATATAACCACAATTTTGAATCCAAAGTAAATTATTCTTTACGAGCAAAATATGTTCATTTGTTTATACCATTGGTTTGTTCCCTTCCATATCTAACGGCTAGTATGTATTGTTGCAGTAATATTGTGGTCTTGACTTCCTAATTTGATGTTATTGTGAAATAAACACAATCATGGTTTTTAGCGAAAATCAGAGCAGAGTGTCAATTTTTGAAGAATACTTAAGAACAAGATAATTTTCTTTGTGTAAAGAGGCGTTTGATATAAAGTTTGCAGGTGTGAGTGGGTTATTTGCTTTTGTTGTTTCAAAACCCTTAAAGTTTTTTTGGGGGAATTTCCAAACTAACCCTAGCATCCTCCTTCACTTCATCATTCTGTACAGTCTGCCTTCTGCTATAGTTTATGTTCCCTATAGAATCTCTTCTGTTAAAATTTTAACAAATCTGTGAATGTTAGATTTGTTTGGAATACTAACACCTTCAAATTTGACCCCAAACGTCTCTTGGCAAAAAAAAGATCTTGTTTTTAAGTATTCTTCAACAATAAACAATATTTGATCTTTGCTATGATTGTGTTTATTTCACAATCACAACAAATTACAAAATCAAAACGACAATATTACTGCAACAACGGTCAACACATATGAGCTGATAGATGTTGAAGAGAATAAACCAACGATACAAACTTATATATTGCAACATATATTGTTTGTAGAGTATGACTTACTATAATTGAAAATTTGGTTGCGTAAAAAAACACCCTGTACTTTATATAAGAACCCTTGAGCCATTCCTTATCCACCAACCACTGTCACTGTTCACGTCCTCTGTCTTCAATCCATGTGAGATTCTCACGGGAACCTTTTAAACTGTTGGTACTCTTATGTTGCATTGCTAAGAAGTAATCACGGAGTGTATACTGTAATTGTGTGATGGTTCTAGGCATTAATGTGAGTGACATAAAGAGTAAGTGGCAGACAAACAATACGCAGAACCTGGCTTCATTGTGGGTCGGCATGCTGAAGTTCTACACTGTTGACTTTGACTATACAGAATATATCGTCAGCATAGACTCCTCCAAACTTGTTCCTCGCAAGACTAGGAAGATTTTTATTGTCGGTATGTCAGTTGTTTTGTTTTATTGCAATTTAATGGTTTTTATTCAATTTAAGTGAATACAACCAGCTAATGTCAAATAACTTAAGTTTCCATCTAATGTGTTTTATTTAGGAATGTCATGTAGTGTATTTGTGTGGTACATATAAATTTACCATATAATTACTTAATGTATACCCTCTATTGAAATCAGAAATAATGTTTTAATTTATCATTGTACCATAACTGTGGTGTTTATATGTGAAGGCTTCATATTTGCGACTGAACTTAAACATACAACTAAAACAGAGCTAACTGTTTATGGTGAGTTTTATAAGAAGTTTGTTATGTTCATAGATCCATTCCTGCCTACAAGAAATGTTACTCGTAGCGTAACTTCAAACGCAATGTTCTACTACATTATGGGCTGTTTGATGACTTCTTGCCGCTACTTTGGCTTGCCACAGACCAAACAAGGGCCTTTGTTTGGAGAAATCTACACACGTGCGACCAAGTACCACGAAGAACACGAAGCGGGGCTACAGATTCACGACAAAACCAACTCCAAGCTTATTCGTCTTATATTGAAGCTAGATCCTGGCTTCAAAC
Organism: Matsumurasca onukii; assembly: GCA_018831715.1. Taxonomy (NCBI): domain Eukaryota; kingdom Metazoa; phylum Arthropoda; class Insecta; order Hemiptera; family Cicadellidae; genus Matsumurasca; species Matsumurasca onukii. Next base: position 30,073,518 of record CM032064.1, read on the forward strand.
AACAACGAGCTGGTATGTCAATACGTCATCTGCAATTATCTGTTTTGACATCATTTTATTTGTCCTTAAATTTGTGGTGATTTTCCTTGGCCTATGAGCATTTACATTCTGTATAGATCACATAGTAATAAATGAATATTTTATTGAATAGACAAGTTTACAAGCATGTATCTCAATCGTCCATTATTTGATAATAAATGAGTATTGTACTATTTTATAATCTAAAATATTGCTGATTTCGCTAGGTGATCACAACAATAGAAGCAACATATTTCGCTTGTCATATCCTCATGTTACACACAAGCTAAGATTTGCCATTTTGTTGAACTTCTAGCTGTTCAGGATGGCATTACAGAAGTGATACAGCTTATAGAGAAACACGACTATCAAAACCTAGACAACATCCCAATCGCATACTTGGATCGCACGTGTATTCCTCCCAGGCAAAACTTCAAGGACATGTCCGTCTCCGCATCAGATGCAAGACTAATGGTGTCTAGCTTCTTGGCTCGTGGACTTGAATATGACTTCTGTGCCTTCACTTGTACTGGCGGACAGGTAAGTAACTGTGATCCTTTTAATACACGTTGAAACTGACAAGCCTCCCTGGATCAGAGCTCCGTGTGCTGGAGGTAATCACTGATATCACTCATTTTCTACAGCACTCAGTGGGACAAACATGCGATTAGCAGTCTCAGAGTCTCTAGCAATACAATCACCAAGATAACTGTTATTGGAATTTAGGGTGGGCGTGTTTTAAGGGTTTGGGAATTTCCAGACCAAATTAAATCTGGTAAATCAGGCTAGTATTCCCTAACATCAGTTTTGTTTTGTGAGAGGACAATTTATGGTAATTTTGGCAGTAAAGGTAATTTAAGGGTAAATATGGATAGCGAAGAATGTTTGTAATACTATTATTCCGATCGATAAAATAACCACTTTAAATGAAAGTTCTCATTAAAAGTTAACTCTAACATTGTATTATTATATTCCAAATTTGCCGCTAACCCAACAATAATTCCAATAATACCTTCCACTACTCACTCTCTGCCAGCGCAAGCTGAGTTCATGCAGGCCAAACATGACAATTTATTGTTGGACAAATTGATGTTATTTATTTCATTAACCATAAGTTCTTTTTCTTTTGACAGAAAGTACCAAGAATTTGCAGCATTTGTAAAGACGAAGGTCACTTAAAGGATAGCTGTCCCGAGGAGAAACTTCCCCCCTTGGAACCATTGGCTCCCTTATCTGTTGAACATCTGCATGTGCTGGATAGCCTGTGCATGCATATATTTGGTGAGTCTACATTTCATCAATGATCGAGTGTCTATGATGAATACAACAAACTTCATTCACTGTTCCTCAATTAGATTTTTCACTTGTTTTTATCGGTTTCAGCCAGGCAAAAACCAGTTGATGGAGAGATGTTCACATTAAAATAATAATCTTTATTGACAATTGTACAAAACATTGACATACTGTGTATATTTGAATCTAAGTTGCACTTTATTTACCATATTTTAGGCTCTAAAATAAGGGTGCGTCTTATATGCGGGGAGCGCCTTAGACTCCCACAATAGGATGAAAATACTGAATTCATTTTAAGAGTTACAAAAACACTCAAAGCATCAAAAAACATTCAGATAGGCCACAAGAGAGGTAGGAAAGTGGTGGACATAGCAGTGCGGGGGTTGGGGATGGGAGAAGGAAGGCAAGCGTGAGCATTCTTTGTTCTGTTTTTACCAACTGCTGGCAATTACGTCACTGGTTGCTAAGGAGGGGTCAGGGGCCTGACAAATCATAGTCCTCTAATTTTTGACATTATAAAAAACGGTGCGTCTTAGGCGAGGGTGTAGAGTTTTTTACCATATATTCAGGGGAAATTTATGGGTGCGTCTAAGATTCGCATGCGGCTTAGACTCGAGTATATACGGTAGATAAAACAGCAGCTGTAGAATAAATTCCCCACAAGGTCTACACGTCTGTGTGTTGGGAAGAGTTATTACCAAATATAACTGGTAACTGTATAGTAAATATAATGTTTTGATCATTGATCATATGATTCAAGTACAAAATACATTAACATAATTAAAAATATTATTCAAAATCAAATTAAGACTATTAAAAGTAAAATATAACAAAAAATGTTTTACAAGGAGGATGTAAATAGTATTGTTGTTCAACGGATTAAGCACAGCTAAAATTTTACTTTTATGACATATCTAGCCTACACATCAGAACATTAAGAGAACAGAATTGAGCTCGCCTTCCGGACCAAGGCACCCTAGCGTTTCTAGGCTGAGGGCCAACACAGACACTGCCTTCAAATAATATAAAGACAGGTCGCTTTTCGCCAGTCCGTACTAGTCAATAGTCATAAATAATCAAAAACCAGAAAAGGGAGCCCATAGCTTAAAAAAAATCATACAAAACACTAATGAACAATTTTTGGCAGTAAAGGAAATGTAAGGGTAATTTTAATGACGTTACCTACAGGAATGAATGTAAAGCTTTATTGGATAACTTCAGAATTTCTGAATTTTAAAAGGCTATTTCAAAATGTAGAACCCGCATTCAAGCCGCACCCTTGTTTTAGAGGCTATGGTAAAAAAGGGGTGGCTTAGATTCGAGTATATACGGTAAACTCCTTTCTACTGATCCAGGAAGTCCATAAATATTAAAATATTGTATTTGTAGGAAAGTGGAAGCAAAGTGAAGAAGATATCAGAATAAGAGAAAATATTTGCAAGGAAATCCAAGATTATATTGGAAAAGTTCATCCTACAGTACAACTAAATCTATTTGGATCAACAAAGAATGGTTTTGGTCTCAAAGGTTCTGATATGGATATTTGTCTTGTGTTTGAAGACAACCAAACTGGAGAGGTAATGTATCTCATATTTTGTCTGACTAGTGTCAAAGTCAAAACATGTACCTAAAGTAATTCAGAATCATTTATTGTTGTTAAACACAATATAAATGCAGAAACCAGAAATACAATATTTTATTGTCATTAAGCACGTATAACGTGCGATAGGCAAAGTTAGTTATAAAATAGAGTGAAATGACAGACAGATTTGATTTGAAATAGCCTAACATTGCTCCCCCCTGGTCCCAATGCAATAGACATAGCCAAGGTTTTACATTTAGTTGGTAACTTACCAATATATCACAAAAACTTAAAAATGTTGTATGTAAGTCACATTTAAAAACACACATTAATCACTATACAAACATCAAATGGGACAGATGGCAATAATTTACATGGATCTATTTTAAAGACTACTTAGTCAAAGATACACATTATGAAACACAAAAATAAATTAACATGCCAGTAAATTTATTTAGATGTTTCATAATGTGTATCATATTTTACTTCTCAACTTTAATAGCGAAGCCAGCAGTCGGAGTTCTACTGCACATCTGTTGGTGATGTTTTCTCTTCGAAACATTTCGGGGATGTAGCAACCCTCAACATAATTTTTGGATATTGACGGAGGTAATTAATGAACCTATTTTATTGATATCCAAGGCGCAAACAATGAATCTTTATATAATTTAATGCTTACAGACAGCAAAGAAACAGCATTTTTCACTTTCTTAACGGTTCTTAAGGATGTAGGGTGAATATATTTTTGTACTGTACCTTTTTTTAATGCCTTTATATTCTAGGGGCTGAACAGCAGAGAATTTATCGAGGTGTTGTACTGCCTCCTTAGAAGCTTCAAAGGAGTTCAAGATCTTTTTGCAATCGCCACAGCTAAGGTGCCTATTGTGAAGTTTACTCACAAAGCTACTAAGCTGGAGGGAGACATAAGTCTGTACAATGTTCTTGCCATGGAGAACAGCCGCCTGCTCTGTACTTACGCCAGTATCGACATCCGTGCCCGGGTAAGACCTAGTACAGGGCTATTGCAAAACAAACAACACCATTAAATAATACATTTAACCTTAATGTTATGAGCTTTCTTAGGTGTTCTCTTTTTTGTGTAAGAGAGGGCCCAGAATCCTTTAAAACCTAAAAGAAAATAATTTTCTGTTTCTGAATTCTGCCAACAAAACACATTCTGTTTGAAAAGTCACAGGAAGGTTTGTTTCTTTTAAACAAATAAAATATAAAAATGACACATTAGCTATGCAATTCTTATAGACTATTGACTACTTATTAAGAAAGTTTGTAACAGGAAAAAGTCTTCACCTACAGACAGCAAACAGTAGGAAGGAAATATTTAAGAGCCTTCTAAAAGTATTTGTTATTTTGACTTCCCAAGCAAGGAAGTTACAGAAGTTGAACTATTATTGAGGACATTTTCAATGGTTAGTGAGCAAAAACATCACACAGCGTTTCAAAATTTGCAATCTGATAACCGTCTACAGGTGAAAATAAACCAGAAACATAACTTAGAAAATGAGCTAGCCTAAAGGAGGTTACATAATTCGAATTAAGCAGAATTAAGTTGTTAGCAGATAACTTTTGAATGTGGACTTTGTTTTCACCGATTTGTTAAACTTTATTTAATATTACTAAACTTTGAATGTGGGCTTTGTTTTTTAACCGGTTTGTTAACACTGGACAAATTACTTATCTTATAACATAATAAAAACAGTTAAAAAGAAAACTTATTTTCTATTTAAACCATTGCAGATTCTCGGCTACATGATGAAGAGGTTTTCCAAAATATGCCGTATTGGTGATGCTTCTAAGGGAAGTCTTTCGTCTTACGCCTACACTCTTCTGGTAATATTCTTTCTGCAAAGATGTAATCCCCCTGTGCTACCAGTCCTTCAAGAGGTTGGTATCTGCTTACCGTATTTTCATACCTAAGTAATGTCCATCGATCTTTATAATAATATAGGATAGGAGTAAACAAATAATTTTCAAAATTGGTTTGAAACTTTTTTAGATTAATTATCTGTGCATAAAATGTCCCATATGCCATAAGGACATGAGGGAAAAGTAATATTTCTGGAAATATTTTCAGCTCACAGAAAATGAAGGACCACCTCCAAAAAATATTGTTGAAGGCTGCAATGCTTACTTCTTCAATGATCTGGAAAACCTGGTGAGTATTATATTCTACTACCTTGATTCCTGTTTTTTTTAGCAAAACTATTTTCAAATTAAATGAAATGAATTGTTTGAAATTTGCACCTCTTGAAACCAATATTAAGCTAACTCCACCTTTTAAGTTACTTAAATAAGCAGTTCTTATTTTACTACTTTAATGTATATATTATACTATACCAATACTCGCGATATGAGATCCATGGATCGATCCCCGCTTACAATTTTGTCAAGTGACCAATTATTAACGTTAGGTAAAGGTTGAGTTGAATGGTAGAGTGGAGTTGGTATTCTGAACTTTGCCTCGTTAATTGAGACCTAATTTACCTATTTTCTTTTATTAATTATGTATATTATCTGATATAAAGAGATATAATTGGGAATTGTTTCAGGACAATGTATGGTCAGGGCATCAGTTGAACAAACAAAGTGTCGGCCAGTTGTGGCTTGATCTGCTCATATTCTACACGGAGACGTTTGACATGATGAACCATGTGGTGAGCATCAGGTTGGGGCGACCTGTAACCAAGTTCGAGAAACTCTGGATATCCAAAGGCATTGCCATTGAGGATCCTTTCGATCTCTCTCACAATCTGGGTTCTGCTCTCACTAGAAAAAGTAAGTATAGAAGCAAATGTAATACAAATCAAACACCCTATTTGCTTTCAATTAATGAATAGAAAGGAGAGCAGGCTCACCTGGATAGAGTAGAAACACATAAGAGAATACAGACTGTTCTCCTATGTGTTCTCCTTTCTCTTCTTATTGATAGTATATCCTAGCGTAGTGCTCTATCTCATAAATCTAACCTAAAATACCATAAATGGTAATTATTTCATGAAAATAGGTTATTTGCTGTATAACATATACTGTATATACTGTGACGGACGCCTGGACTTGCGGAACCCTCTTTTGTGGAGCGAGACTATGGTCAGTGGCACTCTCTGGCCGCCTTCCGGGAATCGACACTGTAATGAGTGGGGGTGTTTACTACCCCCTACACAATGCCGGAACCTCGAGAAAGATCTAGAACGGGTCATCGAACTTCCATTCATGGACTTCTCGTGGCTTTGAGAGAGTTCTGTCAGCCCATATATACCCCAGGGCAGGGGCCCGAGTTAAGTTCAGTGCAAGTCTGTGTAAGAAGGTCCGCGTACCTTGTGAACGTGTAAGTGCTGTGCGAACGTACAGGGTCACATCCCTAGTGCATGAACAGTGCCAGTGATTTTCATTGTGGCCGCTGCGAAAATCGATTCGACATCGTCACCCATCGTTGGGTTTCTGACTGAAGAGAGCTACGAGGGACTGTAAAGTGTAACTAGGGAAATAAGGAACTGTACATTGTGTAATAGTTTGTAGCCATTGAGTGAATAATTTATTTTATTAAACAAACAGTCAACTCCCGATTAACCGTAATTTGTTTAACCATGTTGCGAATTAACCGCAACACAGAATAGAGAAAAAAATACAATGCCATCCCTCACAAAACAGACTATATTAGTGTCCCGCGTCTTGACTCTCTGACTCACCTCACAATATTAGTCCAAAAATAGCAATTCTCCCCAACTACCAGAATTACCCATTGCCTCACTGATAAATCTGACTAATTATTCAAGGTTTTGACAGTGGTATAAGAAAGTATATAATTTTCTGAAGTGCGGTTGCAAGAGTTATTTTTGTTATTGGAGTGGTTATTCTTGATTGCTAAACGATGTCTACTAAACACAAACGGTCGGATTTACAATACAGCAAAACTCGACATGGTGCAAAACATTGATCGTGGTTCAACAGTAAACAAATGTGCAACCAGTATAACATTGCGCATTGGTGATACAACGGTGTCACGGTGATATACGAAAGTAGATAACAATAACAACATAAACAATAACAATACTCCGTCGCCATCTTGTCACCATTTTCTGGTTGCTGTAGTGCCCAAGTCACTTGACCTGTCAGGAGTTCGAGACGCTAGCACTCCTCGAGACGTGCGTCTCCTTGCGCGGTGTTAAAATACATGAGAACTAATGACGGCGTTCACATGCACCGCTCACTGGAATCTGTTATCCCTATTTTTAGTTGTTTAGGTCTTTATATACCTTATTATACATTAATTTTGAGTTTTTGCGGATTAACCGCGATTTTGCTTATCATGGAAGCCTAAACCTGACTTTATCGCGGTTAATCGGGAGTTGACTGTAAGTGTAATATTATAATTAGACTGTAAATAAATAGTTAATTAACAAAGACTGCAAGTCTGTTAATCTGTAGCAACAACAATTTGTGAAAAACAGTACAATACTTAAATCTAAGGTGCACTCTTTTAAACCTATTTTAGCCTTTAAAACAGGGGTGCGGCTTGTACGTGGGTCTGGCTTAGACTCGCTCATTTACGATGAAAAGTGAAAACACTAAATAAGTTTCAACAGGTGCAAAACCATACACAAACCTGTTCAGGAGGAGTCAGGAGAGGCAGGTGCACGATAAAAACAGGATTGCGTGTTGTTATGAGTGAGGGAGAGGTCAACTATAAAGTCAGAAAAAGCGACATGTGTGAGCTCTGAAGGAGAGTGAATAAAGAAGAAGAGAAGGAATGCCAGTAGAGAACAATAATTGCCTTTTCAGAGAAATTGAACTACAAAATGCAAAGGGAAGAAATTTCATCTTGAGAAAGGAACAGCTAGACAGTAGAACAAATGTGGAGTAAGAACAACTAACTGATATGGTTTACAGTGGATCTCAAGTCAGTTCTGGAATTGAAATAGATTTTGCAGCATATCGTAGCGTAATAAATTAAAATACTTATTTCATGTTTTAGGCTAAAATCAATGTTTTGATGAAAATTACCAAATTTAAAAGTGTTTTGGACGCAGGTATTGGATGAAATAGTTTTGTACGGTGTAATATAAAATTTGTTTCAGTCACTTCAGACCTACAATTCTCATTACTCAAATGAGTCAAATCCTTGGGGTTGTAGTGGAACGATGCATTTTGTTCGAGCCCTGAATATAAAAGTAGTTCCGATACGTGAAAAACGATTCCCGGACAAGCGAACGAGATCCGTTTGTTGATTCATAAACCATGCAAGTAGGTTCAGTTCACCGTTCCAGCGAAAGGAACCATATGTATGTATGAATGAAAACAGTAAACAAATGTTGTAGGATCTAATGATAGTAATTTGATAAGAAAAGACGACGAAACGTTCGTTTAGCACTTTGACTTTGAAAATGTGAAAAGGAGGGACTGGAGTAAGGGGAGGGAACGACAGATGTGTTTACATTCTCTTGCACGGTTTTGACCACAAATGAGTCTCGGATAACAACAACGAACAAACAAATATTTTCCACAAGAAAATAGTACTTGAAATTATGTAATAAATATTTTATTTTGGTAAGAAAGTGTTATGTTTTTGCTTGTATATGTTGCAGCATTAATGGCTCTATGCTTCAAGTGAAACACTTTGCTTGTACATTAACAAATTTAGTATATTAACCTACTTAAAACATTGTTTGCAAAACTTCCCCAGGTTAAAATCCCTTAGCCGCCAAAGGCCCATTCTGGCTCTATTCGACCGACTCTTAATACCAAAGCTTTCTTAGTTTTGAATAGTTGTCTTTACACTAAACGTGTTGTACAATTTCTTTTTTCAGTGTCTCTCTACATTATAAAAGCTTTCAGAAAAGGAAGAAACCATTTTGGACGCCCTCTTAACTTTCCACCAAAGGATATAGAGGTACAGTTTTATTCACCCTTTTATTTAGATGTTATAGTTGATTTAGTATTGAATACATATTATCTGATACAAGACAGGCAGGAAAGAAAAAAAATTAGGCATGTCTCATTTACATGACCAGGCAATTTAGGGCATAGTTATACTCTTATGATAACTTTATGTTAAGGCTAAATTGACCGGCCTAGTGTTGAGAATCTAGCCCGATAGGTAGCAGCACCTCTGCGAAAAGTATTGCCCAGTTTTCTCGGGCGGTTTAAATTTTTTTCAATTTAAAAACGGATTGTTATCAAGGCTAGATATAGAATTCACTAATGGCTCTGTTTTTTAATTTTTATTTTATACTGATTTTGGGCAGCAAAAGTTGATTTTAAAACAAAATTTACAAATTGTCATTTTAAAAGTTTATTTTAAATGAATTTTGCAATTTTCAGATTTTAAATTGATTAAGCAGTTCGATCGAATCCTTTTTTTGTCTGTGGCACTTATACCTTGGCCGGACACACCGCCCGACTGTGCTCTGGTGAACTGTGCCGCTAGTACAGTAGTGCACACTACACACACACATAACACAATACACAACCGCCGCTTCATCCACACGCATCCTGTACACTGTTTCATTACAATATGTCCTAATCAAACTCTGTTCACTAATTTTCTTGCTTGAGCCAAAATAAAAGTAAATTGCGTGTTGTTTGATTTATAAATAGCTTTTAGGTCATAACTAATCGCTAATCTTGCATGAATTGTTCGCTTGCTAAACGTATTTTTAGCTGTAACATTTAGGCACTGTTTATAAAATCTACTGTGTTAAATCTATACTTTTGAAAAGTTACAGTTTTATCATTACAGCATGCCTAAAAGCGAAGCAGTTAAATTCAATATTGAACCAATAAAGCTTCTAAACATTAACAACAAACATAATGTGCATATGTTGTAGAATGTAGATTTATAATTTATTTCAAGCTGCCATTATTATATTTTTACAACTATTTATAAATGGTGTTTAGCTGTTGGTTTAATATTAGTAAAAGTAAACACAACCAGTTTTTCATGAGTCACGACTACCATTCACTAGGTGTATTGCTTATAATATTTATAATAATCCATGGTTGGGTCCGAAGTATATTGATTAATAACATATTACCTCCAATAAGTGGTTTTATAGCAGAAAAGCATAAATGCTGCACAATAAATGATGCATCAACATAGATATGATTTTAATTAAAAGTATCTCAATGTAGTATAGGTTGTGGAACTAGAAGAAGGTTTATGTCCGGAGAAAGTATACTGGGCTTTCAATAGTCTCCTAATGGTCTTGGAATTTATGTTTATTGTCTTAAGATTTTGTTAATACTATTTATATACCTGATTATTTACTGATTACATTATAATATACTATTTTATACTATTTTAACTATTTTTTTATATACCTGATATTATTTACATTATTTATTATGTATATTATTCTGCATATTACACTAAAAACTGTTTTACCTACAATTAATATAAATTTGTTTTTGGACATAATTAATATAAATTTACTTTATAAACAGCAACGCATTTTACAATATGTAGCAGTTTAATTTGTTATTATACAAACGGAGCAACTAGTTGTTATGCAATTAGTTGACATTGCCCATCAATAAAAGCCAAAATGAATAAACCTATTTTAGTTACATTACTTATTGTATTGTAGGCCACTATGTAATCTAAAACCATAAAAAATTGTTGCTACATATATGGGACCCAGCTCTGAAGATCAAAGGCTTCAAAGCCTCGAGGATTTGTTTTTGAACTACGTAGGTTTGGCCCTCTGGTATCTCTCCTGTACCGATCTTTCGGCAAAAGCAAGGCTTAGGCCCGCCGCACATTGGAGCGAGGCGAGGTGCAGGCGGGCACGTCTAATTTTGCAATACACAGGTTTATATGGCGCACCGTACATTGAGCAGAGGCTACACGCAGTGCCCGCGCAGCCCAGCTGCAGCCTCTGTCAGTCCTCCGCGGGGTTGTAGTTGAGGTACAGTTTTCCTGCACACCGCTTGTGCCTGCGCTGGCTCTCCAGTATTTTGTGCCGGTATTTTGTACGACTTGAGTTTGAAGCACCTAATTGAGTTGGTCCAAGTCCACCCTGTGCTTATCTACACCTCTTATGAAGACTACATGAGAGGAAAAATGAAGGCCATTAATGTCACTTTTAATCAATGCATGTATTTCACAAAATTGTTGTTTGGTCACACTAAAATATTCTCTAAAATACCGAAGCTTTCTTAGTTTTGAATAGTTGTCTTTACACTAAACGTGTTGTACAATTTCTTTTTTCAGTGTCTCTACATTATAAAAGCTTTCAGAAAGGAAGAAACCATTTTGGACGCCTCTTAACTTTCCACCAAAGGATATAGAGGTACAGTTTTATTCACCCTTTATTTAGATGTTATAGTTGATTTAGTATTGAATACATATTATCTGATACAAGACAGGCAGGAAAGAAAAAATTAGGCATGTCTCATTTACATGACCAGGCAATTTAGGGCATAGTTATACTCTTATGATAACTTTATGTTAAGGCTAAATTGACCGGCCTAGTGTTGAGAATCTAGCCCGATAGGTAGCAGCACCTCTGTGGCGAAAAGTATTGCCCAGTTTTCTGGGCGGTTTAAATTTTTTTCAATTTAAAAAACGGATTGTTATCAAGGCTAGATATAGAATTTACGCGAATGGTCTGTTTTTTTAATTTTTTTTTTATACTGATTTTGGGCAGCAAAAAGTTGATTTTAAAACAAAAATTTACAAAGTGTCGGTAGTCATTTTAAAGAGTTTATTTTAAAATGAATTTTGCAATTTTCAGATTTTAAATTGATTAAGCAGTTCGATCGAATCCTTTTTGTCTGGGCGCTTATACCTGGCCGGACACACCACCTTCCCCGCCCGACTGTGCCTCGTGTGGTGAACTGTGCCGCGCCAGAGTACAGTAGTGCACAGTACACACACACACACACACACACACACACACACCGCCTATCCACACGATCCTGTACACTGTTTTATTACAATATGTCCTAATCAAACTCTGTTCACTAATTTTCTTGCTTGAGCCGAAAATAAAAGTAAATTATGTGTTGTTTGATTTATAAATAGCTTTTAGGTCATAACTAATCGCTAATCTTGCATGTGAATTGTTCGTTGCTTAAATAAATATTTTACTGTAACATTTAGGCACTGTTTATAAAATCTACTGTGTTAAATCTATACTTTTGAAAAGTTACAGTTTTATCATTACAGCATGCCTAAAAAGCGAAGCAGTTAAATTCAATATTGAACCAATAAAGCTTCTAAACATTAACAACAAACATAATGTGCATATGTTGTAGAATGTAGATTTATAATTTATTTCAAGCTGCCATTATTATATTTTTACAACTATTTATAAATGGTGTTTAGCTGTTGGTTTAATATTAGTAAAAGTAAACAAAACCAGTTTTTTCATGAGTCACGACTACCATTCACTAGGTGTATTGCTTATAATATTTATAATAATCCGCGGTTGGGCCCGGAAGTATATTGATTAATAACATATTACCCTCTCCAATAAGTGGTTTTATAGCAGAAAAGCATAAATGCTGCACAATAAATGATGCATCGACATAGATATGATTTTAATTAAAAGTATCTCACCTAGTATAGGTTTTCGTGGAACTAGAAGAAGGTTTATGTCCAGAGAAAGTATACTGGGCTTTCAATAGTCTCCTAATGGTCTTGGAATTCATGTTTATGTCTTAAGATTTTGTTAATACTATTTATATACCTGATATTATTTACATTATTTACTATGTATATTATTCTTGCATATTACACTAAAAATTAAACTGTTTTACATACAATTAATATAAATTTGTTTTGGACATAATTAATATAAATTTACTTTATAAACAACAGCATTTTACAATATGTAGCAGTTTAATTTGTTATTATACAAATGGAGCAACTAGTTGTTATGCAATTAGTTGACATTGCCCATCAATAAAAGCCAAAATGAATAAACCTATTTTAGTTACATTACTTATTGTATTGTAGGCCACTATGTAATCTAAAACCATAAAAATTGTTGCTACATATATGGGACCCAGCTCTGAAGATCAAAGGCTTCAAAGCCTCGAGGGATTTGTTTTTAAACTAAGTAGGGTTTGGCCCTCTGGTATCTCTCCAATACCGATCTTTACGACAAAGCCAGGAGCTTAGGCCGCTGCACATTGGGCGGGGTGCAGGTGACGTCTAATTTTGCAATACACAGGGTTTATGGCACTGTACATTGAGCAGGGAGCCTGCGCGGTGCCAACAACCAATGGCCAAATTTTCCCCGGTGGAGCCCACCAATATTGAATGGCCTCACTGGGCGCAGTTAACAGCAATTATAACACAACTCAAAACCGCTTACAAACCTTTATGAACTCATAAGGTTCACACTGAGCATGATGATTGGTCATAGAATTATTGTAATTGGTCATAGGCTACAGAGTCATTATGTTTAACTTATTCAATGCTATTAAACGCAAACTATTAAATACGTCTATTAGAACATTTCAAAGAATATTAATTTTTGTAACTTGTTAACTAAACAAACACATTTAAACTGCTTTTTGTTCATGCATATGTGCATGACATAAGAGGACAACAGATTGTTGCATTTTGTATGACTATACTTGGACTCGAAATTTCTTGGTGTGAATACGACATGACAATACTGTGTTGCCCGTCTGGCCTTGAGAAGCATGGTAGGAAGCGGATAGCTCCGTGCCTGGCACAGTTTGGCACCGTCGCTTGGTGCACAGCGATATAACGCCTTACATCCCTGAGGCCGAGCGGTAAAAAAGTTCCGACAGATTGGTTGGTCCGATTTAAATCTAAGCAGTTCTGATTGGTTTAAAAATATCCTCAACTAAATGACTACCTGTTTTTAATTTCTCTGTAATAAAAAAAAATGATTTACATATTTTTTGTTTTGAATAAAAAAAAATTTAAAACAGTAACATTACTCATTATGTGTTGTACACCGAAATATAAATTTTCTTGATTTTGAACCCATATTGGGGAGTTTTGGCTATAAAAATGATCCATGGTACCGACCATAAAGCACCATAAGCCTACCTTAACATAGGCTGTGCTGCAGTGGCCAACTTGCTAGGCCTCTCAATTTCCTTAAAACTAATCTATTCCACTTCACTGTGACTTTTAAACTCTATACTATATATTCAATACTATTGTCTATGAAATGTGTTCTACTTACGATAAATCCATGGTTACTTGATAACAACTCATATACCACTTGGATTTCGATTTTGACAGCTTTTACACCACACTTGATACTTTATACCATACACTACCAATCTTGGAAAATCAAATATTCCACAATGACATATAAATATACCTACACCATTTATATGAATAATGGTGTGGCATTATATGAGTACTAGTATGGCAGTGGCACGCAAGTGACGACAAGTGCATAGCTGTACATTCTAGCCGTGACCACCAGAACTATTACTAAATAGATACAATTACACAATGATATCTTGATCAGGAAAGCGCTCTGAGATTTATATGCTGGTTCTGCGCACACAGTCTTGGAACCACTTTGGTTTTTACTTTTTAGGGCTAAAGGTTTATCAGATAATTAATTTTAATGTAAATTAAATTTTATAACACCATTAAACAGAATTTTTATATCTTTAGCCCACTTAAGTTTTATCAAGCTGAAAATAACCAACATCAAATGAATGCACTTGTTTTAATTGATTATAATAACACTTAGTGTGATACATTAACAGTATGGTTTATTTCAGGGTCATTTTTTGAATGTGAATGCGCTGACAGATGGAGAACCCCCCAACGACAGAGGTTGCAGGTTTTGCAAGTCTATTGGACACAAAGAACGTGATTGCCCAGAAAAGAAAAAACGAAACCGGGCCAGACTAAACAAAAAGAATGAAGAAACTCCTAAGAAGGAGAACCCTCCAGCAAGAAAAATGCAAGCACAGAAAACTGCTGAAGATGATGAGGACGAAGAAGATGATTTGGATGAAGATTCAGAATCAGGAGAGGAGAATCTAGATTCAGGGGATCATGTGGCAGATTCATTGAAAACATCTGATGATAAAATTGGTAACTTGTCCAAGTCAGAAGTAAATACAGTACGTAGAACAGGCAATTCTACTCCCGAATCAAATAAAGGTTTCAGCAATGAAAAAAGATCGCCAGTTCCTCAGTTGGACAGGAGAAACCAGAACTTTCAGTGTGCTCCTCCAGGGTTTTCTAACCAGGAGCAAAAAATGGTTTTAGGGAACCAACAAAATACCTCAAAATTTACTGATCCTCCCAGAACCCCCAATCAGCCTCACAGAAATCATATACATCAACTACCTAAAACCCCCATACATTCAACTCCAATGGCCCCAAATATACCTAATGCAACAATGCCATCCATGAATAGTTCTGACCAGGCTATGCATATTCCTACAATTGTTTTCAATAACTCAAAAATAGTCTCTGACAAGGTGCAGAGCGCTGTTCCTCCTCCAAGATATGTTTATCCCACAACTTCCGAACCACCTCGACCACCTCCAGGTTTCATTCCACTGGTTCAAAACGGCCGTCAACAAGTCAGGTTTCCTGTACCTCACCCACTAGAACATAAACCTGGAGGTCAGAATGCCTGGCTGAGAGGAGGTGGGCCTTTTGTTCCCAATATGGATTACATGCAAGTAGGATACCCATCACCTCCTCAACAACAGTTCCCATCTCCTCAACAACAGTTCCCATCTCCTAGCACCTGTTTCGCGGAGAGCACCTGTGGGCCAACCGTTTGTCTATCTAAACCAGCGGATGGATCCTCCACTCATTTGTCCCCAATGGAGTCCAAATCCCCCTCTCCAATCTCCTTCGGCTCCTACGTTCCGTCCTATGTACGCTCCAGAAGGTGACGTATCTATACAAAATTTAGATTCTTCTATCGCCAAAATCCGACTGAATGCTGTTCCCAATATGTTAAATCTGCCTCCAAACAGTACTAGGTCAAACATGCAAAATGTGCCTGTCAGTGAAGACAGACAACTGCAGCATCAATCTCTTCTTTCAACAGACAAGAAGGAGAGTTTTTGAGCACACAACGCGGCACAAAGCCAACTGCACACACCGGCAAGTTCAACTGCTAACTCAATACATTTAAGGGTATACTTAGGCTGTGACAGAAACAAAACCCATTCCTTTTATGTTTTTTAATTTTCCAAATTTCATTGCTTAACTTCCAATTTATTATACTTGTAGCATTTTGAACATTCAAATAATTTTATCATGATTTTGTTTAAAAGAAAGTAGGAAGTACAGTTAGCTTTCTTGAAAGGTCAATGATAGAATACTAGTCAGATCCACAAGTAATTATAATGATAGATCCACAAATAATTACAAACAGCGTTTCATACTTTATACTTATGAATTAGTCTTAGTTCGATTTTTCAAATTTTTCAATTCTCGTTCCGATACCGATACCAGGATATCGATTCTTGATTCTGATACCGATTCTAAGTGCCCTCATGTGTTTGTAGTACTGTCGGGTTGATTCCAATTTTTTTTCGATTCTCGATTCTGATACCAGAATATTGATTCTCAATTTTGGGTTTGATTCCGATTTTCGATTCCGGTCTTCAATTCCCAATACTTGGGACCTCCGGAAGGAATCGTAGTCGATAGGCTTACTCCTTCTGCGTATCTACCTTTGTTTTAAACATTCAAAATTGTATGTTACAAGACCAGTCTTAACCCGATCTAAGCTTAAATAATATTGAGGAGAGTTGTTTTTGTTTTATATTCATAGTTTATATTAAATCAATGAATTTAACTAGAAACAACTCTCGTTAGATATCATGATTGTGACTTGTGATGGAGCTAGGACCGTCTATAAGTTTTGTCCTTTGAATTTGTATCACATTTGTATTCGAATCGTGGCATAAAACCCCATTTAAAACATATTCTTTTAACTTGTTTGATAATTTACGTGAACTTAATGTTACATGATAGTATACATCAAAAGACAAAATCAAAATCTAACACTAAGAACACAAATAAAGACATAACATTTGCAGTTTACTCAACAAAACAAAATCCAGTAGAATAAATATTACTATCAATTCTCGATTCTTTCTTAGGTATCGATTCTGTGGTATTGGAATCGACTTTACTGACCTATTCCTGATACCGATTCCTTACTCAGGAAATTGGAATTGACACAACACTATTATGAATGAACCTTGTAAAAACAGGTGTCATTTAGTTTGTATCTATGACCTCTGTTTTCTTTTCTCGGACAAGCTGTTGTATTTCCTATTCTCTTACTCTTAAAAATAAATTCACTTTTTGAAATTACAGTCAGTAGGGTGACAACATAATGTACAACTAATTCAATTGGGATATTTTTCAATTAACTGTATTAATATTAATGATTTTGAAGATATCTGTTTTTTACAAACATATTTTGAGAGAGGAAACTGGATATTCTTAAGGAAGCCCTTCAAATTAATAACTAACTACTCCAATGGAAAGTTAGTTATAAATACCTGTTTCATGTTTGATGTTTAACTGGCTTGATGTTTTATCCTATCAAACTTAATCAAGTTGATGTAGTGTTTTATGTTACGAAATACTATGTTGTAAATAGTTTAAATTAGTTTTATTGTCTAATCTTAAGTTTTTAAATTTTGACACAGAAAATTGCCCATGAGTTATCGTGTTGTTTGAAGATTCAATTCAAACGGTTTAAAATGTCTCATCCAACTTTAATTAAAATTTAACTTTTATCGAGAACACTGAATCACACGAGTCCAACAGAAGGGGTTTAAACGTGTCTTTAATTGAGAAAGTCTGATAGGGTATCAATTGACGAAAATAACATTTAAATAATAAAATTTGACTATTCACTCTTTGTGTACAAAGGTTGCAACAGCTATACTGAATTTCAAATGAACACTAGCAATTGTTTGTGAATGACAGCTCTTGTGTGTACACCTGCAAGATGTTGCTAGAAAGTTGGGATCGGTGCATTGGTGAACTGTTGGCCAGCCTGTTTCACTGTTAAATAATGTAACATATACAACTTCTCGCATGTATAGATTCAGTTGTTATGTACACATGCCTTAAATACCCATTTAGTTTTACAGCCATTAGTTGGGTTTTTTTACAAAGTGTCTAATTGTTTAATTTCATCTTAAAAAGACCATCTGAGTAAAAACCATCGCAAGCTTTGAGTTCATGCAATGATGTTCTAGTCAAAAACAATCTTGTAAGAATAAAGCTAAATGATGTCATGTTTTTAGTCCACAAGGTGGTGCGGTACACAACCACGGATCAGTTGTTGCGAGGCTCTCTTTTATATGGAAAAATGGTTAAGACTGTGTTTTCATAGAAAGCGTCATTTTTCGAATAAAAAGAGATTTTTGACTATGGAACCAAATATTACTAGTCTAATGAAACATTAAATTGATGGAAATTTAACTAGAGTATGTTGTATTATTGATATTAAGCTAAACAAATTTTACATGTGTTGTAAGGAAAAAATCTATATCAAATGTAAACTTTAAATTCCCATAACAATAGTTTTTTAATACCTAAGTTAAAAAATATTCCTTTAAATAAGTTTTTGTCTCCTATTTAACCTTCTACAGAAAGTTTTTATATGAACTGAGAAAGTCTCTGTGAAACATATTTTTGTCTCTTATGTAGTAAGAAAGTCTTGCAGCGATCGATTTATGGTCAAATACCGTACTCTCTTAACTGTGTTTTATTTGACATGGTCGACAAAAATATCATTAAACTAAGAACAAACTTCAAGGGCTGCCTGATGATTTGTGCGTAACTAATTCTTGTTTTATTAAAGTTCAATATACTAACTGTTTTACTTCTTAAAAGAGATCGTATTTTCATACTAAGAAATTTCTATGTTACCTATGTTACTTAAATATTTTATCAACAAGTTCTATGTAATAAGATCATTATATTTGTTATCTCTTGACTATTTGCATGTGTTTTAACATTATATTTTATTGTTTCCGTTTGTTATAGTTTTAAAACTGGATTTTATTTTTGATATATTTTTTTAATAATTGATTTGAATTTGTATATTTTATCATTTGATATGTATGGTATGTTTTCAATGACACATGATAAACTCAAACTGGTTTAATCAATCTGCTATTGCAAAATGTAAATTGACCTTTTCTACTCAATTGATTCTGGACAACAATATTTTCACACTTTATCTGTATGTATGTATCAATGAACACTAAAAAATAAAATCAAACATTTAAAAATGTTTCACATATTTTTGAAAACTTTGAACTGTTATAATTATTTTTAAGCTCGGCGCAATATCTGAGTGGAAAGGGTTGATTATGTTTGAAATATTGGCTATTATTTCCTATGTTTTGCCCATTTGTTATTTGTCTGTGATGCCCTTTTGTAAATTCAAAGTACTGTTGTGCAAACACCACCAACTTTTCCCCTAATCAAGGCAAAGCCATTGTGTGTGTGTTTACAGAGAACTAGGCGTGTGTAATTACTCTAATTTTAACTTAAAAACTAAGTTAAATTAAGAAAATTTGCTACTCAAAAGATGTGTAACAATCAAATCACCTTTAATTTTCGTTAAAATGCCCAGGTTTTTTTTCAAATGTGTACTTGATTTTCCCAATTGTTACAAGGTTAGGAATGAGAACTTACCTTAAAAAACTCAAATTTGTCAATAAAATACAAATTTAAATTAACCTAGAAACTGTAAAAACAATCCTCACCCATGCCTGTAGACATAACTCATCACTGTTAGTTCATATGGACTGAAAAGCATAATGTTCTCATTTAATTAAACTCCAAATTTACCTTCAAAATACATAATTATAGAAGAACATAACTTCTAATATCTTTACTTTTGAATTAAAAACACACATTGCTGGTACTATTGTATTCAGTGTTCATAATATGATTCCTCTTCACTTGTTTTTAAAAGTGCACCTACTGAACATTAGAGTGTGTATTTTCTTTTTAAGTGGGACTGCCTTTCTACACTGAAGGACTCGAATGTTACGTTAGACTGAGAATATTTTATCATTCAGTGTTGTTTTATAATATTAACTGTTTGCATGTTTGTGAAATTAATATATTTATTATATGTACTTGCATGAAGATAAGTGTACTGGTATCAATTTTAATCTAATTTTAACTATAGATTTTATTTTTGGAACTATTTTCATATTGTTGATCAATTATTTGTTGGCATGACTTGAGTTTTAAATCATTATAATCATTTGAAGTCATTAAAAACCTGATTTGTTACCTGATAAGTACCTTTTTATTGAAGCTTGTATAGTTTTGCATTACTTGATATTTAGTAACTATCAATATGTTTAGATTAGTAATGGATCTATTTGTATAATGTGTCAGATGTTAATTCGAGGCATCATTCAATAAAAATCTTTTATAAAAGTTCGACTACTTTATTTCCCAAAATTAGAGTTTATTTATTTATTACTTCTACTACCCAGGGAGTCTGTTTATGTAAATTATGCAAAGTACAAATTAAGTGTACAACTCAATTATGAGAAAAGGGTCGTGAATACATGATTATAAAACAAAGTGATTTTCACTAAATACGAGTAATACCCATAAAATTCATTAAAATCAACCTAATTTGTCTACAGAGTCAACTTGAAATTGAGGTCTAGAGTTCAAATTCAGCATTTCCAAATGTAAACTCTATTAGAGTTGAACATCATGTCAAAAATTTTATTTTCCTGACAATTTGGTGAAAACAAATTTTGAAAATATCACTTCTTAACAAATGCCGGTCATAAATGAATGGCTCTTGTCAAGAACGTTGTAAATGTCAAAATCGGTGTTTTAAATGCAAACACGTTTGAAACGACATTTCAGATCTGGGCAGGGTATTTTAGTGTGTAAATAATGGCAGCTATGGTTCCAGTGAACTGCATTCCTACTTCCTAGTGCCCAGAGCAAGCTTGTTCCCCTAGGCGACGTCTCTCCGTCTAATGTAGGTAAGCTAAGTGGAAGCAACAGACGCAAGATTAGTGGGTGATGTACCCAGTAGGCTACTACCAATTGTGTGGATGAAAATAGTGCTTGATGTTCAACCGTCCACCACCTGGTACCTGGCTGTATGAGGGACCTCTTCCCATCTTGCCAACCAAGAAATAGCATCTCATGTTGATGAAGGATAAAGCCCCACACAACACATTCCAGTGGAATTCCGGTTGTTCTACGAATCGATTACTGCCCGTAAACCATAATTTCAAGAAAATGAAATAATTATTTTAAATTAGTTAAAGACTGATTTTTAACCGACCAGAGAAACGAGAAGGTTACAAGTTGACCTGCAGCGATTCTAGTTTGTCACTGCGCCCGTGAATCGAACTTTGGCCTCAAACTGAAATGAAATAAGTTCAGCCAGACCAAAAACGTGGCGAACAAACGATTTCCCGCCGCCATCTTGGTCTGGCTGAATGGATTTTGTAGATGTGTGTTGCACGTGCTAGGTACGGTGCCATACCAAGTTTAACCGAAAAGTATCATACATACAGTTTTTATAGTATAAAAAGCAATTTTTGGGAGAAACGCCCCATCCCAAGGGTTTTTAGGAGCACCGATTTTTTTGGTTAACGACTTAACGTATAGCTTTACAATAGATACATTTGTGCCAAGTTTAGTGGAAATCGGACAAATATGCGTCCTGTAAAGTGGTCTCGCGCATGAATAGGTAGGAGGTCCCCTTCCAACATTTGAACGGGGGTGGACAGGGGTTGTTTCCGGTGGGTGGGGAGGGGACTGCCCGGCGCCCTTTACTCAAAAATGGATATACTTACTTTCCTCATCCGACCCTGAACGTGCTAGATTTGGCTGTTGAATGATGACCCCCATCTAGCCGGTTAGGAAAAATACACGATATTTATTGTAATGTTAATATTTATTATAATGAAAGCCACGTCTTGCGTATAGTTTAAATTTTAATTATCAGATTAAATAAAACACACTATAGTAATTTTATTTACCAGGATTTATTTACATTTAATACAAATACAAAAATTAAATGTTTTTACATTCAATAAAAATTGTGAGAATCCGTGTATTTGCGACATTAATTATATACAGTACGAACGGTAGGTAAACATCGAACATTCGAGAACATCGATTACTAAAAGTTAAAAAAACAGCTGTTCGATTTCTTTATGTTACCCATCATCCTCTGTTCGTAAATGAGTCAGTCGTTCGTCATCATCGGTCGTGTAAGGATCGCTCGGTGTCTCTCCCCGGACTTGGTCAACTTATTTCGAGGTTAGTTGATATTCAGTGCTTCTCTAAGTTTTTAAAACGTCTGTATACATTAATCTGTTGTGATTCCTAGTTTTGTCGTAAATGAATTCTGATAAATTAGAATTTTATTGGATGTTGGACTTTGCTGATTCGTCAATGCAGATTTGATTTTTATTTTCACAGTCAAAGTTTTTCATTGCGTATAACATTTAACAAGGGATTAAAAATCAAATAAATTGTAATTTATTTAAAATAAAAATGAAACTTTTAAATGTATAGAGTTTGGTATCTTATAGTAGAGCTCTTATTATACCTATGTATAGTAGGCTTGATTCATCGGTTATAATTCCTGGTTTCGTCGTAAATTAATTCGAATAAATTAGAGTTGTATTACGTGTAGAACTTTTATTTATTGGCAATTTATTTCGAGGTTAGTTGAGATTCAGTCCTTCTCTAAGTTTTTAAAACGTCTCTATCTATTAATCGGTTGTGATTCCTGGTTTCATCGTAAGTGAATTCGGATAAATTAGAATTTTATTGGGTGTAGAATTTTTTAATGAATAGAGTTTTTAAACGGTTAAATACCTTATGGTACCTATGCAGAGTAGGCATATATTAATCGGTTGTGGTTCCTGGTTTTGTCGTAAATTTAGTTTAGTAGAATTTTATTGGGTGCAGAACTTTGCTGACTCATCAGTGTAGATCTGATTTATATTTTCCAAGTCAACGTTGTTTATTGCATACAACGTGTTAAACATTTTTACTTACTTCTTATTGTAGAGCTCTTATTGTACCTATATATATATGTTACTTTTAAACAGCTTTCGGCAGTTACGTCTACAATGAACTTTAATAATGGTTTTAAAGTCAAAATTATTTATTGCATATACCAATTGACAAGAAATTTAAATTAAAATGAACTTTTTTTAATTGATAGGGTTTTAAATTTATTTGGTACTTTATTGTACCTATATTATTATAGCGGGCTATATTAATCTGTTGTGATTCAGTGTCGTAAATTAATTCGGATAAATTAGAATTTTATCGGGTGTAAAACCTTGCTGATTCATCAATGCAGATTTGGTTTATATTTTCAAAGTCAATGTTGTTTATTGCATATAACATTTAACAAAGGAGTTAAAATAAAATGTAATGACATTTTTAATTAAAAAATGAGTTGAAACTCGTTTATTTTAATAGAGTTTTAAACAAGAGTTTTATCTTATTTTGTACAGTTCTTATTGTACCTATGTATAGTGAGTGGGCTTTTTTCATTTAGGGTTAAATGTTATATTGGGAATTCAAAGATTCCTTATTTCTTGTGTTATAAGAATAATTAAATTTAAATCTATTAAAAGACTTAGTATTTTTGTATACAACCTTTAAAGGTTCAAGCACGTACTGTCTTGGTGACGTTGAACGGTTTGAATTACTTTTAAACAGCTTTCGGCAGTTACGTCTATAATGAACTTTAATAATGGTTTTAATTACACATTTTTGAGACATAAATAATCAAGTTGCTTGAACTTGCCAAGATTGAAATTACGTATATAAAAAAATCTTCTATTTACAAAAAGAAAACTTTTACCGTTTTAATAAAAAAAATTCAAACTGAAACTTTAAATGCTAATCTATAGGAGTTTGTTTTATTTTTCAAACACTGAGGGCCAGCGTTTCAATTCATGCATAATCCGTGATTAAGGACTACTGAAAGGTTAACCAAAGAAATGCGGAGAATTTTTTGAGGTTAAGATTTACGTTGTCTGTTTTTTGTTGATTTTTCATTTTGGCGCAACAATGTTTCTATGATCGTGTAAGCAATACAGGGTGTTTCACGACAACCCTGCCATACTTAAGGAATTTGTTACCGGGGTGCGTACGACCAAAATATTACAATATAAGATGGTCTTTAAATCATCAGGTGAGGAGATATCATGAAAAACTACTTTTTTAAAAGTTTTCATGTCTTAACGCAAAATTCTTAATTTTACGTTTGCAAAAATTAACATATAAACGTAATTTCGTAATAGATTTATAGACTGATAAATTTCAAACAGGTATGCCAATTTTCGTTTATTTTTACTGGTTAAGGCCTACTTTTGCCACTTCAAAAACAAAATAATTGTCAAAAACCACGCATTTAAAAGTTTTTGTTCGTTTTCAAAACGCTCTCACGTCGTAATTAGGCTACCCAACAAATCCGGCTTCAAGTATACCAAAAGTTGTAAAATTTATTCTTGAATAAAGCAATAACAGAAAGTTGGGGTAAACAAAATATAAATTTATTTTAAAGGCAAAAATTTAGCAAAGTAACAAAAACATTGAAAACCCAAAAATATTTAAAATGTAGCTTTTTGCCATATAACCATACTTTAATTTCTTTTTGTTTTAATGACATGATTATAAATCTCACATTAAAGAAGTATGTGATACATTTTAACATTCATAACCAATTATCGTTGTTGTGACCGAGCAGTTATTGCGTTTTGGACCTGAGGGTTTGCTGGTTGAATCTCCGTTCGTTCTAAAGTCGCCAATTTACCCGCTTCATAAGACCACTATACAAGCAAAAAAGAACCTATGGTGATGGGGAATTAAAGTAAAAATAAGTCCAAATTAAGATTAAAAATTTGATAAAAGAAACAAAATGTCCATAGTGAGCAACAACTTTGTTACCATGGCGACTTTGAAGAAAATGTCCCACATCAAGAGATCTGTGCGAAGAGTCTTGGGAAAATTCCAGGTGTGTCATTCGTGAAGCGCACCATCCAAGACATTATTCAATAGGTCTAATATACTTGTCGTTGATCAGCCCACACCAAACATTCACAGGAAACCTTTGTTGAAAGTTTGTCTCCACCATTTCATGAGGGTTTTCTTCGGCCTATATGGAGCCTATATGAGCCCCTTCGCACATATCTCTAGATGTGGTACATTTAGTTCAAAATCGCCATAGTTACAAAGTTATTGCTCCCAACGGACCAATTCATTGGCCTCCAATGTCACCCGATATGACTCCAATAGCCTTTTTCTTGTGGGGTCATATGAAGGCTAAAGTCTACAAAACGAAACCAAGATCTAGGGAGTAACTAATAGAAAAGTATTGAATTTTGCACAACAAATAAAAGACAAACCTCAAATGATTAGAGCTGGAACATCTTTAGTACTGAAGCGAGGCCATCTTTTTCCGGAACCAAAACGGGGCAATTTTGAACTTATCAAGAATGAACTAGTATGGATCACTTTCTTCAACGAATATTCCATTGTTTTAATCATCAATAATACGTGTTATCTTGTTGATTTCGAAATGAAGAAGACCTAATAAACCTCTTATACACTTAAAATAGTTGGCAATGTCTTCTACAAACTATTCAAACGATAGTTTAAATATAAAATTGATCAGGCTATATTTATATAATAATTTATATAAACGTAATAACTTATACTTAATTATTTTAAGTGTATAAACAATGTTAACAATGCAAAGAATTTAAATACAGTGGTGTTAATTTCAAAATTTTGTAAGTACATTTTTAATGCACTATAATTGTTGTTTTATTTTACATTTGAACATTTTTGGCAACACATTTTTTAATCTGAATTTGGACATATTTTTACTTTAATTCCCCATCAACATAGGTGCTTTTTTGTTTTGTATGGTGGTCTTATGAAGAGGGTAAAGTGGCGACTTTAGAACGGACGGAGATTCAACCAGCAAACCCTCAGGTCCAAAAGGCAATAACTGCTCGGTGTCAACAACGATAATTAATTATGAATGTTAAAATGTATCACATACTTCTTAAATGTAAAATTTATAATCATGTAATTAAAAAAAATAAAATAAAAATACGGTTACATGGCTTCCATTTTAAGTTACTTAGATTTGTACTATGCGAAAGTGTGAAAACACCTTTATAACTTTTTAACCAGTTTTTTTCAGCGCAACCAAACTCGGTTCATATTATTAAAATTATCAAAAGTTTCTTTTAATGCATTTGGACTTTTAATGCATCTGGACACTTTGCCCAGTTTTCAAAATGGGAGGGGAAGGGGCAAAGTGTCAGTATGCATTAAAAGATACTTTTGATAATCTTACTAATACGTACCAAGTTTTGCTTCGCTTAAAAAGTTGGTAAAAAAGTTATAAAGGTAATTTTACACTTTCGCATATCTAAATAACAAAATGGACCCCATTCTTTTGGGTTAAGATAGAGACGTCTAGTTTTCAGCATTCATCAACATTTTCTAAGACCTTCAAAATGAGGTGTCACTCGATGGGGCTTTCCTATAAAAATTTTGGGGCTACCTCCCCCCCAATCCCCCATTTTGAAAACTGGGGCAAAGTGTCAGTATGCATTAAAAGATACTTTTGGTAGTTTTAATAATATGTACCGAGTTTTGTTTCGCTTAAAAAACTGGTAAAAAAGTTGTAAAGGTGTTTTGACACTTTCGCATACTGTAATACAAATCTAAGCAACTTAAAATGGACCCCATTTCTTTTTGGGTTAAGATAGAGACGTCTAGTTTTCAGCATTCATCAAAATTTTCTAGGACCTTCAAAATGAGGTGTCACTCGATGGGGCTTTCCTATGAAAATTGTGGGTCTATCCCCCCAATCCCCCATTTTGAAAACAGGGGCAAAGTGTCAGTATGCATTAAAAGGTACTTTTGCTTGCTCTAATAAAATGTACCGAGTTCGGTTGCGCTGAAAAAACTGGTTAAAATGTTATAAAGGCGTTTCCACACTTTTGCCTGACCCTATGTGTTTAAAAAGTTCTCATAATAAATAAGATGTTCGTTGGGCAAAAGGTAAACAAAAGCCGCTCCTGAGGTGTAGGGGTTGTGGTCGGTTGACCAAGGAAAGATCATTTTGTGTGTAAGAGTGAAGTGTGGAGAAGACAGACTTCATAGACATCGGTCTTTCTTCTCACACACACTTCACACTTACATATTACTGCTGTGCTTATATTTCAAACGTATACGCAGACTTACCATCGAGAACTAACTTTTCAAGCTGTCTTTTTATAGTATAAAAACCTTTTAAACGCACCTTAAAGTGTGCTAACCATGTTTCACGAACACGACAAGACTGTTTAACTTTAAATAATGGTGATAATTTGATAATTAATGATTTTAATGATAATGATTCTAACTTATAAAATGACAATTGTCGCAATCTGCGTTACCTACATTACCTCTACGGGTAAAGAGAGAACTAGTGTTAGAACATGCAACAGTATAATAAACACTCTGTGACTGTGATACACACTTTATTCCGACTCTACTCTAATCACAAAACATACCCGACTCGTAGCCACTAGTGCTACCGTGAATCCTAGCAAATTTCCAAATAAACAAGTAGTTTTCCACTTTTTTTGAAATTATACACAACTATTTTATACGTTACTAGCTGAGAGTACCCGCGCTGCGCCTCGGGGCTTTTTTAGTATAGCTGTTTGTATACTTAAAGAGAAATGCAAATTAAACAACAAAAATTCTTTCCTATCTTTAGAAAAACAATTTAGTTTGACGGTTTGTTCAACATCTTCTGGCCATTCTGCTGGCATTGGCGGCATTTAGAACCTCCCCACCCGGTGTCTCAGATGCTCTTTGTGAGGCATGCCTCATTCTGTCATTTTCAATAGATCCTGATTTATCTTAGGAGTCTCATTTGCTCTTTGCGAGGCCATTCTGCTGGTATTGGCGGCAATTAGAGCCTCCCGTTCACCCGGTGTCTTAGATGCTCTTTGTGAGGCATGCCTCATTCTGTCATTTTTCAGTCGATCCTGATGTATCATCAGGACCGCGCACTATCTTTTGTGAAGCGTGCCTGATTCTGTCAGCACACAGCCGGTCCTGGTGTACATCAGGAGTTTCATTAGCTATTTGCAAGACATGCCTGATTCTATCAGCTAACAGCCTAGCCTCATGTTCTTGAAAGGATTCTGTAGCTCTTGCAGAGCTTACAGTCCTAGGTTTCTTTGATCTTTGAAATATTGTTTTTCTATTTGGCATCACGGAAAGAAATTATGAAGTTTAAAATAAAACCAAACAAAGTTAAAACATTTTATATACAGTTTAAAAGTAAAAATGTAATTAAAAGTTAAAAAGATGACTCGGTAACAGGAAGGTTAAAGAATCGGTTCAGCTACAACGTGCTGTGAGTGACCAAAAGGTAGGCCTATACTAAAGAAAATAGTGTTAACCTAAACCGACAATATGGTTTAATTAAAACCAACGTCCACCGTTACTTAGCCAGCGTTTAAACTTAACGCAAGAACCCAAACCTTGTAGGCCCTGCACACGGCGTACCGTGCTGTAGTTTGTGGTTTGTATAGTCAAGCGATGGCCTGTACGAAACAAACCATGAAACCAAGCCAACACACGCCACTCACAGACCATCCACAAACACACGACAGTGAATGAAGGCGAAGTTAAATAAGCCGATGAATAATTTAATGATGTGAGGAATAGAAGATCTTATGACAGTTTGACATAAGTCCCATTGCAGCTCGGTTTGACTTGGTTGATCTTCTTGTATAAACTAGTCAATGGACGTATCGACTGCCCTTATCTACTTTCAAAGTCGACTTTAGAACACCAGGAGAACTCGATCTACTGATCTATTCTTGCACAGCTTCTACAGAACCAACTACAAAAGCAGGTCCAATCCAAAGGCTTCATAGACTGGGTAACTCTGTTCCTGCTGACGTTGATTTCTAAGTGAAGTCTTTTCTAGCTGTCAACGCACCATGATCCGCTCCTCCACTGGCATGCTTACATCAACACATTATTGCCGCAATTGTTACTCTTGCGCATTGTTCATACAATTCTATTTCTACAACTGTTATTAATTTATATAGTTTATTATCGTTACTTGTGATTTAAATTATATCGGTATGTTACTAGTTATTTAATTTATATAGTTTATTATCGTTACTTGTTAGATCGTTAAATCATATTGGCATGTACTAGTATTTAATTTATATAGTTTATTATCGTTACTGTTTGGTTAACTTATATCGGCATATTACTAGTTATTTAATTTATATAGTTTATTATCGTTACTTGTTAGATTGTTAAATCATATTGGCATGTTACAGTATTTAATTTATAGTTTATTATCGTATATCACTCGCATGTAATTCAAATCAGCACGTTTCCTATTGTTATTTAATCTTTAGTCTTTATTTAGGCCATTCTATCGTTTTAAATTATTTAGCATGTAATTATTCATTAATTATCAGTATTATTTCGTTACCAGCTCCATTCTTGTCAACCCCAACACATGTATGTCAGTATTACGTCAATATTCACAGTTCATTATTCAGCTCAACTATTTATCATTAATATCTAGTCAAATTACCCTATCTAATCAACCATCAAACTTTCATTACTGTTGGTTGATCAGATTGATTGATAAGTTTGTCACATGCATTGTTACTATGTTATATTTATTATTTATAACTCCTGTCATGTTATCATTTTTATTTTGTCTCAAATACTGTACACATTATTACAATTACTATCACTATTTACTAGACTATTTATTATCACCATCTGTCTAATTCCAACTCTTCATCATCAAGCTGTGTAATTTAGTCCCTTAATACCTTAAAACCACCCCGAACATTAAACTCACGAAAAGAATAAGATGTACAAAAATAATGTACCACAATATCGGGTGGATTGGACGAAATAGACCTTTATATCAATAATTTAAATAATGTAATTTGTTTATCAAGCATGTTTTTTGAAAAATGTATACCGTTTATAAATAAATAAATAAATAGATAGGAAGGCACGGGACAGTATAATTCCATTGGAAAAGAGTAATCTGTAGAAATAAACTGCAGACATCATTACCAGAATGATGTGAGGAATAGATAGGAAGGTATGTGACGAAGTTATAATTCTAATGGAAATGGTAATCTGTAGAAATAAACTGCAGACATGCCGTACCACTGAACCAGTACCGGTCCAGAGGACGACTGCGGTGCACTCTACTTGAAATCCCTCCTACCACAACATAACACTAATAGTAAATCTTACCAAACTAATAAACTTATTACTGTACTGTACTGTAGTCTGTCATCGGGGCGGAAGGAAATATGGGTGTTGACGGGGAGGGGCGGGTGCCCCGGCTGGCGGTACAGTCGTCTGCGGTGCCGCCGGTGCGGACTGCGGACTTGCAGTGGGGAGCGACTCGTGAGCCTGTTTCTCCACACTGAAGCAAGATTTCCGGGCAAACGGTTGAAGATACGACAAAAATGCTCTGGTCTATTTTGTAGAAAATTAAATTTTAAAGCTCGTATGTGCTGCCAAAATTTAATATCTTTACGGGTTTTCAAGAATTTTACGTGACAGCTTTTGGGTTATAAATTTTCACATGTAGTAAGGTCTTTTTAATGACCGCCATCTTGACAATAATAAAGTTATCAAATATTTTAATAGCCTATACGTTATCCAGGTATATAAGCCACATTCCTGTAAAGTTTCATTAAAATTGGTCCAGCGGTATTTGCGTGATTGAGGAACAAACACACAGACACACAGACACACACCATCTCATTTTTATATATTAGTATAGATTGGAAAGTTTGGCCTTATTTACTCTGGAATTGGCTTGAGTGTAAATACATTTATTTAGTAATGCATATTTTATATTGAACAGTTATTACAGTTTTATTTGTTTTGAAATAAGGCGTTTGTTAACGTTGAGTCCTAGGAAACCTAAGCTAGAGAATTAAATTACAGCTAATTGATTTAAAATGTTTTCTATTAAATACACAGTGATTTTTACAGTGATTTTAACAGTGATTTTACAGTTATTTTTGGAAACACCCATCTCCCGTTAAAGGAAATTTACGGTGTAAATTTCCCCTTCCCCAATCACAGGAATTGATAGGATTCATGTTTTAATAACATCATATCTTCTAATGTCTAGTAAAGTACGGTTGTGTTTGACGATTTAAGCTGAAATAATGTTAAATACAGTTTTTAACTTTTGACTGAACAGAATAGTGACAAAGAGCCTAGACACAATTAGGAACTAAATTCCTCACCGAAACTACAACGAAATAGCCCCAACTTTTTGTTATTGCTTTGTTCAAGAATAAAATTTACAACTTTTGGTATACTTGCAGCCAGATTTGTTGGGTAATTACGACGTGAGAGCGTTTTGAAAACGAACGAAAACTTTTAAATACGTGGTTTTTGACAATTATTTTGTTTTTGAAGTGGCAAAAGTATGCCTTAACCAGTGTAAAAATAAATGAAAATTGGCATACTTGTTTGAAATTTAGCTGTCTATAAATCTATTAAGAAATTACGTTTATATGTTATTTTTGCAAACGTAAAAATTAAGAATCTGGCGATAAGACAAGACAACTTTTAAAAAGTAGTTTTGTCATGATATCTCCTCACCTGATGATGTAAAGACCATCTTATGCTGTAATGTTTTGGTCGTATGGACCCCGGTAACAAGTTCCTGAAGTATGGCAGGGTTACCGTGAAACACCCTGTATTAATGAGTGTTAAATATACTAAAGCGTGTAAAAATATATAGTCTTATTAAGTTTAATGTATTTTATATATTCCATAAAGTTATTTTGAAAGTTGAGTCAAAATGTAAACAACTTAAGAGGCTGCCGGACCCTTTCTGAGCACCGCTTATAACATGGAGTAAAAACTGCAAACGATGTTTATAACTTTGATACTTTGCTTTCATTTGAGACACCGATTACTCCTAGAGGGTATGTTAAGGTGAATATGGGATGAAGGGAGTTTGATGATTGTTTTTAACCGTTTATTGTACTTAAATAAAAATCTGTTTCAATAGAAGCATACGGCTATTGAAGGTGCTGCATATAAACTCTAAAACGTGTACTTTCGCAAAAAATTATTAATTATGTTTATTAAAAACAACATACGAAAATATAGAACTCAAATAATCGTAAGAGGCCTACATATTTTGTTTGGCAAGGAAGTTTTACTGTTTGATTTTATATGCTGTAGCTCTATGCTTCTATTGAAACACTTTTCCCATTTTTGTACGTTAATCTACTTAAATCACAGTTGCAAAATTGTCCAACAATTCATTATTTGCCCCTTGGATATCAATTTGACTTAAAATAGGTTTTTGGTTACCTCCGTCAATATCCTAAAAAGTTGTGTTGAGGGTTGTTACATCCCCGGACGTTTCGATGTGAAGACATCAACGTCAGACGTGCAGTCTTGTAGAAAATCCGCCTGTTGGCTTCGTTATTAAAGATGAAAATGAAGACACACATGAAGAAACACCGAAATAAATTAACATATTTTACAGTTCACATAGCAAAAAACACCGCAATAAATCAATTTAACACAGTTTTAAAACGAGTAGGCCTACACACACACACGAACAAACAAATCACAGCGAGCGCGGACGGAAGACTGGTCAGCGTGGTTAGGTAACCCCTACTCCTTGAGTACTCGCGGAGTACATCGAAACGTCCCTGGGATGTAACAACCCTCAACACAACTTTTTTGGATATTGACGGAGGTAACCAAAAGCCTATTTTAAGTTGAATATTGTCCATGTTAAATTCCCTATCTCGGAAAGAGGCCACTCTTAATTGGAGATTTGTTAAATAAATAGTATATTGCGGAAACATATTAATATGTTATGCAGTCGTCTTTTTTCACTTTTTATTAATCTCCACTTAAGTTTTGAATTTAAAAAAACTGTCCCAAATACAACTTTTCCATTTTAAATAATTGTCATCATTTTGACACGTAAGAATCTTTATAGGTTAGTTCCGAGTTACAAGACAACAGCTGATAATCTTCTCCTCTATTTCCAGGTTGCCCTGCGCGTGCGCAGTTCGTATTTCGTGGGTCCGGAAACCCAGTGTCGCGAGTGCCCCGTGGACGTCCTCCTGGGATCTCTGGACTTCGCTTCCTGTGAAGAAGATGAGTTTGGTGAGTCAATTCATGTCAGCTTCCTTACTAACAAATTCTCGCTTTCAGTCAACTAGATCTTCCAGAACGCCGACATTAGTCTGCCTGTTTGTGCGTCCAAACTACGTTAGGCTAGGTTTTAGGTTAGGAAACCCAATCTTAGATTTAAATAGTAAAGTATTTCAGCTCGAACAAATGAAAAGTAATATTTATCCTTTGACTTAAGTAAATCTGGGCTGATCTGTCCTACCACTTACAATAGATTTGCCAATCAATAGGCAGTGTTAACTGGGTCTATTGTGCCTAACGAAAACTTGATAGAAACGTAGTAGAATAGAATAGAAAATATTTTTATTTTCAAATTTCTACACAATTTACAAACAAGAGGCCCATGGCCCTTTCTTACACTTAACCTAGAATTTCTTGGTTCAAGAGAAATGTAGATTACCAATTTGTTCGAGCTGAAAACCCTTTTTTACTTTTAACACTGTAGGACCTAGGTAGTATAGGAGTTGAACAGCAAGGTAGGAAACCAATTGGAATACTAGTTTAGCAAATTATTATTATTAGTATACGATAACTATTGCATATTTTAATAATAATTCTTACTTTATAGGTCAACATTCTCACTATTATTATTATTAGGTAGGAGACAGTTTTAGGAATGTATTAATTTTATTCTAGTTAAGCAGTAGATTTCTAATATTTAAAAGCAAGCAGGACAGTGTCCAAAGTTTTATAATTTAAGGGTAGGGCTTTTCAGGGTAGGCACAACGAGATTCGGCAACAGTCTACTGGATAGTTATTAGGGAGCAAAATAGAGTAATTTTGTAATAGAAAATACAATTTTCAAAATTATATTAAATTTGAAAATTATACGTCCACTTCCATCTACGAGGAGCTTTAAGAAACGACGCAGAACTTCACAGTAGTTTTGTGCATGCCTGCATGATGTGGTAGATTTTCTTGTGTTCAAGCACAGGCTAAAGAACTCTATAAATAGAGTTCATTGTCTGTGGTTCAAGTTATTTTATCGGATTATACATATTTTGACAATGTTTGATATGGTCTATGAAATGTGTGTTTTCAGGTTAAAAATATGACATGAACTACTTTTTCTATATATAGAATTATAAATAATTAGGGCAGGTCACGGGCAGTGTCCGCCAGAAGGTTCAAGGCCGGGGTTCTCCTTGAGAGTGCCCTGGTGCCCTAGAGACTGTGTTGCCATCTGTCGGGTTGCTTCATGGTGTCCTAGGCTCGAGCTCGTGCTCTTGTCTGGGGTGGCCTAGAACTTAGCCCTCTGTGCGTCCACTGTACCAACCATCGTCACAGTAAATATATAAATAATTAGGGCAGGTCACGGGCAGTGTCCGCCAGAAGGTTCAAGGCCGGGGTTCTCCTTGAGAGTGCCCTGGTGCCCTAGAGACTGTGTTGCCATCTGTCGGGTTGCTTCATGGTGTCCTAGGCTCGAGCTCGTGCTCTTGTCTGGGGTGGCCTAGAACTTAGCCCTCTGTGCATCCACTGTACCAACCATCGTCACAGTTAATATATATATCCTTTTATAATATATATATATTTTAAATGATATAACATTTTTCCCAAGTTGTAGTCATGTCATATTTTTTTTCAGCTGAAGCCAACCAAAGGTGGGAGTGTACTTAAATATATTGTTTTTCTTGAACACAAGAAAATATTTCCAAAAGTCATATGCGTAAATTTGGTAATTTTGTTTGTAGTGAACAATCACTACAGTTCCCAATTCAGCTTGGCAATGGCATACCCGGGTTTGAAAAATCAGCTCAGAACGCATATGACTTGACGGATTTTAGTTTTGTTGCATGAGTAGATAATTGTGCTACTAACACTTTTAATAATATAAAATAATTATTTGTTCCGTTGCCACAGATACCGCGTTTTTCATATTCATTATGTGTATAGATTTACGTTAAATATAGTATGTCGTAAAAATGTTATCCTAGGAAAGTTTCTTGAAGGTGAAACGACGACTTTTACGACATTTCAGAGGAGACAGCATTTTGAAGGTAAATGCATTTAGTCATTAGTCTTTGGTATAGTATATTTCATGTATAACGTTGTTCTGCAGGTGCCTAGGTAACATTATTAATTTTATTGGTATAATTTCTAGATTACTCTCTGTGGAAAGGAGAACTCTAATTATACCAGTAGGTAGTCGCCATCTTGCGCCGCGATTGAGGTTTTCCACGATATCTTTACCGGCTTTAGACAATTTATTTCGTGGGGAGTTCTAACTTGATGCTTCGTTTTGTACAATTAAAATCCTCACCGTATCTTTCCCGGTTGTAAAATTAATTATTCCTTATTTAACCAATTGATTATTCGTTCTATACCAATATAGAACGTTTCGAAGGTATTACGCCCTAATCGTCAGATCTGCAGCGTATTTAACATCTTGATAGTGTGCAGTTTCGTACCTTCAAGGGTCGTCATCAGTTGAATAACATACACACACAACAATCGGATAAGCATAACACGGACACACGCACACTTCAGGAAATTATGTATGAGTGCAACCTGGCAGTAAGTGGAGCACAGTGACCTTGGTTTGGTTATCTCTTATCACAACTGATTCTCACTTGTCCATTCGCTTTTCTTTTGCCCTCTCGTATATTATACATTTGACTGGACAAGATGATTGTTTGTTCAGCAAATTGCCACTGAATTCCTTTACCGCTTTGTAGAGCTGCAGATCTATAACGCGGTTGAAGAATTCAGTGGCGATTTGTTGAATAAATAATCTTCCTTTCAGTCAAAAATAATATACGAGAAGGCAATGGAGATTGCGAATGGACAAGGGAGAATTAGTTGTGATAAGAGATAACCAAGCCAAGGTCACTGCGCTGCTATCCACTGCACTCCAGGTTGCACTTGGACATCGCCGTGGCCGTGAAGTGCGTGTGTCCGTGTTAGATGTACTTAACAGTCCGATTGTTGTGTGTGTATGTGTTATTCAACTGATGACGACCCGTGAAGGTGAGAAATAAACACTACCAAGATGTAAAGACGCTGCAGGTCTGACGATGAGGGCGTATTGACTTCGAAACGTCCTATATTGGCGGTCTTACATAAACGTTTTGGCGGTTCCGGCGCGGGGCGGGGATTTTTAAAACTTACGTGGTTAAAAAAATAACGTGGTTCAAAGCACTTTGATGTTGTTTGATGGGTTTGTGGATCGAAGAAGTGTGTGTGTTTCGTCCTGCCCAGTTGATAAGTTTAGTTCGCTGTTTTCCATTATGGACTGAAAATGAAGGAATAAACGTACGACTCTTGATTGGACAACTGGTTAAAGGTAATAAAACATTAAAAATAACATAATTTAAGTGATTAGTCTTAGTTGGACTATAGTTTATGCAGTTACTGGCCTAGTTTACACCTTGGCTAATGTAACTTATCAATTTTATTATTATCAATAATAATACTTAGTTTGATACGAGTTTTATATACTCGTGTTTGATGGTTGATTATCAAGGATTAGGGCTAGTTTTGCTGACTTAACAGTTTCCTACCTGCGGCCTTTATATTATTTTTTTATTGCCAATATAAAGTTTGTATTCAAATAAAGGCTGCTGGTATAGTTTTAACAATTAAAAATAGGTTTACAGAAACAACCGTACAACTTGTTGTAAGTATTACTGTAATGGTTATTAATTTAAAAATACTAATATTTCTGTTCTTAATATGATAATTATAAAAGTTAATCCACGTTTTTTCGGTAATGGCATAATTTAAAAACAAATTCACAGATTTTAATAATCTTCTTTAAAGTTCCTTAATTTTTGCAGAATGTTCTTGCGGAGACAATAATGAATAAAATCACACATAAAATGAGAACATTGCAGAAAAGGTTGCTGATTTAATGTTAGACATTTTACTATGTTTATTAAACAAAGCAGCTGATAAGTATTCAATAACTTTAGTAAACATATGTTTTTTGTAGACAGGGCAAAGTATGTTGGGTCAGATAGTAAGAAATAATGTAAAATAAGTCATGTGTTTGGGTTTAATTTTATCTTAATTCCAAAAGTAACATTTTAGTGGATTTCTTGAGGTGTCAAATTATTTAAATAAAATAAATAAATGGTTTATTGCGTTCAACTTGTTGACATGTTATGCAAACGTCACTTAATTTTGAAAAGCTAAAATTTTCCACGCATTCTAACATCGAAATCCCAGTCAGACATACATTTTGACATTCACTCTCTCTCATTCATTCGAATTGTACCACTCTAGTCCTGTAGTCAGTTTGTGTGTTCCGCGTTTTCCCAGTCGTGTGTCATAAACTCGTCTGTATTGTAAAATGCTTCTGCGGCCAAAACTTTTTTCAGGTGAGTTTTGAAAGCCTTAAGCTCATGGACACTTTTGAATTTGGCAACCTGTTGACGAGTTGAACTCCTACCTGAGAAGGTAAACGTTCATGAACTGCCGTCCTGTGTCTCCCAGTTTGGTAGTTTTCCCTGCCTCTAGTTTCATAAGAGTGAATGTCACTTCCTCTTACGAGAATTGTGACTTGCAAAAAATACATGTTTCTAAAATATAGAGGCAAGGTAGTGTCAACAATTTCAAATTTTGACCAAGGTTTTTGTGTGTATTTAAGTACCAAATAAATAAGATATAGAACGAAAACCCCATAACTACAATCTTTCGTAAAATAAAATACGTTTTCGAGTAGTTTCAAAGATGAAAAAAGGTATAAATTGGGGTGAAAGTAATTACAAAAATTTGAAAATTAATAAATTTTGCCATCTGATGTGGAGTCACTAACATTAAAAAAATCAAAACTGTATAAAACCGAAAAATAAAAGTAATAAATTGCCTAAGGTTCAAGCCAAAAGGATATTTAGATTTTTTAAATAAATTGCGGGCTAAAAAATTCCGAGTCAATAAACTATAATTAGCCTATGTTTGTTTTGATGTGATTTAATTTGGTATACTGCCGGAACATGTAACTATTTCCAAAATTTTGACCATGCTGATAAACCGGTCTAGTATTATCTAAGTGTACCACATCAGACCTCAAAAAGTTTGTCCAATTTAATTTTGGACAGTGTTTACGGAACAGCTGATAAACTACAATGCAAGTTTACCAACTGTCCGTGCTGCTACTTGAAGAAAAAACTTAACTCGTAGGCTTTCGCGGCCGGTGACGCAACTACAACCTAGTTTTTCCGGTTCTCACCGCGTCCAAACATCACAATAATTAGGTTGAAATATTTCGGTCGACCTATGATGTTTTGACGAGTTGTGAACCGGAATATCTGATTATAGTTTAAAAAGAACTTTATACGTTTCAGAAACCATTTTACAGATACCACATCTTGATTTGTAACATGGCTTAAATTTTTTTTAAATTTTGATAATTTCAAACTCGGAGTTGAATTTACAAGGTTTTCAATTAAAGTAACATTTTACATAGAGTTTATATTTGTATATTTGTAGCTGTTAGATGGCATGTACTGTAGGAAACCTTGTAAATGTTCTTATAGTTTTCTGGTATTCTTGTCCTTTACCAAGGGCTTAGCTTACCAGTATACGTATAGTTAGAGTTAAGGTCAGTGGAGTTGGGAAACTTTACCCTTACATAGGAGTTATCTTTGTGTTTTCAGGTAAAGCACCTGTTAGAATAGGTTTTAGTGTTTACTGTAATGTAGTGTAAGGTTATACCATGGTTATACGCTAGACCCTTGACAACGGGTTGAGTTTCCCAACTGCCTGAAACCTATTGGGCTCAAAGCCACGTTTTGGAGCTGTGCTTATTGGAGCTAGATTTTGAGTAATGTGGACCCAGATGGATTTTGTGGATATTTTCTTACAACTTTCGTTGATTCATTTGTGGACAGTTGTAAACAAATATTTTTTTAAGTTACAGTTGAGTTTCATTTGTAATACAATTATAATATGAATTTATTTTTATTTTTTTACAATAGTTTTTTTTACAGTAGAATAGTAATAGGAATAAGAAAATAGGAATTTGTCGTTAGAAATACGGCTTATATTTACATGGTATTAAATTTAATGAGTAGTAGTTTTGGGATAATTTTTTAGTTTGGAGGCCTCCAATTAGTTGCTAAGATATAAATGTTTTATATGTACTCATGTGTGTGTGTATATTATTGTAGTGGACAAGGGGTTTAAAAGTAGTACGTAATGATTTCGTATAGTTTAATGTTATGTTAATATTAACTAACATTAGCGGGTTGATTAATATATTTATGTATTTATTATTTACATAAATACATACATATATCGTATTGTCAATCTGTATATTTTGTGATTTGCAGTAGAAACACAACCCATTGACATAAGAATATTATATTTTAGTTTGAGTAACCAATATAAATGTTGTACACATGTATATGGTTTTAATTTAAGAGGTTCCAATAATAAAAGAAGCATTTCTAATGGTTGTGTTTCTAAGGTAATTTATTTGTATATATTGTTAGATGTAAGGTTAAAGGTAAAGTTTGTCTTGTTTAACGAGGCGAAGTTAGGACTACAAGTCCTCTCTACCACTCAACCTCGACCTTTACCTTACGTTACCGTATTAGTCACATTACAAATTGTAAGTGGTGACTGCGGGGATCGAACCCGCGCCACCGGAGTGATAGGCTCCGGTGTCGCGCGCGATACCAATCCGCCACGGATCCGCTCTAGGTTAGGTTAGGTTTCCGGTTCGTCGTTTGTGATGCGTTATTCCGGTACAATTCTAATTTGTTTACAACTAGGTCTTCTGCCTCAGCTGTTTAACGTTAAAATCTGCCTCAGCTGTTTGACGTTAAAATTCTGATAACTTTTCATTTCTTTCGGCTTTTTATATAACATATGTTTATGGGTATTAATTTCCCTCGGTCTTGAGTTTTTTGAAACATTTCTTCGCCGTTTTCACATGTCTCGGCCTTCGGCCTTGTTCTTTTTGACGTTGAAAATATTCTCATTACTTTTAATTTCCCTCGGTTTTTTAAAACCATAATTATCAAGTACCTCTTATTGGAAAATATAACTAATTTTGTTAAGTCACAACAACTCCAACAAAAACTATTATTGGAGTGGACGTGATTTAAAAATTTAGCTACCATAATTATTATGTTCATTAATTTTAATTTGCGTAGGCCCCAGCTTATTGTAAAACAATTCTTCTCAGTTTCTACATGTCTGATTGCTTACCGTTAAAAATATTCTCATTTCCTTCGGCATTTTGACATACCACATTTTCGTTGATATTCATTTCCGTGAAACACTTTTCCACCGTGTTTACTTTCTGCATATTTTTATTACGACATTTTTCCATCGCCTTTCCTTCTTCTCGGTCCGCGGTATCGGGTAGGCGTCCCTGCAGAGGGCATCCAGGGCAGGTCGTCAACATGACACCCAGGTGTGAGGATTGTTTTCAACTTGCTCTTGATGTAATGCGGTATGAGAGGTT
This sequence comes from Matsumurasca onukii, assembly GCA_018831715.1. NCBI lineage: Eukaryota > Metazoa > Arthropoda > Insecta > Hemiptera > Cicadellidae > Matsumurasca > Matsumurasca onukii. The sequence goes on from CM032064.1 coordinate 30,114,081, forward strand.
TTTTGTCTTCTCATAGCGGTCCCAACCCCGAAGTCATCTAACTTAATAACGCTGGTATCTGTCCGGCATTTCTTTTAAAATTAATTTTGATATGAATTATACTATGTTATCGACTTATTTTCTAAGCATTTATGCACAACTTGTACTATTGTTAAATTATTTTTCACTGTCAATTTAATATGTCAAATTATTATATTTCACTGTATACTTTATTGCTACTGTTGTTACACTTATCTTTTTAGCCGTACTTAACGTTAAGCAAGTGAACTGTAAATTGGCGTTTGCCGTTTAAGTATAAATAAATATGAAATTTGTATCCAGAATCAATGGCACTCTATAACTTCCACGCCGCTTTCCTAGGTTCGATAGGTTTCCTGCAGCATTTGGAACACATCGCGAAAATAAATCGGCGAACTGAACGTACCGCGGTCCACGTTTAGCAAAACGCGTTTATATATTAGTGGGAAGGGGTCAAACTGTCAAACGACCGAAATATTGATGCGTAATATATAAACGACCCCATTATATCACGAGAAGCAATATATTATCATCGCGTTTACACGTTTTTAATTTTTCATTTTATTATATTATAACACTCTTTTGTCGGAAATAATTGTCAGCCGGGTTTAATGTGCGACAGCTGTATATATGAATTTTACGATCTTATTCTTCGGGACTATCTATGGTACTCATAGAATACCGCATCTACCATGAACTGGCATCTGGCTGTCATCAAGTCATCTACCGTCAAGTGAACTGAAGCGTGTCCATGGGCAATTAACTGCTTTCCTTTTACAGACTTTTTTTGTAACCGGGTTAATCTCGCCGGGATCGGTCCACGCGGGCAGTCCACGAATGACAGCCTTCAGCTCCTGAAGACAAAAGCATAGTTGAAGACTTGAAGTTCTAAAGTAACTAGAAATTTTGTTTAGAAGTTATTAAATATTGCAACGAAAACAGGTTAAATTTACTTAGTGTAAGGTTTGATGGTTAAAGTGGTTGCTGTGATATGAAATAGGCTAGTACGAGGCTACTTACTCATCACCAAGTTTGGGGGGGGGGGGGATGGATGACGCAAAGTACGTAAAATTTCCAGAGTCTATAAAACATTCCCAAAGGGTTTAAAAAACTTTCATTTTTCAAAAGTTAAGGTGGGGACATTTAAAACTCACCCTGTAAACGATAACGTATACCTATACATTAAAAATGCATACATTTAAATATACCTGTTTTGCAATATCGAACCCTAAACCTTGACTCAACAGCACTTATCTATATATAAAATTAGACTTTAAGTGCTAATAATAATATAAATGTTGTTTTCCTTAATAGTTTGTAATGTGATTTGTATAAATATAGACGGTTGGGACGTTGGGTTTTGGGCATTTAACAGCATTTCTTATCACTAAATAGTCTATACATATTTACACTTCCAGGTTCATCACGCGTGTCACCGTTCGCAGACAAATCGAAACCATGGGGAAGACGACAATGATCAAATCAACCCCAGTGCAGTTCGCGCATATCACCGTCGGCCCCATGGTTTCAGTTTGTTCGCGAACGGTGACACGCGTGTGATGAACCGGGGAGTGATCGCTAAATATCTATCTCAGGCTGCTTAGTGATAGAAAGGAAAAGACACTTGAAAATGGGCAGCTGCCAAAGAAATATCGTGAACCAACCTCTGAACCACTGGCAATGAGTATTATAAAACACAAAAGTTCCTAAACTGGGATAAATAAATTCTTTGTTTACATTTCTAACAAACGATGGGATACAAATTTAAAAGTTGTTCTAAAGCAAAACGTGACAGATGAGCGCGCTCTAATGGCTACTAGTAATAATTTCAATAATACTTAATAATTGCTTGCTCAATTTCAAGGTACTTGTAAAATCTTACAATAAAAACCTTAAACAGAAACATACACACTTTTAGAAGATTATCCCGATATTACAATTGGTAGGCAAAAGTAATATTTTGGATATTTATAACTAATGAATGTTGGTGATTCATAGGTACTTTCATAAATAAGCAGGATTGACTGAAAGCTTATCTTTTGATAATGATAGTAAGATAAGATCTGTCCATTCCTGAATTGTATCAAACCGAATATTTCTTGAATATTCTATTTGATAATTGTTGTCCATCACTCATTTGAGTATTTGCTAGTGGTTCCAACAATTAAGATGTCTTTTTACAAATCGTGAGTACACGGACATGCACTTTGTTTTACAGTTTTGTAATGGTATCTTTGTGGCAGCTTAAAGAGAATACGTTGGCCGGTACCCTGATCAGTTAAGCCCAATACTCAAGAATTTTACCAGGCTCCATCAACGAATGTTGGAAACAGGATGTCTTCAGAACCCAAGCAGGTAGGCCAGAACATAGATGTTTATGTTGAGGAAGATATTTTAGCAAGGGTGGAAAGAGAACCAGAGTGAGAGCTAGGCAGCTTACTGGCATGCACTGGCTGTTCGCGCTGAAAGTATCAACTGTTACCATTTTACTCGTGTACAGTCACTTGAACCTAATGACTACAGAAGCCAGAGTTATGTTTTGTGCTGGCTATTGAATAGAACGTTGAACAGTACCCACTTCTTTAAGAAAATACTTTGGACTGATGAGGCACGGTTTACAAAAGAAGGAGTATTTAACTCACACAACATGCGTGTGGGCTAGAAAACAAAGAGTCCTCTTTTCAGAATAGATTTAATATCAATGTGTGGTCTGGCTGATAGGTAACGTGTTTTAGACCACATATCATTGAAGAAACTTGACAGAAGAAATATTTAGATTTCCACAGCACAACTTGCCCCAACTTCTTGACTAACTGACCCAGCAGCAGAGAGATCTCATCTTCCAACATGAGGGTGCACCGCCCCATTTACCAATGACGATGCGTTGACCGAGAACTACCCACATGGTGGTCATGGCGGAGTTGTAGCTTGGCCAACAAGATCACCAGACCCCAATCCGCTGGTTTCTTCGTATGGAGGTATATGAAAATTGAGTGTAGTAGAGCTGCTGTCCACAACAGAGAGACCTGCACAATCAGATTTTGAAGCTGCAAACAAACTTAGAGACATTTTAATTCACAAGGTTACAGTGGTAGCGATGCTAAAAAGAACAGGATGTGTATTAGGAGAACGGAGCTCAATTTGAGCATAAGATAAAGTGAAAAGAGTGAATCAAGCTTTAATTTGTCATTTGTGGTGTGAATAAAATGTAAGTTTTGTGTTTAACTGTTTTTATTTACAATCAAAGTACTAAAACTACTGAATTAATGGTTTGTTTCGTGTTTTGATTACATATAACATTAACACATTGTTTAAATTTGGAACGAGGTATAAAAACAGATTGAAAGTTGTTAAATCATTAAAGCAGATTTGTTTTCTAATTATCGTTTCTCAACCCTGCGTGTTTTTAGTTTCAGCATAATAATTCAGTGATGAACAATTTTGTATTAATAAACTGTAAGCGTATCATTTTAAAAGCTTATTTGATGAGGAAGTTTTAAAAATACTTGACAGCTTCTAAAATGATTTGGAAAAATTTTCTTTAGACTACTTTTTCATCTTTTTAAAATTATTAATTCTTTTAACTTTGAACAGCAGTTTATTTAGCTTAAAATAAGATTTTAAAATGCAATTGGTTTATTTTTGTAGAAAATTTAAAATTCTAATTGGCGGTTCAAATTAGTTGTAAAGATTTTAATTTAGTTTATAATTTAATTTTAAGTTGTAATTCTGTCATTGATGATTGGTCTGCAGCCAACATTTTATGTTTAAATAAGGATAAAATACAAAGTATTAATTTCAGTCACAAACTTACTAGTAGGTTATGCTAAACCACTACACCATCCGGTAACTATTTCTGCCTTCAAATGCGTCAAATCTGAATGTTTATCAGAAACATGTGACTGTCAAATAGTGACTTTAAATCAACAAGCTGGAAATATTACAAACAGAATTTAAATACTGTGAATTTAAATAAAAGATTATTTTCATTTCATTTCATTCACACATATCAACTTTTTGTAATAGTCTGTACCACTTTAAAACCATGAAAACTGTTGGGATCCAGACAAAAGACAGTATGTGTTGTTTAGTTCTTGTATTTTAGACAAATTAAATATTGCATATCAGACATATTTTTGTTTAAACTGCTCATAGCAAGAGTTTTGACATATTTTCTTAACAACTATACTAGCAAAATAAAATAAATCAAATATGAAATGTGAGGGTGATAATTAAAGGAAAATGAACCTTTAGCTTCTAAACTCAGTCAGTCAATTGATACATGTAATTACGACTTACACGTTCACTGTGAAAAGAAAAATCAAGTAATATAACAGAAATCATGCATTCCTTCAAAGAAACTTGAGGCTGCACAAATAAACAATGAATTAATTAACGTACGAATACAAACTTAAGAGTGCCAGTACTTGCGGCCATTTCGTTTTTTGTACCATAAGAGCAATGTAAAAACGAACATTATCTCAAAAAACTTCACGCCTTCAATTTTCATCAGATTGTTTTTCAAAATACAATCACAGGTGCAAGGTTGTTTGTTTGCATAGGTTTTATTTAAAAGATAACAGTGTACTGCAGTGACTCCACTCCACTTTTTAAAATGTTATTAGCTAACTAGTAAAATAAAAAAAAAATTCAAATATGTTTCTTCAATTTTTGGATTAATGTCACAATCTTAAAAATGAAAATTTGGCTCAGCGGGCCACTAAAAATTGAATCCACTTTAAAACAAAATTTATTGTATACAAATCTGAACATGGGTAGGTGTCCCATGTTTTTACATTGTTCTTATGGGAAGAAATTCAAGTTCACAGCCACTACTGCATACTCTTAAAACACAGAAAATTTAAACTTGTCTTCTAGCTGAGAACCTAAGAAACGTTTAACCTAGTTTTTCAGTTCAGAACAGAGATACAACAAAGATACAACAATATAAGTACAAAGAGTACACCACCCTAATGAGCATATTTTAACTTATACAGTTAGTTTGAAAAATCCTGAAAAGGCTTGATATATTTTAAATGGTAAATCATAGAAACTTTAAGTTTGTTATATAATTACTATAGAAATAAACTACTTTCTAAGATGGATTCTAATAAGAATATTACGCATTTAAGTTTTTTGTTTGGACTCTTTGTTGACCATTCTTTTAGTGTTTAAGAATTACGAGTATCTTAAAAATAGTTTATTTTGTTTAATAACTGTGATAGCAAGTTGAAAGTTTCCATAATCTACATCAAAAGATATCAAGCAGTCCTAATACTTTTCAACCACACTGTATTTACCCTACAGTAGAATTAAAATGGAGTGGGAGGTGGGTAGAACTGGATAGAAAAGTCTTCAACGTATTTGCACTGCACAGTGGTAACACCACAAATGCAGAACCCTGTTTGCAAATACACTGCAGATTGTTCAACTATCTACACCCCAGTTAACAATCATACAAAACTGATGTTTGGCGAGGGCCGGGCATTACAAGGGACAGACACCGACTCAACCCTACACTTTTGATCAAGGCTAATCAGGACCGTATCAACAGAATCTGATTCCCCTCCCTAAGAATTGGCCCAGGCCCCTACTAGTTTTGTGTTTGGGTGACAAGATTATCTGTTGCAGATATAAACATTTTAACTTATTAACTATTATTTGACCAAAAAAGGTATACATATAAGCAACCTTTGAATTCTCACAAATGCAGGGCAGTCAGTACGTTATTTCCCCAATAATCTAGAGATGAACTAAAAGTTGGGACATCAGGGAGTTGAAAATGAAAGCTTGATCAAAGTTACATTTTGTATTTGATCAGGTTTGAGTAGAAATAAATAAATTACACTTATTTCCCAACTTGCATAAGTTTATCTGAATGGATTTGCTAACTTGGGAAGTTTAAGCTCGAATTTGCTAACATGAAATAAATAGGTTGGGTAGAGGCCGATGAACAGTAGAGTTCAAGTGACAACTAGTGGGAGAAGTGTTCATAGTATACGAGTATAGTTTTGTGGAGGATGGCCAATCTCTTTCATAGTTGTTTGTGCAATTTTTGAGGTTTTGCACTTGAGTCCTACAAAGAATAAGTTACAATTTGTCTACTTTGTACTCAAATGTATTAAATGAGCTCTACTCTTTTCTCCTTATATGCTTGGTAGTCTAATCTGTGCTGATGAGTGGTGCACAGCACATATCCAGTTATATCTGACTAGTGATTAACCCCAGTGTTTCCCAGTTCCTAAACTCTACTATCATTGTTATCACTCTGCACCATCAGGTAAAAATACAACCCAATTTACAAGCAATATTTCTTTTCAAAGATACTTTTCTACATTCCTTTCTTTTACAATGTGTTAAGTACAAGAGATCAACACATTCCACTTCTTTGTTATATTGTTAATCTAATTGATATATGCTTTTAAGGTACGACATTCACTAAATTATAAAAAGCTTAACAAGACGTAAAATAGTTAGAAAATACAATATCATATAAAAAGAGACCTTAAAATACAATACAAAAATATACTAATTTTCGATAAATAAGGATGACTAAACTACTTACATTGACAATACATATTTATAAATATACATGGTAAATAAGGTGTAGTAGTTGATTTAGTTGAATAAAGGTAAATGGTAAAAGTCGTAGCCTCTCTTTCCTTTGACTGCAAGATATATGTAGACGACGTGATAAGCTCCTGGGATGAAACAGATGCAGCCTGCGATGAAGAAGACAAACCCTTGCAGTCCGGTGTCTGGGATGAAAATCACTATGATGCTCGTTAACAGCAAACCTAGACATGAGAAATAAAACATTACAATGGATCGTGCCAACAATCCAACATCTATCGACCTTAATTCTTTATCGGGAAGTTACTTCCATGCCTTTTTGTTTTAGTTAATAAATCAATCTTGAACTGCAATAGCACGCTACCCGCCAGAGTATCTCTCTATTATTCATCTAAGAATGGTAAGCAATTGCTGATTGACAGTTTTCAAACCAAACAACAATGTGAGGTTTAAATCTTGATATTTGCCCGAAGAAAACCTATGTGAGCGCCTGATCTTATACAGGATAAATCGTTTTCAAGTCTCTATGTAAATTTTAATTGTGTAATTCATTGTTTCAAAATAAATAGGTGATTTTAGAATAATATATTCTACAAATGCCTTCAAGAACACATTTCTGGTTGAAGAAAACTATCAATTTCAATATTCCTTTTTTAATATGAATTGATACAAACATTGTATAATAATGATTAAAACTGCAATATACTGGTTTATATTGATTAAGCAAGTTTACAACTCTTTTAATTATGTAAATTAGCGGTTCCCAACCCGTGGGCCGCGGATGCTGGGCAAAACTCAGGGAAAAAATATTAAAATAATTACGGTAGGCTATAAATAAGTCGGTCCTCGTGATGAAATATTAGATTAAGCGTTCATGGTCTTTAATAGTGTAAAAGAATCAATTCAAACGAATATTGACATTTTTTTCTAAAACTGTTATAGCTCATCCTTCAAGACTGATAGTGTTAGCGTTGACTTTAAATATTATTTAAAGTAAAAGTACGTAGTTTTGACAACTGATGGCCGAGGCAAGAGCTATCAAATGGACACATAGCAGAATGCACAGAGAAGCTCGGGTGTCTGAAAAAGACTCTTGAAGATTCAGTATTAAATTGGTAATTTTATCAAAGCATGGCCAAAAAGACTGTTCAGTGTTTTGTGCAATGAAATGATCTTCAGGATCTCAAGTTAAGCTTTAAAACGACTCCATCAATCACTTTTTTGGATAAAAGTGAGAAGAGAATATCCCACAAATTGGCAAAATTGCAATGAGGCAGTTGATGAGATTTTCAACAACTTATCTGTGTGAAAGAGTCTTTTCTACTTTCGTTTATTTAAAAAATAAGTACAGACACAAGTTGAACGTTTTGAGTGATTTGAGGCTGAAATTGTCAAGTTTTGATCCCGATATAGATGCTCTAGTTAGCAATAAACAGTGTCAGAAATCTCATTAAGTTTGAACAGTAATGTAAACATACATATAATTACACAGGGTGTCACTAAAATGTGTAGCGTGCTAAGTAGAACCGGATTTTTCATACAAAAATAAGTCGAAGCCTTGTAACATTTTTTTTGATTTGACTAATACCATTTTAATGTTTGAAAAATAATAATTTAATAACCTTTGAGATATTTTGTCAACTTAAATGTAATTATTTTTTTTACTAACATGTTCCAAAAGTAAATATCTAACTTATCAAGTTAAAATGACGACCATTTAAATATTTGAAAGACAAATGGTACCATATTAGAATTTGACTTTGAAATTTTTAAATGACCGCCATTTTGAAATTTGATAAAAATAGTTTTGGAACATGTTAGTAGGAAAAACAATTTGTATATACCAGTTGTATAAACTATCTCAGGGTTTTTGAATTAATTATTTTCAAACTTACAAAATGGCAGATACGGTAAACTGCCAAATCAAAGAAATGTTAGGGAATTTTCAACTTACTCTGTATGTGAATCTAGTTCTGCATAGCTGCCACACATTTTGTGATATCCTGTATATGTATTTTGTTATGTATTGGTTTGAAAAGGTGAATCAAAATATTCCAAAATTAGAATAATTTGGTACCCAAAAGTATCGAGAACCGTCGATGAGGTGGGGGCGATATTTGCATTTTAGCTTAGGGATGAAAGCCACCTTCCTGAGTTCACACTGGTCAGTCTGAGAGGTCGTGAAGAAGCTGTGTGCGTTTTCTGAGTGTTTTGTTTTGCCTCTGCTTTAATGTCTTGATTGTTTAATTAAATTAACAAAGTTCAGTGAAGTTTTGGTTTTTTCTCAGCAGAACGTCAGAACGGTTGCAATTATTAAAAAATTTACAAAACCCATGTTTTGAGCAAACTAGAGGTAACGAGTAATTTTCTCTCAAATGCTACCTGTCGATTAAAGACAAGCCTGTCCCAACGACCTTCAAATTTCGGACTGGTGAAATTATTCAGAAAAAAAACCAGTTTATTGCAAAAATTCCATCAAGATCAATGAGAATAAATGTCTGTAGTGTAGAAATTCAGTTTAAATAATTTCAACACACTCAGACCTAAATAGTGGCGATATGGAGATTGGTCTTTCATCATGACAATGCTTCTGCCCATGAAATATCCTTAGCTAGTTTTTGGCCAATACCAGCATGACCACCCTTCCTACGACCAATACTCACCAAATCTTGCTCCAGCTGATTTTTTTATGTTCCCAATTCAAAAAAATTACATAAAATATAACTGATATGATGAAAATGAAGGAGGAAAGGCAAACGAGGATGGAGCGCAGCCGCAAGACTAAGGGGCATGAGGGTGCTTTAAACCATTGGAGCATCGAACACAAATGCATTACACTAAATGAAGTATACCAAGGTATACATGTAAGTTTGTAAAAAATAACAACATATTGTTTTATAATAGAATTCCGTTATTTTGGGTAACTGATTTGCAACTGTGAGTTATTTATACAACCTTTTAATACCATTTAAAATTTCAAACCCCGCAAGCTAAAAAGGTTGGGATCAGCTGATGTAAATTAATGCAAACAATTACTACAATTTTTTGGTATCCAGCGAACTTTTTTGTTACATTAGGCTGGAAAGGGGACAATCCAGTACATGTTAATTATTAATAGAAACTTAGCAAACAAATGGTACTTGAGAGGTTTAAATTTGAAAGGGAAAATGCAACTCAGCTGAAAAGATATAAAATACAAACCTATTCCGACTAATAATAAATTGATGGCTGCTAATACCATCTTCCAGTTTTCCCTGATTTTGGGATGGTGCCAGCAAGCTTGTGAAGGATCAAAGAATCCTGAGTGGTAACCTCCATCGTGAATCAGTGAATCACTATCTCTTGAGAGTGTCTGAAATGTTAAGAAAGCATAAATTCACAAACATATTACTCTGTATCATTTGGTCTAGCGAAAGGGAGGGGTCTGATTAACGCATCCACTGCGTCAGGCGTATTGGTACTCAAAACTATTACACATAATCAAATGCCGATTTCATGTTTTAACATGTTTATCACAGTGAATGTGTAAAACTTTACCATTTGGATCGTTTGGCATTTTGTCTGTCTGTTCATTTGTTTATAACACAGTTTCAGCTGTATTTATTGATTTGCTGAACATGGGTAACTATGGTACCTTGTATCAATACAGAATGTTGAATGTGTTAAGAATTTTAAACGTGTTTTCAATTCAAGATGGCGGCCGTTAAATCTGAGATGGCGGATCAGTATTGGACTACAGTAGAATCTCAATTATCCGAGTCTCGGTCAACCGAGCCTCCGGGTTAACCGAGCTAGTAGTTGAAAAAAAAATTAAATAATGCTATTATTAATTTATGAGTTATACGGTTCACTCCTTACATTAGTGACAGTTGGTGATTGGAAATGTAAGCGGAAGAAAATTGAACGATTTATTAACCAAAGTGGCGGGGTGGGTGCGACTCTGGTCGAAAGACATTGAAGAAGGGTGATTACACGAGCAAACATCCGAAGCTCTCTTTCTATGGTTTTCTCAGCTGAGAAACATGGGTAGTCCTGTGAGTGGACCGATGCTTCAAGCTAAGGGATTCATTACAGTATGAATTACAGTATCATTACACTTTTCCTGGTAGAAGAACTTAACCTCCGTATTATCCGAGTTTTTTCGTATCCGAGGTGGTCTTGGTCCCAATTACCTCGGATAATCGAGATTCTACTGTATCTAATAAAATACATGATAAAACGACGTGTTGGATCAAACTTTTGAATGTCCAAAAAAAGTTGTCGGTTCATTCGAGGCAAGAAACTAAATTTTCATTAGAAATGGTTATATAAAATTTTATCCTGAAACCAATGCTTAAGGAGTAAAAGTTACATTTACCAAGCATCCAGGTACCGCTCGATGCGTTACCATCTCAGCTACCAGAATTTATCATAGCTTTATCAACTGGAATTTACAAAAATATATACGGTAATATTTTGGTGTATTAGTCTTACATATAACACTAAAAAACACAGAAGGGCCTATAATATGAAATGGTGTTTTGTGGTGTACCAAGAGTTGACCAATTTAAGCAGTGGCGCAGTATGACGAACACATTGAATGGTCGCGGCAAAGAAGTGTTGAAGATCGTAACGGGCACTTAACTTTTCAGATTATGTGAGGGAACACAGTTACAGAAGAGGACAAATAGTTGCAGCAGCTAGCTGGCATTGCTGATGGTGCAGAGGATGCTATTGGGATCTGGTGGCATGCACCATCGCACACGGCACACTTAGGTGGGCTTTAAGTCCACAAATGATGACAGAGATAGGCCCTAATGTCTGCAAAAGGGGATTGAGAAGCTGCTCTCAACTGTGTTGGTTAATGAGAGCTAGTCTAACAATGGGCCACATATCTAAAACTTGGATGGGCAAGGGCAGTATTCATTCAAAAACCTGATGGAGAGCTTTAACGGCCAGTTTATCTGCCTTACTGCGTTCTTAATATGACAGAGAAGACCATTCCGAGATAGATTTTAAAAGGCCCTTTATGAAGAAAAACTCTGCATCAGAATAAAAATGTTTATGTAGAAGAAAATCACGTGAAAATCAGCCTACATCAAGTTGTCAGCAAAATGAGAGGGCATTAGAGTTCAGAGAGTGACACTGACTAGATAAGGAGTCACATTAGACTGAGGTTCATTATGGATAAGGTTAGAGATACCGACTGGCATATTGATGGAATATTAACTCATTATTTTATTCTTGACACAAAGGTCAATTAGCAGTCACACTTTGTTATCTCAAATATTTCAGTACTAATGGTTGAAAATCAACAAAGTACTACTATATTACAAAAACCATTTTAGATGTTAAAATACAATGTTTAAATACAGATTAGGGCTAGGTAGCCTGGGCTATGATTTGCCAAGAATAAACTACATACAATTTTTAAAACTTACATTGAAAGTTAAAAGTCAATTAACAGTGGATTCAAATTCATGTGTGGAAATAAAATTTGATAACTGTTTTAAACCTTATACAATGAAATTAAGTTTTATTAGCGTTTTGTCGTCTTCACAGTTGACTGTGTACAACATTTAAAAAAGAAAAATGTCCACAACTTTATCCCCCGGCAGGATATTCACGGCCTTGGTCTCAGAGATGGCCAAAACTTGAATGTGCCAAGATGCAGACTGCTCAAGACCCAGCAAAGCTTCCCTCACCGGGCCCTCAAACTGTACAACAAGCTGCCTCAGTATGTCAGGGACTTGTCACTGGCAAACTTCGAATCTAGAGTTTGCCAGTGGCTAAAGACAAACCCGCTCTACTCCTTGGAAGAGTTCTATGAGCAAAACCTCAGCGGAGTCTAACTCTCACGGCCATCTTGTAAATATGTAAATAGTTTTACCGTCTTGTGTGTTGTGTTTTATAAATGTAAATTGACACAGTCTATCCATTTTATGGTCAGCGACAGAGCAACGGTAATAAGGTAATTATTCTTGTTAATTTTGACTTGTAATTGATCGAATTTAGATGGTAAAGCTTCCAAAAGAGCTTTGGGTCCAAACAAACCATAATTAAAGGAGTTATTTCATAAATTCCTGTGTTTTAGGGAATTATAGAGGCATCGGGAAATTCCCTGGGAATAATCCCATTTATATATTCCCTTCACCAGGAATATTCCCGGGGTCACATCATCAACTGCCATAGGCTGGAGCTTAGATGAATACCCTGATGATACAAATCTCCTGAGTCTTAGCCCAAGGGTGTGAGGACAATTTAGTCGTCTTAATGCCTGGAAAGTAAATTAAAGAACACTCCTATTCTATTCTGCGGCTGCCACAGCTTTGTAGCAGGCTAGGTTACCATGCGCCCACACTCTGTAGCTTCTTTCTCAGTAGAAAATAGCACTGTACGCGAGAGTTGGATGGACAGGTGGCCCTACAAACCTTACGATAACACAAAGTCACAAACTTTACAGCTTTAAAACTAGACAAGAAAAAGCCTATTGTTGTTGCAAAATGATAATAAAATATCTATCGACGTAAGGCTCACAGTTTTGCCTTAAAAACTAACATAAGACTTAAAAAAAGATATCTACTTCCGCCAACAGTTCAAAATTCCTTGTCATTTGATATTTTACCATTAAAATGGCATTTTCAAGTAGCAACACTTCTGATTCAAATCGTATGGTATTCCTTCGTCAACAAGATTTAAAATGTAATAAATAACAATGATCACAGTACAGAACTTTTACAAACAAAACACTAATGTCCAATGAGACTCACCGCAGGTTACACCATTACCACAAGGGAGCAAGGAACAGACTGGAGCAATTTAGGATATTCCTGCTGTATACTAAAAGTTATGGTTAGTAGTGCTGTTGCTTGAAAATGACATATTAATAGCAAAACATTTCGTATAACAACAAACTGTTGACGGTGGCAAACACCTTAATTTAGTCTTAAAACTCAGCTTAATGGCTATAAACTATGTTTAATAATGATAATATAAGTTCTCTAGGGCCTATAACGAGACTGGAGTTTCCAGGCTATAGATCTCAGTGGTTAGATTTAAACCTAACATAGAGATAACATTTCCAAACATTGGCCTAAAATAAATACCTACATCGTCAGCGAACGTTAATTTCGTCGTGTGAGATCTATGGCTAGGATCGTCAATTTGTACAATAATACTTTCATCAGTTAGAGTCCGGTTCTTCGGTTTCAGAGGAGACCTTTCTGTTGTTGAGCCATACACTTTAATTGCTTCGTCATTTTCTTCTTCAAAAGCATCATCGATAGAAAATCGTTTATCACTCCGAATAAAAACACCAGCCATGACAAGTTAATAAACAAATGAACATAAGGTAGTAAATGATCTAGACCATTAAAACAACAGCTTAATGTTAACTAATTCAGTTATTCGACACAAAAGCTCGCTAAACAAAGGCAGACGACGACTTCTGCAGACTAGACTAGACATTACTCTGAGTAAGAGAGGTAGGGTACATTATGACGAAGCTCACAACGTCGACTTTCTTGACTACCATAATTTTGGTAGAAAATATATACTTCTTTATTTAATAATTTTAATTTTATAAGCACTAAAAAGTGCCGTCACTTTTGTATCCAACGGCTAGACTGTCTTTGTCAGTAAAGTCAAAATTTGCGTTGACGTTCTGATCTGAGTTAAAATATAAGCGGAAGGTTTCGTCCTATTTTGAAAAGCGTAAACTATTAAATAAGACCTGTTTTCACCAAGGCCAATGCCGGGCCAAATAAAAAGCTGAGTTCATAAATGATGGCGTCATTGGCGTGGTGGTGGGGGACTCCTAGATTCCTCCTGGCCCGGCGTTGACCTTGAAAGACAGACCTAGGTCCATCACTTCAATTATAAAAAAGCTAATAACAAAATCAAACTTGGGGGTTGGTTCGAAATTTGAAAATTATCTTACAAATATCCTAACGATTATTTTCCTACGAGAAGAGAAATATTTCAGCCCGAGAATCGTCTTACGTTTATGAGGGGGTCAGATGGAGCCCGCAGGGCGTTTTACCGGTATAGGGATTTTAATATGGGGAAAAATTGCAAACAATGGTTTAAGTAGTTTAACGTTTCAGTGTTTAAATGGAAGCGTAGAGTTATCAGTTATGCAGATTACTAACACAAAAACGTTAAGTCTAGTAACATAATAAAATAATTATTTGAAAACTTCGAGGTCTATGTTCTTAGGAAAATAAGATCTTTTTAGATTCGAAATAAATAAAGTAATTTTTTTGCAAATGTACGTGGCTTGGGATTTATATGCAGCAAAATCAATTGAAACAAATTTCACATTTAATTAAGTACATTAACTACCTTAAAATGTCGTTTCCAGTTTTTACTCCATGTTACAAGCGGTACCCAGAGTAGGACCCGCGACTGATCTATCCGGCCACCTCTTAATTCAACGTTGAAACCACAAAATTAATTATCCCTTGACATTTATATTCGTAAACTAGGCTACCAAGATACTGCCAGAAATACGTATAACAGTTTATACCTTAACAACTAAATGTAGGCCTCCGCATTAAAGCTATAGTTCAATTTATCCTAAAATCACCACTTGTAAAACATAATATTACATATTTTATTTTTCTATAGTATTTTTCAAAATTAAAGTGTCCCGTTTTACAAAAACCCCAAAAGCAAATTATTATAATAAATAGGCCTGAATACGTTTATTTTTTTATAAATTATATTAAAAAATATATCTATTAAGTATTTTTAATAGAGCTATTATGAATTCTTTTAAGTAAAATAGTAAAGAGAGAGAGAGAGATGGTTTTCCTTTTAATAAGTTATTTTAATGAGCGTGCCTTATTAAAATAACAAACACATACAACGCCCGAAAATGTAACGAACACGACCAAAGTCACCCTAAAAATACAAACACAAATACATACCAAGTAGGCCTATACAAGATAAAAAGATCCACAGTATCATTGCATAAAACATGTACACAGTTTATGTTATATGTTAACATAATTTTTTCTACAGAAAAAGTACAAAGAAATAAACATTCTCCGTCGCTAAATTATAGATACAAAAAATAAGTCAGTATTTTCTAAGGTCAATAAAAACTTCTTAAATCAGATGAAAAAAATATATATAAAGGATTTTCTCCCTAGCTTATGGACAAACATGTTAAAAATCTCGGAGCACGACATAAATAGAACTGCTGATGCATTTTCAATATAGACTTGGGTACCGGAACGGTGAGGGATAGTCTTAAAGAGTTGTTTTTATTAGGATACCAATAGATGTTTAAGTTTTTGTCAAACAATAGTCTCAATACTCTAAACACATATAAGTCTCAACACTAGAAGTTTGTAGGTTGCAAATAAAGGCCGAGAATGTGTCATTTTTGGGACTATATGAATTACTCTTAAGATGGTCTTTTGTAAAACAACAATAGGATACAAGCGGTAAATATACGAGGTTCCAGCCCAAAGAGCAATACCATAACTCAGCCTTGAACTAGCCAAAGCATAAAAGAAGGCCAAATGCTAAGAAGAACAATTTTGATGGACACAGTTCCCTTAGGAAGTAAAATGTTCTGAAAACTTGATACATATCCCTCTTTAGTTTATTGATAATATAGTTCGTCTATAAAAGCTTAAAATGAGCCTAAACTGTCAGCTAATCACCACCCTAATCAGTAAATCAACTAATTAGTATCTTTGTGAGAGGCTCTTCGGGACAGTCAACAGTCAATAGTCAAATTCTTTATTGAATAGAATACAATATATAAATGTACATAGTTCAATATAACTGAACATTTTTATTACATACAAACAAAATACAAGTTACACATTATTTATATACTGAGAGACGCTGTAATGAGGGCATTTTTATTTATTTATTTAAACTTAGTATCAACGTTCATGACATCTTACTCAACATGTGTGCCAAAAATTAACCAAATCCATTCAGCCAAACCAAGATGGCGACTGAAAAAACGTGTAACGTTATATATTAGAAAAGATAACAAACAGAATAGTACCCCCTTTTCATTATTTAACGTACTGCATGGCTGGTTTCAAGAGCTACCTACACACATCGTCTCAGTGCTGTACATTAAATTATTGTCAAACATATTTTACAAAACAACAATACAAAATCCAAACAAAACAGAGAATTCATCAGGTGTTTTTTAAATACAAGTCTTCATTTAGGATTTTCTTAATTTTGCTATATATTCAAAGATCGGTTTTTTATTTGTTGTGTGCGTTGTGCTTAATAAATTTGTTGGATCCAATTTTAGATTAATGTGAATCATGAAATCTTCCTTGGTATTTAAATTGTAACCTTTTTGTCTGATTCTAAATAATTAAATCATTTACTGCGGAAACAAATACATGTTATGCAATCGTCATTGATAGGTTGAGTAAAGTTGTCCATGAATTCAGACATCGAGGTCCCATTCAACATACATTTTGTTCATTTACTCCCTCCCATTCATTCGAATTGTTCTACTCTAGCCCTATTGTACGTAGGTAGGCTCTGCAGTATCCCAGTTATGTGCCATAAACTCGTCTGTACTGTAAAACGCCTTTGTGACCAAGATTTGTTTTAGACGAGCTTTGAACACCTTCGGCATTTGGGCACATTATAAAATTGTGATACTGTTTTCGATGTTTGTATAAGAATGGTTACTTTCTAAGAAGTGCTCAGCAAAGGATGACTTCATAGAAGTTGTATTGTTAAGTTTTGATTGTTTTTGCTATCTGATCTGGATTTAAACGTGAGCCCAATTTGATTTACGTACAAATTAGAATTATCGTTGCAATTAATTTGATTTATCCCAGATCTAATATTTGTCCTAATGAGCTTTGGGTCTCGAAGCCGTTGCTTTTGGTACGAAAGTTCAAATCGAAGTTGGAATCGTAGAAAGTTAGTCTCAAAGCTTTTCCATGTGTACTGTTGTAAGGTACGCAGATACATTTTCTATCATCCTAAGGTGGATCTGAGGTTTTCTTTCCATTTTTAGACTTATATAAAGATGAATGTATTAAATAAATAAACTTACATTTTCTATGGCAACACATCTTCAAGTCAGAAGGTGCTCAATATTGGATGAGCATAAAGAAAACAAAATTGAAATAAAAACAATGTTTTATAATCTTTCAAAAAGTATAGTATGTTTTTTGATATTTCAAATTAATTTTACTTTATAACACATCTTCAAATAGAAAGTAAGTCAATTTTCTAAGCCAATTCAGTGTTTACATTACTTCTGTGGCTTGATTTGCATGGTGTATGTACAGGCTTACTGGCTTACTCAGTGTATCTTCAGTGTACGTGAACTTCATTCAATATTGTTTCAATGTTGTGTAAATGTGATTGTCACTGTCAACTTAACATAACCATAAGGTAAATTAACATATTCTCACGCAATGCAAGCTGCGTATAACAAAGAATAATTATCAATTTAGGCTATTGTTGTTATAAAGATGGTTTCCTATAGTAGTGATAAAACTTTGCATACACACTTTTGCAATTGAATTTTAGTTTTCTTCCTTGAAAATTCCGCTTGTTTGGAATTAAAAAATAATTGTAGAAAAGTTCCTCTGGTGCCAATCAACAGTGCGAGAGCTTGAACATTTGGAATTTGCAAAACTATTGTATTCGTCCGAATAATAGTCCAGTGGTGGGATTATCTATACACTGTATTTATTCAAGAAAATAAAGACATTCTTATTCTTCTTCATTCACTAACTTTGGTCGGTCTTTATTAAGGGTCCGTCTCAGCTGCATTGGCAACGCTTAAATACAAGGACATCGGCGGCCCATTATTAAGGTACATCCAGACATCCAGACATCCAGACATCCAGACATCCAGACATCTCGACATCCCGACATCCAGACATCCAAGACATCCCAGACATCCCAGACATCCAGACATCCAGACAAACTAGGACAACCCAGACATCCCAGACATCCCAGACATCCCAGATTTATCCCAGACATCCAGACATCCCAGACATCCCAGACATCCCAGACATCCCACATCCCAGACATCCCAGGCATCCTAGACATCCCAGACATCCCAGAATCCCATAATTTGCATATCCCAGACATCCCAGAAATCCTGCATCCTGCATATCCTGTATAACCCCACATCCCGACATCCCGACATCCCACCACAGACACCCCAGACACTGCAGACATCCCAGACATCCCAGACATCCCAGACATCCCAGACATCCCAGACATCCCAGACATCCCAGACATCCCAGACATCCGGAGACATCGAGACATCCAGACATCGAACATCCAGACATCCGGACATGTGCTACGTTCTCGCTCTCGGTCAGTGATGATGTTAGTGGTGAGCGGGATTAATTTCAGGACAAAATAGGAAATTTTAAACCCTCTGGATGTTTTTGAACGGAACAAGAACACTGCAATCGTTATTTGACAACTGTAATCCCAGAAATGTCATATCACTATATAACAACCAAAATATTGGCAGATATTCAAAGATGACTGACAGGATTACTGGTGTGGGTGTTTTAAATTCCTTTTTACAAAACCAAACTTACACTACTACTTCTTTCAGTCAGGGTGCTGTGTTTCGTTACAGCTTCTACTGTGTTATTTTGTTTATTTTCTAATCTTAACTTATTTAGTAGCCCTTGTTAGTGGATGAAACATCTTTTCGATATATATACATATAAAACATAAACAAATGTAAGTATATATAAAACATAATATAAATCAACAAACAATATAATTAAAGTCTGAACCATTGTATTGTTTGTGATTTATGTTATGTTTTACTGAAGACGGTTTAAACCGAATTATATAAGGTTTGTAACACTATTTTAAGTTACCATTTTCCCTTTCAGTTTTAGTGTGACAGTCTATTGGCTTTGTTTACTTTTATAAACAGTGTGGAAAAAAGTCTGGAAACGCTTCGATATTTTCTGAACAGGAAGACGTAGACCAATGAAACCTTAAACCTTGTTTAAAATCAAATCTTCTGACAATTTTATGTCATTTTCAATGTTTTTCAGCTCGTGGGGGACGTCCCGTCCAGGCGTTGGTATGAAATCCTAAATGTTAGCCTATGTCGAGTTTGGTATCAAAATAAAGCTCTAATTAAGTTGAATTGAATGCCGCAAATTTGACTTCAAAAGGTTGACACTGTCCAAAGTTATGGAATTTTGATCTTAAAACACATTTTAATACACTTTTAAAAATAAATAATGTAACATATAGTAAATCGGCAAATGTAATAAAGTATGAGTTCAGAAACAATTTAAAACCTGGCAATGAGTTTTAATTTCTTTAATTAATTAGTTGATTTCAATGATTTGTAATTAATTTATACAAGAAGTCAAACACGCCTGATTAGTAAGATTTGTCAAATTTTTATTAAACAGCAAGAAGAAGTATAGCCTAATGAAGGACAAGTTGAAGAAGGAATGTTCTTGCTACTCTAATCTGATAAGAATACCCTAAACAATTAGGTAAGGCAGAAAGACCGTCATGACAGAGTTTGCCTTGGTATGGGTGAGTAAGGGCTATGCAGTGGTAGCTACGGTATCAGTTGATTTGTGGTATTGAATTAAGCTGTTAGACATATTTTTGTTGTATAATTTAATTTTGTGCTTCTTTCTATAACACTTTTCAATGGAGGCCTTATTGCCAGGCGCCTTTTACTTAATTCGAGAGAATTAACGTTACTTATGATGCGTGGGTACGGCGATATGAAACTTTCTTATAAAGAAGTTGCTCATTTATTCAACGACACGTTTCCCGATAGACCTCCTATTCGTAAGTATTCATTGTTCAAGGTAGACCAAAGATTTGAAGAAACCGGTACTTTAAAACCAGGGCTCGTTCGGGAAGTCCCAGGTCAACAAGTAATGAGGAAAACGCATTAGACGTGCTTCAAGCAATTATTACAAATCCAAACAAATCTAACCTAACTAATAATTTATTCTTTGACAAAAGTACAAGTTTTAGAGTTCATATGCAGAAACCTCAATAGCTTTATGCTTCTATTGAAACATATTTTTTTATTTAAGTAAGTTAAACAGCTTTAAACATAGTTTGCAGTTTTTACTCCATGTTACAAGTGGTGCCCAGTGTGGGTCTCACGGCCGCTCTATCCAGCGGCCTCACAAATAATAATCCTAAATACAATTACTTTTTTACATTAGTGAACCAATATTCAAGTTGGCCGTAAATATTAGTACTACTACTGCATATGGTGTATTCACTAGTACAGCGAAACAACGACGCACAATTATAGTACGGTATAGAACTGAGGAGGAAGAGAGATGGGTTTAATAAAGTTCTAGCAGAGGACTCCGCGGAATGTGGACGAGTAAGGACGCATTCTTGCTCGGGATCCTTCCTTTCATACGGTTACAGAAGGCAGCCAACTTCCACTCCACTCTTCACTCTTCTCAACTCACTTCTCAACACATTGCACTTTCACACTATTACTGTATATGGTGTATTCACTAGTACAGCGAAACAACGACGCACAATTATAGTACGGTATAGAACTGAGGAGGAAGAGAGATGGGTTTAATAAAGTTCTAGCAGAGGACTCCGCGGAATGTGGACGAGTAAGGACGCATTCTTGCTCGGGATCCTTCCTTTCATACGGTTACAGAAGGCAGCCAACTTCCACTCCACTCTTCACTCTTCTCAACTCACTTCTCAACACATTGCACTTTCACACTATCACTAATATCGGATTATCGGGGTTTTGTATTATAGCCAGTCGACTTTGAAACGTTTCTGTGTGCGCTTTCAACAGCTAACACAATCAAAACCGGGCCCCTTTCTTCTTCGATTAATCGTTTGTTTAACCTCAGGTTCGTTAAAATATTAGCTGTATATTTTTCAAAGCTAAGTTTGAAACATGTTTGAAAAAAGTGTTAACCATTTTATGCTACACGAACGTTTTTTAATAACTTTTGGTCTACTTTGGTCTCCTTGGAAGGTGAATATGGTGAGTGTGTTGAGTGTGTTTGATGGCTGATTGTTCCCTAGATTGGGTCATTAATTAATAGCCCGACGACCAATGAAATGGACCAACGGGTTAACGTGACTTCCGAACCACGGGGAATGGACATCGTGAAAAGTTCACTGTACCACTGAGCTATGGCCACCCCTAAGATTAAAAGCTGGGTCACTCGTTCAGGCGCTGGTGCTCGAATAGAGAATTTTCTTGGGAAAAATTATTCGTTCATACCACCAGCAGGGTAAGATCCAGGCCCGGGAACATTTCAAAACTGTACGTACATGTGTATATACGAGTATAAGTAGTTGACTAATCTTAATTCTTAAGCTTTCGCGGCCGGTGTCATCATTAATATATAAGGCTTCCGGTTTAAACCGCGTCACAGTTGAAATACAAATACTGCTAAACGTTTCGACCTCGCTATCGAAAATAATATCGACCAGGAACTCAGTAATCAATGCATTACACGCTGACTGTAAGACACTATTGAACCTTCTCAGAAAGAAAAACTCAAAACCCAAACATGATTCACAACTCTACAAAGCTTTTTATCCCAAGAGATTTCACTATAGCTCATCCAATAAAACTACTTCAAGATAAACCAGGCTGACACGCAGCTAACCGCTTAAGCGCCGCTCACATGAGTGAGGCGAATTTCCTTTGTATTTTGTTCGCTGATTCACTTATTGTATTTCTAGTTCGCTACACCCACGGTCTCGCATTTACCTCAGCTTTCGTGCTCTTTTGCTACGGATTATTAAAACAGCCCTTTGTGAAAAATTCATCTCCTCTAAAGGGTACTTTCTGTACTCCAATTTTGCTGGCTAGCTAACTTAAGCCGAAGATATTTACAAAAGGAACATTTGTACACCATTTTCTGAAAATCGTACAAAAAATGCTAACTGTGGTGAGTACACTCATATATACAAATGTATATAAAGTTTAAAATAAAAGCTAAACACGTGTTCTGGGGTCAGGATCGGTGCTTATTTCATGGTATCGAGTCTGGGTCTTACCATGCTGACGACATGAATATCTTATTTTTCCAAAGGAAATCCGCTAACTAGTAGTAAAGGTATCTCACTAGAGTAATCTTACCACGACAATATGGAGATGGTTCCATTATGAATACTAATATGTTTTACTGGGAAGTACTTACCATTCGATCGATCCATTGTTTATGAACCCATTATCTAGTCACTAGTGCATTCGAGTTAATGGGTTCTGCTTTTTCTATAAATAATTAATTTGCTTTATACTGTGCAAGCAATCTCAATGCAGCTCCGCACAAAGCTATCTAACTCAGTTAATGTGGTCAAAAGGGATTTGTAATACAATTTATTCATGTTTTAAAACGCTTTTATGAATAGGCTTGAATGCATATCATAGTTTTTACATTCACTGTCTATATTTATGAAATACCCGTTTGGTGTAAACTGTTAAAATTGAAAATCTTTAAACATTAATTTTGGTCTGACGGTTCTTAATATTGATGAGTATTTGATATCTGTAACCCGTCTGACAATAAAGGGGTTAGTAAATATCGTTCTAAAATGCCGACCTATAACACGAAAAGTGATAGTTATTTTAGAATGTCATGTAATTCTCTGCAATTTCGTGCAAGTCAAATTTAATCCAACATTCTTGTGTGAAACAAGATTAGCTTTTCTACGACATACACGGCCATATCTTTACAAACTTTCTTAGAATTACAATATTACAGTTATAACTTCCCATTCTTTCCAAATCTGAACCTATGTTTTTGTTATGAAATTAGAAGGTAATTTCCCTTATCTTTAAAGTAATTTAAACATGAAGTTTCTATTTCTTTGAAATAGGTCGAACCGTTCTCGAGATATGTATGAGAACGGTAGTCTGAGACACCCGGTATTATTACTTTCGTTTTTATTTACTTTGAGGACACGACGATAATATCATTGATACCGGAATGCCTTGTCCAGTTAATGTTAGTAATTATTGGTTTATGAACTAATATTAACAATAATTGGTGATTTCTTAGTTTTGTTATATTTTTATAAATCTTTAGGTAGCTATCTATATCTTTGGTAATTTTAAAAAACCCTTTCTTTTCTCAAAGTTTAGGTCACGCTTAAACCTAGATGATTAGCCGTGTTTCAGTGTTTTGCTGGGTAACGTATTTTGTTTACTTACATCTTTATGTTATGACTTCCAAAGTGCAAGATTTTAAGAGTTTTCACATTTTTGCGAGGGAGAACCCCGAGACTCTCTTCTGCCCGTGGGGTATTAGGGAGTAAACCCCTTTTTGCGTTCAAATTTTGAATGCTCGCTTAACGAGTTTTTCTTACGGGTTTGGACAAGCTTAGAGCTAACACTTTTGTTAACCTCAGAATAAAGTTTTAAACACAAATTTCTTTTGGCACTAGCGATGAATATACAAAAAATGTTTCTCTATAAGATCTAGTTTAGCAAAATTTATTTTATTTTCTTTACCAGTTATTAGCTAAGATACCGTAAATCAATTAGAAGCTAGAGCAATACCCCGGTTTGACGATATAGCTCCTGCAGTAACCAACAATATTACAAGTAGCTTCATAGAAATTACTGTCTTCTTGATAAATATAATTTGAGCAAGTTTTAGCCTGTCCCAGTAGCGGATCGACTTGACTGCCACGCTAATGTTGATCTTGCAACCTACGTCAATGCAAATCAGCCAATCAGCTGTGAATTAAATACCTCAACCAATCAGCAAAGTTTGGATTTGTTTTTATTGAGACCCTGAAAGGTAGCAATACTATCAAGTTGCTACCCACAGCCAAGTCGACCCGTCGTTGCGATGTGATATTCTGGATTAGTATTTCCAGAAACGTTAGAAAAAGCTGAACCAAAAAACTTTGTACGAAAGGAATGACAACAAAAATTGCACTAGTTATCGCTTAAGTGCCTTGCCTTTAAGTATTTTAAATATACCTATGAACGTCCGTCTGTGAAAGCAAACGTTCAAGAACGACCGTTTTATGTCACCCAGTTCGGTTGTTCTCCTTGACTCTAGTATTTTAAGAGTGAATGCCACTTCCTCTTAAGGTGGTTGCTATTACATCCTAAACCATTACTTCAATACAAAGTTTATTTAAATTGTCAGTACGCGATAAGATATAAATACCAGTTTATACATGTAAAACAATGTTGTAGTTGATAATTTATAATTTGGAAATCCAGGTGTCTAGAAACGAGAATAAAGTGATAACCTTTTTTAGTTTTGGTTATACAATATATTTGTGGATGGTGATGGAAATAATGTTGTTCTATTATGCAATTATTAGTGTTTCCTTGCAAGCAAGTGGCCCCAGTACGCACAAAAGCAACTAAAGAATCAGAATCCACTTTATTTCCATATAAGCAAGAAGTACATACATATACACATAGAAAAATAACAATAATGGAAGCTTAACTAACAATGTTTACATATTTGAAATTAAAAAAAAATAAAGGTTGATGATTGCTTATCTAATACATTTTAAACTAAACCAAATTAAACTAAATTATAAAAATGGGTCAAATAGTAGTAAAAATTAGCTTCCCTGAAATAAAAAGAAATATAATTTTGGAAATGAGCTTACATAGGCTAAAAGCCTGTGCGTAAGCTCGAGTTGCTAATAAACAGCGAATAAGGTAGTGGTCGTGGATACAAATGTGTTTAAATTAAATAATTAGATTTTATTGTAGTTGGTTCCGAGTGGTGATGGTTATATAACTAACGCGCTGCGCCAGCTGGTCACATTGGCTGCTCATGAAGATGGTGGCGGGGGAAGGGTTGACTTCTGTAAAAGTAGATAGTAAGTAAGGTAGCCGGTGCATGAAATGTGTACACGTTATGTCATGTTGTTAACCAGTCCCTGTCTGTACTCAGCTGTGATAAGCCTTTCCACCTCTGATACACCAAGATCAATCAACCAACTAGAAGCCCTACGCTTGAAGACATCTAAGGACACAGAGTCGAAAATATACATTTAGAGCTTTTACACAAGTTAATATCGATACAATCTAGTTCTTCCAGTTCACACCGCGTCGACACATTATAATAATTAAGTTGAGATATAAACGTAGTATTGAATGTCGAATCTCTCTTCACGAATGTCTCTTCTATACCGAAAAAGATCGAGCTTATAAGGTATAGTCGATTTGGCGGAGATTTGTCTTCGTTCAACCTATTTCTTTGTTGATGGAATATACTATAAACAGACGGGCTGGGCAGCAATAGGATCATAGTTGTCTCTGGTAGTAGCAAATATTTGCACGGATCACTTCGAGAAGACTGCACTGCAGGAAACTGAGAAGAAACCGAAATTTTGGGAGCGTGACGTGGATGACGTTTGGGTAGTTTGGCCGCATGGTAGGGAAGAGTTAGAAGTGTTTCTGCATCATCTCAACGCTGCTGTACACCCCAACATCAAGTTCACCATAGAACTTGTGAGTGATCGCCGTCTGCCTTTCTTAGACGCAGAGGAAACCTGATGGGAGACAGATCCTTCAACGTTAGGTCTCACCACCACCCAGCCCTGAAGTTATTAATGAACCGTGCAGTTTACATGTCAGCTAAGAAAAATTATAACAAAATGAAGAATTTGGTAAAAGGAAGAAATGGTCTTTTCCTGCCACTTCTGGAAGAAAACTACTCCTTAAATAAAGAAATTACACAGCAAATCACAGATAAATTTAAAAAGCAGCTTTCAAAGACCCGCTCAACGGTTGGTCTTAAACCTGGAAAAAGGTTCGTCGGAACACAGATTACATTCCATACAACCAAGGAACAACATACAAAATAGGCAGAATCTTATACAGACATAACGTAAAGACTGTTTTCAAGCCAACTAGTAAATCGAAGAACTGTTTGAGACCTTTGAAGGACTAGATACCATTGTGCTCGCCGGGAGTCTTCAAAATTCCTTGCAGTTACGGTTCGGTGTATATTGGTGAGCTCAAAAGATTGATTTCAACAAAAGTTCAGTGACACATCAGGCACACAACACATGAAGAAGTTGAAAAGGCTAAAGCAGAACATAGTTACAACACAAAACATGAAGTAGAATTTGACAAAGCCAAAGTATTGTCAGCAGTTTTACATAATTACCCGAAAATGATCCAAAAAACCATTGTAATAATAAAAAATGTTAATAATTTTAGCACTAAACAGCATTAAACTTTCCAGAAGTTGACAACCAGTTCCGATGAGGTATTGATAGTGTCACACTCACAGCCAATGAGAACATCGATTGTTGGCATCCCTGCTCCAATGGACTGTTGTCATCCCTGCCACCGATAGGATAGCAGACAGCAAGTAGCTCGGTTTCAGCCAATCAGCGACTGAAGATGGTACTCCACAGCAAGACCGAAATATCTCAAGCTAATCATTATGGTGTGTTGACGCGGTGTGAACCGGAAGAACTAGATTATAGTTATGACACCGGCCGTGAAAGCCTAAGAGATAAAGTTTTTTCAATATGGATATATTTGTTGTTTTTTTAATAAGCTGTGAAGTCTACTTTTCGAACTATTAATAACATACATTTATTCCATAATCAGTGAAAATAGTATTAGTTCAACATTTTAATGTGCGTGCTTACGTAAAGAATTCGGCACTATTGCCAGATTAGTGTTGCTGACTTTTGTTCAAACCCTTAAAAAATAAGACGAGAAAGATACATTTCAATGGGAACCTTCAAAAGCTTTTAACTAACTTGATCATCTCATTGCCATTCAACTCCTTCCAGTTTGTCTTTGATGTCCTTATTAAATAAAGTCCACAGTTCTTAAAACCACTCGAGACGGTTGTCAAGGGATACATTTAAATTGCAGGTAGTGCGTTGATTTCCACGGCGCTGAGCGTTGAGCGCTGAGGTGGCGAGGGGAGGACCGAGGTGCGTGCGCAGTGAGTGCTGACGCGCTGGCCGTGCTGAGGCAGTCGGTTCCGCGACGCGCGACGCTTACCTCGTCATGAACACGCTGCTATACGCGCTCTCCTGTGTCGCCCACGTACACTAGGCTTACCTTACCGTTAACTCATCAGCCGCTACTTCCCGTAAGTTCAAACTAATATCAATATTTTCCTGGACATATGTTTAAAAGTTTCAGCAAGTTTGGCAAAGTTTGGATAGAAGGTTCTATGTTGGGATTATAGATTAAAACAAAACGCAGTTTGTTTCAAATTTGTTTTTTTGGACAACCGAAAATGTTAAAACTATACAGTGACGCATGCATAAGGTTTAAAAATTATAATATTATACATAAAACTATTATGAAATGGTAAAACACCCGTACTAAATTTGAATCGTGTTTGAGTAAAAGCTTTTGCACTACGAAAGGTTATAATAATAAAATGGTTGATTTGGGCAATTGTGGATTACAGCTTTGGCCCACAGTTCTCATCAGCCATTGTAATTATTAACTATAGCACTTCTGATGGACTCCACGATACGGTAAAAAAAGATGCAATCTTTGCGCGGGCTTGAAAAAAACTATTTTAGCTGCAGCAGTTAATGGTAGGTGTGATTGATCTTTTCTTTAACCCAATAACAATAATAAAAAACTACTGCTAGTAAAATGACAATAGTGTCAATACGAAAATTGGCACTTAACATGATGAAAACACGGCGTCGTTCATTTAGATGGAAATTTATTCCGAATCGGGCTTCGCTTAATTTACATTTTTCTTTTACTCAGAGGTTATTTCATCTATTCGGCTGCACACAAACTAATATAGGAGTTTATATTTATACATTCAGTTAGAATAAGTACGTATTCAGATATTCAGTGAAGATAATTTGAAGAACTGGCAACAAAAACCACAACTCACAAGAGGCTTATACTATATGGAGGGTTAGAATTACTAACGTAAACCTATTTTATAACCACTTCACATAGTTAAAAAGAATAAGGTTTTAAATATCCAACTATATTGTCTTATAATTTGAACACCATAGTTATCAACAATATTATAAACCATACGAAAATTCATAAAAGAAAATATGAGCTAATAAAAGGATAACATTTGTTTTAGTGAACTGTTTTGAAAAGTAGCTGTTACAACGTGATCAAATTGTAGGTCTTAGGACTTGAGCCAAAACAGAGCTTCCTCCAAGTTTTCTGTATTACACAAATAATCCTATTTTCTGGTGACGCTCATTGATTGACAAATCTATTTCAATTTGGATGGACAAATCTATTTTATAAAAACTACCAGTGCTCTATAAAGGGCAAGTTTAAGTTATTATATTTATAGTGATACAAACGAATATGTAACCAAAATCTGAACATTTTACTATCGTTACCTAAATAGTTCTGGAGTAACGGCAATTTCTTTACTTCATGAATCATCAGTTTTTCATCTAAATAAACCCTCGACAACTCCACTTTTCTATAGGGGTTCATTTTCAATACAGCCTTTTAAATCTAAACTATATTTAACATAAAAAATATGTTAAGAAAACTATTTCAAAATTGTGTACAGAAATTATTTGAACATAAAGTAGAGGGCCTTACACAAGGTAGGTGTTTATAAAAATGTTACAGCTTTAGCACTGTCTCCTTAATTTATTACTGAATAAATAAAAATATATGTTGAGGATAGTATGTCTTATCATGAACTTTTCATACCACCCATAGATGTGGCAAGCTATAGGAAAGGTTGGCACACGTTTTTGTGGATTAATGAGATTTTTCTATCGCTGCAGCCAACTTGCACTTCAGTGGGTTTGCCTTTAGACTTCTACTGCCTGTAGTCCATCAAATAGAGTTCGAAAGAATAAATCCCCGCCAGTAACATAGCAAGTTAGCAAAGGCAGATCAAAATTCTCGTGCATTCACAAAAAGTGGGCCATCCTTCCCATAGCATGCCACATCAAAGCAGACAAAGGGTGGTATGACAAATCAGTCATGTATAATCCTCCAAATCACCAGAAACAAACTAAAACTGCTCAGAATAACGTTCAATAATCCAGAATGAGTTTATTTGAGCGTCTCATGAAAGAAAACATACCCTGATGAATCAAAACCAAATAAAAGCTTTTTCATCACTGTCTCAGAAAAAACCAGACATTTCTATCTCGAAAACGCGAGAGGCAATGTAGTAAGCGTGTACAGCTTATTCATAAACAACTTTTTTTATTGGATTATTTGTAAACAAATCGTTCACGCTGTTAGTAAACAAGTTTTAACAACTCCAAGGAGAAGCCAACGATCATTAAAAATGTACGTCAGCTAGACACGTTGTATTGCAACTATGTATTACATCTTAATCTCTATACTCGTATCTGTTATTAAATACAGAACCAATACGGAAAAACACAGTGTGTACACAATACTGCATTTGTTGGACAGCTGTACTGGCATTTAGCCTAGGGTTTCGTGCTCTACTAGAGGACTAGAGGTGTTACTTCGCTCACAGTCTCGCTTCGGCCTCTGATCGACGTAGAGTTTTATTGCGAGTGTTAATCAATATCAAACAGGAGAAACTCATTTCAAATGTTTTTAAAATCGAATTTAACGTTGTAGTTATGGTCACGTTCCATTATTTTTCTCAATTTTGTCACCAGTTAAATAAAACGGTTGTTTGACTCATTAGGAAACTTAAGTAAGTTTTTATGAAAAATGTTTTAATTAAGTTTAGGAATGTTGTAATACAGGGTGTTTTTTAAACGCAACCCAACTTTCAAACTTTAGTAAGTCATTCTTTACGAGCGCTATAAGGTCGTAAATTGTATCATTGGTTTGTTCACTTCAATACCTATCAGATTGTATGAATTGTTGCAGTAATATAGTGGTTATGATTTGCTAATTTTATTTTATTGTAAAATAAACGCAATCATGGTTTTTAACAAAGATCAATGAGTGCTTATTTTTGAAGAATACTTAAGAACGTGATAATATTTTTATTTTTTCAAGATGTGTTTAAGATCAAGTATCCAGGCGTTGGTAGGCTATCTGCTTTTGTTGTTTCAAAATTTTGAAAGATTTTTTAGGAGCAATTTCTAATCCAACCCTAACATTGTCCGTCACTTCTTCATTCGGTCCAGTCCGCATTCTGGTATATTTTCCGTTCCTTACAGAATTTATTTTGTTGAACTTTTTTACAAATCTATGAATTTTAGATTTGTTTGGAATATTAACACCTGTAAACTTGACCACAAATTCCTCTTGACAAAAGAAATTATCTTCTTCTTAAGTGTTCTTTAACAATACGCACTTTTGATCTTTGCTAAAACCATGGTTGCGTTTATTTTTACAATAACATCCAATTAGCAAATCAAAACCTTTACATTACTGCAACAATACATACCATCTGATAGATATTGAAGTGAACAAACCAATGATACAATTTACGACCTTATAGTGTTTCGTAAAGAATGACTTACCAAAGTTTTTAGTAAACAATTTCTTTAGTAAACATTAAATACAACTCGTTCACTTAATGTATCCTTTCATATAAATTAAGTACATATTTTCGATTGTAACTCAGTTTACTTTAGACTTGTACTTACTTGATGGAATCCTACTGGTAACGTCAAGTGTCGCAGTCATCACTGTTTTTATTTGTTTCTTCTCATGCCTACTTATCTTCAAAATACTCTGAGATGCTGTAGTAGGCCTTTTAAATCGACCAACATTTTAACTTTTTCTTAAATATTTCGAATTTTTAATTTTTATTTCCATAGGTAGTTTATTATAAATTTCCATACCCCACTCGTAGATTCCTTTTTTAGTCTGCTCCGTTTTTACTTTAGGGGCATGAATGTTTTTGGATTGTCTGATATTGTAGAGATGAATTTCATTGTTGTTTTGGAAACAAGTTATTGTTCTTCTTTATTTAAATTGAAACCTCCAGTATATAGTTTGGCGTTAATGTGAGGATTGCTTAAAAATTGGCTTACAGTGGCAGATAAAGTGTACCTTACATATGTTTCTAATTATTCTTTTATGAAGTGTGAATATTCTCATAACCATGGCACTATTACCCCAGAACTGCTCCGTTGGCGATAACGCTATGAAAGCATCCATGGTAAATTTTGAGTAATACCTCCTGATCAACTATATTTTTAACCGCTGAATCAGGCAACACACTACGGTTAACCTTTTACCAATGTTATCAATATGTATACTCCACTTAAAGTTACTTGATATTGTAATACCCAAATATTTTGCAATTGAACTTGCTGGTATAGATCTATCTCCATTACAAGTCTGGGTGAGTAATACGGTTCTTGTATATTAAAACATTTAGAAGGGCAGTCTTTCCCAGATTGAGGGTCACTTTATTCTTCTTGCACCATCATTACTTTTCTATAACACTCCGCTCTTTTCAATGACCTTATCATTCCCACTGAAAAGATGGCAGACATTGTCAGAAAACATCAAAATACCACCCTCAGTGATCTCTTCAGGTAAGTCGTTGATGTACAGCAAAAACAGTACAGGGCCTAAGTTTGACCCTTGGGGAATTTCCGTATCAACCTTTTCAGATTTACAAGTTTTCAGGACATTTATCCGAACCGTGTATTTTATTGATGTTATCTGTGAACGATCATTCATGAAAGATATAATCCAGCTCAGAGAGTTGTCGTTTATTCCAATTTCAATTAATTTGTTAGCTAAGATTTCATGGTCGATACAATCACAAGCTTTTGTCATGTAGAACAAACAAATCATATCCTCGTAGAGATTAATGTTTTTGTAAACATATATTAATAAAGAAAACATGGAGTCAGTTGTTGATATTCCCTTACGGAAACCAAATTGTTTATCTGATAAAATATGGTTCATCTCCAGAAACGAAAAAGTTTATTTGAAAATACTATTTCAAATATTTTGAGAATACGGATTGAACAGGTCGGTAGTTGGACGGATTATTCTTTTCGTTTTTTATGAATAGGTACTAAAAGAGACATTTTAAGTTTGTCTTGAATCTGTCTTGATCCAGTCTCCGAGGATCTATTTATAATGCAAGTCAAAGGTTTAATTATTGTGTCAACTCACCTTGAGACAATGAAGCAAGTCACCTCAACAAACATGTCAGGTTTTTTACCACACGCCAAAATTTCCTGGTCGTGAATATAAAATCAAAACCTACAATTTACATAGTTTATAGTGTCCAGATTAACTTCTGTTCTAATTTTCAAGTTTCTACGTCAATCTCTTATACATCGTTCAATCATGGCAAAATGTAGGTATATTTTATGCTTTTAAATATCTACATCTAGTTACACATTGTGTAGTGATTAGCATAGTCACCCGGCAAGTGAGAGATCCGGGTTCGAGTCCTGGTTCTGTTTAAACATTTTGTCTTTAAATTTCTTTAGTAATACATTTAGAAAAAAAGTAGGCAACTAAAAGTAACATTCGACATTGAAGTTATTGGATACCGTATTTCAAATATCTTGAACCATGTATCATCATACAGACTTTATGGAAAAAGACGATGGAGCTTCGACTGAGGAGGAGTTGATGCTATTATGTGATGCCCTGGTCTATCCATTAATGAAAAGGGGCCCAGTAAGAGGTGGAGCTTTTAGTGTTTGGGTCAAAGGACATTTCTCATATCCTTGTAGTGCGGAATCTACGTAAGAATCACGTTTTTCAAACTCACAAAACAAAACAAAAATAGGATGGGTATGGGCTGACACGCAGCTAAGCCCTACAGCGCCGCTGGTGTGGGTGAAGCGAATTTCGTTTGCAATTCTTTCTCTAATTTTCTGCGCTTACAGCCTCGTTCACAGCCCCCCCACAAAGGGAACTTCCGATATTCTAATTCTACTGGCTAACGAACTTCAGCAAGATATTTACAAAAGGATAATTTGTACAACATTTTATGAAAATCGGCCAAATGTGCGACTTCTAGAGAGCTTAGACATTTATACATATAATATAATTACATTATAAGTATACACATATAATGTTTTGGCAAACATTCTCAAAACGAGTTCTGGGGGTCAAGGTCGGTGCACATTTTACGGTTCCGGGTTTGGGTGGTGGCATGAATTACTTATTTAATTAGAAAAACGGAATTGTCCGCCGGATAAAATTAAATTAAATTGATATCCGCCACTATTATGAATTTTAAATCTAACAATAAATTACTTTTCTTCAGGATATTCGCTGAAAAGAACAACTACACACCTGCTCTGTCCACAAAGGGTTAGTCTTTCTGAACAGGGCAGTGTAATTTTGGTTAGTTCAACAAACACTGTATTTTCTTACTTGAGTTTTGAGCTATTTGCAATCCTCCATCATATTTTGTGTTTTTATGATTTTAAGGCAGATTCCGTAAGAACTATAAAACAGAAGTATTTATAATGTTATGACGTACCCAAATAAAATTAGTAAAATATTTTAAAATGAGAATAAAAAGGCTGAACATATATGTTCTGAACGTTAGGGATATCGACGTGTCTAATAGTTTTAAAAGAATAAAAAAAAACGAAAACTGCATAGTTTGCAGAATATTGCATAAAACACATTATACAAAGTTTGAAACACATTGGACTGAAGTTACTCGGGGTGTCCACTAGTGAAGGTAGTACACAGGAACAAGAAATAAATACTCATATTTAGATTAAAATGTGGAAAACAAACTACGCAGGAAAAACGTCTAAATTATTGTGAGTTTTGACAACTAGTGGAATAAGCATAGTAAACATAAAATGATAGTGTTAGTAAAATATTTCATTACTAGGCCCTAAAGTAGAGAGCTTTTATAACAAGCTTAAGTTTAACTGCAAAATGAACGCTAGGCCGCGACAGCTGAGATGGAAGTTAAGGGTCTAGTTTACGGGGGAAACTATTAGGAGAGTAAAAATATAGCTTTTGTCATCACACAAGTGATATTAATGAATCAATAATACAATGTTTAAATAGGTCTATGTAAAAGTGCAAAATAAACAACGTTTCAAACGCAAATATTCCATTTTACATTGATACTTTAAACACACATTTTACAGTAGGTTATGAATGAATGAATGAATTTATTGTTTCTTTCTTCCCAATACAACAATACAGTATATAATACATTTGTAAAACATATATGTACTCAACAATTTCACAAAATTTACAACGTAACTTAACTATTTTCTAATATTACTGTAACAAAATTAACTAAATTATTTAAGAAACAATAACAAAACTATCCCGAGGTAATTCTACCTGTTTGGGACTTGCACTTTGTTGTTGCGGGTTTGTTGGCTGCGTGGCTGGCCTAGTTAATTTTATTCAAACTGAAATAACTTAAAATCTACTACTGATTTGCGACTTTTGCTTGTGTTGTTAATTGACTTTAGTATCTTTTGTTTTGTTGTCTTTACTCTATTGACGAAAACAAAATTTCTATGTTGTTGTGGATTTAAAATGTTTTGATCGCCTTTCGAAATTATTTCATTGTTTGTTTGTTTAATTGTATCCGTCAAGCTGTTGAAGAATTTTGGGCTAGATAAGTATAGTATTTTTGTATAGTGTCAAATTAGGTTTCGGTACATCGACATCCAAGGTTTATACGGGTTTGTCTTTGCACGTTTCAACTTTGTTATTGTTTCCACTTCTAACATAAAAATCTCTTAACACTTTAAATATGTATAAACTTCAATGGTAAAATATTAGTGATTTTAAAAAGCTGGTCTGTATGTTCTAACCTATGTCTATAAAATTAATCTAATAAAAGCACTTCTGCAAAATAATCAAGGGTTTTAATGAAGGTATGTTCCTCCCCACACATAAAGTCCATATTCAAGCTTAGAACCATTAAGGCAAAATATATTGTCTTCAACAACTCAGAATAACATACAGTCTTCATTACATAAAATAACCTACATATTGTACTAGTTTGTCTCTAAGTAGTTAATATGCACTTTCCAAGATAAACAGAATCTAAATACAGACCAAGGTATTTAATGTCGTTTACTTGTCGATTAAAGGACAGGAACAGTTTATTTTGGACATAGAATGTTGTGGTATATTAATAGAGAAGGAAATAAAGTGTTTTCCTGGGACTGAAAATAACAAATTTTGTTTTGGGCTCATGACCATAAAGTGTTGAGTGAACCATATTTTAATGCATCATGTCGTGTTG
This sequence comes from Matsumurasca onukii, assembly GCA_018831715.1. NCBI lineage: Eukaryota > Metazoa > Arthropoda > Insecta > Hemiptera > Cicadellidae > Matsumurasca > Matsumurasca onukii. Next base: position 30,149,753 of record CM032064.1, read on the forward strand.
AATTTTCTCTCAATTCTGAAACCGAATATGTTTATAGAACAACGCTGTGTCGTCTGCGAATGATACAAGCTTCCCTTTAAAATCACCGTTACACAAGTTATTTGAATCTATTGGTTAGACCCAAATATAATACAGCAACAGGAACCCCAATAAACTTAGTTTTGCCTAAGTCCGAACAAATTGTTCCGGACTAAGAACAAGGTTCAGGCTTGTATACCAACAGATTGTTTTAAAAATGTCCTGACAAAAATGTGTGGTTTTTGTTATAAACCTATTTATAATTTTTATGTATATCAGTTACCCAAATTTACTTTCTATCCATTGAATGGTTCTCAACAATAAACCCATTGCCCAATACAACATCAAAAATAGCTTTTTAGTTTATTTTTTAAACATAAATAGTGCAAAGTGTTGTTTGAATATATTGGCACAGTTTAATCTGTTGGTTAAATGGAAAGTATTTTGATTAATGAGTACCGGAGTGTTCACACCAGAAAAGGGATTAGCTTTATCAGTCACCGAAGTCTGGGAAACCCTTTTATGAATATTATATTATACAGATCGAGTTAAAGATATGATCCTGTTAAATTTTAATGATAGATAGAAAAATGAAACTCAGGGTAGATAAATAGGTAAAACGAACTTTTGGCAACATAACTTGCCATTGCCCAAAATGGGATTTTGGGGCAGCTCAACAATTTTTAAACGGTAAGACCGATTATATGACACCTCGTTTTAAAGTAAAAAAGAAGATCAGTGAAAACTAAAGCTCTCATCTTAACCCAGTGCAAAATGGCAGCTAATTGAAATTAAGTAAAAACTAGTTAAGGCTACAATTTGTACTGGGTTGAGATAGAAAGCTCTAGCTTCCACTGTTCTTCTTCTTTACCAAGGCCTTTAAAATGAGGTGTCACTTAACGGGTCTTACTATTTAAAGTTTTCAGTTGCCCCCAAAAATCCCTTTTCGGGGCAATGGGCAAAGTTGAGCAAAAAGTTCGTTTGTTTCCTATAAAGGTATCCTGAGTTTCATTTTTCTACCATTATCGACTCAAAATTTAACAGGCTGTATCCATACTTTTAACTCACTCTGTATCGTAGCTCATCATAGCATGCAACCATTGCAGCCTACTTGATATTCATCCTATTTATCGCCGACTGAACAGTGAACATAGTTCTTAACAAACAAACCGCAGCAATGACAACAGTCACAACGGGTTAACAGGTCTGACACGTTTTACAGTTCAAACAATAGCTTATCACAAAACTCTTGCAGAGAGACCGGTGGCTTCTTCAGCAAGCATACCTCAAGCCAAGCCTTGAACACCTTAAGGTTGAAGTTTCGCACATCTTCCAGCATGGAATTGTAGATGCTCATGTCTGACCGAGGATTCTGAAAACATTTTAAAACGGCCGTAATTTGCATTAATATGTTTGACCATGCAAGATCCTTAGTCTAAAGAAGCCTACATCGAGACAGAGTTTGCACGACGGGTGCTGTAGTTGTGTTGGCGCTTTCTCTTCTTGTATGTTCCTTTCCATCAGCGCAGTAACTAGTACTCCTAAGGACTTTAATTATTTAAATGAGGGCCTATTGTTGCTATGAATGAGGCCATTAGTGTAGATCATCAGTTTATGTGATGACTCCAGATTATCTTTTCCAGATTACCTTTTCCACTAGACTTCTACGCGAACAAAATGTATAACATTAAATTTATTACGTAAAACAATAACGTAGTGACTTTAGCAAGGATATTCAGCGTCATGAAGACGACAAGAAGATAATAATAACGACATTTTTGAACTGCTTAAAGACACATTTATCACGTCCAAAGAAATATCAGTTTCAATGTTCTGATACTCGGATTTGGTTTTATATTTGAACCTCTGAGCCTGCGGTGGAACGAAACAAGGAATACAGGCTTAGAGATACAGGCGTGGTCCTTGTGTTCTGGCTGGTGATTTATAAGTAAGGAGCAAGAAGGCAAGAGAGCAGGGAACTGTGGAGCTACTGAACAGTTCTACTTGGTCGGCAGTTAATACTCGTATCTGTACCAGACACATCGATCAGACTTGATCTCAGAATCCCGTTCCATCGAATTAAAAGCTCCGTTTGCTCTGCCAAACGCTCCATTCAGCCTGAAATCGCTAAAACAAATATACATGACCGCTCTAATAATATAACTATTTGAGGGAGTCAATTAACTGTAATTCGGGCTCTACTTTTTATAAGGAAATCAAGTTTGAATCAATCTAATAAGTAATTTATTATTTTACGAAAGTACAAGTTTTGGAGCTTATATGCAGCAGTCTCAATAGCTTTATTCCATTGAAACAGATCCTTGTTCGTTAACCAGTATAAACATCGTTCGCAGTTTTTGTTCCATGTTATGAGCGGTGGTCAGAGTGACTCCAGCGGCCGCTCTATAGGCCGCCTTTTAACAAGAAAATGATGATATTTCAATCATTTAAAAGTGAATTATAGATATACATAGGACAATATTACAGTTACAAATAAATAAACAATAGATAAACAAATAAATCATATCTAATGATGTAATGGCTAGATAAGAATGATACTGTAATATGAAATGACCATTTATTAGGTTAATAATACATTTGTTCAGGACTTCAGGTAATAAGTTAAGAGATCAAATATGTAAAGATTTACGAGGGTTTGAATTTTCAACTGATCAAACAAGGGTCTGCAATGATCATAGTAGCCAGCATTTGAAAGAGATCTTATGAATTTCTCTGATCGAGTTATATTTCCGAAATTGAACTGCTGCCTCCCCACAATACTATTCCGTAGCTTAAAATAACTTTAAATAAAGAAACATAGGACATTCTTATGTAACTGTACAGTTGGAACGGAGTAACCGACAAGACAAAGCGTTGTAGGGACCAACAAACACCCGGACACGTTTAACAAATAGTGACTCGTGACTGCTGCTCTTCACAAGATTCGTTTTTCATCCTCCCGCTAGCAGAGAAGTGAGAGCACTCCACATTATTGGCTTCCCCTAATGTATTGTGTGTCGACCTATCCTTCACCCTATTCCACAATAGTTCTCGTTTCATCTTTTCTTTGCTAGTTGGATTCCAGTGGTTCCTCGCCATGGCACTCGACACCAGCAAGGCCACTGCTAAAACCACAAAGGTTGCAGGGATTTAACTCTTAGGTTATCGCGGCCGCTGTCACAACTATAATCTAGTTTCTGATTCACACCGCGTCAAAACATCACTATAATTTGCTTGAAATATTTCTGTCTCGCTGTGGAGTACCATCTTCACTCACTGATTGGCTGAAGCTGATCAGTGGATCCAACCGATCATGGACTGAAAATGGTACTACACAGTGAGACCGAAATATTTCAAGCAAATTATACTGATGTTTTGACGCGGTGAGAACCGGAAGAACTAAATTATAGTTGCAGGGATTGTGTCTTAAAAGGATCCAAACTGTTTTTAGAATAGCCTTATCGATTATTAGCCTTATCGAACTAAAATGTATACATTTTATACCTCAAATTTTACAAGTTTATAGTTAAAATTGACAAGTAGGTCTGGAAATGAAAACGGCAAAAATATTAATGTACCAGCTATAACATAACGTAAAGCTTTTGATGTTAGTCTTTATTAGCTAAATGGCGGTATTGCGTAGTACTACCACCAGTACACGGCAAGTAACACCGTAGGAATAATTTTCTGATTTTTATTGTTTTAATGTAAACGTTATATTTTCATTATCAAACAATAAATTAATTTGGCTGGAGGAACGACATTACCTTGGTGACCATGGGCTCGAATCTCGAACCACCAAGTCATCATGGAAAATCATTCCAAGTAAAAAGTCATCGTTGAAACTGTAGTAATTTGAATATATTAAAAGATAAAATTGTGGTCATTATTATACAATAATACAGTAAAATTATTATACATTTACTAATGGAAGAAATGAGTTCTCTATCGACTAATAAATTGTGTTTTTGACAAGGTCACAAATCTCGTACCTTGTTCTCCACAAGACCCCGTTTTTCCTATTTATCAAAGTTCTGGCAGAGATCTTTAGCTTGCATATAGTTATTCATTTTGTTATTATTTAGTAATGATTTAACTTTATGCAATAAGAAAATGTGAACGTGAGTAACTCTTTTCTCCGGAGTTGAAGACAAATGATGGAAAACGCTTTTTGGAGCTAACCTAAATATGTATTATAACTAATAAATTAAATTATAATATCCTAAAATGTTTTAATTTATTGTACCTACGAATAGGTTCAACAGACGAATGTAAGGAAAACATACAGTAGCTATTCCATTAATACTTAATATTTCGTTGTTATTTTAACACACTATTAATAATAAATGATGAACATTTAGCATTCCACTAGACTTCGTAACTTACGAATTCTAGAACAATGGTGGAGCAATTCGGAATGAATTTAAATTCAGGTAAAATTATTATTGTACGTTTGTTGAATTCACTAAATAGATTTATACAATAGATTTATTTTTCAATGATTGGGTATTGTCATAGTATATGCCTAGTTAATACGCAATAAAACATTAGTACAATTCCTTATCATCACGCTACCGTTATTGAAGTTCTGTGTTTGCCAAGTCCTTTGAAATCCTGACGCATAAGCGCAAAACCAACCTCTACCTCGCAATGCTCGTGTGACTCATACCGAGCATTATACTTCTTCCGGGGAGTGAACCGGTACAGCCTTTGCCCTAGTCCTTTGACAGCCCCCACAGGGTTATAGAGGTTGTGATGAATAGTACCGGGGAAATATTCAACGTGAGAAGCTTTCGAGCTAGCAAAGCAAGCGTGAAGCCTATTCAGGGCTCAAGTGTTGGTGGGAAATTTTCCCAAGACCTAAAATCAGATTAACTTATCCTAAACATTTGTTCGGAACGAACTCGAACTGCTAACATTTTAAACAAAACCAAACCTTTTATTCTTGATATCCTTTTTTAATAATCTTTATTTCTGGTTTGAAAACATTTTAGTAATCGTCAAAAAGAACCAACTTTTAATTAAGTTCATAAACTAGATATTTTTTCGATGATCAAAAACAAATACTTTCGTTACGTTTTCTTCTCTTGCACAAACATTCTACGTTCTTTGAACCAAATGTTGAATGCAAGGTTTTGGCTTTACCTGGACTCACTTTCAATTAAGTTTGTGTTTAATAATACTGGATATGGTGGTGAATAGTAGAGCCTATGAAGTCTTTTGGCTGCAGTTAATTAGTTGCTATCAACATATTGGAGCTTCTGTGGCTTAGTTCAACAAACTGATTAACTTTCATTGTCCATCCTAGTGTTCGTTCAAATTAATTAACTCAATAAATAGCTTTATAAAACACAAAACAATAATATTTGAGATGAGTTGAATCAACTAGTTATTCCTTGTTTAAAGTTTGTTGTCGACGATGGGAGAATTTCAGAGTTTAAACTATTATTGCGGACATTTTCCATCGTGAGTAAGATGATTCGACGTTTGCTGTAGTCCAGGTGAAAAGTAACCTAAAACATAACAGAACATTAGAAAATGAGCTAGCTAAATCAGCGTAAGCTGACCAGTCAAGCACAACCGAACAACAAGTAGCTGTTAAAGTCAAAATACTAAAATATACAAAATACTAAATACAAAAAGTTAAGTAAACTTTTTAAGTTTTAATATTTAAAACAACTTAAAAAGCATTTTTACTTTTTACACTAACAAAGGTTTACTTAACTTTTTAAGTTTTAGTATGTTGACCTTAACAGCTACATGTTGTTTGGTCGCGCTTTCCTGTTCAGCTTACGCTGATTACTTTAGGCTAGCTCATTTTCTAATGTTCTGTGTTATGTTTTAGGTTACTTTTCACCTGACGACGGGATCAGATTGCAGATTCCGAAACGTCGTGATCATCTTGCTCACTAACGATGGAAAATGTCCGCATTACTAGTTCAGGAACTAGTTATTATACTTCAAAATCAGCGTTTGAAATTATAAAAAATAAACTCTTTGAGTATAAATTCAATTATCTCATTGTACCATCTCATTGACACAGTCATTAATAGTCAAATATTCAGTAAATATTTGATTTACACAGCTGTTGTTATAAAACTGTTAAACGAAGTCAGGATTTCACTTGAACTGGAAGAAAAGGATTGCGCTCTTTTAAGGGATACACATAAATCTGGAAAGACGTCAGACTGTAGAAGGCGGCAAGAGCTTTCCTCCCTCTAACCCCGGCTCTCGCCACTCAACAGCTTCTCTCAGCGTCTCAGTGGCTATCCGCTATCTCCTCCATCCTCTCTATCCATGTGGACATGGATACTGAACAGTGAGGTATCGTGAACCTGGGTCAGCAGTGGAGTATGTAGGTTTATACGGGTAATACAGGTTCATACAGAGCCTCCTTCATTCTGACCCTAGTTCTCTGCAGTATCTGCAGAACTCAGAAGTCCAGAAGTCTATCTTAGTGGCCTAGGGTCTCATTTGCTATTCGCTATCTTTTCCAGCCTCTACTGCCTAAGCAGTGTCTCCCTCTTTCTAACCCCAACTCAAGAGACTTAGCAGTCTCTCTTAGTGGCTTAGTAGTATAGTGCAGTGGCTATCCGGTACCTTAGTTATCTTCTCTAGCTACTGCTTAGATAGTCGTAGATTAGATGCTTTAGTCCACCTCGTTCTGAACTCAGTTCATAGGGGTCAGCAGCTTCTTTCAGTATTACAGTGGCAATTCCCAATAGTTTTTTTTGGTTGATTTAAAAAGAAATGTAAGTAAGAATTAGTTGTAAGAATTGTAAGTCTTAGTTACAATTTTAATCTTTAAAGAAGCCTAGACTGGCTGCAATTAGCAAAACACCCGGGGTTTATCTGTTATATCGGGTTTTATCATTGAGGGGTTTACTTGACTAACTGGAAAAACCATAATTTATTAAAATGGTGTTTGCTCTGTACTTCTTAATCTTCAAATTCGTCTAAGAGAAAAACAAAAGATATCACGAAGGCACGGGTATCCACAATTGGAGTATAAGTACACACAGGAAGTACGAGTATAAACACAATTATAACAAATAATTGCATAGCTTTTCATTCCAGTTGATTTAGTCCTGAATCCAAGAACCAATCAATCGCGAGACGTATTAAATTTCAACATTAAGACCATCGGTTCTGAGTAAAGAAAACATCGTAGGCTTTCAATTCAGCTCCGGCTAGAGCTTGACCAAATATACCTTCACAGATTAGATTTATCCCAAACTCAAATCGACTCCAGACAATTCCTTGGAAGAGAACATATGGTTTTCATTCACAGTTAAGTTTAGAGATTCTCTTAAGTAATATTGTTTTATTCAGGAATACATTACAATAGTCACATCGGCCTTACGTTTGTTAAACTCAATAAAGCAATTTAACTCGATGTGCTTCTCACAGCTTACATCTACGAGTAGTCAAAGATTATGTTATGGATGGTAGGTAGCACATTGATGCCATATGGCTGAGTCACAGCAGGAAATCGTCCCATAGTTGCGGCAGCCCAATCACAGATAGCGCTGCGAAGGAATTCTATTAAGAGCCTCAAGTAGAGCCATTGCCGGACGTGGAAAGTTTGTTCGTCCTCGAAAATTGCACGTTTTGGTCACACTTATCGATTTTGGTCTGTCAAGTCTTCTTAGAGAGGCGGAGGTAAACTCTGAGGATTCCACTAAGTATCTTGGCCTTATCATCGAAAAACACCTTTCATTCACAAACCATGTAGAAAAAGTAGCAAGATATGTTAGTTCAGTAATTTTCGTTCTGAGAAGTTTGTCAGATCAACCCAATATTGAAAACCTGTTCAAGGTTTACCATGGTATTGCCGTTCCGTACATCGTATATATTAGCAATAAAAGATTTGATTAGATTTAATTAAGTCATCAACATCGGACAAACTCGAGCATTGTGGAGCCAAGGGGGTGGGAGAAAGACTGCGAGAGATGAGAGCGCTCGCAGCCCTCTCTGTGCTTGGCTGCCGCAACTATGTTGATTTTCCTGCCTCAGCCATGTGGCACCTATGCGCTATCTTCCTACCATGACGTAATCTTTGAATAGTACAGCTCCTGTACCGAGCACCGAGCATCACAATGACAAAGTGTGCTCGGTGTGCGCGCGTGCATTGTGCTGTCGACAATAAAGGCAATAAAGCACGCGTGTCATTATTGGACACTACCCCTCAGTCCTCACACTCTCTCAGATGATTAGAAGACGAGCTTGGAGACCAGTCTTGTGCACAACTTTGTACACAGTTTTGCTGACACGAGTATTTCAATCAACATTTATCTCATCATAGTTTATCAAAATTTCTGTTGACATTCTGCAATTTTACGAATCAACACCGTATTATCATTGCTGACTCTCGTGTATTATGTTATATTGATAGCATTTTAAATACTTGTACAGGTACTAATTTAAGGGCAATCTAAATTACAATCGTGTAAACAGGCAAGGAACAAAGCATGCTTCTATCTATCATGCGGTATCAACTGTTTCAATCAAACCTATTTTTTAAACCTTGGTATGCTTTTATATAATTGTAGTCAAGATCCCTTACAGGAAATACCGATGTGATCTAATCTCATATTTACAAATAGTGGCCTAGAATTTTTCTGTGAGCGGGTTTCCCACAGAAAGTTCTTCCATTTGAAATAAATATGTATTTTAATGTTATATGTATTGTTCATCAGTATACCAACGATAATTTTGAAAATCTGTTGAGTCGTTTCAAAATTTTGACCAAAAAGTGATTTTTTGCTATAACAGTGGATTAGTCCGATTTCAATTAAACGGAAATGCGTTTCCCTTTATGACATATAGACATATAGTACAACTATAAGTAAAAGATGCCGTAAGTCTGTGGTCGAAGGCCGAAGCGAGAGTCTCGTAACGCCCGTGATACGAGGCTTTAGCAGTAGCCAAAGGCCAAAGTGAGTAGACTCGTAATGTTTGTAATGATACAGAAGCAAAGCTGAGGCCGAAGACCGAAGTGAGACTGTGAGCGTGGCGAACAAGAGTTACACTTAGTAAATTAGATAACATATTGCAAAGAAGATTCGCCTCACTCACGCCTCACTCACGCCTCACTTAGCGTTGAGCTATGTGTCGACTTGGTTTTAAAATGATTTACTTTTGTCAACTTTTGATGAGGGGTGCACTGTTGGTGCGTCCAAAAGTGCAACATTATTTCGTTTAGCCTCCCAAATAGTTGAATAGTTTGCAAAATGGTGACGAAATAATAAAACAAATAAGTCAACTGTATTACTTATAAATACAGTCGAACACGTAAGGCATGCCATACTTAGTTTTGTAAAACGGCAAGTTTGAGTTGTTTCTACTTTATTTCACATATTCTAAGGTTGAGATTTCTTGGAGAACCAGAGTAAACGGTCTAATCACTCTAGGTGCTTGAGTGGATGATCAAGGCTTGTTTTGAGCCCTCAGACATGTGAGGCTGTTGTGATAAGCATTCCGCAACAATCCATTTTCATCCTGGGGCGCTTCACGCTTGCTTTTGCACTGTCACGTTTCATGCAAATTTTGCCTTTCTCTCTCTATATATATTTCTCTCCCTGTCCCTTTCACACTCAACCCCTTCCATTCCTATCTTCACCATCCCACCCCCTCACTTTCATTAGTTGTATTTCTTGAACTTTTATTTATTTGCTAATAAATAACCAACAGTACGCTTTTTATTTAATTTTTGCAACTTCATTGTAAAAATTCGCTCTTCGAAATTCTATGGTTGTTTGGCCTCTTACCTTATTTTTAGAGATTGGACAACTTTTACTTTTCGGTTTTCTCGGTTACAACCGCGAATTTCAGTACTGTACTCTTTTGGCGAATACTTAATGACAAAGAGATGGTTTCATACATTTAACATGCTTGAACTTTTGAAAATTATATTTTTTAAAGGGCTAGCTAAATAAAAGACGTTCCCCAGCCACAGAGGGGAGTTCAAGGGTTTTGGGGTCCAGTATGACCAGAACCTTCTAAATTGTTCCCACCGAGAAGAGTTTTTTTCTATTTTTATAATCATTTTCGCTATACAAGTTTCACAGCAAATATGTTTTAAAAATATGACAGACTATGCAGTAGTAAATTAGGGTAACGAATTGAGTCGGTGATTTCATCAATAATTACGGATTTCGAAAGGTTTATCTTGACCTAGTGTCCAAGTACGCCGTTCTTGTTAGCAAATTTCCTTAGTTTTTACGTTTTTCAATTTCTTAAGAGTGCGCAGTAGTGACTGCGAATTTCATCCCATAAAAGCAATGTCAAAACATAAATTTTGGGACACTTCACGCCTACAGTTTTCATCGGATTTTTATGAAATAAACTTTTTTTAAAGTGCAGTAAATATTTTAGTGACTCCACTGAGCCAAATTTCCATTTTCTCATTTATCAAACCGTGACATAAATCCAAAAATTGAAGAAACGTTGTATTTGAATTTCTTGGTTTTACTATTAAAATAATACAATTTTCAAAAAAATGGTAAGCGGATACACTGCAGTACATTGTCATATTTTAAATAACACGTATTTCAAAAGATTTAATAACATTTGTGGGCGTAAAGTGTCTCAAAAAGGCTTGTTTTACATTGTTCTTACGGTACAAAAACAAAATGGCCGCCAGGTACTGTGCACGCTTAAAGGTCTTATTTTACACAACTCGTCGTTCAAATGATAAACCAAATTGATCACATCATTTAGTTTCGTCATGATAAACCATTCCTAACCCCTAGGTTTAAATATTTTATGCTGGTCACAGCTGTGTTTTCAATATACAGTAAGCTCGACAGGTTATTGTGTGTATTTTCACACTCTGCTCGTGCTGTCAGTGGTAGGGCGACATGACACACCCGCTCTTGCTCTTGTACTGTCACGTACATGCAAATCATCCACCCCTGTGCTCGTCTGCTTACCCGTATTATAGTGTTAGCTACATCCATTTAGTATGCAACCACCACTCTCTCTTGATCCACCTTCCTTAGCCCTCTGAGTATTTCAACTAATTGAATAATACTATAACAATTTCATGATGAACAAAGTGTTTAAGCTCTCAGGCTTTTTAACCTTTAGATAACACTACGTAGCTGTATTCCATACATAGAACCTGTACTGAAGATGGATGGACCACTGTAAGTAAGCCCTGAACTCTCAGGCGTAAACTAACGTTGAGTAATATATAATTTTAAAGGCCTCAAACTGTGGATCACAACCTAATCAAAATTGACTGCGAGAGAAATTGGTAGTGGTTTAAAGTTTGCACGTTTAAACTTTAAAATCCTGTTATCAGTTAGAGTGAGTCTTTTCAGATCGCGTTTGAGGCATTTTGTTTTCCTGGTTGAGCTATTTAATTTGCTGTTACAACAAACCTAGGACTTTGATGTTCTAACCCTCTTTGGAACTTAAGAGTCTTGGTTGTTTTGAAGCACATAAAAGCGCATGGATCGAGCTGAACATAAAATTAAAAAGATATAGTAGAACAGACAGCGGCAAACCGTCAGACAAGCGGCCTTTTAATATCTCAAATTCTGAAAGCCACCGTGTTGTTGGGAATCAACTTATTTCGATAAAATGGACGCAAGCTAAGTGAGATCTTTAAAACAAGGTTTCGCTCAACATAGGTTCAGGTTAAAAATCAGGACTTCTCCTAGATGCCTCTCTTTTGGGCATGCTAAAACTCACAACACGTGAAGTACGAGCAAGGATCACACCGGCAACATCACTCGTACACATAGCTGTGAAATCTCGGGACAGTTTTCTTTGTGGTAAAATCTTTAGAATTCTAATGTAATAACTGTATATCATAATTTTCCTAACACGGTATTTTTTAATAATTGTGTAATTCGAACCCTACAGTTAGTTTAGTTTGACTTATAATGAAGTCAATTACATGATAATTTTGTTTTAATAGTGTCAATTGATATCAATATAGTATTGTGAGTATTGGAAGTCATTAAATTTTGATTAGTGATATTTGAACACACAGAGGCACATAATGGAAGAATGTGTTTCACTATCTCTTTAAAGAAATTTTGTTTAGGAGCTTGTAATTTGTGTAATCTCTTGTAATACTTTTGAACTTGAACTTGTAAATCGTACTAAAGATACGCAGCTGTACGGTTTTATTTAAATAATAATTTTCATTGGCCTGTGCAGCGATTTGAAAATAGTGAACGTGCTTTTAGACGTTAGTTTAGGCTGTGAAGTGTATAACTTAATAGCAAAGTGCAGTGTGAAACTTTTGTAGCTTTTTCTGGAGCAATAAAAGCTGAGCGGGGGTTACCTCTAAGTTTCTCAATTAGTATCCGAACCAACATCGTTGTAATCCATCAAGCTAACACGGTTACCAGTTACATACCATTCTACTAGTAGTCCTAGACACTAACCAGGGGGACCCGTGGCGGATTGGTATCGCGCGTGACTCCGGAGCTCATCACTCTGGTTGCGCGGGTTCGATCCCCCTAACAATTTCTGTGACTTTACGATAGCGCTAGGTAAAAGTCAAGGTTGGGGGATAGAGAGGACTTCGCAGTACTAGGCCCTAACTTCGCCTCTTTTAACCAGACGAACTCCTTCTCAAGCCAAAATATACCCTTTGAAGTCATGCATATTTACTAACATACTAACAATAACGTTCAAGATATTTAACAACGTATATTACATATTTTACCATAATACTAATAAGATCAAATATAAATCCTATGTACTGCTCTTTTACCATTGGCATTTCACAGTCTATTCACAGTCCGGCAAGAAATCCCTTCCACCCGCTTGTCTCGCTTGTCTCCGGCCAGTAGTCCGTCGCCACGGAGCGACGCCTCACGCCTGTCGATTCCGGCGAAGATGACTTGCAGATGTCCTCCGCGGGAAAAATTTAGTTCACTGATACCAATACTTATTATTCACGCACAAAGGATACGACCTTGTATGTTCATACAACACTATTCGTTCACAGAGGATTTGGCCCGGGCTTTCACACAATTTAAGGATCTTACTGGCTGGCCGTACTCTGAGAGGTGTATATTAATTATTTAGGATGAACATTCCAATAGGTCCGACGTCTCGACCTTTTGGTGACGCCTGTGAATAGGGCGCAAGACTCTAGAAAGTTACAATTGCAGTAAATAGAATGACGTTGCAATTAGTTTATAGTTCCTTCCCAAACGGGGCAATGGGATAAAAAATCAATAACTGAATAAATCTTTTATTGCATAAACATTGTAAATTGTATCGCAATCGTCAATAATATAAGTTATCTAAAAGTATTCCTCTCGTTGAATCGAATTATCTATCAGACATACAGCGGTATTCATTCACTCATTTCATTCATTCGAATAAATCAAACTCCAACCCTCGAATTATTGTCTGTCTGTCAGTTTTAAGAGGTCTCCCAGATGTGTGCCGTGAACTCGTCTGTGCTGGAAAATGCTTTCTGAGCCAGTATTGTTTTGAAACGAGTTTTAAATCACTTCAGCATAGTGGTACCTTTAATCGAATTTGGATGTTGATTGACCAAATGAGCTGCTGCCTTCGAAGGCAAACGTTCACGAGTTACCGTCCTGTGTCTCCCAGTTCAGTTCAGTGGAAGTGTCATTTGTCGTGGTACCTAGTGGTAGGGGCCAGTTATCAGAAGATTGGTCTGTTCATTTTCGCACTCTGTAAAGGCGGTTTCTTCAGGCCTGATGCACGACAGAATGTAGATGTTCTCAGTATCACATGAAAGTCTATGGTAAACTCTATAATAGGCCTATACTCGTAATTAGACAAGTAATATAATTATTATTGCTATGAAATATATATCATTTTGCCCAACAGTTGGAGGCCAAAGTTTTACTCAGATTACGAAAGTATTTTATGCAAACTATCAAAGTCCTACAGTAGCATTTACAGACTTTAACTTTATTTGGCCACGAATTCTAAATAAAAAATTTGTTCCTTTAATTTCATATTCTAGGACGAGATCAATACGTCCCCTCTTTCTATCCGCCATTACAATTGGATGTTGCACACAAAAGGTTAACTAGAAAATACATTTTCCTATACTGATAGTGTTATTATTACTTATACTTTACTGGGTTGAGATAATTCACGGATAGATGAGTTCCTACCTCATTCAGTAGTAGCTCACTGATCAGTGATTACGGATGTCCATTGAATGTCCGATTTTAACAACAAATTTTCCCCAGCACTCGTTGGAAAAAGGCGTCTCTTGAAATAGCTGTAAGTCTACTCGCGCTAGAAACCACTGTGAAAAAATGGTTATAGTCACGGAACGAAACGTTTGCAACATAAATGCAGACAACAAAGAGGGCGACAAGGAGCGTGCACGAATACGTAGTTTAGTTTGTGTACAATTTTTTAACAATTGTTTTACTATTGTTAAAAATACAGTCAAACTGACAAGATCTATTCAGTTACTAATTTATAACTTGGGCTTAAAGCTTGATTCACTTTACTATACCGTAAGAATATTTTAATAACATAGTTCTTAAAAGATCTCATCGCGTTTGAAACGGAGTCTAGCAAAATAACATATTCAACGCACGGCTTTAAAATAAGAACCTGGACACGCTTTCGAGTAGAAGAAAAATGTCAACATGTTTTGTACGAAAACTCCCAAAAGTTTGCCAAAAGGCAATGGATATCAGGCTTGAAAAAGATGAAGACTGTCAATTTGGCGACAATGAAGAGACAAAATAAACAAACATCGAGTGGTGGAGGCAGAGAGGTAGTGAGGAAGGGAGGAAGGGAGGAAGTGCTGTGAGTGGAAGTGGTGAGGGTGGGGAGGGGAGGCTGTGATGAGGAAAGAAGAGGGGCGAATCAATAGAGAGCACTAATTATGCGCCCAGACCCGCGGCAAGCGGCATATTGCAGTAATTGATTACCCTTCCCTATTCCAACCACCCCAAAAATTATCGACAAAAAGTCTGATTATCTTTCCAAATGATGACTAAACCGCCACACCGCAGTGGTCTGCCGTATGCCCGATATTAGTTTAGAGTATACTTCCCTAACTAGGTGTACGATTGGTTTTCGCATGACGTGTGCATGTTATTATAATGGATGCAATACTGTTCAAATTTATAGTGTGAGATAGAAATATGTGCTTTATTCGAATGTTACTCTCCATTCGATGTGAATGCCTGATTTGCAATGCAGGTTCGTTAAATTAAATGCCAGAACAATGCCTTTGTTTAGAAAACAGGGTTATAAACGACATCTGGATAATATGTGTCACTGCAACATTAAAATAGCTGAACATTTTAGAAACTTTTTTGTCGGTTTATAAGATTAAACTTCCTTATAAATTAGTTAATAACCTAGGAAAACATAAAGCGATTTTATAGTAAAAGTAATGATGATATGTAACTGATGTCCCGCGTTTTAGGGGGTTTTCTTCCACCCCAAAGTAGCTAGGGACATATTGCACATTTAAAATATAAACTCTGCTATGTGGCATATCACTTAAAAGATTGTAAAACGATAAAACTACGTAACAATGACCTTGCACATTTCTTTCTAATTCCCCTAACTAAAGTAGTGGCCTTAAAGTGTATGAGTGTTATTATTTTTGTAAATTATTTTGTAAATAAAATTTAAGTTTGAAATAAAAGTATGCTATGCAACTTGGGTGGGTCATAGGGTTCCAAGTTCCGCAGAACACATTTCAAAACAACTTAAATTACACAAAGACGCATAACATATTATTACTTAATTTTTTGAATTGTTTAAAATTACAAAATGAGTTTCTAATATTATTTTACGTCATACAAGTTATAGCATTTAATTTAATTTTTTGAATACGCACCGTTAAGGTTTCAAAACCTATTGTGTACTCAAAGCTCTAAGGACTCAATTACATGTCACATAGTAACTTTGAGTTTATAACTTTCAATATATGCATAACATCCGCTAGAGGTGAAGAGCAAAACCCCAAACACAAGTCAAAAAGTACTTCAGGTTTACATGTACCAAAGCACGGTTAAACTATGTCAACTGTTAAAAAGTGCTTCAGGTTTACATGTGGCAAAGCACGGTTAAACCATGCCAACTGTTAAAAAGTGAAGATGAGGGAAAATATAGTTATTAGAGCGCAGGGAACCGGCTTACCAGCAAATTTAATACTTGCAAGATCTTGAAGTAGACAGTGCCAAATGTTTATACTCACCACTTCCCGAAGCATAAAGACCCCCTTTCTTCTATACGAGTAGTTTTATGTTTTACCTCTGTTTCCTTCTGAGAATCATCGCTACGCAGACTGTAAACTCTATCTTTGCTGTGTACACAATCAAATCAATCAATCAACCAATCTAATTCCCAGATAACAATACAATATACATCACACAGATACAGTACATAATTGCATAGGCGTCGTCAAATTATACATGTTACGAATTAGTACAAATTATACATATTAAGTCATACATTATCACATAAGTATATTACATATTTACAATCTATACAGCTATGTCACTCAACTCAGTTATAAATACTCTTTAGTTGAATAAAAACAATTCTGTAAAAGAAATTTGTTTATTGTAACTTGGAATTTAGCGTTGTTTAAGGATTTTATTGATGTAGGTAGTTTATTAAACCATTTTAATGATGTACATTTGAAACTGTCGAGTGTTTTTGAGTAACTGTAAAAGTCTTTCGTAATATTATTACTATTTCTTAAAACTGTCCAGGTGTTTGTGTATATTATACATCAGACATGGGTAGATACAAATACATGACAGAGGCATTATTTTAAGATCTTTAAAGAGTTCTCTACATGAATGTCTTAGAGGGGCACACCGTGTTCTTGGTTTATATTATTTACTTGTAATAAAATAGAGTTTAAATATATCGCTGTATTCTTCAGTGCACTATGAGCATGTTGCCAATTGTGTAATATTTTTGATGGTTTACAAAGAAATTGAAACAAAACATTTTTACAAAACCCCATTTATACAATTGTTTTCAATTAAATATAGTTGAATTTCAATAATGTGATTCCCGTTTTAATGTACTGTAACTACTTTAAATAATAATTAACAGCTAAAATGAAGTAAAACAATATGTAATACAGTACTGTAACACAAGTGACATGGAGAAATGAGTTATTACAGAACTCAAACAGTTGAATGCATAAACGGTATTCAATACCTCAATACTTTAAAAGTAAACTTTTTCATGTAGTTGTTTTAAAGTTACTATATGTCTGTGAATCACCTTCTAACCATCAATAAACAGCTCATAAGGAAATAATGTTCATCTTAGTATTTTATGGCTTTTGGTTTGAGTTGAAAACCTCCAACGGTTTGTTTCTCATACAATTGCATTTGGAGGAGAATACACCTTTTGAATGTTTGCTTTTCAAGCTTTGCTGTTGAATGTACCTACAGCTTAGTTCCATGACCAAAATACGAACGATCAGGCTGTTCATCGTCATTCATAAACTAGTATTACGCCAATCCAAGATCGAACAAATTTATGGGTTCCTCATGATAAAAAGGAGTGACATCCACTATATTCGATTAGTAACATGTTGAAGGCCTCCGTTTTGGTCAAGGCAAAACTTGCATTGAAAATCCTGTGGAAACTACCAAGACTTGTTGCAAACCGGATTGTGATTTTCATCGATATCTGGAGGGGAAGGTCTGGCGACTTTCCTTTGGGTATAGTTAAGAACACCCCGTTCATCAACACGTCTAAAGAACACTGACTTTACATAACTAATACCGTAGGCTGCTTTGTATAAATCATCAAACAAAAATAAACGTATAGTTTTAAATGTAGACGTGAATTGCCAATTATCGTAAAATGGGCGAATGAATAGTAGAATGGGTCCTCCGTATAACGTTCTAACTGACAAAAACTAAATTTTTCAGGAGGGCCAAAACACTGTGTAAATAATATTGCACTCAATATATATTTTTTTAAACGTTAAACTATGTTCTTATCATTTCTTAATTGCTATAAAATTCTGTATCTTAATTGCTACTTATAGCAGAGATACAGAGACTTTTACCTCAAAAAACGAGGGAAAACGTTCTAACTAACGTTGGTTGCAACGTTATTCTAATAATATTCTACACTGACGTTGGGTTAGGACGTTGTCCTCAAATATAGGTAGGCCTAATAGATCATAAACTTACGAAACTGCACATAATCTAATATTGTTTATAACTAGCTGGTTATGTATGCACTCGTTTTAGTCCTATGTGTTCAATGAGAAGAGAAACAGAGTACGCTACTGTAGGCAGTGACTGCGCAGCACACCAGCGCCTGTAGAAAAAACGTTATTCTATTTACATCTGCAAGGGAAGATTTCTGGCTACATGCTTCTTTTGGAAAAGTATGGTTGTCCGGAATTCCTCATAGCTTTCCTTTTCTTCTCTTGCCATTCTGTTACACTTAACTTCCGTTTTTTGCCCTGGTTTAACCGTTTTCTATCTCCCGGCGACAGAACATCGCTCGAGTCAGACGACATCTCTGCTAGTTAGAACGTTATTCTCACGGCGGAGCTGTATTTCCCGCCACTTCGACCAGCTGTTCAGGGCTACCAACATGAAAATATTGACAAACAAAATTTACCACGCGATTTAGAATCCCAATTAGAACGTTATTCCACTAAAACATCAATTTTGAAAAAAGTGTCAGTTAGAACGTTATACGTAGGACCCATTCAGTTGATGATACGGTATTCAGGATAAACTGCAGTTTATACGTAAAGTTTATACACAAAGTTCACAGCAACATTATCATACATGTAAATTGATTATTGTAAGTTATTTTACATCAAAGATCTTTGAACTCAGAACGTATAGAATAATGCTTAATCTGAAATCAGAAACAAAGGAAATTCGATAGTAAATTCTTAAGAAATAAAACGATGCAGCACAAAACCTGCAAAACCCGTGTAATATAAGCACCGTGAGTATTATCGTTTGAGGAATTATGTACAGTAATTAAAAACAATTTTATTGAATTTGTAAATAGTTCTTATTTGTACGAACGAATTGAGTTTGTGACGTTACACGCTTGTCACGGTTTGTACTTCCGATGGATGATCATATAAACTAGCTGAAATCTACGAACTGATGATTTACTGCATGTTTTGTTTAAGACTGACGTATAATACACGGTGTTTTTAAATGCTCAATAAACACTTTAAAATTGTATTAAATGTTTAGTAAGCTCTAAATATAATACTGTACATTTGATAATCTGATAACGAACTTAATACATACAAACATAAGAGCTGTTAAAAAAACAACAAACTCAACAAATAACTAAACCAATTAAACTATTATTGTTCTGTTTTGTAAATACTACAAATTTTAGTTTGTTTTTTTAATGTTGTCTTTTTTCCACTAATGATATTTTCAACCATTCGTTTGTTCTTTATTGTAATTTTTCAATGTCTAGTAATTTAGAAATAGAAATTCTTTAATCCTTACGTCTTTTTAGTACTATACCTAATACCTACTAATATGTTTAGAGCCATTTTTCCAATCCTACAGTTAACTCCTGCACCAACTTATACAAAGAGTACACATAAACCGGGTCCATCCTCCCTACTTACTCTTGTGCAACTGAGTCAGAAATGGATTAAAACAACGAAGGCGGGAAAACACTTCCGACGTGCGTCCCTCTCGATGACCGAAATGTCACGCGACTCCTAGTCGCGCGACGTCGCGCGTCAGTGACGCCCATGCATAAAACCGACCGGAATAATATATTACATCAATTGAGTAAACTATAAAACATAAAAACGTCAAATAAAACCTCTTCAGATAATTT
The DNA here is from genome assembly GCA_018831715.1 of Matsumurasca onukii. Taxonomy (NCBI): domain Eukaryota; kingdom Metazoa; phylum Arthropoda; class Insecta; order Hemiptera; family Cicadellidae; genus Matsumurasca; species Matsumurasca onukii. The sequence goes on from CM032064.1 coordinate 30,169,577, forward strand.
TTGATGGAGCGATGTCATTAGAGCAGCATACACTCACATAACAACTTCAAGCAGGATTACGGCAAAGCATTAGAAAACAAGAACTATACATTATAATACAGAAGGTTTATTTCACGTGCTTTATTTTGAGCCGATAAATTGCCGAGTACAATGTGGCTTAGAACTCTGAGGTGGGGGAAAACAATGTACTTACCCGTTGGTCAAAAGCATTTTCTCAGAATTATGGCTCTTAAGTCAAAACGAAAATCTTCTTAGCTTCTTCAATATTTATATTCGGAACGGAAACAACAGTTTAAAATTATTTTAATTGAGTGCAAAACTTTTGCATTTCTTAACCCAAATACCTTTTCACAAACTACCAAAACAGGTAAAAGAGTAAGTAAATGAACTTTATTTGTTAAACGTACCAACGAGTTGGTTGTTTTACGAGGAAATGTAGACTTTTGGTAGATGTATTGAAGTCAGAAAATATACCTTACACGCAAATTCAATTTCCACAAGTGATTTAGATTTTATACGGTATTACGGCATAGTAAATACCCCCCTTCCCCAAAGGGCACTTCGGCGACCAATTTTTCTGGTTAAAAATTTAACCTAGAGGTTTGCAAGAGGAGCAAAAAGGAGAGCACCTTCGTATAAATTAGACCTATCGTAAATGCAACCTATTACAAATGATCTCACTCACATTTATATATATATATAATGCAGTATATCGGTATACAATAATATACATCTATAGTTTTCTCATTTCACTAAGTAGGTGTTTGAAAGCTCAGCACTGTTTATAGTCTTTTTTACGACGTGTTGTCGTCCTATGTGATTTTACAAATATGATGTTTGTAATTATGATGTATAATTTGTTTAACTGCAATACAGAATTTGAATTTGGAATTTGAACATGAAATTTAAAGTAGTATGCTGTAGTTCAATAGCCGATGTCCTAGTAGTAGTCCAACCATTAGTCGTCTACTGCTACTAGTAGAATGGTGTTACGGATACGGAACTCTGTATTGGTACATGTTTAACCATTAGTCGTCTACTGCTACTAGTAGAATGGTGTTACGGATACGGAACTCTGTATTGGTACATGTTTAACCATTAGTCGTCTACTGCTACTAGTACGAGTAGAATGGTGTTACGGATACGGAACTCTGTATTGGTACATGTTTAACCATTAGTCGTCTACTGCTACTAGTAGAATGGTGTTACGGATACGGAACTCTGTATTGGTACATGTTTAACCATTAGTCGTCTACTGCTACTAGTAGAATGGTGTTACGGATACGGAACTCTGTATTGGTACATGTTTAACCATTAGTCGTCTACTGCTACTAGTAGAATGGTGTTACGGATACGGAACTCTGTATTGGTACATGTTTAACCATTAGTCGTCTACTGCTACTAGTAGAATGGTGTTACGGATACGGAACTCTGTATTGGTACATGTTTAACCACGTCTACTGCTACTAGTAGAATGGTGTTACGGATACGGAACTCTGTATTGGTACATGTTTAACCATTAGTCGTCTACTGCTACTAGTAGAATGGTGTTACGGATACGGAACTCTGTATTGGTACATGTTTCCCCTGGTTTTCAGACACAGTTCAGGACGGATGTGACTTTTTTATCGCTTGGTTGGATCGGGCAGCAAATCGTTTCATTGATGGATAGCACCAGTGAAATACAGTTATGGGTTTTACTCGTTGCCGCGGATGTTTGTAAGTTTTGTTTGGTTTTAACTTTACCAGAAATTGGCTTTTATACAAATGTCAATACATGCATGTAGCTGTAAATTCTTATGGGTAGAGTCTTGTATAGTAAACCCACTAGCATTTTATTTGTTAATTTATTTGCCGGTAATTGTAGTGCCTTCTCTTTATTCTTGATATAACTGATGGGCTAGTACAGTAGTAGGTTTACATACGTTAACGGTGCATTGCTTCTTATATTTAGTGTAATATGTACATTTTTTAAACTTATGAATCTTCTTCGGAAAAGGGAAACAAAAATTACAATTTCGAAGATTAAGTAAACAAAATGAACATTTTTCTGAATGCCCCTTTTTATCTCTCCCGTGTATTATTGGTTCAAGTATTAAAGTATGACGTGTGCTAATAAAGTATTTAAAGGGTTATTAGGAACTGCAGGTTCAAATAAAATTTCAGTTTAAATTAAGCAATATGAAGGCTAAATCACCAGTTAAGGTAATTACGTTAATTATTATTCCAATTTGAATTTAAATCAAATTAATTAGTGAAGTAGTATATTTGCTCACGTTCACAAGACTTAAACTCAACGACGTCAAACTGAACTATTCTGACAAAGTCAAAAACCTTGGTCTGATAATTAACAAATCACTGACTTGGAACAAAACCGTTACTGCTACCTGCAACAGAGTCTTTGCCTGCATCCACAGCTTGAAGCGCTTTGCTTTATTTCTTCCATTCAACGTGAAAGTGATGCTGGTAAAGACTTTGACGCTACCCCACTTTAACTACTGTGACGTCGTCACAAACGACATGACAATTGAACTGTCTGACAGACTGCAGCATGTTCAAAATTACTGCATCCGTTTTATTTTTAACTTACTCCTTACTTTGAACAGCTGTCCATATTGAAAATAAAACCTCTCCGAGAGTATCACATTTTAACTCTACTGTACACCATCATTAGACTAAAAATTCCTACTTACCTTTCTGACCAATTCACTTTTATGTCACAAATAAGTTCCGTAACACTCGAAGAGGAGCTCTTCTGTTGTCGACTCCTCTGCATAGATCATCAGTTTTGGTAAATCATTTATTGTCGCATCATATCGTCTATAGAACGTCCTTCCTGATATCGTAAATCGATCGAATCTCGGCCTCACTTTGGGGCGGTGGTCAGAGACGGAATGCTGTTTAAGCTGTATATGTGGTGTTTCCAATTTAGCTCTTCATCTAAATGCACTCCTAAATATTTGAACGTTTTCACCTAATCAACTATTTTGCATTCACACACATCAGGGTTATTTGACCCACAAGTTACATCATGAAACTTAAGTAAACTTTAAAATAAAAGCTTTTATAGCGAAATTTAATAAATTTAGTTTTTGAAACATTGACAATCATCTGGTTTTGCACCACTTACTTAACAACTTAAGATCATGTGATATGTCGTCACACAATTTGTTCATGTCCGTTTTTCCGTAGCTAAACGCGACATGGTCGGCAAACGATATAACTTTCCTTTAAACGGCTCATGTAGTAAATCATTAATGAAATTAAGAACAATGTTTGCCGAAAGTACCGAACCTTGGGGCATTCTTTTGATCATTAATTTTGATGTACTGAAATGATTATCTAATTTAATTTAATTTTTTGTTTTCGATCCGTTAAATAGCTTTGAACCAATCAAGTGCTACCCCACGTACACCAGCCAACTCCAGTTTTTTCAAAAGCAAGTCATGGTCGACCATGTAAAACGCTTTAGTAAAGTCTATAAAAACAGCTGTAGGTTTGTTTGACATATTTACATTATTACAGTTTATCTGTATAAACTAGCTTGAAGCTGTTTCTGTAGACCTGTTCTTAGTGAAACCAAATTGACTTTTACTCGCAAAACTGTGTTTGTCTAAAAGCTTTATGCGCCGATTTCTCATTAGTTTCTCTAACACTTTAGATAATACTGGAAGTAGGCTGATAAGTCTCAGATTGTAATAGTGATTCTTTTAGTTGTAGTTTTAACTTTTAAATGTATTTGTTCCAAATGTACAAATGATTAGTGTCACAGTGCTACAAGAAGCTGCCAAATTGTAATTACAATGTACAGCGACAAGTTGAAGTGGTTATTATTTCAAATAAGCCATCAATACTGGAGAAGATTGTTTTTTCCAAACAATTATTGCAAAATATGTTAACAAAATATGGTGGAAATAAAGGCTTAGAATCTTCATGCCAACGAGCGTTGGAGCACTGTTTTTGTTGTTAAATTAAAATACACTATTTACAATAGAACAATACAATTTTAAAATGAAGCTACTCCATGAACAAACAATAACCTGGTGATAGAACCTCAAACCGGACTCAAGTACTATTAAGTCTTTGAGTAGTGTAATATTTACTCTAGTTTTTAAACCCTATGAATCTTCTTCGGAAAAAGGGAAACAAAAATTACAATTTCGAAGATTAAGTAAACAAAATGAACATTTTTTCTGAATGCCCTTTTTTATCTCTCCCGTGTATTATTGGTTCAAGTATTAAAGTATGACGTGTGCTAATAAAGGATTTAAAGGTTATTAGGAACTGCAGGTTCAAATAAAATTTCAGTTTAAATTAAGCAATATGAAGGCTAAATCACCAGTTAAGGTAATTACGTTAATTATTATTCCAATTTGAATTTAAATCAAATTAATTAGTGAAGTAGTATATTTGCTCACGTTCCCAAGACTTAAACTCAACGACGTCAAACTGAACTATTCTGACAAAGTCAAAAACCTTGGTCTGATAATTAACAAATCACTGACTTGGAACAAAACCGTTACTGCTACCTGCAACAGAGTCTTTGCCTGCATCCACAGCTTGAAGCGCTTTGCTTTATTTCTTCCATTCAACGTGAAAGTGATGCTGGTAAAGACTTTGACGCTACCCCACTTTAACTACTGTGACGTCGTCACAAACGACATGACAATTGAACTGTCTGACAGACTGCAGCATGTTCAAAATTACTGCATCCGTTTTATTTTTAACTTACTCCTTACTTTGAACAGCTGTCCATATTGAAAATAAAACCTCTCCGAGAGTATCACATTTTAACTCTACTGTACACCATCATTAGACTAAAATTCCTACTTACCTTCCTGACCAATTCACTTTTATGTCACAAATAAGTTCCCGTAACACTCGAAGAGGAGCTCTTCTGTTGTCGACTCCTCTGCATAGATCATCAGTTTTTGGTAAATCATTTATTGTCGCATCATATCGTCTATAGAACGTCCTTCCTGATATCGTAAATCGATCGAATCTCGGCCTCACTTTGGGGCGGTGGTCAGAGACGGAATGCTGCGGGGGCTGTGGTAGGGGTGGTCGGGATCGTTGGTTTGCATTTACGGGAGTGGATTGTATGAAAGGTTAGTGTGATTGTTTTTTAGGTTTAGTGCTATACTTTAAATCAATTTATTTGTAAGCCTTCATGCGCTTTAGTTAAGTTTTCTTATCTAGCATTTAAAATATCTTATTTCAAATATCTATGTAACATATTTGAAATAAGTATGATTTCATTGTATATATTTAACGTGGTTTAGTGGTAGAGAGGACTATTAAGTCCTAACTTCGCCACGTAAATAAAGAGTTTTTTTCATTTCATTTATATTAGCTGACAATTATAACTTATTCGATATTTGATTTAATTACAAAGTACAGAGTTTATATATGTACAGTTTAATACTGTTCAGTTGTAACCGGGATAACACAATAATATAATGTGAGACCTCGTGGTGTTAGTTCCAAGATGTCAGACATGCACGCATTACACCTATTGATTTTGGCGCCGTTTCAAGATCCATCCTGGCAAGAAGCAAAATTCAAGATAAAACGAGTCAACAGTGTACTTTCGTCCATTAGAGTGATGAAGAGTCCTTTGTAGGGAGGCGAGCAGCAGCGGCAACAGCAGCAGGAGCGAAGGGTCCAATTTATTAGAGCGCGGAGGAGATGAGAGGTCCAGGCACCCGTGCTCCCTCGTGCCCCCGTGCCCCCCGCGCACCCCCGTGCACCCCCTCCCCTTGCGCGTAAACACTCCCCACAAGGCTTTTAGTATACAGTGTACTTTTATCCCCCTCTCTAGTCTGTATCCCAATTCCCATCCCACTTTTCAGCATTTACTTCTAACACTCCGTCTAACTAAAGTTCTATCCACTTTGTATTTCCTTAAGATCGCGGTACTATTCTTGCAAGTGTGTACACTCTTACACATACAGTAGTCGGTATGAGTAGTATGTACGTAAATTAAGTACGTATTATAATTTAAAATTAACCATCTAGTGCTTTGGTCTGTATTGCATAAGTTTCGTAGATAATAAAAGTTTCTCATACTACTACGTAATTTGTTGTTTAAGCTGTATATGTGGTGTTTCCAATTTAGCTCTTCATCTAAATGCACTCCTAAATATTTGAACGTTTTCACCTAATCAACTATTTTGCATTCACACACATCAGGGTTATTTGACCCACAAGTTACATCATGAAACTTAAGTAAACTTTTAAAATAAAAGCTTTTATAGCGAAATTTAATAAATTTAGTTTTTGAAACATTGACAATCATCTGGTTTGCTTACTTAACAACTTAAGATCATGTGATATGTCGTCACACAATTTGTTCATGTCCGTTTTTCCGTAGCTAAACGCGACATGGTCGGCAAACGATATAACTTTCCTTTAAACGGCTCATGTAGTAAATCATTAATGAAATTAAGAACAATGTTTGCCGAAAGTACCGAACCTTGGGGCATTCTTTTGATCATTAATTTTGATGTACTGAAATGATTATCTAATTTAATTTAATTTTTTGTTTTCGATCCGTTAAATAGCTTTGAACCAATCAAGTGCTACCCCACACACCAGCCAACTCCAGTTTTTCAAAAGCAAGTCATGGTCGACCATGTAAAACGCTTTAGTAAAGTCTATAAAACAGCTGTAGGTTTGTTTGACATATTTACATTATTACAGTTTATCTGTATAAACTAGCTTGAAGCTGTTTCTGTAGACCTGTTCTTAGTGAAACCAAATTGACTTTTACTCGCAAAACTGTGTTTGTCTAAAAGCTTTATGAGCCGATTCTCATTAGTTTCTCTAACACTTTAGATAATACTGGAAGTAGGCTGATAAGTCTCAGATTGTAATAGTGATTCTTTTAGTTGTAGTTTTAACTTTTAAATGTATTTGTTCCAAATGTACAAATGATTAGTGTCACAGTGCTACAAGAAGCTGCCAAATTGTAATTACAATGTACAGCGACAAGTTGAAGTGGTTATTATTTCAAATAAGCCATCAATACTGGAGAAGATTGTTTTTCCAAACAATTTTGCAAAATATGTTAACAAAATATGGTGGAAATAAAGGCTTAGAATCTTCATGCCAACGAGCGTTGGAGCACTGTTTTTGTTGTTAAATTAAAATACACTATTTACAATAGAACAATACAATTTTAAAATGAAGCTACTCCATGAACAAACAATAACCTGGTAGAAGAACTCAAACCGGACTCAAGTACTATTAAGTCTTTGAGTAGTGTAATATTTCCTCTAGTTTTTAAATTAGAAAATACTGTATTCGAATGTAAACCTTTGATTGGAGAAAATAAAGATTCTCATTCTCATGTATATTGTTCGAAATACTTGCAACCTGATAAGTCTTATAAACTACATGAAACAGGATTTTGTTATATAAAACAAAACGTAAGATCTAACCATAGTTAGTGTAATATTTGTCTGGGGCAGTTTTTATTTTAGCATAACATAGTTGTTGTCATACAAGCGTTTGATCGTTATGGGTTTTATACATAATGTCAGTATTAAACAGTATTTGTGTACACACGTACGATATTTTAATCGCTGTATTTGGAATATACTAACCAGTTAGTCTTTACTGGACATTTTCTTTAACGGACTCAAATAAAGACCCACCATAAAGTCGCGTATGAAAATGTGCGTAGCCTCTTTCCTACCCAAACGCTGCGAATAGCCTAAAACGTCTGAAATCTCGTCTTACTTTCTATCCAGGTTGTCATATTGTACATACAATATGTCTAAAGTGCTTTGTATTAAGGCGTAATTATGTCTATCATAATAATAACAAATTATTTTGCAACAAGTTATAAACATTATTAAAGAAATACAATTGTTATTGTTGATACTATAATTTGGCAAAGAAACTTTTACTTTTGTAAAAGAATTTAATTGAAAGGCAAGCTGTACAAATAAGTTTTTAATTTAAAATTTTAATACATTTCTTTTACAAAATTCAAAAATTCTCTGCCGCCAAATTATAGTAAATATTAAAAATTGTTTATTTTTCAATGTTTCTAACTTGTTACAAAATAATTTGTTAAAATACACATATGTTATGTAATGTTTTTTGTATTGTAAATAAGTATATTAATCTCTTCTTTCTTGATAAAGCATTTCCTTTAGGAGAACATTTTGATATACTTGGACATTCTATAGTTTTTCGTTGAAATCAATATTTTGCAGGCTATAGCAGTATTACGAGCTTCTTAATTAAATTACTGATCTTTACTTCAAATACCATCTAAGGCTTTATAAAGATGATACTAGCATTAACTATATCGTAGGGAACCAGAGCAGACCTTTCAATGCACCTCTCATCGCATTGTTAAACCAACCACTTTGAACAAACTTGTAATTGACAAACTTCGTGAAATGGAAAACGGCGTCAGAACTATATATTGGTACCTCTAACAATTACACTTACCTTTAAGATAACATAATTGTCCCTTCAAAGCCAGTTATAACAAAAATAATATTACAGTATATTTTAGTAAATAACTTGATACAAGTCACTACACCTTTTAGTGTGCGTTTTGAAATATTATTAGATAATTGGATGGTGGTCAACTTAAAACAGCCTCTAGATTAGGGAAAAGTAGGCCTAAGTGGTAAGTGAATCAGAGTGTACAGTATACGAGTACGAGTACGAGAGCACTAGCCACTATTGCTTCCAGTTATAATCAGGAGCGGAGTGTGAACGAGTGTGCACATAAAAGAGACATAAACTCAACGCCGGAACCACCGCCTGAGTGGATGAAAAGCTAAAGTGAAATCAACTTTCAAACGAAACACTAAATTCAACTAGCGTTTGTAATCCAAAGTACTGAAGAATTAGATTAGTATTAATGTAGAAATAAAGCAAAATGTTACCTAAAGAGAACGCAGTTGGAAGCTTTTTCAAGACATTGGACAACTATATTGTTGGTTTTGTAGGATTCGAAACGAAATATGCATTTTTGTATTACGGTTTTGAAAAAAGAACACAATATTTTAAATGTTCTTTTAGTATTGAATGTTGGAAAAAGAAGGATTATATTAGATGGATTTTCTTTATACTGTTTAACACACACTATAGGATATGTTTTTATAACTCAAATAGGTGCCTATACAGGGTGAGTTTTAATGTCCCCCACCTTAACTTTTGAAAAAAATATTTGTTAAAAACCTTTTGGGCATGTTTTATTGGATTCTGGAGTTGGTTTTGACGTATTTAGCGTCCCCACCACCACCAAAGATCTGGGGGGCGGAGGACCCCCCCAAAATTTTGTAACACAAACCCTCCCCTTATGGCACCTAAAAAGCAAGATAATTTTAATACAAATTTTACGACGCAAAGAAAATGTGTTATCGTGACTAGTTTTGATTGTATCAATTTAAAGATGACACAAAACAAGTTCAAAAAAGCCTCATTTCACATACAGTTTATTTCGAATGGCAAAATTTTCTTTAAAATACTCTATGGAATTATGTTATAGGGTTGTGATTTAGAAAAATGTTTTATCATTCAAAATAAGTTGTATGTGAAATGTGGCTTTTTAAACTTGTTTTGTGTCATCTTTAAAATTTAAAGATACGTCAAAACAAACTCCAGAATCCTATATAACATTCCCCAAAGGGGTTTAAAAAATATTTCCTTTTCCAAAGGTTATGGGGGGGGCATTTAAAACTCACCCTGTATATTCACCACGTTTTAGCGACTATGATACCATTGTATTCCATGATAAACATTTTTATTCCGATTAACAATACGTTTTTCAATAGTCCTAAATAATAGAACTTTTACCTTTTGATTTGCGTATGGATCAGTTTTGATTTGCAATGTTTTAAATTAGTCTGATTAAACTTTACAAGTTATATGATATTATCAGATGTCTTAATAAAACTGTTTTTCAAGAACTTCCACATTATTTCGACTTCAAAGCACTTAAGACAAGCTTGTGAAAGTTGCTAGATGTTTCGTGTGTCCGAATTTCTGACTCATCACAGTTGGAAAAGTAAAAGAATACATTAAAAATCAAATTAACCAACATTGAAATTTTTAATTTCTGAGGTCTTTCGATCAGCAATGCTGTCATCTTCAGATAACCTCAAAAATTCAAAAACATAAAAGTGTTGTTAACATAAACAATTTAAAGTGTAAAAGCGTTAATAATATAATATAGAGTATTTAGAATAAGTTAAAAATGAAAGAGTAATAATACATAGTTAACTAAATTGGAGTTTTTATATATATTTTTTACTTTATATTACTCTTTCATTTTTAACAAATTCTAAATTTGTATACCTAGAATTTTTTATATTATATATTCTTAATCATTGTATATTAATTTTATATAATATACCTATATAGAATTTTACGGCCTCGGTGCCCGCTTTGTAAAACTCGGCCATCCCAATGTTTTACCCCACTTTTAACCCCTTCCTCCCCAACAATTTGGTACACAACCAATATATTTTGAAATCAGCATAATATTCCCTTTTTATATAACCATATCGATTTTATGATTTTTTTATTTCATGCCTCCCTTTAACCCCCAAATTCATATATTGTGCCCCGAACCCCAAAATCAGTAGGGGTCTTTGGGTTAATGGTATACAACTATGTGTCGAGTTTCAAACAAGTCCGTTGATATTTACTAATAAATATTTACTAAAAATGAAATATAACATGGGGACCTCAAAACCCCATAAAAATAAAAATCTATATAATTTTATTCGTTTCTCCCACCCACCACACACTAAGGACCATTTCTATTCAAAAATTCTGAATTACCCCAGCCAGATTCCGAGATCTCATTACTCCGGACAACCCTAACCGAAATACTAATAGTATACATTACTCTTTAATTTTTAACAAATTCTAAAATTTTATACCTAGAATTTTATATATCATATATTATAAATTATTGTATATTAATGTTATACAGGGTTATTACAAATGATGTTCACGATTTATAATGTATAAAAAATGTAGTTTTATATGTTATACAAAGAAACAAAATGGTTACATTTGAAGAAAAACTCAAAAAGTTTCATCACAACTATTCCTAACTATAAATTTTTGATATGGGTACCCCTTGTGCTACAACAGATTTAAATCCTATAATCAAGCTCTGGCCATAAGTTGATAAGAGTATCTTGATCCATTGTTTCGATGGCATTGGTAATCCATTGCTGGATCTCAGGTTTGCTAATGGTAATATTGGTGTGTACACCTTATTTTGATGTATCCCCACAAGAAAAAATAACGGGGAGTGTTATCCGAAGATATTGGTGGCCAGTTCAAGAGTACGTCATAATTCGGACCTCCGCGTCCGATTCATGCCCCAAGCACAAATGATGAGCTTTAGTAACATTTTTTACAAATGCGGCAATTGTTTTGAAATTTAATTATTACTTGCGATTAGATTGGTTACTAGGAGGATCTTCATTAAACCTGGTTCTAAAAATTGGTTGCACACTAATAAAAAATTAGTTAATGTGATAATCCATGACACAACAAGCATTATTGCTTCAAATTCAACCATTACACAAAACGTACAACAATTGACTTAAGAAACAGCAGACACGCACCCAAACCATTATAAATAAAATTTGATGAGTTTTTCTTTCTAATGGTACCAATTAAAAGGGTCTAACAACAAATTTACCCAGTAATATTTATAATCAAAATCAGGAACATCATTTGTAATAACCCTGTATATTATATATACAAATTTAATATTCTTTAAAAACTTGTTTTATAAAATCAAAATGACTGAAAAATAAGTTTTTATCAGGAAATTGAACTTTTTTATACATTTTATTTTACTATATCCTCTTATTTTTTAACTAACCCTAAATTTGTTATACAATATGATTAATGTTTATACTCTTTGAAATGTTTATGTTAATAAGACCTTTTTGTTTTTGAATTTTTGAGGTTATTTGAAGATGCTACAGCATTGTTGATCAAAAGGCCCCAGATATTAAAAATTTCAATGTTCGTTTATTTGACTTTTAAATTTATTCTTTTACCATTCCAATATTACAGCTCATCTTTCAAGTTGAAAAAGTGTTTAACAAGATTGTGCGATTGTACTGTGCTGATTTAAACTAGCTGTCCTAATATAGTAATATGTTCTTGGTGTGGTAATATACACAATTAACTTGCCTTGTTTGTGTTTCAGAATGTAAGTTACGAAAAAGCAGAAGATTGAATTTAGGGTAAGTTTGTAGTACGTGAGATATTATTATTAATTTATCCCTGTTATACACTCTGCGTTGAAACCTTAACACCGGTTGAATGTTGTATGGAACAGTTTGTGCTTTATGTAAAAAGTGAAGCAGATTTCACGTCCCCGTGACACTCTGAAAGTGTTTACCGTTCCTTTTGTCGGTTTTTTGTTTTGTAAAGGGTACAGTAAATTATTCTTCAAAGTAAAGTACTCGCAGTTCTGTATGATTTACTCTCAATTAATGAAACTATTCCATGTAAAATTAACAACCGCACGTATAAAGATACTTTAATGTTAAAAAACACCAATATTTTAGGATCAATGGGCCGGAAACGATTTGAATTGAGAGAAGAGCTCACGTGAGCAGTCAAGCTCTCGTTTTCTGAATTTAGTCATAAGTCTGAGATTATTCTTTTATTCCAGTATTTCTGGCAAAGAGCTAATTTATCAGTTATGTTAATGGTAAAAACACTTTTGGTAAATTAATACGTTATAACATGAAAACGAGTGTGGTGTAGAGAAGGCAATTTGCCCACTGCTTGCTAACTAGTTTGGAGGACGGCTATAATTTAGGCTGATAGATAACCACAAATGAATTGTATTATATAATGTATACATTTATTAGTATACAGAGTTCTGAGAATATGTTTTACTAAATCAGGTCGTATCTAATCTTAATCTATTTGAAAACTCATTTGAATTCCCAGTAATTGAAATATATTAAGATTGAGAAACTTTGCTATTACACCACATCCACGTACTGAGTTCTATAGAAAATTGTATACTTTCTGCAGTGCAAAATGTTTCAATTCTCTCCCACACGAAATCATTTCAGAACTAAATTTTTATTTTTTGACTAAAGAAATGGCTTTTTCAAAAGAATCCGTCGAAAATTTGTCCTCTAACTACATTTAAAACTTGAATGTTTACTAAACATTTGTCGGGAAATCTTTGTCATTGTTTTTAAAGTCTTATATTTTTGAGGTATTATGATTTGTATTTTTTTATTCCTTCCAGTAAATTGACTTTTTACTCTATTGTTGTATTTAGGTATAATGTTTTCTATTTTATACGTCTCACTGTCTGTGTAAAATAATCCTCCAACAGTTTTGAACCCAACAAAAAGTTCATGAGGTAAATAATTATTCTTTATCAATATGTATATTTGTATCGTATGTCTATGCAACAAACTGCAGCAATTTAGCTGACATGGTCACACGGTGTGCATAGGCATGAAATGAACTGGTAGGTGGCTGCGTTAACAAAACTTTTTTATATCACAGATATTGTTTCAAACATAACCTTACGAGCTTTCAGTGACTGATAAATATCAATTTTAGAAATATAAGTAATTCTCAAATTAGGAGGAACGCTTGACCTTGACTATTTATGCAGATCTCAAAGATGGATTGCTCGAATATGGATATAGCAAGCACAAATTAAAGTTCTCTTAAGGATGTCAGCTTAGTTTTGAATGCTTATTCCCAACTCTTTAAAGTGATCTGGATTTCTTTTAGGAATTGATGGTGCTTCTTCTTATCACTGATGTAGTAGGGTTTCTGAGTTGTGGGTATAGACTTTAGACATTCCGTTGAGCAGGATATTTACTGAAAACAACGTGTCAGAGTAACTGGGCTGAGTTGGTGTTGACAGAACCACCCTTGTCATCCTTTTTACACCCCCCTCCCATCAGCATCAACCCCCCCACCAACAACCCCCGACTAAGTAGTTCTCGCTGTTCCCCCCACTCCATTACAAGTTATTGTTATCGACCCCCTCACACGGTACACTTTTTACTAGATGCTGTTACTCAACGTTTTATTCCACGTGTTTTATCACCCTAAACAGAACTGATAAACTGTCTCTATCAAAAGTACAATTTTGAACATTAGCTATGGTACAGAGTAAAGTCGTCGTTTTCCTGCTTTTGTCTAAAAATGTCTATTACAGGTTTACTGGAAATCAAATAATAAATAAATATACAGTTTTTGTATTCTACTAAAGAATTTCAGAAGTTGAAAACATATACACATATATATTTTATTATTTAATTTATATTATAAGTTACCTTTTGGCGCCTGTAGATCCTACTGTAGTTTCTTCTTACAGATGTACATTTCGGGACTGGGGTGTCCCATCATCAGTATACTTTCACTTAGTTTCTATCGCGGGATGTCACACGCTAAGTGACCGTTTGTGTGTGACTGTGTGTATATAGTGTATATATTTTTATATAATGAAAGTATAGTGAAAGTACACTGATGATGGGACACCCCAGTCCCGAAATGTACATCTGTAAGAAGAAAATACAGTAGGATCTACAGGCGCCAAAAGGTAACTGTAATAACACAAGGTCCTACAACTGCGAAAATTAAATATTTCAATTAATTTATAAATTATATATTTTATTTCATTTATTAAATCCACTTACTCATAAAAACAAACCTTTTGAACACGATGTGCAATATAGTTCAAAAGTACAAAAAAGAGCTACTTAAGTCATAAAAAATGTTGCAACCTACTTTTCATTCAATAAAGGTTACAAACACCCCACCAAATCTGGTATATAAAGTCGAGCTCAATGATGACAAGATATATAAATGTATGGAATGCGAGTGAGGAAGGGTACGTGATAGTGTGAAAGCATGGTTGTGTAAAGAAAGGGAGATGGCACTGGCAATGTAGCCGAGTTGCCGAGGCTGTGGTAGAGTTCTCCAGGCCACTGTTGACAAGATGTAGGAATGTGAGGAATGCGGGTGAGGAAAGGTAAGAGATAGTGTGAAAGCTTGGTTGTGTAAAGAAAGGGAGATGGCACTGGCAATGTAGCCGAGTTGCCGAGGCTGTGGTAGAGTTCTCCAGGCCACTGTTGACAAGATGTAGGAATGTAAGGAATGCGGGTGAGGAAAGGTAAGAGATAGTGTGAAAGCTTGGTTGTAAAGAAGGGAGATGGCACTGGCAATGTAGCCGAGTTGCCGAGGCTGTGGTAGAGTTCTCCAGGCCACTGTTGACAAGATGTAGGAATGTAAGGAATGCGGGTGAGGAAAGGTAAGAGATAGTGTGAAAGCTTGGTTGTGTAAAGAAAGGGAGATGGCACTGGCAATGTAGCCGAGTTGCCGAGGCTGTGGTAGAGTTCTCCAGGCCACTGTTGACAAGATGTAGGAATGTAAGGAATGCGGGTGAGGAAAGGTGAAAGGAAGGATGGAATGGAAATGAGGCTGGATGGAATGGAATGGTGGAGGAAAGGTAAGAGATAGTGTGAAAAAGAAAGAAAGGAGATGGCACTGGCAATGTAGCCGAGTTGCCGAGGCTGTGGTAGAGTTCTCCAGGCCACTGTTGAGGCGGGCTCATTATTTATATACCCATCAGTTCCATTAACTTTGTGGTTCTACCACAAAAGTGTTTCCACTAGAGATAGAGCTTTCTTTCTGCTTATCTCTTTCTTCTTTCTTTCTTTGTCACTGATCATTGCTTGGTTGTCATTCTGTCGTTAGCTTCAGGCACATCCTAATTTGAGTAACTTCATTTAACATAATTATATTATATCTAGATGTACAATAAAAATACATTGGTAACAATAATTGTCTGTAATTACGTATCTGCTTTTCCTTTTTGGACTTCAAACCAGTTGGTACACTAAGTTTATTTTAGGGCTAAAAATCACTTGCACTATAATGAACTGAACATTTTTGTAATCAATAGTTTTTATTTCAATTACTTGCAGTCTAAGAAAGGTGTGTATGAATCATGCAATTTCAGATCGAAAGCAAAATTAAATACTTGATAAGTTGTATACGAGTAAAATATGTTTTATATACTAGATAACTAAAATTAATCTACGATTTCCCTTAACTTATCTTTCAATGTTTTTGTTCTGTAGGTAGTTGTTTAGCAACTTTTTGTTTGAATGTATGTTTTCCTGCATTTTTAAAGCTTGCACCATAAGAAATAGAAATTAAGCACCACTGGCATGAGTGGAGCGAATTACCTTTTCAATTGTTACTCTAAGTTGGCAAATGTTCGCTGCGCTCCAAACCTCGCTTCGGCCTTCGGCCTCAGTTTTACCTCTTGTATGGTCACGGGCGTTCCTAGGCTATTCGCGACTCTCGCAGACTTGCCTCGGACTTTGTCCTCAGACCTATGTGGTCTTCTACTGTTCACTGCAAGTTTTACTACATATTATAAAGCAAACACGCAATTCAAACGTTAGTGAAATCGGACTACTCATTTCGTTGTTATATCGAAAACACAACTTTCGTCCGTCATTTTGAAACGGCTATATGTATATTTTTTAAATTGTTGGTATAATTTTAGTTGTTAGTAACAATTTTTTGAAGTTCTATCAAAATTTTATTTTTATGATTAACACAGTTTTTTATGAAAACTCTCCCCAATAAAGAGCTTTTGGTAGTTAAATTTTCCTGGCAAACAAACATGACCATATTATTTACAAAGAAACATTTTTACCAAGTTTAATGAAAACCTGACACAAAATGCTACGTGCAGAAATAATACACATATAAATTTCACATATAAAATTGGTCAACAAACATGTTTTAGGCGTCATTTCATGGTCCCGGCCCTGGGTCTTACTATGCTGACGGCTGGAATATATCATTTTCCTAAAGGAAATTCGCTAACAATCTTTTTTCTTATCTCACCCTTGCTAAGAAGCACCTTCAGTCCAAACCCGATTTCCCGCTACTTACAACAATTTTGTTCTTATGCCTGTAATTCCTAAGACATTGCACTACTCAGATTGCTAATCAAAAGCAAGTACGAGTATATCTCTTTGGATTTTTATTTCTAAGGTTATCAGTTGACCTTTGTTAGTTTTTTTTCAGGTAAACGTCTAATGTTTACTTTGTTACTTAAGATGTCTACGGATTGATTCATTTTTAAAGCAGTATCCACATCGGAAATGAACCAATTGAACAATTATTGTAACAGTAGAATGGTTAGAAATCCAAATCCATATCGTCTCTTGTATTTCCTTCCACTTTCAATTTTGTATAATCTACTTTAACTTTTACAATTGAAACAGAAAAAATTTTTGAAATTAAGAAGGTTGCAAGATTTAATATAACTTAGACGCTCGTCATTGTCTGCGAAATAACAGTTGCAAACAAAATAAAATGGCGTGTTAGCCTATTACGTGGGATATACAATTAAATGTCAACGAACATTTTCACGATACAACTATGCGGCGTGTAAGTAAATAAACACATATCCATTCCTACATTTTTCACAGCTGATGTCTAACGGGTTGAGTGTTGCAACGGTTGCTCTGAGTCAAGCAGTCGTAACTGTTGTGATCTCAAGACTCCAGAGCCGTATCCATGGAAATGAATGTCGGGAAGACATTTACTTAATTACTGGGAAGCGCGACTGAAACAAATTAGGAAATCGATCAAAGACGACAGTTCTCTTCTCGACTTGTCATTTCCTTCTTCACCTGACATCACTTTCCATTTGAGGCTCTCTGTTTTAGAGTATCATTTAGATGATAGTTCTATCGTGAATATTTAATTGTTTAATACGTAATGATGTCATAGTAAATATTGGACAGCAATGAATTCAATGTCATATTTAATTTTCAGATCTTGTACTTTTTTCATTCCTTCTTCACCTGACATCACTTTCCATTTGAGGCTCTCTGTTTTAGAGTATCATTTAGATGATAGTTCTATCGTGAATATTTAATTGTTTAATACGTAATGATATCATAGTAAATATTGGACAGCAATGAATTCAATGTCATATTTAATTTTCAGATCTTGTACTTTTTTTCATTCCTTCTTCACCTGACATCACTTTCCATTTGAGGCTCTCTGTTTTAGAGTATCATTTAGATGATAGTTCTATCGTGAATATTTAATTGTTTAATACGTAATGATATCATAGTAAATATTGGACAGCAATGAATTCAATGTCATATTTAATTTTCAGATCTTGTACTTTTTTCATTCCTTCTTCACCTGACATCACTTTCCATTTGAGGCTCTCTGTTTTAGAGTATCATTTAGATGATAGTTCTATCGTGAATATTTAATTGTTTAATACGTAATGATATCATAGTAAATATTGGACAGCAATGAATTCAATGTCATATTTAATTTTCAGATCTTGTACTTTTTTCATTCCTTCTTCACCTGACATCACTTTCCATTTGAGGCTCTCTGTTTTAGAGTATCATTTAGATGATAGTTCTATCGTGAATATTTAATTGTTTAATACGTAATGATATCATAGTAAATATTGGACAGCAATGAATTCAATGTCATATTTAATTTTCAGATCTTGTACTTTTTTCGTTCTTTCTTCACCTCTCTGTTTTAGAGTATCCTCTAGATGATGGTTCTATTGTGAACATTTAATTGTTTAATACGTAATTATGTCATAACAATGGTAATACTATCGACGGTCTCACAATGTCTTTGTACGTACCGCCCCAATGTACGATTCTTTACCTCAAAGAGAACTCAAACCAAGATAGGCAACGTTTACGCAAAATAATGGAATGCATGAATTATCTCATATGGTACAAACAATAATTTATTTTCCGCAGTATACTAGAAAATCTATATGAGAGTGCCACCTCAGATTGGAATCTGTTTATTTATTTACAAACGGCATACACCAATTACATTATAGTTTTACAATTTACAATATATTTTACAATATCTATTTCTCTATTTTGTTTAGTTTTTTATTTTATATTTTCACAATATAGAATCAATAATTAAAACCGAGCTTGTTTGCATGCACATGGTAGTTATGTAATGTAAAACATAATTTGAGGAGTGTAGGGGAAGAACGAGAAAGGCAATCTCCAACTTAAACTGAGAAAAGTCAAAGTTTAGTTTCTTAGCCCAACCATGCAACGTACATTTGAACAAAACATATTTTATCCAGAAAATATTAAAGTATACTTAAAGATATTCCAAATTTAAATATGAAGAGGAAATTAAAATAATTCTACTCTTGGTAGTTTATTATTTCCTTTGAAAACGTACTAATTTTGTGGGGACAAACGATAAAGGCCTCATAATTGTGGGAATAATGATTAATGTCCTCAAACGTTCCTTCAACTAATACAAAGGTCGATTTACTGACTTTTGGCAATAGCCCAAACCCAAAGAAAAACAATACCTATGTAAAAATATATACGTAGTTAAAAACACTTACACGAACATACTATAACATACTCACAGCAGTAAAAAAAACACAACTTGACTAAAATGCAATGAGTTACACAACGTGTGTACATAGCCCCTGTTATATTGATACTGACGGTCAGGACGTGATTCATGGAAAGACAGTAATTTCAAGCTACATGTATCAACTTGAAACCTCAGCGTTACTTCCTCAAGAGTCGACCATGTTAATCAATCTTCCCGCAGGTGTCCAAACTTCTCTATTTCAAAGTGCGCAGTAGTGACTGTGACCTTGCATTTCGTCCCGTAAGAGCAAGGTAAAACATCCCTTTTTTCTTTGGACACTTCACGCCTACAGTTTTTATCGGATTTGTATGAAACAAACTTCCTTTTAAAGTGCATTAAATATTTTAATGACTTCCCTGAACCGAATTTCTATTTTCTCATTAATAAACCGTGACATAAATACAAAAATTGAAGACACATTGTATTTGAATCTCTTGGTTTTTCTATTAAACTAATACAATTGTCAAAAAAGTGGTCAGCGAGGACACTGCAGTACGTTGTCATCTTTAAAAAAAAACGTATTTCAAAAGGATATGATAAAAATTGTGGGCGTGAAGTGTCTCAAGCAAATGCTTGTTTTTACATTGTTCTTATGGGACAAAAACAAAATGGCCGCCAGGTACTGTGCACTCTTAACTTAGACTAGTATTCTACCAACCGTTTCCCCAAATGTAGTTTTAACACATAATATAATTACATAGTATGCACCAGATAGCGTTGCCAACTCAAAACAAGAAAAAATGCACACTTAACATTTTTACCCCACATTCTTCATTTTATATTGCATAAACGTTATTCCGCTTCTGATTCTGATTACTGTGCACTGTGCAGTGTGCTCGGGGCGAGACGGTGCGTTGCGGAGTACACGGCGGTACGACGGGTCGGAGCGGTGGTGAGAGGAGGCTGGGTAGGGGATTGAGTGTTGCTACTACAAACTCAAGGGTTCTCATTAATTATATCCCCCAACAGTAGACACAACCCTTAGGCTTTATTGTGCTTAAAGGAGCTCTCAAGAGCCCTTGCGGTGCCATCACTTAAAGTTTCAAGAAACATGTCAACAATGTGCGTTTTAATTAATTCTACGAGTTATCCTAGCTCTTAGACTGAGGTAGTAATGTGGTTAGCCTTGTTAACGTAACTACGAATTAAAAATATATACTTTAATTGACTGTTATTCATTTTTGTTTGATGTGTTAAATAACAATTAATATGCATCCTCAGCCAACAACGTATAATGTTATTTTACTTCCAAGATTGAGTTATCGGTATAGCTGTTTAAGAGTTCATAGTACCTGTCGGCCAGTTTGTTTTTGTCCCATAAGAACAATGTAAAAACAGACATTTTCTTGAGACACTTCATGTCTACATTTTCCAGCAGATCTTTCTGAATTACGTTTTATTTGAAAGGTGTAAATGTAATGCAGTGACTCCGCTGACCACCTTTTCAAAGTTTTCTTAGTTTAAGAGTAAAAAGAAAATTCAGATACAAAGTTTCTTCAGTTTTTATTTATGTCACAGTTTTATAAAAGATAAAATGGAAATTTGGCTCAGCGGAGTCACTAAAACAATTAATGAACTTTGAAATCAAGTTTATTTCATAAAAATCGAATCAAAACTGTAGGCGTGAAGTGTCTCAAGAAAATGCATGTTTTTACATTGCTCTTATGAGACAAAATTAAAGGTCACAGCCACTACTTAAACACGTCTCAATATTGCATTTTTGAACCTCAGTCAGGTAATAAGAAAGTGAGATGCATTTCTCACTAAGTTGCTTTTCAATAGTAAAATATGTCTTATAAATATCTTTAGAATTGTATACCATAATACTGCATGCATTGCGCTATTGTTTTTAACACTGCAACTACTGTGTGCATTCCTAACTTCATTATTGTTTATAAATTAATTTACTACTTTATTGTAAAGCATTGATACTTTTGAATTTCGAGTTATGACTCTACCTCGTCGTTAGTAGTTCTGTACTTTGTTATCTTAGTGTCTCTTGGTATCCCTCAGGGAAAATTCAACTAGCAATCGATTGTAAATATATCATTTGAATCTCCATTAACATAAAGGTTTAACCCTTTGAACTCGAAACCTCAAAGATATATTTTTCAGTCTACAAATACGTTTAAAAATATAAAACCAGAAAGAACCAAACAAAATCCAACATTTTAAATATAAAAGAAAAACTAAAGCATTTTATTCCACTCGAGCGCACCGACTCTAGCAACCACGTTCATATCTCGTACGT
Source organism: Matsumurasca onukii (assembly GCA_018831715.1). Classification (NCBI taxonomy): domain Eukaryota; kingdom Metazoa; phylum Arthropoda; class Insecta; order Hemiptera; family Cicadellidae; genus Matsumurasca; species Matsumurasca onukii. The sequence continues at coordinate 30,191,307 of CM032064.1, forward strand.
TATTGGGTAAGATATTTCATTACATACGTCAACACTCGTCGAATATTAAAGTCTATCCACTACTTGTAAAACTAATCTAGAAAGTCTAAAGTGAATGATAATTGAATTCCAAGTAAAGAGTAGAATCACACATGTAAAATTTAACCAATCGGTAATTTGTGTTTCAAAGTTTTTGATTTGGATGTGGAATTGTCATGAATAGATTTGATCTCTTTGTCCAATTAGTTGTTTGTGCTGCTAGGAATCTGATAATTGAGTTGTTTACTGAGCAATAATTCCTCTCCTTCTAACAAAGCAGCTTCATTATACTTTTGTTGATCATTATATTTTACTAGAAATGGGAGTTTGCAGCGTTGTGTTTTCCAAAATAGAGTTATGATAATTTCACAATCAAGTTTACAATGATGTTTTACTTCCTGCAAATGCCCAAACCAAAATCATAAGTAAATAGCCTATTACGAAACGTTCTATGATCAAACAGATTTTTTAAAAGGCGCTTTGTATTTGTTATTAACTATTGATTAGTTAGCATCCCTTGCATCAATATCAAATTCTTCAAATATAAAAATAAATATAATATACATTAACTCAACAGCGGTTCTGTTTTATTGTCTCATCGCATACAATGGCAGTATGTATTATCACCATATCTATATCGGATTATAAAAAGATAGATATCTATCTTATGGTATCTATTAAGATATCTAAAGTCTTACTGTCGGATTTGCATCCGTCTAGAGTATATTGTACACTATACGGGTACACACTGCAGTGAACAACAAGGGAGATAAGATTTTTATGGTTAACGAACTTGACCGAGGTATTTACATATATACGTACAAATACAGGTTCAGGCAAACGTGTGAAAACGCCTTTATAACAGTTTTTTCAGCGCAACCGAACTCGGTACATTTTATTAGAGGAAACAAAAGTACCTTAATGCATACTGACGCTTTGCCCCAGTTTTCAAAATGGGTGATTGGGGGGGAGGTAGCCCCATAATTTTCATAGGGAAGCCCCATCGACTGACACCTCGTTTTGACGGTATTAGAAAATGTAGATAAATGTTGATAATTAGAAGTCTCTAGCTTAACCCAGAAAGAAATGGCGTCGATTTTAATTTACACAGAGTTTTAAATCTAGCCCCCTCAAACAACCATTTTGAACACTGGGGAAAAGTGTCAGTATGCATTATAACACACTTTGATAACTAACTAAAGCTTCCGGTGTAGACCGCGTCAATTGGCTATTTCTAACTTCTACTGCGCCAGACGTTTCGCTCATTTTGCAATGGAGCATCCTCAGTGGGCTTGCTGAGACTGCTCGCTACTTGCTACTGAAACGCAGTAGAAGTTAGAAATAGCCAATTGACGCGGTCTACACCGGAAGCTTTAGTTATTAATGACGCCGCCCGCTTAAGCCTAAGACACACTTTGATAACTTTAATAATATGAACCAAGTTTGGTTACGCTGAAAACATACTGGCTAAAAAGTTATAAAGGCGTTTCCAAACTTTTGACTAACCCTATATAAACACATGTACGAGGATATAAAGTCTTGTAAAAATGCTTAAAACGTATTCTAGGGGTCAGGGCCGATGCTCATTTCACGGTCCCGGGTCTGGGTCCTACCATGCTAAAGCATGAATATCTCATTTGTCCAAAGGAAATTCGGTTTAAACGTCAAATACAAAAGAGAAAATTGATAAACCCCGATTAAGTATTTCGCAGAAGGAAAGAGCAGGGGGAAGAGTGTTATCCACGTGGTCTGCCAAAGCTGTTCTGAGAACAAGAGCCAGTGGTTGGGGACTTGCAGTAGAGAGATAAAGAAGTTCCAGATAATGCTTAACCGAGGATGTCTGAAATATTACTCAGTAACTCAATCGTGGCGACGTGATTCCACCAAACCTCAAACAGTTCAGAGTTTGTCAACATCCTCTCTCTAAAGAACAACATTAAACAACCAATGTGAGTGTGAACTGTTTCGTGGACGCGTTTTTAACTTATAAAAACTAACATTAGACAGTAAATATTGAATGAGTTCGACACAAATCCTATGATAGCGCATAATGCTGCATTTATGTTTTCCTATAAAAAATGTCTGATGAACTCAGTACCTATTTTTATTTATTGTTATTTAGGATGACAATAATTATTATCAATTGCTCCAGATCTCTTTTGGTTGTGTTTTAGGATAAGGATGGACCCCTACGCAGACAGTATACTCCCAGGGGTCCTATTTTTTCTTTGCACTAGGTCAGCCTGTGGTAAAGTGAGTGAGTTTTCACGAGGAGAAGAGTATTTATTTTGTTTTGTGTTGTACTATGAAGTGCTATTACTGTTATGAATACACTGATATTATTGTAATCCATGTAATTTTGTGCAAAGAAAAATAAAGAAATTTATTAATCTTATAAGTTTCAATATTTTTTCTTCCAAAATCAACAAAAACAGATTATTTTCAGTGCTTGAAGTTTTAGTTACTTATAGGAGTTAGGTCAGAGCCACAAAACTTATGAGAGCAAACCAGAGTTAAAATATTGGAAATGTTTGATATTCTCTTCACTGTTTTCACTAGCCGTTTGCTAACCAAGCACCTTTCCACAACATGCAGAACCTTTACGTTTACTTTACAGAAAGCATTAATTTGTCTAGCACATATAAATGTGAACTGTCGTAAGTGAAGCTCATTAATATAAAGTCCTTAGTTTGTCAGAGGAAAAATACATACTACTGATTAATCCAGAGAAATGTTTCGACAACGTTCAGTTATATCAAAGGATATAATTGTCATAACTCAAAGTATTTTTCTACGACATAGGACGTTGTGTGCTGTACCACACGTGTCATAAATCACATTCCTAATTGAATGCAGTATGTAGATGAGTAAACTTATTCAAATAATTTGAAAAATTTTCTCTCTTGAAGTGTTTGCGAAGAGTCGGAAAGTAAAGAAAGGGATGAAGAGGCTCAATTAACTGGGAGCTGACAGAACCCTCCTCACCTCCTTGCCCCCAACAACACCCCTCCCCCTTTCCCACGACCCCTCACCATTTCCTCCCTCTACAAATGAAGTACTTCTTGCTTTTCTTCTTCTCCATCCGACACCAGAGTTTTCCCCATATTTTCTTTCAAAAATGTAAAACGTGACTTTAGAGAAGAGCAACCTGAGACTCCATCTCACATCGGCTTTCTAACGAGTACCATACAATATATGCATTGTATGGGTTTAACACCTATAATTTAAATACTTTCACGATGATTTTATGAGCGAATATATATTTCACCAAGCTTGTGTCGCATAGTCGGCACTCACAGACACTGAAGACAGAAGAGCGCCGTCCATGCCACACAAGCTTGGTGAAATATATATTCGCTCATACAGTTATCTAGAAAGTAGGATCTTCAGGCATAAGTGCAAGGCATTTAAATAGGTCCTACAACTGTGTATTTTTATACACACTTATAAGTTACATGCCTAAACATATTTTTACTTAAAATAATTGTATCTGACGGCAAAAGTTTAGACAATAGACAATTTCTTTATTAAAATATTCGTTGAGAACAGTAATGCGTCAAAATAATAAGAGTACAAAACAGATTAATATATTGTATGTTCTTCATTGTTGGTTGTCCAAGAATTCCTTTTCTGCGTAGAAAGGCCGTTCTTGAAGCCATGCTGTCAGATGACGTTTGAAGTGTTGTTGTTGTATTGTCTTGAGGTGTTCAAGGAGGTGGTTAAAATATAGAGCTCCTTTGTAGGTTGGTTTTTGTTCAAATAGACTTAGGCGATGTTCAGGAAGTGTAAAATTGGTGGCGTTTCTTGTGTTATACTGGTGGAGGTCTCTGTGTCTAACTTGTTTTGTTGTAATGGCATGGAGAATTACTTCTCTGATGAAGTGAGAAATGTCTGTAAGGGTTTTGAGTTCTTTGAAAGTTTCCCGGCAGCTATCTTGATTGTTTAGGTCACCTAGGCATCTAATAGCTCTCTTCTGTTTCAAGAGCACCCTGTCAAGATTGCCCTTGCGTGCTCCCCGCCCAGACTGCAATGCCATATCTGAGGTGGGACTCAAACAGAGCAAAGGAGGCTGTTTTCGCTGTTTCTATATTGCATGTTTGTTTAATCCTATGTATGACGTAAATGCCTGAGCACAGCTTTTTGCAAAGCTGGTCTACATGGGGCTTCCATGAAAGTTTTGCGTTTGGAGTGAGGAAGAAGAATAAATTAATAACCTATGAATCTAGATTCTTCTAGGCTGCTCATCAAATTTTGGCAAGGAAGGACTCAAACTTATGTAAAAATCAATTACTTACCTATATAAGCTATTTATTACCTCTGAAGAAAACTATCTGCAGAATCGAAAAGGTTTAAGGTAAAAAAGGTAAAGTTTGCTTTACTCGATGAGCGTAACTTCGACCATTATCTAGCGTTATTGCATAGTCATTCAACAAATGTATAGTGGTGGGATCGAACCCGTGTCACTAGAGTGATGACCTCCGGAGTTGCGTGAAATAAGTAAGAAAGGACGATTTTATAGAAACCTTGATTTCAAAGATTAATATACGGTACTACAGTGTAGCTAAAATGTCTCAAATTAGTACCGTTGAACATTCAACAATCTAAAATGCGCTTTAATATACTTTGCATACAATATTTTATGAAAACCTTATCCTCTATTGTGAATTTTCCATCGCTCCATTTCTAGTTGGCAAAGAGTGACAAATGTATGGCAAAATGTATGCGCAGACTAATGGCTTCCATCTCTTTGGTTTGCAAGACACCAAACAATAAACTATACACGTTTAGTTTCTGGGCATTGAGAGATTTACTTACAACGATGTGCTACTTGATAGGTTTTAAACCTATACTATGAAGGTTTACTTGGAAGTTATATTTTCAAAATCCAATCCTATCAAGACACACCTGGTTGTTAATCTCTCGTCACCCTAAAACCAAACATACTCTTAGCTTTTAATTTGTTGCTCGCCAAAACCTGGGCAGCCATTTAACTGCGCTGAAACATATACATATTTCGGGCTGCCATTAGGAAACGGGTTGTTGAAAACTAAAAATACTAAGGTGTCATTGGCTTTTCTTTTACATGCCTTCAAAATAAGGAGTTAAACGGTCCCCACAAAAATTTTCAAACCCTCAAACTAGCCCTCAGTTTCCCTCGGGGTGTAACAGAGCCCTCAGTTTTGAGCTGGAGGGGGTGGGAAATCCCCAATCACCTTAAAAGCACTTAGAGCTTCCTTAATAACTTGTTCAAAACTACATTTTTGGTTGCTCCAAAGCTATGGTGAGGGGGGAGCAATATATTCTCCTTAAGACACCAATATATCTAGAAAGTTGTTTCTAGACTGTTGTTTACTATAGTTTGAACCATAATGATATTAAGAGGCAACTATATTCGTAGTAAATATCTTCAGATCCTATTTAATCGTAGCAGTTTGGCTAGATCTACCAAAGTTGGTTAAAACAGTGCTTCAAGTAGCTGTTTTGACTTCACTAAATTATAAACAAAGTCTCGATATGTTTAAGTTGGGGTGTTGAAGCTGATCGAAGGTACGAGAACAGTGATGACAGCGTGTACAAAGGTGCTTGGAGGCAGATAGCGCAGATAGCGCGGAGATAGCACCCATGTGCACACACAGTAAGTGTACGTGTGCTGAGGGCATGTTTTAGGCAGAGTGTGGGGCGGGGGGCACAACCAAGCGGAACCTCTTAGCAAGTCGTCTCTACCGATGTTCAGAATCAATTTCCTAGATTGGCTCAATGCAATCTCAAATCCAAAGCCAATCTCGACTCCGGCACTTTCTTCCCCCTACCCTTCCACTCATAAAATATTCTTTATGATCAATCCTGTTTACAAATAAACATTTGGTTAATACTTTGTATATATTTTGATCATTACCATTTTTCTTTAGTTTTGTGTTTTTAGAACTTTAGTTGAGACGTTTGCAAACTATGGGGTTTCAAACTAATTTTGATGGGTGGTTTATATAGAAATTGGTAAATTTCAAAAGTTTGCAAAACATATATTTTAGAAGTTACCTTTTTGGCGCATGTAGACCCTACTGTAGTTTCTTCGTACATATGTACATTTCGGACTGGGGTGTCCCATCATCAGTGTACCTTCACTATTGTTTATTATGTACAAATACCACTGATATATACACTGATGATGGGATACCCCAGTACCGAAATGTACATCTGAAAGAAGAAACTGCAGTAGGATCTACAGGTGCCAAAAAGGTAACTTGTAATAACACATGGTCCTACAGTTGGGAAAATTAAATACTTTAATGTATTTTAGCACATAATTTTAAAGCTTTGATTATAGAAAACCCGAATCCGTAATTTTTTCCTACTTTTGGAAAACTATAGTGACCGCGTCCATTTATCTGCTCAAACAATGAAACACGGATTTTTGGCCGCCATTTTGAACAGGGGCATTGTAAAATTATTTTAATGGATCAATGATTTTATTGTTGTTATACCCTTTCATGTGAGGGGTCACATAATGTGGTGAAACAAATATTTCAAAGGGTAAACCCACACTACTCTTATTTGGGAGGGGGCAAACTCCCAAAATTTGGAAGTTTGTTCAAATGTCATCATTGATTTGTGTTACATCTTATTTGGTGATGAGCCACTCAATAACGACCGTAAACTATGACCGACCCCGTACACCGCCTATTTCAGGATGTAAGCTGAAGCCACCTAACAAGTTATATAAACAATATGTAAACAAGTTTTTCAGGAAATTTTTCCTAGTTGAGAAGCACGAGCATGTCAGTTTGTTGGTTATAATATTTCTGTTTGTTGAATTATATGTATGTCTTTTCTCCATAGTAAATTTTGAGGTAGGAATATGGTGACAGTTGTAATTCCATAGACCAACATTTTTCTCCTCGGCTTTCAAGTTCAACATACACAAGTGAGCTCTGCGTAGATTTAGCTAGAAATAAAACAGTTATGAAACTGTGAATCAGAGTAAAGTCAAATCAATGGTTTTAATCCAGTTGGATGAAGAGCTTGGTAGTTTATTTGTTATCCCTCTCATGACCCGAAGTTTAATGTAATTCAAATTAAAACCGTTCACATGAACGCTCATAAATGGAATTCATATCATGCATGAAGATTATATTTCCATCGATTGAGCGTTGGATTTCGTCCTCTTACACTGCATTGCGTATCATAAATATTAATCTTCCATTATTGAACTGGAAACCTCGATTAAAACAGTTATTACAGTTAAATAACGATACTGTATGAATTATTAGTTACGCAGAACTTGTCGTTTGTTGTGGAAACTATAGTTTACTCAAACACTAAACCTTTCTGCTGAAACAAGTGTATCTCAGTGATTAATTAAGCAGTAAACTCAACATATTTGCAGCAGTAATAACTTAAGAAATTAATTTCATCTAAAGGCTTACTACAATGCAGTAGAGATTATGTTCTCTACACTTATACGAGCTCAAAGACTTTTACCGAGTTAATAGGAATGGAAGCGCCGTCATAATGGATTGAAAACGTGCATGGCAAGCCTTAATTTTCCTCGTACGTACACAAATAAGGTTGCCCCTTTCTTGTTCGACATACAATGCAGATAACTGGATTTTCCTGTTGACAATGACGGAGAAGAATCTAATTTGGTTGGCTGCGAAGCCTTACTCGGCTATTTCAATACTTCTAATACTCTACATTATGCATTTCAAACATTCAGGCTTCATGATTGAAATAGATACCTTTTAACAAGTTTGCTATAATGAAACAGCACACAACACTACCAACAATACCCATCTTATTCGTTCTTGCGAGTTTATTTTTGCTTAAAACTATGTTTATCGTAGCGCACCGTTTACCTCATATTGGAATGTTAAAGAGGTTATAGTCACAGAGAAACTAATATAAAAATTAAAACTGGAGCGCGATTTCTAGGGGGTTACATTGGTGATCGTAAAAGCAACTAGCCTACGTCAAAGAAAAGAGCCCAAAAATATAGAAAAACTCACTAGTGCATGCTAAACTTCCCCTCAAGCTGCTTACACTGCGCTTACAAAAGCTGTACAATTTCAATGGTAATTTTTCCAAAGAGTAGTCGATAGAGTTCAAGAAGATTTTTTACCGTTGAATAATAAACTTAAAGAACACTTTCTCCTAACATTGTTTGGTGACGATATTTCAGATGAAGAAGCCGATCTCTTTTCCTTACTATTGAATAAAGCAGGTCTTGCTATAGCAAATCCAGTTAATACAGCTGAACACAATTTCACTTCTTCAAAAAATGGCAATCGAAAATTATTAGAAGCAATCGTTCAAAGGACAAATTTAGATGTACAGCAGCAATACACGACATTAGAAGAAGTACGTAATCAAAACGCATCTGATAAAAATATAAAAGACTAAATCCTTCTCGATATCACACTTCTCAAATTCAATCCTATTAGAAAAAGAGCAATCGAAAGACTTCATTTTGGCAATCAGCAACTTGGTTAATCGCATCGAAAGCTTCGAGAAATCAAGTAGTATCAATGAACTACATTTTCCGGCATCCTTTGAGTCAATCAAGTCGCTAAACAAGTTCACTAAGGCCGAACAAGTACTATGATTTCTCCTAAAACCTGATTGAGTTTTTGGAAGGATTATCTCCTTTTCAATAAAGTCTACAATTTGTTTAGTAAACAATCTTTCCAAAAATCTTCGAAAGAGCAGAATTGAAATCGGTCTGAGATGTTGGACGGTTTTGGGGCCGGTATTTTTGGTAGGGGTATGACAATACTTTTCTTCCATCTATCAGGAATTTACCCGTTGATAGGGATACGTTTACAAGATGTGTCACAGTCTTTAGTATATACGGACTCACAGCCTTTACCATATCGATAGAGATTTCATCATTGTTATTCATTGTTATTCATCATTATTCATCACCTTATTCATTGTTAATAGTGTATTAAACGTCAAAACAATATTAAGAGGTGGCCGGATAGAGCCCGAGCGGCGTTGGATAGGAAATTTAACATGGGAAAATTTGCAAACAATGTTTTAGGTTGGTTTATGAACTGAAACGTGGAAAGTTTTTCTCTGGAAGCATAGAATCATCAGTGCTGCCACAAATGAAATCGGAAAAATTGGTTTGGTTGTAAATATAATTTTAATTCATGCATTTCAAGCTCTTATAAAATATCGAGTTTAGTTCAGAAATACAAAATTTATTTGATGACTAAAGTAAAAGTTTTAGTGTTTATATGCAGCAACATCAATAAATCTAAGCTTCCAGAGGAAAAAACCCACGTCAAGGTGAGTTACCATGCTTTGTAGTTTTACCCCATGTTACAAGCGGTAATCAGAGCTGGACCTGTGGCCGCTCTATCCGGCCACCTCTTAAACTTGACTCTTTAACGCCTTTAGGCTTTCGTGGCCGTTGTCACAACTAAGATCTAGTTCTTCCACTTTACACTGCGTCAAAATATCATAATAATTAGTTTGATATATTTGTCCTCGGTGTGGAGTACCATCTTCGGTCACTGATTGGCTGAAACTGTGCTGTTTGCTGTCGCTATCCTATTGGTGGTAGGGTTTCCAACCGTCCATTGAGCATGGATACTAACTATCAATGTTCTCATGTGACACGCCAAAATACTTCTTCAGGAGTGGTTGCCAGCTTCTTGAATGTTTAATGCTATTTTTCGTGTGAAGTTTTAATCATTTTAAGTTGTTTTTATTATTGTTTATGTACAATTACTAATGATTTTAATCAGTTAATAATAATTATAATTAATTAATTATTTTATTTTCAATAGTTTAAATTTTAAATATGTATTAGATGATCTAATCAGTTAGCCCAAGCATATCTTGATAGTTAAGAGCGTCGATCTTGAATGCTTATCACATTACATGTATTGAGTTTTATCTTTTATTTTTCTACTCATCACTAACTAATTAAATTAATTATACTTAATATAATAGTTCGAATTTTCATGATTTTAATATTTTATATAAGTTAGAGTGCTAATCTTTACCTTCAGTTTTGAATACTAACACATTCTTCTAATAACATAGTGTCGCAATGTTGTGATGACAGAACCTGCAGAACTGCTTCCTTGTTATCAAAGCAATGTTGGCCAGATTGTTTTGATAGTCAAGGTTATGCTGAGCAAGTTATGAAAGGGTTTTGGTTTTTTACCTCACGGCATTGCTGTTGCTTAGCTTAGGTTTGTGGGCTAGGGTTTAGCTTAGGGTTTAGCTCCTCTGGGTTCAGTTGTTTAGGAGAACTTCTGCGTGTGGGGGTCTCCCCTTCACGGTCGCTGCCCCTGGGAGGTAGGTCCTAACTTTAATCAAAGTCTTAGTTCCAAAGTCAGTTTTTATGTTCCTTTAATTTTAACTTATTTCCAAAAGTTATTTGCTCAGCTCTTGCAGTTCCAGTTGTCTCCACATTTATATAGATTAATTTTATAATACTTTTATTTTAGCTTACTTTTAAAATGGAATTATTTTACATAATTAGATTCAGCTCTTAATATTTAATATTCCGAAATCTTGAAGTTACTTGTATGAACACATCTTAACATAGAGTCCAGTGATGATGACCTTTTACAGTAGTTTATCTGTGTGACAAATTTAATTTTGATTTGCTTGTTTCTTAGCTAGCTCTTCGTTATTTATTCAAATAAACATGAGTTTTGATTTGGTTTGCGAGTGCTTTTACTCTACCAACTGGCTACACTAGCTCCCGACCCCTATAGCTTTTACACCGTTGATGAAACGTTCGCTCCAAACAAAAACAGCATCATGAAGAACTTGGCTGAAAGGTTAGCTAACCGATGGGACTGCCCACAAAGTCAGGTTTCAGGGTGGCTGAGAGCGAGAATCGGAGTAGCCGTGAGCCAGCAGCATGTGTGTCAGGGGCACCCTTCAGAAGTGGAGAAGTGCGAGTCTGCTGGGTTTTGAAGATGGGGCTGGTGTGCAGATATAGTTCTTCAATTTCATAACATCCTAATTCAAAATGTATTGTGTTTAATAACCTTGTTGATTATATTTCTATATATTGTAATAATGCAAAAAAAGAAACTGTTGCGAATACTAAAACAGATACGACTGACTTTTCTAGCTTTAAAGCGTTGTTCTGATGTAAATATAGTTATAGTCACATAAATTGTGGTAACGCAGTAATGGCGCACTTGTATAAAGTGACTCTTTTATTATTATCCTCAGTACCAGATTTAAGACACATACTTACTAGGCCATAAGACCGGACCTGTAGATGACAGGGCTTTTAAGAGAGCTACAGAAGAATTAAAACGTACTGTGTCGAACCATGCTCCGTTTCATAAACTTTATAATACTACTTAACCTTATAGTACTTACTTGAATACTTGTTTCCTATGTCGTTGACCGATGGATCGAATAGACGCGTCAAAGCAGCGTATAAGTTCGTAATTCTATAAGTTTGTATCGTATGAATAAAGTTTTTTTGCGTATTAACGTATTTATACTATGGCAATGTCCAATCGTTAAAAAATAAATCTAGCGTATAAATCTATTTCGTGAATTCAACATATTGCATTTACCCAAATTCATTCCGAATTGTCCCACCATTGTTTCAGAATCCGTAAGTTACGAAGTCTAGTGGAGACTAAATGTTCATTATTTATTATTAATAGTATTAAACGACAAACAATATTAAGAGGCGGCCGGATAGAGCCCGAGCGTCGTGGGATAGGAAATTTAATATGGGAAAATTTGCAAAACAATGTTTCAGGTAGGTTAAGGGGAGAAGTATTCATAAGCCCCGCTGTTAATTCTATAACTTTATGTTCCTTTTATCAGAAACTACTGCATTAAATTCCATGACACTTTCAGGAATTGTTAACCATATCAAGATGTGTCACCCCTACCACTTTCATTAAATTTCAGTAAAAAAATGGTTAAATAGTTTTTTTTGGTAAACTAATATTTTTGTCTAATTTTTAGAACTAAATATAAACTTTTAAACTGTTTATAGTTCTTTGTTTTAAAACTGGTAGAGTTATGTACATGTACCCCAAGTATGTGCAACAATTTCATAAAGATTGATCTGTTTTGAGAAAAGGAACATGAGTTTGAGAAAATAGTAATTTTCAGGAAATGACATAAACGCTTAGCAACTAACAATGTTTTAATATAACTTACATTTAGAACATTCCAGCTTCATAATCAGATTCTTTTTATTGCTCTTCATCTATCAGCTTCTTTCTGATCATCCTGGTTCTTTTTCTTGCCAGCTTGGTTTCGTCCTTACCGCAATTTCTGACTTCTTCACTCTCACATTATCGATGTCGCGGAAGGTTTTCGCACAGTTTCTCCCTACCTTGACACCAAGACCATTCAAAACATTCAACCTACCAACATTTCCTTCATTGAAGGTGATAACTGCATCAAATGTTCCAAATTTCAAGGTCTTTATTTCAACAAAATTACTTTTAGAATTCGCGACCACAACACTCCATTGAAACTTTCATTCACATTTTGGGTGCGACCGTGCAGACATTTTCTTAGCAGGTCTGGATGAGCCAACTACTTGAAAATGGGTTTAATGGCTTCTATTACAGCTTGGTCTAGAGAGTTTTTTGAACGTATACTTTATTTTCGTTCAAAGATTGTTTGTATTTGCACCAGGACTCGTCGCAAAATTGGTGCTGCGGTTTTTCATCCGTTGACGCCTTATGTAAGAAAATAGCCCACACGTCATTTTTCATTTTGTCAAGGTCATTTGGGTTGCGCCTGATTGCAAGGTCATAGTAATTTTGAAGGGAATCAATCATTGTATCTGTCAGCCGCCCTTTCTTACCGCCAGTTTTAATCCATCGCTCAGACGCTGTCCTTTTAAATTTTTTCGTAATTTCGTAGCTGCACCCATTCGCTTCTGAACATGTCCCACGCACCAAGTTTTGAATGAAAGATTCTTTCCATAGGTTCTGAATTTAATACTGATTGAAAGCCCTTAGATAGGTCCCCATCACCCATATAATACTTGTACCGTACTTTACGAGTTGCTTCTGAACGCGCAAACACGGTTTTAGCCCCCTCGACTTCCATCACTCCACTTAAGCCTTCAAAGTTTTTGACAGCTATGAAAATAAGAAATGTGTTGTAATACTCAACTAACAGGTTAGCCAACCCAAAACACAGTATACTTTTAGTAAAATTCTTATAAGCATGTATAACAGTGCACTAGTATCAGCCGCCTGAAAAGCTCATCAATATTCACGCCGAGCCAGTGCAGACATGTTTTTAAAACTTTATATCTTCGCTAAAAAGGCCAAACTATGTATGTATTGTGTATGTTTGAACTCGTTAAAACATGTTTTATCTAAAAATAATTTTTCTATATTTTGAATTGTTTTCAAAAATTGGTGTACTTCTCTAAACTGAAACGTGGAAAGTTTTTCTCTGGAAGCATAGAATCATTAGTGCTGCCACAAATGAAATCGGAAAAATTGGGTTTGGTTGTAAAATATAATTTTAATTCATGCATTTCAAGTACTATGCTCTTATAGAATATCGAGTTTTTAGTTCAGAAATACAAAATTTATTTGATGACTAAAGTAAAAGTTTTAGTGTTTATATGCAGCAACATCAATAAATCTAAGCTTCCAGAGGAAAAAACTCCACGTCAAGGTGAGTTACCATGCTTAAATCATCGTTTGTAGTTTTTACCCCATGTTACAAGCGGTAATCAGAGCTGGACCTGTGGCCGCTCTATCCGGCCACCTCTTAAACTTAACTCTTTAACGCCTTTAGGCTTTCGCGGCCGTTGTCACAACTAAGATCTAGTTCTTCCAGTTTACACTGCGTCAAAATATCATAATAATTAGTTTGATATATTTTGTCCTCGGTGTGGAGTACCATCTTCGGTCACTGATTGGCTGAAACTGTGCTGCTTGCTGTCTGCTATCCTATTGGTGGTAGGGTTTCCAACCGTCCATTGGAGCATGAATACTAACTATCAATGTTCTCATTGGCTGTGACACTACCAAAAATACTTCTTCAGGAGTGGTTGCTAGCTTCTGGAATGTTTAATGCTATTTTTGTGTGAAGTTTTTATCATTTTTAAGTTGTTTTATTATTTTTATGTACAATTACTAATTATTTTAATCAGTTAATATTATTATAATTAATTAATTATTTTATTTTCAATAGTTTAAATTTTTAAATATGTATTAGGATGATCTAATCAGTTAGCCCAAGCATATCTTGATAGTTAAGAGCGTCGATCTTGAATGCTTATCACATTACATGTATTGGGTTTTATCTTTATTCTTTTCTACTCATCACTAACTAATTAAATTAATTATAGTTAATATAACGATAGTTCGAATTTTCATGATTTTAATATTGTATATAAGTTAGAAAAGAATTTCTTTTACCTTCAGTTTTGAATACTAACACATTCTTTCTAATAACATAGTGTCGCAATGTTGTGATGACAGCCTGTAGAACTGCTTCCTTGTTATCAAAGCAATGTTGGCCAGATTGTTTTGATAGTCAAGGTTATGCTGAGCAAGTTATGTGGGTTTTGGTTTATCCTCTGTTCAGTTGTTAGGAGAATCCCTGCGTGTGGGGTCTCCCTTCACGGTGCTGCCCTGGGAGGTAGGTCCTAACTTAGGTCCCAATCAAAGTCTTAGTTCCAAAGTCAGTTTTATGTTCTTTTTAATTTTAACTTATCGTTATTTTCAGCTCTTGCAGTTCCAGTTGTCTCACATTTATATAGATTAATTTTATAATACTTTTATTTTAGCTTACTTTTAAATGGAATTATTTTCTAAGACAAATCAAAATTACATGGACACATTTAAAATCGATGAAACAGTTGTTTGTAATCAATATTCAATAAGTATATATCTTTTATACATAATTTATACTTTATACGAATGCCCCAATTAAAATGCAACAATAACACAGTCAATGTTAAGTTTATTTTATATCAAAAGAAAATTATTTTCGAGTGTCAAGTTTCTTGCATAACTTGGAATTCTTTTATCCCTTTTCTTGTTTTTATTCTCAGGTCGAAAAGTACAATCGAAACCTAATCAATATGTCGAAAAGCAATATTTTCCCTACAATTACACAACAAATATTATTGTACGAGTTAGCGCCGTTCTCTCGTTAGCGCAAAATTACTTTTGATCACTTCAAGCCTCTCTATTTGGAGTTATCCTTAAGGTAGGAAATTGGAAGCACTTTTGTTTAGAATATGTACGAACAACAACTCATTTTAGCTGAGTTTTGACTATGTGTTAGTGTATTTCATCGAAACCCCGTATACCCATGTACGAGTACAGTGTTATCGTAAGGAGTTTCAGATATTTTGCCGTTAAAACGTTGTAGCAATCGCGAGGTATTGTAAAGAAAGAGGGAATCGGGATATAGAATATTGTACCAAAGCTGCTTCGGCAAATCTGTTGGTAATGGATCTAAATGTTGAGAGGTGAACAAATGTATTTGGTGTTGTCAGGGCAACCGGCTCTGCTGAGTATGGTTACACTGTAGTTCTGTAGTATTTGTATAGGCTAATAGCATTTAGTGTAGGCTAATAGGAATCCTATCTGACAAACCTTCTACCGAAGACTTCTTAAAACAACAAGTAAGAAAGGCCAGTTTTTGAGTAAGGTTTATTCCATTGGGCTTACTTGAAAAATAAATATTGTTTTGTAAATTCCAATTTATTTCCAAGTTTATACAGTCTAAAAACATAGTTTCTATTTGAGTTAGCATAAAAAGGTGTCTAAAACTAAACTTCTTTTTGTTATTTTGAAGACTCTACCTTGAACGATTAGTTGTAATTTACATAATAGACCAAAGTTGATTAAAAAAATAAGATAAAAACAAGTTATTTCCAATAGAACAGAATACAGACACTAAAAAGTATTTAGATTTAGTCTTATTTTACACTAAAATCGTTGAAAGAAATTGACATTTTCAAAACAAGCTACGCAATAAGTTTCATATCGACAAGGAAAAATGATGTTACTTATTAACAGTACACCAACGGTGAATAAGTTTTTTATAGAGTTCAAACCGCCTTTTGTTCAAAAATAAACATACTGGTTTCGTAAACAGAAACATTCCTAATAGTTTTAAACCGTCCTATACTTTAGTTTTTGTTTGGGTTAAAAGTGCTTGGAACCGAACTAATAAACTAATTTGCATAGGGGTTTCTAAACTACTGCAGAAAATAAATAAGTACCTTGGGCAACAATAGCTACAGTTTTGCGTGTCTTGAGCTTCTATTCTACACAGGAACCCGTGTATTAGCGAAATCAGACTCATTAAAAGGGGCAAAGTTTAGTAGGGAGTTGTAATTTCGTTAATTAGAAAGTTGTGTAGGTAGAACGTGGAACGTGCTCCGACGTGTTTTAGCTTCTATCGACAAACTACTAAAGTTGTAATCCCCAAGTATGACATAATGTTCACCCTTGTTGAGCGCGCGTCAGGGAACTTTGTTATCAAAGTAAACACAATGTTTGCTTAACAAATCCTGTATGCGAAGCCGGCTGAAACCCAACTTGCCACTTAGACCTGAGTACAGAGTACAGAGTACCGGTAGGTTTGTGTCTGTAGAGTGTAGAGTGTCCGTACTCTAGCAAACAAAACACACACTCACTCCCCGCACTCCACATTTCCCTTACAAATTCAACCCTCAGTGTAATAACTTTAACGTGACGTGTCCATTTGTAGTGCTTCAACTGCATGTAAATGATACACACTCCGAACCCAACTGTAGGTGTGTGGAATGTGGATTAATTGACATTACTAAGCTTGACTGTGCACTATAGTGAAATTTTATAAACTAATGTAGTTTTGGCGTAATGAAACAACTTTGTAATAGGTCACTTACTGTAACTAAAAACCAGACCTGTGTTAATTAATGCTCCGATAGTGTTTGTGTTGATAATCAATATTGCAAAATATTCGAACTAAATAAAACTTCAATCAGGTGTTTAATTTTACTTTAATAAGTTCTTGTTATAAAGCTCTTTTTATTAGAAATGAAATATTTGTTAAATTACCACATACCCTTATAATGATGTCATATGTAATCTCAAAACATACGGGAAGATGATACATCAGTTTTCCTATTCTGCTTAGACTTCTTGTCTTATCAAAATAAACCATATTTATACAGGATGTTTTTTTAAAACGCAACCCAATGTTTAAACTATAGTAAGTCATTTTTTACGAACGCTATATGGTCATAAATAATTGTATCATTGGTTTGTTCAGTTCAATATCTATCAGATGGTATGTATTGTTGCAGTAGTATAGGGGTTTTGGTTTCATAATTTGATGTTATTGTAAAATAAACGCAATCATGGTTGTTAGCAAAGATCAAAGAGTGCTTATTATTGAAGAATACTTAAGAGCAAGATATTTTTGTCAAGAGGCGTTTGAGATTAGGTATTTTCAGGCAGATTCAGGGAGATTAGGTGTATCATTAGGTTTTCAGGCATGATACGGCTATTTGATTTTGTTGTTTCAAAATGTTTAAACATTTTTAGGAGAATTTTCCAAACTAACCCTAACATCCTCCATCACTTCCTCATTCAGTACAGTCCGCATCCTGTTATGTTTCCTGTTCCCTGCACAACCTGTTTTGTTAAACCTTTTTAAAAAATCTGTGAATTTTGTATTTATTTGAAAAACTAACACCTGTAAACTTGATCACAAACGCCTTTTGATAAAAAAGAATTATCCTGTGCTTAAGTATTCTTTAACAATAAGCACTCTTTGATCTTTGCTAAAAACCATGATTGCGTTTATTTTACAACAACATCAAATTATGAAACCAAAACCACTATATTACTGCAACAATACATACCATCTGATCGATATTGAACTGAACAAACCAATGATACAATTTATGACCATATAGCGTTCGTAAAAAATGACTTACTATAGTTTAAACATTGGGTTGCGTTTAAAAAATAACCTGTATTTCATTATTTTAAAACATACGATTATTTAAACGGTTTGAACATATTTCTATTTGACACATATATTGAAAAGGAAAGCGAAAAACTTAATTTTAAGTTTCTTAATGATTAAGCATTGAGGTTAGACTATGAAGATATTGAGCCTTCTTTGGATTCCGAAATTGCATGTTTAGAAATTTTAGTTGCGTAATAAAACAACAAAACGGATTTCAGTTGACGGGTAAAACCACCAAACTCACTAAATCATTGCATTATGATTTAAACAAAGTTTTAGTTGAAATAATTTGTTTCAAACCGTTTGAAATACGAGTACAAGTTAAGTGTTTCTTGGAAAGGCTGAGCTATGGAATAGAGATGTAACTCCATGTAGCAAGCACAATGTCTTTATAGATTTTATCTAATACAGCGAAGAGCTATTCGTTCGTATTACAGCAAAATGAATCCGTAACACTCGCAAAGTCACCCTCTTCACGCATTCTTCACTCTTCACACCTCACTCTTCACACCTCCCTTTCTTCACACTTCACTCTCCACTAGTCACTCTTCCCTCTTCACACCTCACTCTTCACACCTCACTCTTCACTTCACTCTCCACTATTCACTCTTCACACTTCACTCTTAAATATATGTGGTTACAGGTAATACGTATTAACAAAACACAAATTTAAAATTAGTAATGATACGTTTTTGTGCCGAACCTTTATCACGTTTAATTTTAGTAAGTTGTACCCTTTGACTTCACATGATAGAAATTCGTTAAAAAATCAACAAGCGCCTTTATTAAACATAAGTATTAGTTATCCTTCCTATAAATATAGATTTTAGATGTCAACCCACCTTAAAATGTAATTTTAGACATAAAATTAGTTACGTGTTTTAGAATAGAAAATGCAAAAATTATTATAAGTTCAAATCCTCAACTCTGTAAAGATTAATTTTATGTTCAATTTTGTACCTGTCTTGGGGGCAGAGAGGACCATTGGTCCTATCCAAGTCAGGTAAAAAACGCATTGTCAAATTGCCACTCTTCACTCTTCACCCCTCACTCTTCACACTTACTCCATTTTACTCCGAACTCGCTATCTTGAAGTTGAATGAACTTCGCAAGTTACATATAATCCAGTTGTTGCATTCTTTAGTTAATAAAAAGGAGCCTGTCTTTTTGTCCGAACGTTTCAAGTTCATTTCTGAGATCAGTGCTAGGGAAACTCGTAGAGAGGAATCCCTATTGTCTGTCCCATCACACCGCACAGCTCTCTACAATAAATCTTTCACAGTCACCGCATGCCGCTTCTGGAATTCACTCCCCGACAGCATCAAAAGTATGAGTCCCGCTTCGGGTGGAAGTCAGGACTCTTCGGCGGAGTTTGTGGGGGTAGCTTGTGGGCGCGGACGGTGACCTGGAACTGCGAGTGATGTATGAATGTTGTTTGATTGCACGAGTGATTGTAGGGAAATTGCATTATGTTTTTGTAAATCACAAGTTAATTTTTAATAGAAAGATGTACTATGATTTCAAGCATACATTCAAGATACATGCATATCTTTGTATCATTATTGTAATATGTAAATCAAATGTTTTATTTTAATTTAAAGATATAAGCTTTATTTATTTAAATCTGAAATAACAGTTATGTTTTTGTAAATATTTCAATTATGTGCGAGGTTAAGTGTAAAAGAGGGCTTGTTAGTCCTAACTTCGCCTAATAAAGCCATTTTTCATTTCATTTTCATTTCACACTTCATCCTTTTCTCACTTATTCACTCTTCACTCTTCACTCTGCACTTTCACGCTTCACTTTTCACTCTTAACTCTTCACTCTTCACATTCTTACTTACGGGCCACTGTCTTACTTTACATAGTCGAACACAGAATCTTTGTAACTGGTGCAGCTCTAGGTCCACACAGTTGTTTCACACATGACAATAAATATTTCGGCTATGTAGCGCCTCGTTTAAAACATTGGGCCTGGAGATAAACCCATAGTAAAACAGTAGACTTAAAAATTTTTGTTAGTTTGAAAGTTCATAATAGTGGTGGAGAGCAATTTAGTAAAAGAAAAAACGGACTTTTCCTGCCACTTCCGGAGAAAAAAGTATTAATAAGTTCCGGAGGAGTAGTTTTTCTCCGGAAGTGGCAGGAAAAGTCGTTTTTCTTTTACTAAATACTTTTATTTGTGAACGTAAATCCTATTTAAGATTGAACTGAGCAAATATCGTAACAAATAATCGCAGAACGAATAGTGGACAAAATAGATAAATGTACAGAACGTTAAGTTAGGAATACTCGTATTATTAAAAGAGCAGTAACTTAAGTTTACTTTAAAACATGAAATAATCTAGCTAAGACTTATTTTGTTATGAAAACACACTGCAAAAATAATCAACTTGTATTTTGTAAAATGTGTTTACTTCTTCTATACAAAAGCAATTCTATTCAGGACGTTAATTTAGTCTTCGGCGCAATATTACAACGTCTGGCCGTTGTAACAATTTTAATTATATCCTATTGAAGAATAAATAAACCCCCAGTTAATTGACTTGAACACACGCTTACTGTTCCAAGGTTTTAAGATTTTGAAGTTTTCCAATTTAATTGAAACGCGACATTTAAATACGTCAACATCTAAACCAGGAAAAGTTCCAAAGTACTGCTAACACGAATGACTGATTTCCAAGCTAAAAGAAGTTGCTGAAGTACTGAACAAGCTGTCAGGACCTGTCACGGTCTCGAGAAGTAGTTTGACTAAGTTCAATTTACGTATTCAGAGATTTAACGCTAACACTTTTTAAGAAGGCCAAAATATAATGTTTTGAACACAAATTAATTAAACTATTTAGAAATAAAAGAAATTACGTGCTTTTTAGTAAACGACATCAATGCCATCATAACATTCGTTTTTCAACACTGATTTTAGATACTGTGTTAGTGGGACTTTCATATTAACTCCAAAGACATATTGGTATTTCAGACTATAAAAAGAGTCATAGTTCATCTAGTAATAACATTTTGTCAGTGTGTCCTTAAGTGAAGCCCCTTGATACGAGCTAAGTTTGAAGTACGAGGCGTAGCGGAGGATGTTAATTGAACTGCCATTAAAGAGACACTTCCAGGACGAGTGATGATCGGTAATTTGTGTCATAATGCAAATAATAGTGAAAAGTACATGTTAACTTTAAGTGTTCACAAAGATTGTTCACCGTATTTCAAACTCGATATTCTGGTTTATATTGTTTAGAAGAAACAACTGGATTACTATTAGATAAGATTAAAAATAAATTGATGATGATTATTATTATTCCCATGGACACCATCCTAAGTCGAAAGCAATGGTTGAAAATGGGAAACACAAACAATTATTGTAACATCAACCATTTTCAAAATTACTTAGCTGGAAACGTATGAAAATATTTGTTTATTAGTATGCGAAAGATAATCATAAAAAGGGATACTTTTATTATGTATACACATTATATAGTGTTGGAAAAACATAGTACCCTTTTACAATTTGGTTTTACTGTGCGACCGGTTTCGGTTCTTGCCCATTTTCCTAGCAGCTATACAAGTATTGAAATATACAAATATTTACATATTTTTTACAAATGACTAGTTCATTTGTAAGCTAAACAACCTGTAAAGCTGAGAGTAATTTATAAAGCTGAAGAGATCCATATAGACTTGAAAAGATTATATGGTTCAATAAAAGAAAATTAAATAATTAAACCAGGTATTCGCCATTTTATAGTTTTCACTATTATATATCTTCCCACACTACATTGATGTGACAAACATAGATATTTTATCTAAGTAAGAGCATTGGAAAAGAACTAAGCAGGATCTAACTTATCATTGTAACGGTGGCTATTTTATATGGCGTTACACCTGAAATAGCGAATAAACGGTGAGTTTACGATAAAATGTAAAGAATAACGTTTTGTAGTGAAATACATTAAGGTCGTAAAAATCAATTGGGAAACCACGAAGCTTAAGGGGAACCTCTGACTGAAAACAGACAACTTTCCACCTTATTATCTTGATGTTTGCCACGGTTTTCACTGTTACTTTGTTGACTCTTAATCGATCTTTTTGACCTTGGTGTCAATAGATAGGTAATAAAATCCGCTACAAAACGGTATACTTTATATGTTATCGTAAAACTCACAGTTTATTCGCTATTTAAGGTGTAACGCCAAAAATGCCCTAAAACTACCATAAAATATCCACCGTTTTACAATGATAAGTTAGATCATCCTGGTAATTTTGTCCATAAATGGTCTTCCTTAGATAAAAATTTATGCTAAGTTTGAGTCAAATCCGATACATGGTGTGGGAGATAATTAGTGAACAATATAAAATGGCAAATACCTGGTCAACTAAGCGTTTTTGGAAAACATTTTATTCTTAATTTTCTTTTTATTTTGACCCATATAACATTTTCCTAGAGTCTGGCACTTTACTTATGGGACACCCTGTATATATAAAACAACTGCATAGTGATTATTACGTCTTAATGCAGTAATCTTTATCGAAACTTGGATTTCTGTACTATTGTGAGACGTGTTTAGTATTTATCCTGGGTTGTCTTTATTGTGGGTGTAAATTTGTAGATCCTCCTTACAGTTTAATATTTGACCTTTTCTTTCTATTTCTAAAATGTTCAAATTGTCAAATGTTCAAATTGTCTTTCAATCCTTTATATTGGTTGTTTGTATTCAAAATGTGTTCTGCAAAATTTGATTTTATGGAAGTATTATTATTCGATTTGATGGCCTGTAAATGTTCTCTAATTCTTGAACAAAAACCTCTTCCTGTCTGGCCAACGTAAAGGTTGTCGCAATCTGAACATGTTACTTTATAAACTCCTGATTGGTCATATTTATTCAATTTATTCGGATTCATGTTGGTTAGTTGTTTATCAATCGAAATGCGTTGTTTTGGGTTCTATAGCTTAGTCGGAATTTTGGATTTATAAATGTTATACTAAAATCTCGCTATGATTCTTCGCTACGCTCACAGCCTCGCCTCAGCCTTCCGCCTCAGGCTCACGCGTTCCTTTACTGCAAGTTGTATTAAATATCGTTAAGGTAAAACGTTTTTCAAAATTTTGAACTACTCATAATGTTTCTATAGCGAAAAATCACTAATTTTTGGTAGATTGATACCATCAAAATACAAATTTGCTTAAAATGTCATCAAAATCTGATGAAATTTACTGTTTTTAGATCAGTAAAACTCTTTCCCAAAAGAGTTCTTCCGGTAGCCTGATTTTGCTGGTTAAGAAACTTGACCGAGATATTTACAAAAGGAACATTTCCACCGAATTTGATTAAAATCGGACAAAAAATGCGATATGTAGAGAGTACACACATATATACATATGTGTATAAAGTCTTATAAAAATGTTCAAAATGTGTTTTGGGGTCCAGGATTGGTGCTCATTTCACCGTCCCGAAACTGGGTCTTACCATGCTGACGGCATGGATATCTCATTTTTCCAAAGGAAATTCGGGAATAACGCCCAACAAGAAACTCTAGAACAAAAGCTCTTTAACGCTAAGAAAGGAATGGTTAACTATTTACGTATTCAAACTTCATAATCAACTCCCTGCGAAACATTTCAAGGAAACCATAACTTTTGTTTTTCACTTGGCCAAGTACAACTATTGCAATGTTTTCCGTGGTGTTTTCCTTTCGTGTGTTGTGTATTATTAATTTAAATATTTATTTTCTTGACGACCTTTACGGCGATTATTTGTTACATCTACGTCTTTTTGTGCCTGATGATGACCCTGATAGTTTGATTTATATTTAATACGCATGGATATTTTTCTATAAGCTGCATGTTTTTGTAAGTTATACCGGTTCTTCTTTTTCAACTAGTGTTAATGTAGTTCGCAACTAAACCTTGCATGGTTTGACTTTATTATACAGGGTTATTCAAAAAGAATGTCCTACTTTCATTCTTCTATAACTTTTATAGTATGAGTGCTTCATGAATAATTTACAGATGGTTGAAAAGAAGAAGTTTCAAAGTTTTGTTTACATATACTGAGAGGTAATTTACGCTATTAATTACCAACAAGATGGCTGCCCATTCAACACAAGATATTTTGCGTTCTTGAATTTTTAAAAAGGCAGTCAGTTTAGTTCAGCGAGAGTTTCGTCGTAGATTTGTGGTTTCCTTGGCAATTTCTTTTGTTTGGTTATGTAAGGGTGAAGGTTTACGTACGCACTCTGACAGCTAATCTATATGACTTGCGGAACCGTATCAGAACTGCAGTCAATTCCATGAATCATTGATTAACTTCGCGATCTACCGGAAAAGCGTTAGATTTTTGCCGAGCAGCCAGGGGAGGACATGGTGAGCTTTTTAGATGTGTACCAAGGAAGACAAACTTTGAAATGTGCTCTTTTTACTAGTATTTCTAGTATTTAATTTATGCATATCTGAGTAATAATTAATAAAGGAGAGTTGTTTGAAAGTAGGACATTATTTTTGAATAACCCTGTATTATTGCATGGCTTGAATTTTAATTTGTATGATTTGTATATATTGACATAACCTATTGTACTTGTGTATTTAACGGCCAAATAAATGACTTATTGTCGCGACCCAGCAACGTATAGGATTACTACGACGGACTTCTAAAGGCAATTCACTCTATAATATATTCTTCACAATGTAATTCCTATTGTTGCAATGTTTCAGGATTATTCTTCTCTGTGAATAATGAAGATCTAGTAGAACTGGTAAGTTATCCTTTCAATAGTTAATTACCGGTCGGTTATTTAATTAATCAGTAGATTGCTCTAAATACATAATGTGATTGCAAAACTTGTTAAAACTGTTTTGCACATGGGTTTGGACCGCTTTCCTTGAAAGCGTTTTCTGATGCCCACAAACCCTAGGTTAAGTCTCTAATAAAAATGCCGTTGACGTAAACAGTAAAAAAATATAACAAATAATCTTGAACTTGTGAGCATAGTTTTAAGACACTAAACTCTGCCGTAGACATGGAGAATGGAGAAAGCTACATGCTTTGATCTTCGTTACCATTGATAAAACACCATTTCTAGACTATGTATCAAGTTGTGAACATGATAGAAGGGTGATACTACACAGCATGGTTTCTTCTACCTCTTTGTGGTTCATTTAAATTTGTTAAGATTAATTTTGTTCATAACAAAATTGAATTGCATTGCTCAACATACTTGGGAAAGGCTCTCTTGGCGGGAGCACCTAGCCAAGTTTTGTGCTCACGATAAAATATACTGCTGTTTAAAATATAAGCTCGTAGGTTTTAGCACTATAAGACAATTTAAGAATATGATTGTTTGTTTGAAGTTTCTTGTTCACGATGGTACAAGTTCCGAGGTTGAAATATTATTACAGACGGTTTTCACAGCATTTGAGTGAATGAAAAATACACATTTTATTTTGGCGCTTCGGGATCTGGAATCTGACCCCGACCTCAGGTGAAAAGTAACTTAAAACATAACACAACCCACCACGAATTAACATCATTTTTTATAACTTAGTTGAATTGTATAAAACCTAGCCTAGAAAACCATACATCATGTACAAACCATTAAATGAAATAAAAAATAACACACATGGAGAAATCGAGAACGTCTAAGGCCAGAATGGACCGTGGCCTGCCTGGCCAGCCACCAGACGGCTCCATAGACTGCCTTGGAGCAGCGGACGACCAACCACAACCGTGAATCAGACTGAACAATTGTAACAAAGAAGACAGAAATACCTGTTTATGCACAGCCAATGGAAGGAAACGTTTGATGAATGAATCAAGCTTTCTAGCAAAAGAGTTCAAATGACTGACAAAAATTTAGAAAATCTCTACATGATGAATCACGAAAACTTATTTAACCTAAGCTGAACGTTAGGTATGTGAATTATAGACAACTCATACATGTGTACACTCTAAATGGGAAAGAGTGAAAACCCCCTCCCAAAAGAGTGAAAATCAAACCGCTAATGAGAGTGGCTGGGTTTCGACACCCAAAAGAACGAATTTTCACTCTTTCTGAGTGGCCTTCACTCCTTCATTTTTAGAGTGTAGGATTTTAGAACAGGGCATTTACACAGTTAGGTTTTATGTAACCTGTATTGAGTTCTTGCCATGCTGTGAGTTTTTACGTTTACTTGCTATATTTCAACCTCAAGAATACGGTAAACATCCATTACAAGATCCTACCTTACGTTACATAGGCTAATAGTGATCATTGGTCAGAAAAATAAAACGGTATTTAAACGTTGAATAAAGGAAATACACGAACTTTTCCTATTAGTTTATTAAGTGTCATTTTAAAGCATTAAATACAACTAGTTTATAGTTAAGGAAAATGGAAATAGAAATAGATTGGATTAGGTTGCCATATTTCATGCAAAAGGATAGTTTTACACGCTCAAACGATAGTGAGCATGTACGGCTTTAGAAGCCAATTTACAGAATAATGCATTTACATTTTGCTATACTGTAGAGTGTGTATAGTGTGGAAAAAATTCTGGAAACGTTTCTGAACAGGAAGACGTAGACCAATAAATCCTTGCACCTCGTTTAAAATACAATTTTCTGATATTTTCATATTTCTTTAGCGCGTGGGGAACGTTCCGTCCAGGGGTTGGTATAACATCTTAAATGTAAGCCTATGTCAAGTTTGGTATCAAAATAAAGCTCTACTTAAGTAAAATTCAACGCCGCAAATTTAATTTCAAAAGGT
Source organism: Matsumurasca onukii (assembly GCA_018831715.1). NCBI lineage: Eukaryota > Metazoa > Arthropoda > Insecta > Hemiptera > Cicadellidae > Matsumurasca > Matsumurasca onukii. Next base: position 30,218,031 of record CM032064.1, read on the forward strand.
TGACTCTATCCAAAGTGATGGACGTTTTACTTTATGAAATAACTGAATTGTAAACATGGGGTATTAGAGCTTGCGGAGCTTTGCGGGATTTTATCCATAGTTCCCATTCAAATTTGTATTGCTCTTGCTGTTCAGAAATTAAGGTTTTCTTGCATTTGAGTGAAAGGTTTTTTGAAGTCTACATAATACAGTCCACTATTTACAATACAATCGCATTTTTGTAAAACATAAATGTTGGTTTTACTTAATAATTTAACCTTTCACTCAAATGCAAGAAAACCCTTAATTTCTGAACAGAAAGAGTAATACAAATTTGAATGGGAACTATGGATAAAATCCCGCAAAGCTCTGCAAGCTCTAATACCTCTGAGGTACTGCATTCCCAAAGTTTGGGTTTGTATTGAAAACATTTTCCAAAAGTAGTTTAAAATAAGAAATATTAAAACTAAAGCGAACTGAACAGGCCTCCTGCAATTGTCTTAATTGTTCAGTTACATTTTGAAGCTGATAACGTTTTTAATTTTTCGTTGAGTTTCATTGTTCTTGAGAACCATTTAAATTTGAACTTGCACTTACATAATAAAGTTACCAATAGTAACAGCTCCCTCAAATTGAATTCAACGAGCACTCAACGGTAATGCAAGTATAAATCTGACTTTGTCTTTTTGTCATAGTTCCTCCCTATAAATTATTTCTTTAAATACAATGAAAATTCAAATTCAATTTCAAAATATCTTTATTTCTGTAAAATACATACATAGAAAAATACATTTGTTTTTGCACAAGTTTAAAATAAATATACATTTGTACAATATTATTTACGCATAAAATAATCCTCACATAGGACAATTCCTAAAAATGACTTCCTACTACTTATGATTTTGACATTATTACCAATTGTTACTCCATACTAACACTATGTACCTCAACAAATTAATAATGCACAAGGATCTAACTCCTTATAGCTAAAACTACGGTAAAGTGGAATAAACACTATTATCAGTTCTTCACACATTTCTTATGCAATCATAACTAACTGCTCTCTCTAAGAGTTTTGCATCTGGCTTACATTGAAGTAATCTACTAGGTAAACAGAGAAATCCTTTCACTGTTAAAGCTTATTAACAGCAATTCACTATTGTTCTGGTTTCGTATTTGGTGTTTGCAATCCTGGCTTTAATTGTTCAACTGAAAGTTTCTATTAAATAAAAACTGCGTCAATATTTTACGTGAGTAACTGTATTATTGCCAGTTACGTTTTCAAACGTTTTCGTACTGCTCTAGAGAGGGGTTTGGTCCAAAAGTAAAGTTCTCTTTAGGAACCATTGCTTCGAGAGTTGAAGTGAACATTCCGAAAAGCGGCGGTGTCACTTGGGTTTTAAGTGCGTTCAACACCTTATCGATTCCTTAAGCTGAATGTTTTACTTGAAGGGTTTATGAAAGGCAGTAACGTAGCCTTGAACCAAACCAGCCTAGTCAGCCAGACACACTTTACACATTTAGTTATTATCGGGTAGAATTTGACTCGGGCAAATATTTTGATCCATGTATTCTGTATGGAAGAAGCTCATTGTTTGCTAATAACCGCCTAGTAACGTTGTACTTCTTGTAACCTTGTAACGCTAAAATAGTAGAGCCTATTACGATAAGAATGTAAAGAGCCTATTTCTCCAAGAAGTACACATTCGCTTAGGTCTAGACAAGGTTAACTCTGAATATCTTTGTGCAGGCCTAAGCCCGATATAAGAAGAGAAGGATGATTTAGATCCGTGACGTTAAATGTGTATGCTATAATGTACTTTTATCTTAGAAAAGTGATATGGTGGTTTTGACTATGGCGCAAATAAGTGGTAAAAACCATAGGCCTAAATGTTAATAATAAGTTTTTATAACCATTTCGTTCGTACATTTTGCACATTTTTAAATATGTAAACATCAACGACAATAACAGCTTATTAGCAAATTTCCATCGTACAAATGAAATATTCATGCCGTTACCATGGTGAAACCCATAAGGCGAACACGTTTTTCAAAACTTCATATACATAATGTCCCTACAAGTCGCATTTCCTTTTGTCCGAATTTCATGCAATTTGGTACAAATGTTCCTTGTGTAAAGTCTCGTCAAAATATAACTATGGGAATTTCCCTTTGAATTAGTCGTTTCAAACTGGCGGCCAAAAGTGTTACTGGCCGAAGCAAGGTTGTGGATGGAGCGAACAGCCTTGTAAACACCTGTGGTAATAAAGCACAAAACACTTAGGCCGAATGCCGAAGCGAGGCTGTGAGCAGAGCGAATCAGAGTTAAAATTGCTGAATTAAGGGGGCGTTCTACTAGCTTGAGAGAGCGTCGTTGCAAAAGTTTGCGCGAAATAAAATTGAGACGTTAGTATTAATGCTGTTTTGACAAAACAACTCCTAAATTGAAGAAAATGTCTTTTAGTTTTTCTGCAATTCGTGGTTGAAGTTAGAAAAAAATTTAGAGTTTATAAGACTTTATGTAAGAAGCTAAAAGTAGGTTTATCAAACATCTGAAAACAGGCAAACACAGATAAACTCTTTCTAATTTCATAAAAATTAATATATTTGAATTTAACGTTCAGAATAGGGCGTTATCTACTTTCTACGAAACCCTTGCAGGCGCTAGTTTTGACAGTTAGGCGGCATCAGTTGAAAGACGGTCCGTCGTTTAGCCAGTTGTTACGTGCGTGGTGTCTTGTCTTCCTTGGGCGCACGAATTCAGCCTTTCTCTGTGGTGACCCCTGAAGCGGACCCTTTAAGCAGCGAATTACTAATAAAATTCGCTTCACTCATGCCAGCGTCGCCTTAGTGGCTTGGTATTTGACTTATTGTGCGTTTAAGTTTTGAGTAACTGATTGCATTTGTTCATTTATGAGTTATGAATATTGTCAAAATTTGCTACCACAAACTGGATCGTATGGCGAAACATAGCGGTAACTAACTGGAGTTTGAGTGTTCAATTCGCCGACCAGTCGGATGATGTGTTCATTAATATGCAAATGATGTTCTGGTTGTTGCAACCCAGACACGTTCGATACAAACTCAACCAGTACTTGCATTTTAATTACATTAACCCACATAAGTCCCCCATAAACTATTGTTAGAACTTCGTTAAAATACATTGATTGCTTTACTCAACTACGTACGACATGACGAAACGTGCAGGTTTAAGGGATCGATAGTATTTACGAGTGTCAAGTTAAAAGTCAACCAATCACTTCCACTTTACAAGCTTGTGCGTAAGCGCAGGTTGCTATCATAAACTGCGAATGAAGGTAGAATATTTACTATATAATGTTATACACAACATAATTAAATATAATAGTCGGGCTTACGTAGTTTACTTAGTCGGGTCAGGTTTTCATTCAGTAAATTGACACGCAGATTACAAATTAATCAAAATACCTAAACACATTATCAATATGTTTTACGGATAGTTTTTTTATTGTATAATTATATACATTAATATATAAAGAAATGTATTTTTATTTTATTTCGAACAAGAGAAAAACATTGAAAACTGTGCAAAAGATTATTTTTCGGCAGAAAAAACTGTACTATAATTTCCATCCAATGTTTATATTATAACAATATTGTTATTCTACCATCCTTATGGAAATATCTCTTCCATCTTTTGATTATATTTGTATAACTTCACTGCACCGCACAATAAAGGCTATTGATTGTTGTGTTTTGAAAACTATTGAGCTTTCTTGCATTTTGTGCTAAGGTTTAGCTTTTTAGCGTTAACGTGGGCCTTTGTAAGAATTAGTAGCCAACATTGAACGGGCTGGGATACCGTTACGAACTTTACAAGTAGTTTATACGATAGCAATACTTTTACTAAAACTTCTTAGTAGAAATTGTTACCATGTATGGCTTTGAAAGATGAATCCTGCTGATGTACTTTCAACCCCTTCCGTGGTTCTTTGGGTTTACGGCCCATATAAATAACATATTTGAAGGCCCCAAATTCAATATCATGAGAACAGATCTAGTAACATCGTTTGATATTTTGAGCTTAAATTTAACTTATCACACAACGTTCGGAGGGAATTCAATAATACAAATAATTAGTTTGTGGACAACGAGATAAACTGGTAGGATTTTATTTAGTAAGCCACTACCCTCGAGCTGATATTGAAAATCGATGGGGTAATTACATCGATGGCACTCGCTAAAAGCATCAGGCTTCCCACCACCCCCACTCAAGCCCTCCGGCTCTCACCCCCATACAACATAGCTACCGTGCCTCCCCGCGACCCGCAGTAGGTCACTCCTCCACCCCTCACCTGTTGCGTTGCCACACACAGGGGTCACCACTCAACGAGTGCCACCTGACCCTAACCTTGGTTCCTTGCTTCGTTCCTCAGGTCAACACTCAAAACCTCCGGTTCTCATACCCCTCCCCCTACCATACACCATAGCTACCGTGCCTCCCCGCGACCCGAGAAAAAGAGATTACGGTACAAAAGGAAGTTTATTAATTTAACTGGTGATGTTTACTACTTTGAACATATCTCAAAGGATTAAATACTTAAAACTCATAATTACTGTTCTTTTATTAAACAAGAATTATAAGAAATTATGTGGGACTCTCGTATTTCAAAGAAGGGGAATATAAAATGGCTTTGAACAGAAAGCTTGACCCATATTTCAGATTTGAATAACCCCGTGTCTGAGACTTGTCAGGTGAACTTTATCAAGTTGATCGGTCACTCTTAAATAGCATTTACAAAGTTTGCGCTTTTATTCGTTTAAATTATAAATTCATAACCTACGCAGGTTTTTCTTAGTATTTAGCCGTTTTGTTTTAGCCATAGTTGAAGTAAAACGTAAGCATAAACTCACCTGTTTTTAAAATGTCCAAATTCAAAATCCTTTATTGTAAAAATAAAGTTAAAATAATTTGTCTAGATAAAAGCCTATTTCAGTGTCAGAAGTAAATGTTATTGTAAGTAATTATTTTCTAACATTCAGCGAAAACATGCCATATCCTTATATATGGAGAAAACGATGCTATTAATTATATTTGATTGATGTTTTTACTGAATATAGCTTTGACAGTGGAGTGATGAGCTCCGAAGTCACGCGCGATACCATTAATACATAAACAAGCTATATTTACCCGTGGGTCATAAATAAGTTAATTTATAAACATCTATTTAAAATGGTAGCTCTGCAGAGAGTACATATTGCCGATGACGTAATCCTCCTGATGGAAGCTGAAAGTAAAGATCTCCTAAGCTGAAGTGAATACATTTCAAACATATGTAAATTATCCGACTGTCTTGTGTTGAAGTTGTGAACAGAGTTTTTGACCGTGTAAGGTCGTGAGGTTGGGGGTTATCATTGTGAGAGGAGGTTATTATTACAGTGGTTCAATAAAACGAATTGGTTATGTATAGTAACAATGTAATATATTCTGGTAATATTTACAAATTGATAAATGTTGATTAGCCCATCAGCCTTCAATGGTTTTAATTAATTATTGGTAAAATTAATTAAGTAGTGGTTTATTGATAAATAAGTTAATTAGAAATGGAAACAATTTTGAATATCTACTATAATTTTTTTTACATAGGAAATCTGAATATTTTGATGAGATGTATAACTTAACCTAGAGCGCTCAGGTGGCGTGATGTGTCAGCTGATGGTATGATCGGCTGGTCTAATTGATTAATTCGTGGTAGAGCTGGTTCCAACGTTAGGAAGGTGTTACATTCCCCAGCTTGAGAGTCGAACTCACGTTTGTCGACAAGGAAGGATGTATTCTGGCAGTTCGTAGAAACGTGGAGGGTAGAGAGTTAGATGATGTAGAAGGGTGGTCTTGTCGAAGTTCATGAAGTTCGGCGTGGCGTGTGAGTCCTCTGCGATCAAGTCAGTCGGTACAGTTCTAGAAGTTCTCAAATTTCCTGAAGGGTTCGTAGAGAGTTATGTCGAGGAAGGATTGGGTTTATTGAGTCTGTAGTGTTGGTCTACAGTGAGAGGAAAGGTGGGTGAAGAAAATGAGCAGTTTAGAAAAGGAAGTTTAAAAAAGGTAGAAAGTTAAAGTGAAAAGTAACTCAAAGGAGGTAGGCCGTTGTATTTCAGTTTCGGTATAACTGACGTAATTTTGATGTGACCTGGGAATTCCCAGAAGAAAGTAAAATGGTGGCTAATGTCCAAATGATGGTGTAATGTAGATGTTGTAGTGAATGAAAATTTGAGGATGAAAAGCTATGACAGAGTTAAACAGAAGTGTTGTCGGTCCAACAGCTTTAGTGTCCTAAGCATAGTTGATATTTTCACAACAGTTCTCTGTTGACAGTTGAAGTACTGTATCTGTATCTGTGTATGTAGGCTATTACTAGTTGGTTTGAAACTCACAGTTCGCTACGTAGACCGAGGAGTGGAGGGTTTTAATCAGTTAGAGAGGTCGCGGCGAGACTAAGCTTGTTGCGCTGAATTATTTATTAATCACTACTAGAGCCCCAGCCTCTCCAGGTTAATTAATCTAATTCATCCCCCTAGGTTTAGTTTTCCAGCTTTATTTTATGAATTCTTCAATTAGATAATTAATCTTGCCAGTCCCTTTCCTATAATCTGTAACGAAGGTTAAATGTCAATTTGAATCATATTTTTGGATTAGGTCATGTAAAAGTAAAAATCAATAGTAAATAAACGCTGACTTGTGTTTTATGCTAATTTTGTTTTTAAATTAAAGAGTTCTTTAAAATACTGTAATAATTCTAGCAAGCCGTATTTAGCACAGTAAAAATCATACTAAGTTTATCTATACCGCCACAGATAATCTTTAAAACAAGTCTTGTACTGAGTGCCTATAGAAATGTGTAAAACCCTAAGATATTTTGTCTTGTTTATTATTATAAATTGACTATTTCTTGTCAACTTAATCAGAAAGAGTGACTCGGTAGGTTTGTTTGATCATACAAACTTTAAATCGGATATCTGGGTTACTAAACAAACAGGTTTCTGATTAGTTCTTTGTTTGTTTGCGTATTTTGTGGGATTGATAGTTGTACTGCCCCAAACATATTATTTTTGCTTTAATACAATGGATACTACAGTATTATTTTGTAGCTTATGGGTTTACTTAAGGTATCTGTTAGATCTATAAATTACACTCAAAAGTTATTTTTTAGCTAAACAGCCAACAGTATACTCGTAAAGCAAACATATTAGTAAAACCTTGCTTAGTAAAACGGTTTAATTTGAACTAGGTAATAAAGTTGCCACACAAATTGTATATACAATACAACATTAAGATGAAGTATTAAGCTTGTAAGAGTTACTTTTACAAACACCCTGTGTATATTAGTTATCTTTGATTGATGTTTACTTTATTGAATATAGCTTTAACAGAATTTTGACAATCTTTTCAAAGCCCTGTATAGTGTATAGTTTACATTTATATAAAGAATAAACCTTTAAGACTGGTTATTATATTTAATATACTGTACATATGGTATGTACTATGATAAAATGTACTATCCAAGCACTCATTTAAAGTGATTTAAATATTACATTGGCTTTTCAGCCCTCAACTTCTAACAATATAAAATCTCTTTTCCTCGTTCATATCAGTGTTAAAAAACAGTTTGTTTTATGTTAGTGTAAAAAGTGTAACCTTGTTTTTCAACGATTTCCAACACTAAAATTGAGCTTGAGAAGCTGGATTGGAAAAGTTAGCTTATTAAAGGCAAGACAACGTTATGAACTTAGGATGATTAAGGTATACTGTATATTGAGCACCGCCAAACTCTTAAGAGGTTTATTCACTCGCGGCTCGTTTTTCTAAGGCTAGCTTTTCAGAATTCTTCGTTAGACCAAAGATAGTGTCATGATAAGTAGATTGCGCATATATGTCGAATGGCTGAGGCAGGAAAATCAACACTGCGGCATCCCAAGCACAGATAGCGCTGCGAGGGAATTCTCTTAAGAGTCTTAAGTCACTTACCCATGCGGAAGATCCTTCGTCCTAAAATCGCACGATTTGGTCAACCGAAGAGGGACACAGGGTACGGTGCCGAAAGCGGAGAAAGACGGTGAGAGACGCAGCGCTATCTGTGCTCGGGCTGCCGAACTATGTTGATTTTTCGCCTCAGCCATTCAGCATACATGCGTAATCTATTTATCATAAAATTATCTTTCGTTAAATAAAGTCACTAAATAAACATTCACTAAATAGCTGTTTCCATGCAAGCAGGAGAAAACGTTAACAATAATTTTGCTGGCTAAAGTTTAAATTGCAAGAGCGTTAATCACTTTAATGTTTTGTTTATTTGTAACTTGCTAATAGGTTGACCGAGCTTAAGCGAAGGTCTCTATTTCAACTTAACCACTTGGCATTTCGTCTGCCCGTCTGACGCTATTCACTCACAAAATCTTCTTCATAGCTCCTTTCCTATAACTATTATTTGGTAGGAATGGTCGATGAGTATATCAAAAAGGGTAGTATTTTATCTCGTCCAATTTATTTTCTAAGTTGTATGTTGCTACTTATTAAGCTCAAATAGGTTAGAAAACTTATTTAAGCACTTACGTTAGAGTTCCATTTACAAAACAGTCAACACAGTTTATTTGTTTTGTGTACCATTAAAAAGGTATATTTATTTATTAATTCATTTAACGGTCTAAGCCAATACATGTATATAATAGTTTAAACACAAACTGTTCGAAATACAAAAGATCCATAAAATGGTTGGTTATTAATAAAGGGTGCTATATAAATAAAAGTATCTAAAGAAATATCTTACAATTAACATAAGGTAACTTGAGTGAATATGGTCACAAAGAGTTCATGGAAGCAGTTATAAATACTTAAAGGAAGCTAGAAAAAACATTGATATAACACTATGAATGTAATATGTAAATATATTATTATAAATAATAAATATGATGAAATTATATTATTTACAATGAAAACAGTAATAATCTATGAAAAATAATAATGAGGTTTTCAGATCTAGATAACAAATACATTCAATAGAACTAATAACATTGATAGACTATGTATTGAATAAACAGAACAATTAAGAAAAATAATTATAATAAAAATAAAGTAGTAATAAGTATTAAGTAGTTATAGTATATAAATAATATACTATAGTTTCAGAGGTATTTTTTGACATCGGTAAAAATAATTAACCAAATATGGACAGGCTCAAGATACGTAATGTTATAAATTAAGAATAGTATTTATTTAAGTTTGTTAATATTAAAAGTCAGCTGTTAGTTAAATATAATGGTCGGGCGTGGGCTGACCAATGGGGGCGTACGTGCGGCATGACGTCACGCATGACGTCAGTGACGGAAGACAGGCCAACCGACGCGATCGCGATTCCACGCTATGAACTCGGTAAGTCAGCTAGTCTTCCGTTCCAGTTCATTTCTAGTGTCGGGATATAAAACGTAGTATGATCATGGTGTTAGGCGACAATGTTTTTTCACATGTTCGTTGTGTCTCTATTGTTTGAGCATAAATATGTACAGTTCTTCATTGGTTTGCCTTTAACCTTTGACCCATCATATTTCATTCTGCTTTGGCCAGTCAGTTACTCGCTCACAAATCATGTTAACGTCATCTTGCTTTCCCATTGGTTGAGCATAAACAGGTCACATGTGTCATTTTATGCTGCTCATCTATGACCTTACAGTATATATTTTATTTTGCTTCGGCTAATACTTGCTTTTCACTAATCATGTTCACACATTAACTGTCCCTTTATTTGGTGAACATCGAGAGGTAACTTTTGCTAGTCATCTTCTTCAACTTGGAGCAATCATAGGTTTAAAAAATATTTTATTTTGATTATAAAATGTTATTGATCGTCAATGTTTTGTTTAGTAGCTTAAGTTCCATAAGACACCAAAGTTCCTATCAAACAGACGATTAAGTTATTTGCTAGCTCACTGATTTTGACTAGCCCTTCGCCAGACAGTGTGTTGAAGGTGGCATTAAAGCACTTTTTGTCACCAATTGAAAAGCTAAACGTCCTACGTTGAAGTCCTATCTGAGCAAGCCAATTTTTCACTACCCTATTTCATGTTGCATACGAATAATTTCGATTCCTCTTACGAAATGGTTTGGAAAGTAGACATGTTTTCGGAATGTAGAAGCAAGATATTATTAACATTTAAAATTTTAGCAATATCTGTACAATTATCTTTTTTAGGGCTTCAAATCGTCTGAAAGTGTGTTTTAAAACATTCAATTAGTTCTGAAATTAGTTTCGTCCAAGCAACCTCTCCACAAGGAAAATCTGACTTGATTGGCACAAAGTGTCAGCATGCTGCATGGCTCAATGGTTCATGCTGCTTTCAACCATCTCTTGCTTGCTCCAATACATTTCATATGTTACTAGTATCCCTATTAGTTCAGTGTAAACAGGCTACACTTGATAATTGGACGATGTTCATGTTTGACCAATGTTCATATTTCATTCTGCTTTGACAATTCAAATTGGCTTGCTCACGAATTATGTTCATATATTCTTTGTCTTCCAATTGGCTGACTATAAACAGGTCGTATTTGTTATTGGATGCTGCAATATTTGACAAGTTTTTCTCACTATTTCTAGCTAAAACAGAAACTGGTTTATTCAGAGGTTTTTCAAAAAATAGTTTAGACTTATCTTAGGAGGGAGCTTTTAGCATTTCATGTAAGTTTAAAGGCCATAGAGGCTTTATATTCCACTATCTGAGAGTAACCTCACTTCGAATCGGGACTTTGTTAACATAGCTGTGTGTATATTTTAGGAAAATTGCAAATTTGAAATAAACAAAAAAATAGTTTCCTATACAGGGTGTCCCATAAGTAAAGTGCCAGACTCTTAAAAAGGTTACATAGGTCAAAATAATGAGAAAATCAAGAGTACAATTTTTGCCAAAAATGCTTAGTTAACCAGATATTTGCCATTTTATTTTTTTCAATAATTATTTATTATCTCACACCATTTATCGGATTTGACACAAACTTGACATAGATGTGTACCTAAGTAAGACCATTTATGGAAAAACTTAACCAGGATGAACTAACCTATAGTAAATAAATAAATACATTTATTTCTCAATAGGCACATATTTATACATTTATGCATACTTTCATACAAGGTATATACATTAGAATTAAATTAGAAAATAAAACTTACATAGGAGAGTAATTTTAAAACGGTGGTTATTGGCGTTACACCTTAAATATCGAATAAACGGTGAGTGTAAAGATAAATGTTAAGATCACGGTTTTGTAGTGAATTTAATTACCTATCTATTGACACCAAGGTCATACAAATCTATTGGGAAACAACGAAGCTTTAGGGGAAACTCTGGATGAAAACAGACAACTTTCCACCTTATTATCTTGACGTTTGCCACGGTTTCTACCGTAACTTTGTTGATTCTAAATCGATTTTTTTGACTTTGGTGTCAATAGATAGGTAGAATTCTCTACAAAACGGTATCCTTTACGTTTTATCGTAAAACTCACAGTTTATTCGCTATTTAAGGTGTAACTAAAAGAAAAATCCCTAAAAATACCATAAAATGGCCACCGTTTGAAAATGATAAGTTAGATCATGCTGGTAATTTTTTCCATAAATGGTCTTACTTAGATACAAATTTATGCTAAGTTTAAGTCAAATCCAATTAGTTGTGTGGGAGATAGTAAATAATTTGTGACAAATATAAAATGGCAAATATCTGGTTAACTAAGAGTTTTCAGAAAACAATTTATTCTTAATTTTCTCTTTATTTTGACCCATATAACCTATTCCTAGAGTCTGGCACTTTACTTATGTGACACCCTATATATTCTTAGAAAACCCATTTAGTTTGCCTGTTATTTCACTATCTTCTCCTTACAGGTGTTGGCTACCTTGTGAGAGTCATAGTTACTTCTGCAATTCCGGCCGTTTTTAGAGCCCACCTTGGTTTTTTGCAATTTATTTTGAGGATGTTATATGGAATTCAAATGTACTCGTAGCTAAAGACACCCTGCGTGATTAGCTTAACCCGCCAACAAAGTTTTATTGCCATAATTTCAGCCGATTTTGACTTATAAGTGGTCCAAAATGCCTAGAAAACATTTTCAGAGTCCACTTTGGTCCTTTACCATTTATTTTGTGGCTGTTGTATGGATATGAAATATAGCTTAAGGCACACTGCGTAAAGAGCTTAACCCTAAACAAAGTTAACAAAATTAAAACCCTTCATTGCTTTCGTGTACAGTAATGAAATGTCCAAAGTTTCATGCCCAGCCGTGTACTATTTGCGTGCTTTGTGATATAATCGTAGATGGAGCTTACACAGGGCTATAAAAGTAGTTAAGTTACTAGTCTTATCTAAATTAAATTATCTACAAAACTATTTCCATACAATAATTTAAGTCTTAAAAAAATGTTCTGAGAATTTTACGCAAACACTGTTTTACTTAGAAATAAGCACACTATTTTTGCAATGTTGAGAACTTTAATTCGTGGGTTGTTATAATCTTTATTGACTTTAAACAAGTGTTGGGGTCGGTGCTGCTATTCCTATGATAATATTGCTTCAGCAGCACCAACTCCAACATTTTTTAAAAGTGAATAAAGATTTTCAACTCAAAAATTTGTCATAACATGGCAAATAGTGTGCGTATATGTTGGTATTCTAATAATAATTGACAACTTAATATTTACAATACTGTTTATCTTGAAATGAGTATAGCTGTAATATATTCCTGTAACGTAATGGACAAATTATTGCTTGCACGCTGTAAAACATTAGAAACGCATTTGTTACGCATGTTAATGTAGCACGTAAAGCAATACATAACTGCAACACCCAATAATTATCTCATACTTTTTAGAGATTTGAATGTCGACTAGTTTTTGGAGTGGTTTCATTTTTTTAGGTTTTTTATCAGTTCGGTTGATTTGGTAAGTATGTACGGGGCAAGTTAAAAACAGATTTTAAGTTAATTTTAAACTGAAACTAGAGAATAAAAACTTAATCAAAATGTTGAAATTGTAAGTTTTATGATCCTGAATTTAAAACCGTAATCGGCTACAAATAGAGAATTGGGAACTCATTGCGCAATCATGGTTTACGTGACAATCCCAAATTAACCCTCGGTCGAGTATTGAGTATACATTTCTTAATTTTCTTTTCTTTGTAGTTGGTGGATTACAAATTGTGTACACTATATATTTTATTCCTTAGGCGAAACATAAATAAGTATAGTTCTCATCTGTTACAGTAGTACGATAGTACTCACCTTACATAGTTCTAAGAAAAATAAGGCCCCTAGGACAATTTTTTTCGAATTTGGAGTTCCATTATAATATTACACACATGTAAAGAAAGAGCTCAGGAGCATACAAATAAACTAACGATATCCTAAAAGTTACTTAAAAATATACAATGGAAATGTGCTGTCTGTATTCCAAACCGTTATTGTGTATGTCGAATACACTTGTTAAATCTCAGTATCGTCCAATGGAATTGTTAAATATTTATCTGAGATTGTCTTCCGCAAACAAAACTAAGTGAATTATTATTATTTTGTTTGATTTGTTTTGAGATTGAACGCGGAAATGTCGAATTGAGCTGTTGGGCTCAAGAAATGTCACGAGCTCAATTTACTGGATTAAAATTGCATAGAAACAGACAGTTGTGTCATCTACGTCCTGTCGTTCGTTTTTGGGTCAACAGAATTCTTTTAGATAAATGAAAGTAAGAGTTCTTCTTCCTGCACGTATACTATAGTTTTTTCTTCAAACTATAGTAAGTCGTTTTTTACGAGCGCTATATGGTCATTAATTGTATCATTGGTTTGTTCACTTCAATATCTATCAGGTGGTATGTATTGTTGCAGTAATATAGTGGTTTTGATTTCCTAATTTGATGTTATTGTAAAATAAACGCACTCATGGTTTTAGCAAAGATCAAAGCGCGCATATTGTTGAAGAATACTTCAGAGCAAGATAATTTATTTTGTCTAGAGGCGTTTGAGATCAAGCTTGCAGGCGTGAGTAGGCTATTTGCTTTTGTTGTTTCAAAATTCTTAAAGATTGTTTAGGAGAATTTTCTAAACTAATCCTAACATCCTTTATCTCTTTTTCATTCTGACTTCTGTTATGTTTTCTGTTCCCTACAGAACCTGTTTCGTAAAACCTTTTAACCAATCCGTGAATTTTAGATTTGTTTGGAATACTAACACCTGTAAACTTAACCCCAAACGTCTCTTGACACAACAAATTTAGCTTGTTCTTAAGTATTCTTCAATAATAAACACGCTTTGATCTTTGCTAAAACCATGATTGCGTTTGCTTTACAATCACATCAAATTAGGAAATCAATTCCACTATATTACTGCAACAACACATATTATCTGATAGATATTGAAAAGAACAAACCAATGGTACAATTTGTGACCATAAAGCGCTGGTAAAAATGACTGACTGTAGGTTGAAAATAGGGTTGCGCTAATCAAAAACCCCAGTGTATAAATATAAGTTTTACTTTTACATTTTATTAATATATATATATTATTAATATATATAAATATATAATTATTGAAGAAGAATGGGCAACAAATGAGAGCTGCGAGTGTATGTTTGAATGGGACCAAAATGTAGTGTGAATGTCAAAATTGTGTCGTAAAACTAGTCAACCTGACGTTTGCCTTGCGTGTAAAATGTTCTGCAAATAAACTATTCTGATTTGTCGTATCTCGGTGCAACTACAAAACAATTTAACAATAATTCAATCTTGCACACTGGCCTAACAATTCTGTTCTCCCCGGACTAATGGATTTATACGTGAAGTTTGTCATAACGGTATCGAAACATCGAAAAAAGACATTCAGAGACTGATTAAAAGGAGAATCATGCTAAACTTCAAGATCCTATCTCGGCATCGCAAGAAACCAGTCGTCATAGATTCAACTAAACGTCTGAATATGCGCTATAGATGACTTTCCTTTAACAACTTCTGGTCAAATTTCGCCCCAAAGGTACGCCAAAGGTATAAAATCACTTTCGCTCTAATTTTAAAGTCTATTGACAAATTGAGCTACTATAAGAGGGTAGAACGTCCCAGGGCAAATGAACAAATTTTATGCATCCAACATAAGGGTCAACTTGGACGTTTTCCTCTACCCTTGCGTCATGAGGAAAAGTGTCACTTTCCTTACTATGAGACATTGCATTTTGAAGTGGAGAAGATTTTATAGAACATTATTGAGATATCGTAAAACCAACCGATTGACAAGAATAGAGAGCTATATGGGAACATTTTAACAAATTTTGTGTCATGAAAGAAATTATTGAAAGATATCGTTGAGCAGGGAAAAACTAAATTTCAGTCATAGTGAGTACCGAATTCCATGCATAACATGTAAACATTTACGCAAAGAATGATATGTTTAATAATTTATAAATGCTGGTTGTCAAATTGGTTACCTGATACGATTTTATAATATCAGTATTTTCCAAACTCCTTGTTGTTTGGAGGTCTCAACGCAGAGCCTTAACAAAGCCTCACAAATATTTGGTTTTTTGAAATGTTTAATTTTTGTATATCGTTCATAGGGTGTAATTATTTAAAAAGAACTTTACGATGTATTTAATCAATTGAGCTGGCGCTCGAGGCATCGCCTGTCCTGATAAAACCGAGATCGCAGTTCAGTGACGCCGTGTGTTGTCAAGAACTAATCTTAACACAGCAGTAATGTATACACTATGTACAAATAATCGGGCTCAGAGAGAGTTGAAATACTCTGATCAATAATCACTGATGAAGCGAGGCCAATGAAATAAAAGCTCCCCTCCCCCGCGACTTGGCGCTGAGTGGAGCGTACAAACACCGTGCTGCATAACAATACTTCATTACACGGCGGCGGCACCGGCTCTGCCTCGTGCAACCCCCAGACATTATCACTCATCACTATACTATAAACCCCCTCAGCACTCAGCACTCAGCAACGCGCTGAGTGGAGCGTACAAACACCGTGCTGCATAACAATACTTCATTACACGGCGGCGGCACCGGCTCTGCCTCGTGCAACCCCCAGACATTATCACTCATCACTATACTATAAACCCCTCAGCACTCAGCACTCAGCAACGCGCTGAGTGGAGCGTACAAACACCGTGCTGCATAACAATACTTCATTACACGGCGGCGGCACCGGCTCTGCCTCGTGCAACCCCAGACATTATCACTCATCACTATACTATAAACCCCCAGCACTCAGCACTCAGCAACGCGCTGAGTGGAGCGATACAAACACCGTGCTGCATAACAATACTTCATTACACGGGCGGCACCGGCTCTGCTCGTGCAACCCCAG
The DNA here is from genome assembly GCA_018831715.1 of Matsumurasca onukii. NCBI lineage: Eukaryota > Metazoa > Arthropoda > Insecta > Hemiptera > Cicadellidae > Matsumurasca > Matsumurasca onukii. The sequence continues at coordinate 30,234,385 of CM032064.1, forward strand.
ACATTATCACTCATCACTATACTATAAACCCCTCGCAGCACTCAGCACTCAGCAACGCGTTGAGAGCATTATAAACACCGTCTGCATAACAATAAAATTTCATTACGGCGGCGGCACCGGCTCTGCCTCGTGCAACCCCAGACATTATCACTCATCACTATATAAAACCCCCAGCACTCGGCACTCAGCAACGCGCTGAGATTGGACGTACAAACACCGTGCTGCATAACAATACTTCATTACGCGGCGGCGGCACAAAATCTGCCTCGTTCAACCCCAGACATTATCACTCATCACTATACTATAAACCCCTCAGCACTCAGCGCTCAGCAACGCGCTGAGTGGAGCGTATAAACACCGTGCTTATAACAATACTTCATTACACGGCGGCGGCACAGGCTCTGCCTCGTGCAACCCCAGACATTATCACTCATCATATACTATAAACCCCTCGGCACTCAGCGCTCAGCAACGCTGGGTAAGAGCATACCAGACAACGTTAACGCAACAATGCTTCATGCACGGCGGCGCGGCTCTGCCTCGTGCAACCCCAGACATTATCACTCATCACTGTATGCTATAAAACCCCCTCAGCCTCAGCGCTCAGCAACGCGCTGAATTAGATTACAAACACCGTGCTGCGCAACAATGCTTCATTACACGGCGGCGTGCCGGCTCTGCCTCGTGCAACCCCAGACATTATTACTCATCACTATACTATAAATCCTCAGCGCTCAGCACTCGGCAGCGCTGAGTGGACGTTACAAACACCGTGCTGCGTAACAATGCTTCATTACACGGCGGCGGCACCGGCTCTGCCTCGTGCAACCCCAGACATTATCACTCATCACTATACTATAAACCCCTCGGCCTCGGCCTCAGCAACGCGCTGATTAGACGTACAAACACCGTGCTGCATAACAATACTTCATTACACGGCGGCGGCACCGGTCTGCTCGTGCAACCCCAGACATTATCACTCATCACTATACTATAAACCCCTCAGCACTCAGCGCTCAGCAACGCGCTGGTGGAGCGTACAAACACCGTGCTGCATAACAATACTTCATTACGGCGCCGGCTCTTATCGTTCAGCCGGGTTATCACTCCGGCTGTATAAACCCGCGGCACTCGGCTCATGACGCGCTGATTGGAACCTAACACCGTGCTGTAACAATACTTCATTACACGGCGTGGAAATGCTCTTACTGACCCCCCCAGACATTATCACTCATCACTATACTATAAACCCCTCAGCACTCAGCACTCAGCAACGCGCTGAGTGGACGTACAAACACCGTGCGCATAACAATGCTTCATTACACGGCGGCGGCACCGGCTCTGCCTCGTGCAACCCCAGACATTATCACTCATCACTATACTATAAACCCCTCAGCACTCAGCACTCAGCAACGCGCTGGTGGAGCGTACAAACACCGTGCTGCATAACAATGCTTCATTACACGGCGGCGGCACCGGCTCTGCCTCGTGCAACCCCCAGACATTATCACTCATCACTATACTATAAACCCCTCAGCACTCAGCACTCAGCAACGCGCTGAGTGGACGTACAAACACCGTGCGCATAACAATACTTCATTACGGCGGCGGCACCGGCTCTGCCTCGTGCAACCCCCAGACATTATCACTCATCACTATACTATAAACCCCCTCAGCACTCAGCACTCAGCAACGCGCTGAGTGGAGCGTACAAACACCGTGCTGCATAACAATACTTCATTACACGGCGGTGGCACCGTGTAATGCACTAATTTTCCCTAGGGTATAAATTCGCCTAGACCTAGGGTAAAAGGTGTGATTACATACCTGGGAGGCCTAGTCCTAAGCCCAAGCCAGATATAGGACGCCTGGCCATACTTTGGGACACTGTATGTTATGCCTATTAGCATCTTGCTGGTCCTAGGGCTCAGAGTTTCACTCATCGGCCACAGCCTAGACTAGTCACTGGGTAACTTAAGACCAGTGACTTTCCACTACACTTATTAATTCTCACAACACTTTCTGCAGTTATTAAAGTGATACCAATAATCGCTGCCTAAAAGAATTATTCGAATCATTGAAATCACACACTAAACAGATGATTACTTCAACCGTCCGTCAAAATGCAATACTGTTTAGTTTTAAATGAAAAATCGTTTGTTTTCCATGAAGTAACACGTTTTTTAAAACTAACACAATATGTTGTTAGGAGTTGTCAAAATATTTTGTTTTTTTTTTCCTTGGTATGTAATTATTGATTACATTGTACTATTGAGTTACAGTTTTACGAGATCCTAGAGGGTTCTGACCGTTGAAATAATAATTAAGGTAGGTAGGTTTTTGTAGCTCAGGATTCTGTTCCAGAGATCCATTAGGCAGGTTTAAACATATTATTTACGTCATGGTTGACTTGATCAGCATTTGGCAACTGATAAAGGGATGCTTAGTTAGGGAGCCCTCGTTACTCGCTGTAGTAGTTTGAGGAGTAGTTACCTGTTGGACAGTTCTAGTTTCCACCATCTTTTACATAGTTAACTTAAGTAATGATGCAATAGATTCTCAGATTTAGATTTACGGTCAAGGGATCAGGTAACAAGTTAGTTTCAAGCAGTAAACAGTTTAAGTAACTCCGCCTTTCCTAGAAAGTGGTAACTAGAGCCAAATATGTCGATGATGTTTTGTTAATTAGGGTTTGAACACAATACACTTGATTCAATTAAATTCGTTTATTCAACAATAAATTACATTACAGGCAATGCCCAATTACAATGTAGCATTAAAAATATAACAATATAATAATTTAGGAATATTAACAATCTTGAATAATCACTAGCAACAGTAACACACATTTTAGCACAACAGTAACTGCCAATAAAATAAATAAATACTATAGTAAAGTAATGTATATGTTTATAACTTAATTAATGACGAGACTAAAAACATAACAAACAGATCAACAAATTCGATCATCCAACGCTTTACACGTAAATTGTAAAATATTGGAATTGAATGATAGTGTATGTTGTACCTTTTGTTGATTGGGTCATTAGGTTACTAATGAGTAACTAGGTTCAATTTGATCTAGTTAAATATATTTGAATGAATTCTTGTTTGTTTTTTACATTGTTGAATAACAAAGATTTGATAGAGTATAATATAAATAAATTAAAACTAGCTAAGTTGATTAAATACGGTAGGAATGAAATTATTTATATTAAAATTTTGCGAAAAAGAGAAAAGAAACAATAACGTAAAATAGTCCCGAGGTCGTGATCTGTTTGGGACTTGCATAGAAAATGATTTGAGCTGGAGTTGTGGCTGCGTGGTCTGCCAAAAAGTTTATTAGTGTTTATGCACCGATAACACACAGAGGGTATTAAGAAACACGACAACTTTTGAGTACATTTGTGTGGAAGTTTTGGCTTGGAAACATTTTTTCCTCTTCGGAGACGCTATTCAATTGTAAGAAATATTCTTTTGACATTGTCATAAGTTAGGAGACAATTTTTAATTTTTCTCAAATTTAGGTTTGTATATATTTAGAATTTTATATTGGTTAAAATATATGTATTTTTAGTTGTTATGTGTGAAATAAACGATAAGTTTTAGTATGGTTTACGAGTGCTTCTACTCTGTAATCTGGCTACACTAGACACTGACCCCTTAGCTTTAATGGGAAACGTAACAATAGGGTACAACAATACCTGTAATAACCTCATACCAATGGAAGTGCCCTGTGTGACAGACATGTTTCTTATCCTGTTTCGCTGTTTCAAGTAACTACTATAATTTTGAGCTTGACTTAAGACAAGTTCAACAGTTCCTACTCTTAATAATAACTGTCAGCAAAAATATTTTAAAACGATTTTAACATAGTGTTTGAAATAGTTAAAATCATGTACGTTCCTACGTTAAAATCATGTTGTTAACTAGATTTCTTGAAACGACATGTAAATCTGGGTAGTTGGATCATTTTCAGAGGAATATGTCTACGAAATAATAGCTAGGTCTTATTATACAACTCATTATATTGCTGAAGTTACTATTGAAATAACTAAGCAAGGGGAAGAGGAATTGTAAAGTTTGAAAAGCAAGAAAGAACACAGATGAAAACTGAATTTGACAAACGTTAAAGAGAAGGTTAAAGTATCAGTTTGCACCGTAACTTTTAACAACTCAAGTTTCACGACAGTTGGGGAAGATTTAACCACGAGTTCCAGAGTCTATATCGAAGCAAGTAGTGACATCCTAGTGTTGTTGATACAATATTCGAACCACGTAAACGTCTAAAACAGGCCGACACGCAGCTAAGCACTAAAGCGCCGCTGGCATCAGTGAATCAAATTCCCTTTGCAATTTGTTGCTCTAATTCGATCTGTTCACAGCCTCGCTTCATCCTTCGGCCTCAGACTTACGGGGGCTTTTACTGGAGGTTGTACTTAAAAGCAGGTTTAATATCATAAAAGCAAACCACATTAAAAAAGTCAATAAAATCGGACTAACCATTCCGCTGTTATTGCGAAAAATAACCTTTTTGGCCGCCGTTTTGCAACGACTTGATGGACTTTCATAACTTTTGGTGTATAGATGTATAGTAGCAAAATACATATTTACTTAACATGTAATCAAAATCGGACAGATTTTACTGTTTCTAGATCACTAAACGCCCTTTTTTGGTAAAAATTTTATCTAATAGAGGGGTTCCGGCAATCCGATTTTGCTGGTTAGCAAGCTCGACCAAGATATTTACAGAAGGCACATTTGTACCTAATTTGGTGAAAACTACAAAAAACGTGACCTGTAGAGATGACATACATATATACGTATGTATATAAAATAAAAAAAAGAGCTGAAAACGTGTTTTGGGGATCAGGATCCCAATTTGATGCTCGTTTCAATGTCTTGGGCCTAGATCTTACCATGCTGACGGCATGAATATAGCATTTTTTCAAAGGAAATTCGATAATAATACATTCGGAACAGTTGCAAGTTAACATAATTTTGATGGTATGGAACAGAGAGTTGGGTTACTATACACTTCAATAGTTTGTGTTTCAATAGCTTTTATAAGACAATCTTGTTATCGACAGTAAATAAAAGACTTATCTTTACCTCTACCATTCCACATTACTGAGGTTGTGTTGAAATTGACGCAAAAGAAGTGTTTTTTCACAAAGAAACGAGACAATTGATACACCTTCACTTGAACTCGACAGTTCTCTGAAACGAAAAGACATTATGAATAGCGATATTGAATAATGTAGAAAGTTATATTCACAGAAATAGACAGTAGTTTACATGTCTGTTGAGGCATTTTACATTTCAAATGTAAGTTTTGCGTAAATACTGCACTTTGATAAACTTAACCGGTTAAGTTTACTTATTAGTTGTTATCTAATTACATGAGTATTCAAGAACATGGAACTACCCCTAAAACAGTATGCAGCAAGCTTTGCCCAAGAAAATCGCTTAAATAATTATATGGAAAAACTATGCATGAGATGTCGAATGAAACTATGCATATAATACGGTAAAGGAGTTCAAGATAGAAGCTCCTATCTAGTCAAATAGATAGGTATCTATCTAGGTTAGATAGGTATTGTGTAGTTTTGGTAGGATCTCATAGGGCTTAATTTAGTTCTGAAAAAGCCTTGTCGAATAGGCTTTCAGCTTTCAAATGAAATCCTTATCCTTGCACTTCATGCATGCAGTGGCTTACAACCTTCCTGGAATGATCAACGTTTTTGAAAATGTTTTAATTTAAAAATTATTTAAATTAAATAATTGGCTTAAATTTAATTAAAATAAATTTATTTAAAATTTAATCAAAAATGTTTTAATTTAGAGGATGGCTTCTCAATATATGGCCTATCTAGGGATTGTTGTGTTAAATTCTAATTTGTCTGAGTGTCATTAAAGAGTTGACGTAGATATTTCAAATTTAGAACAGAAGTAGACCTCGGCGCTCTAATACAAAACCAATTCTAAGTTTTGATTGTTTCGAGCCGTCTAGTATACAAGTTATGATAATTTCTGTTTTATAAAGTGACTACACGAGGCAAACTAGAAACTTAATACAAAACGAAAACAGTGCGTGTTTGATGTTTTCGGTTATTATAATATGTAGCATCTCATTTAGTGAAAAGTATATACTTAATTTAGTAAGTAGTTAATTAACTCACTTTTGCAAGACAACAAACTCGACTGAATTTATTTACATCATACAATAATGTAGCATGTGTTCTTTAAATAGTAATCCACATGATTCAAACAGAAACAGAAATTATTAACTTAATATATATAACACTCCTCCCTTCTAATCCTTCTAATCATGAACATCTAGACTTTTTTCAATTGATTAATGTGTCTTCTATGCACAAGCCCTTCTACAGTGACTAAGTAGTGGAGAGACCCCATCTTTTTGCTGACCACTCCAAACTTCCACTTGTTCATTCCATGAAAGCGGACCCACACTTTATCTGACGTCCATTGGTAACAGTCAGTACTATTCTAAGATTGACATCACTCAAGCCTACAACCAGCTAGAAGTTCATCCTGATGATCGGCATTACACAACTATAAACACTCCTCCCTTCTATTAAGCTTGTGATCCCTTTTCTTCTATATATATAAGTCAAATACTACTCACTGACTCTCATCAGTCCACAGTCTAAACTACTTGGCGGATTGTCTTGAACATTTGGACACACATTCCTTTTAGGCTCTAGAAACGCACTAAGAAAGAATATGGAAAAACTTTAATTTTCATGGGTTGTTTTAAGGGGGTTAAAGTACGAAAAAATATCCAAAAGAAATACATAGGGAAATGTTTTAACGGCATTTAGGTTATTTATAGATCAGATATGAAGAGGAAATTATTTTTATTAGATGTGTGCAAGTCCAGAAATTTTGGATTTTGTTTGCAATAAAATTGTCTGAATGCTCGGGCAGAATTCTTTGGTTTCAGATTTTTTTCATGTGGGTAAACAACGGGAGTAACCATGACCCCAAAAATCGAAAATGTAGATTTCGTTTTAAATTATCACGATAGTCTCCGAAATTGAGTCCAAAACGTACAGTTGCCGACCATTGCGATCGCAATCAATAAGGTAAAACAACTTTTTATTTAAAATTTATTACAATTTTTATTATTTTAAAAATTAATTGACTAAACTGCGCGAGACTCCAACTTTAAAATCTGGGGGAAATATTTTGGTTATCTAGATTAGTATCTCTCTCAGTTTTATTATGCATTTAACAGTTTTTTATCACCATACTTAGTTCTCGCCCCGTAGCTAAGCTCGGGTAGGGCAGCTAGTACAATTATAAAAATAAAACATTTATTGATTTTATTCAGCTATGTCTGTTTAACAATGTTGTGCAAGCTAGAAAGTATGTAGCCTATTGTGTAATATGCTAAGACGGATAGCCAAGATCAAGAGTGAAGCGATGGCCTGAACAAACTTTCTTACAAGATTTTAGTGAGAAGCGACTTTAATAACGTTGTTAACTAATGTAACTCTTAATTTTTCTTGTTTACACTGGACTAAAAACACCCGAAATTTTCTAAAATAGGATGTTTAAGAATGAGCTGCTGCGTTAGGAAGGTACCTGAGAATGAAGCCCACTGTTTTTAGAACTGCTAGTAAATAGTATTTAATTTAATTTTAATATGTTGGTAAAAAATAACATTTAGACTATAAATAACTCAAGCATAACCCGAGTTTTTTCGGCAATTGTACATTTTTATTCGGAAGTATGAAAAAATCAGTTGGTTATTAGAGATGAAGAAAACAATTTCTCTGTCAGAAAAGCGTGACATGGGTGTCGACTGTCAACCGAAGTGCCGTGAGGGTTTTAACCATGTCCTCCCTACCCTAACCAGTGCATCTCAATACCAAACCCATCACTACAAACAACGTCGACTCTCTCTCTCTCTCTACTCGTACATTCAACATCCACTTTATCCTCGTAGTTAACTGTTTCATGATAATTACGTTCATGTACATTTTACGCTACTTAAGGCAAAAATTGGTCCTAAATTAATACCTCTCTAGCCTTGAAAATAAATTTTAAAATCGAGGTGTTGGCCGTTTATATGCTGAAAAAACCACACGCGTTTGTGATGCCATTTCGGATAAAAAATTGGGAACAATTCTCAAGGGCGTAACCGGGGCTCTCCTCAGGAAATTGTCGAAGAACACGGATGAAAATGGTGCAACTTTAGGTATTTTACCTAAAATAACTAATTTAATTCCCAAAAGCTTGGAAGTAGTTTTAATGTTGATTAAATTGGTTATAGCTTTGATATTGACTACGTTGTATTACTGGATCATGCTACAACGGGAGGGTGAGAGGATCATTCACAAAGATTTGAGAAAATATGAATGAACTGTTTACTCAACATTACTCAACTTACAAAATGCACACAACAAGAAGCTTGTGACTGCGATACTTTAACGCGCTTGAGTATGACTCATGTCTGCATACTTGTTAGAAACAGAACCTTTTGGAAATCCTCTTCCAAACATATTGTTAAACAGTCATGACAACGGTGTAGTTTTACCAAGCTACATTCATCAAAATTCTACTTCCAATTTCGGACAGTTTCTGATTGGAGATTTCACATAAATGTTTTGTTCCTGACAATGTAAACGTGAATGTTTACATTTTAGAATAATTAAAAGAAATAGTAGTTGAGTTAATAATTTTGATTGTTTATGGTAAAACAATAACAATGGTCCAACTAAGGATATATAACTACTCCAAAAGCCCACTTATTTTGGACCGTTTCTCGATAGAAACCCACTGTGTGTTTAATATATAACCTTAGCATGTATTTATTTAACATACTGTTGCATTAATGTTGGATGTTCTAGAACATGCCATCTATACTGCACCCATCGGTTTGGCCAACAAAACAACTATTCTAATATATAAATATAAACAAATTTTGTTTTCACTACCAATTTTTTGTAAACAATATTATACATTAATTAGTTTTGAAGAAAACTTTGTATTCCATGACTAATATCTTATAATTTAAATGCACCCCCTCGCTCCAAAATTTCGCGCCAACATTTATAGCTAAATTGCTTGAAAGACAAACAAAAGTGACATTCGAAAACTCCAAACACGATAGCAAAGTTGTTTGAGCTTTCAACTGACGAGAATGAGTTTCTCTTACCTCAATGCATCACCTAAAATACTAATTTATAATGTTTAATTTTTTGTGATTACTTCTCGATTAAAAACTTACATATTACAATTCCAGGCATCGACTCGTCCTAAACCACAAAATCATCCCGAAAAAATACGAATTTCTTCATTGGTTAGAAACAAAGGAGACATAAAGCAGCTGCACCATACACAATCAGAGAGCAGACAACAACGGACCGGCCGTAAAGTGAACATTGTATCATTAAACATTTAAATTAAAGCCGTTAAGGCCTGTAGTTTGCAAACTGTGATCAATAATTTCAGATGCTGCAGCAACGGCATTGTAGGCCTTTATTCCATAACTCAGCAGCACTGTTTCATGCATTTTCCAATGCAAGTTGTAACCCAATCATGCTTGGCAGGCTTGATTACTCGCAGTATCTTCACAGTGAAATATACGACATTTTATAGCGCGTATTCATTAAGTCTATTCTCTTATAAATGTTTAATAAAGTAGCTTTGCTGCTAACGATTTATTATTTCAAAAGTGCTGAAAATACAAAGTTTTCAATTTCAAATTTTATTACAGTTTGGTTAGTTTGCCCTTGCTCATTTTATCCCGATTTTATCCATTTTTGGTTAAAGTGGGTTTTAACACAGAGTACGCAGATCATTGAGGTTTTTAGTTAACCTCATTAACATAAAGATGATCACAGGACTTCCCCTCTTGCAAGACACTTTTGCTGTGCATATTTAAAAGAGGTAGGCCACATAGATATACAACTATTACACTCTCTTATACAAATAGTAGTATCACAAAATCATTTTTGTTAACCAACGTCAGACGATGTTCTCATGAATACAAACAAAGTATAGGGTCACGGGTTTGTATAAAGAGAGTGATTTGCAAATATACTCTTTAAACTAATTAAAAGTCCGGGCTGGAATAGCTGCCATTTTTCTTATAAGTTGGAACTTTGTTTTGCTAACTCAGAAATATGGGAGAGTATTTTCTGATTAAACAACGTTCCCTACTTTGTATTTGAAAATATTACGCCTTCATTACAAGAAAATAATCGTATTTCTTTCATCCATGAATTGGAACAATAAATAAACTGAAGACATCGTTGGACTATACTAATTTAACTGGGTAGCCACTTTGCACAGTTTACTCTCCTTAAAAAAGGACTCGGGCCCATGAAATTTTAGCTTGAAAATGGGATGTGGTAGAACCTCCAACACGGTAATGAAGAAGCCCTTACAGTTATCTGTCTTGCAAATTCGGATCCTTGGCGAGTTGGTATCACGCACGACTCCGGAGTTCATCACTCCGGTCGCACGGGTTCGATCCCCGCAGTCACAACTTACATTTTGAAAGTAACCATACGGTGACGCTACGTACAGGTCGAAGTTGAATGGTAGAGAGGACTTCGTAGCTCTAACTTCAACTCGTTAAAACAGACACACTTTAAAAGGCCTGGAGCCTATAAGCTCAGGGAACCGCGGTATTGACATTAATCAACGAATCCTGGATTAATGGCTGCAACTTGGTAAGTTGTATGATTGTGTTGTCTGTAGCGACTGTGTACCAACAGACTAAATGACGTACTCGTCAATCGGACTCGTCTGTGATTCCGTTCTATGTACACTTGTACACTCTACATTCAGTCACCAGTCACAATTGTACTCCACTGCAGTATACTAAACACGTTACATTTAAACTGTGATAATAGTTATGATTTTTAAACTAGAATAAGGTTTAATTCATTACTAACTTTGTATAGCCTTCACTTACGTTGTATGGTATTGATTGAACTTGTGGGGCAGATAAATCTATGGAAGAACACAACTTAATAAATAGATAGCTAACGCATATGTCAGCACTGTCTACGACTTTTGCCTGCAATGGGCTATGAAACGCTAGGAGTACTGTACCATAGACTAATGGACTATATAGGGAGAGTTCATTTGTCTGATGGTACTAAGCCAAACCATAAGGATGCTGCATATCAAAATAAAAACTTCATAGAATTCGATTCCGCGAAATAGTTTCAGATTTTATAACTTTACAAGGGCCACCATTCCAGTTAATGAACCTTTTGAGGTCGAGTTCATGACTTTGAATTCTACGAACCTGCCAGAAACTTTACTATGAATTCCGCAAAAGTTTGTGCGAACAAGTCTTGGAATGGAATAGGTTAAGTTGAACGTAAAACTAAATACTTATTCGTAGAACTCAAAACCGCAAACCCGACTACAACAAACTAATCCAACCGGAATAACGGCCTTCTGAAGTTCTTAAAATCTCAAACTTTTAACTGCATACTGTCACTTTGCTTGAGGCAAATAAACATAAATTATCGGTACTGTAATTCAGTAGTTAAGTTTTTTTCAACATGCAGCGTGGCATGCTCCCCTCTTTGGCCTCTGGGGAGTACTTCAAAGGAGGTAGTTGACACCAGAACTGAAGTACATATGTGACTTTATGCTAGTAATGACCGATAATGTGAGTTTCTTTACCCCAGCTTTCATGTTTTATTATTAATAAAAGGGGTCCATATATTTCTTTCGCACTGTGTAAAAGAAATAAATAACTCAGCTTTCAATTTTTCCAAGGTAAATCCGTTTTGAATTATTGATTGATTGTAAGATTTTTACAAAGGAATAACGTTCGGAGACAAATGTTTGAAAACGGAGTATTTCTTTTAAGCTAGTTATTGATTAAAATATACTTATAAATATATAAAACTATCGAGAAATATCAAACTAGTGTTGAAAATGCTCGTCAAACCTTGATGCCACGACGGATCTTAGCGATTGGTATTCTAAGCTACAAATTAATATACTATAAAGCCGGTTTTATAGGTGACTGGTGACTGAACAAGTAAATGCTTAGGAACTTTCCGGCATGCTACCCTCCTCAACCATGTACTCTTTTTAAAGCTCTTGGTGTGAAACTATTCTTTTTTTAAGGCTCTGACAAGTTGGCATCCAAAAAAGATAACGTCTGAAAATCTGCCCTTGTACTTAGCCAATATTTTGCATCATAGCGGCAAAACAGATGCTCGGATCTTCAATCTGATGAAACATCGTCAGCTTGGAAACAAGTTTCCTACAACTTTTGTATTTAACACTTTTTTCCACCTCTAACGGTTTGGTTGCTAGATAAGTATGAAGCTAAATTGTCAAAAATTCAACTTTTCGCTGTGTTTGGGCTCTTAGTTACGGTACTTATCAACCACTAAGACATATGATATGTATGTGTGTGTATGAAAAAATGTTTCAATTTGAGAAAACGTACAGAAAGTCCTATATTCTATATCTATATTAAAGAAAGGGTGCTTATTTGGCACCTAAATGTTGAACTTTAATCAATTTTCTAATATTCTTTCTCTGGTTATTACAGCCACATATTCTAAAATTATTAATTGCCCTATAAAACCAGGCGGGTGAAGCAAATTTGTCTTAGTCATAAGCGTATCGAATACCCCAAAAAATACGGGGCCGCAGGCTGAGTGGTGGTCTGGGGAGGGCAGCCCCACCAGCGAGCCCAAAGGACGGGGTTATTTATAATACTTATTGCCCAGCTGCGATTGTTGCGAGTTGACAGAACAACAGCGTGAACATTGTGATTGTGTTAGAATTGTGTTAAAATCTGTCAACTCACGCGTCAATACGCTTGAAACAGCTGTAACAACGGGTTTGCCTTGTTAATGATGCTTGCCAATATTTAGCCGTTCACACTGAAAGCCTTGAATATTCACTCCATTCTTCTCTCTCTAGTCTCTCTCTAGTCTGATATATCCTCAATCTCTGCGCTATTCACGTTTCCTCACTAAAGTTACGTTTCTAGTTGCTTGTGACAGTTTAAGTATTATTATGGAATCATTATTTTAGTTATAAACTACTCGTATAGGCGAGTTCAACAGCTGAAAATATATTATGGTTTAACAGCGTTTTACGTGTCTCTAGTTTTGAATGGATTTAATCATAGTACGCAAGCTTGGAAGTTAAAAGTCTTTGTAGAAGAAACATTAAGATTGTGAACTGTGATTATCGAACTTTATCAGAGTATACCCCAATTTTCAAAGATAAGCCAGGAAAAATTACTATCGCGAATGGGAACACAACTTTTACTGTATTACCAAACGTATGGTATGTATTTTTAATCATGCATGTCCAACGCATAAAACACTTTTGACCTTAGTACCTTTAATTATTTATCTATAAGGTACGCACGCTTAGAAGCTTTTATTTAGTTTAAACAATGAAAACTTGTGTATGTAAAATTAATTATAACACTGAAGGTTAAAAGGGCACAACGAATACACTGAAGGATATTTTGTTATACGACGTATTAAGAACTAAGTGTTTTGTTGTTTATTTGATGGGTTTGGTTTGAGAAACTACACACGTAAATTACTTATGAAGAACCATAGCTAATGTCACTCGGTGTTTCAACGAGTATTTTAAAAATTATGACATTTTTAAAAATACAACAGAAAACCAGCTAAAGAGTAATATGTATTAAGCTTAGGCTTGTAATTATTTGGCTCGTAATGTACAATATATTTCAGTTATCCAATAAAAAGAATTAATCGTCTTATTACTTAATAGTGATTTGATCAATAATCATCAACTAAGTATTGCATTGAAACTAAACAACGATGTGTTCAATAGACCAGAATGTTCATAAAGAAATAACTATCAATTCAATGAATGGCCAAAGCGGAACACTTATCGTACATTGCACGATTGAATAGCGCATTGTTTTGTATTTCCAATTATGAACTCGTATTATGTAACTTCCTCATTTCCGTTTTATATTGTTTACTGTCGTTTATGATCAATAATTGCTATGTAATTCTTTCTTTGTTTAAGTTTGTTGTTGAAAATGGTGGAGTTTCTGAGGTTGACATTACTACGAGCGTTCGTATAGTGTACAAAAAGAACACGACGTTTCGTAATCTGGAATCTAATCTTGTCTTCAGGTGAAACGTTACCTCAAACATAACACAAAACATTAGGAAATGAACTAGCCTAACATTACATTGAGAAGGGGTGGTCTGATCCTGATGAACGTCAGCCCTTAGGACTTATTGCGCTCCCCTTGTGTTGGTATAGATAGATGCTACTCAAAAATATTTGAGAGCTCTAAGAACTCCGAAATCCTTCTCACAAGTCCCTCTTCCGCTAAATTACCACCCTTAGTCATCTCACCAAAAGTAGCCGTTCTTGCTTGCTCCAGACCATGACAGTCGAAGAGAATGTGTTCGGCAGTTTCATCATGCAGGCCACACTTCCTGCATGCTGGGACCCCGTCGAAGACTCCACACCTCTGTAAGTGCAACCTAAGGCCGCAGTGACCAGTGATGAGTCCAGTTATCAGCCGCAGTTTGTCCCTTTTGATGGAGCAAATCTGATGCTATGGCTGGAGGGTTGAGAGAGAACCAACTTACTCGTGCGATGGCCCTGAACAAGCTGCCATGTCCTCTCATGCTCCATTTTTACCCACGCTCTGATGAGTTGATGGACTGCACCACTGGGAACTCCACAGAAAGGTCGGGGTCCCACTAGCTTTGTGATTGCTGCATTATTAGCTAATGCGTCTACACCTTCATTACCTTCAATACCCAAATGTCCTGGTACCCAACACAAGGTGATCATTTTGAGTGTACCCAACTAGCCCAAAGTAGTCTGCGTAAACTGACCAGTCACCCATCACCAAACAAAATCTTTTGAGAGCGGACGTGTATGTGTTTGTTCTTAACTAATTTGGTTTAGACAAAACTAGTCTAAGAATCAATAAAAATGCACAAAAAACGTTATAAAACAAACGCAAGTTACAGAATCTTAACACGTCTACGGCTAGTGACAGCTGTCTACCGAACACTAACAAGCACACACTTCAACGCTCAAAACTAAAACAACAACCACGCACACGCAACACTGGTCAGCTAATGCAGATTACTTTAGGCTAGCTCATTTCCTTATGCTGTGTGTAATATTTACTTTTCATCCTGAAGACGCGACCAGATTCCACATATCGAAACGTCGTCTTTATCTTGTTCACTAGAAAAGGTTCGTAATAATAATTCGACCTCAGTAACTAGATTAGATGTTCTTGATAAAGTAGGATTGTTTGGTAAAATATAAAAAGGCCCTTTCTCTACAAACCAAACAGATCCTGCTAAAGAATAACAGATGAGGTGGTAATAAAAAATACTTTTAGTTGCAATATCAAGATTCTGTTGGACTATGATGTTGTAGCTTTGGTCGTTAGTTAGTTATGGATATGTCATGTATACCAAACTATAAGCGATAGTTGTGTAGTAGTTTGCACGGTCAAACATAGTAGTGTGTACATATGAATAGTTATTGATGTTTGGCTCACTAAATGTCGCATAAACTATTGTGACTTCTTTGATTTAAGACACAAAACATACAATTTTACTAGAAGTGAAACCAGTGTAGGACCAAAGTTCAATTATTAATTACCTTGTAGGCCTGTAGATCCTACCGTTGTTGTAAATGTGGATGCAACTAGCACCGTCGGAACTTATTGTCCTTAACTAAAACATATAATACTATTTACACTAAATTATTGTCTTATACACAGGGAACGCGAACGCGGTGACGCACTACGCGGGTTTTCGTCCGGTGGCCGTCTACACCCCAGCCCCGCACCCCAGCACCACCAACCTGCCAGTAGTCCATTCATCCCCAGTGTGCGTGTTCCGTAGACGGCCACCGGACGAAAACCCGCGTAGTGCGTCACCGCGTTCGCGTCCCCTATGTATAAGACAATAATTTGGTGTAAATGTCCATATGTTTGGTTAAGACAATAATGTTCCGATGCCAAGCAGGCAATCGCATCCACATTACAACAAAATGAGATCTTATATCTTACCTTTATACAAAATAATTAATACAATTTTACTTTTGCATCCACGTTCAATAGTTTGCGTTCAAAGCTGGTAATTTAAAAACAAAACTCAAACTAAACAAACATCTGACCTAAACCAAACCAAATTAATCTTCTTAACATATAACACACACCCTTGGGTATTTAAAAGCTCCAACAGTTAATCGTCTAATCAGAGGAGAATCAAATCCAAATTAGAGTGGAGAAGTCACATGTCAATATGATGTATCAAACTTAGCCAAAGTTGCCAGACAAGCTTTCAAACTATAAACTCCTTCACAGTTGAACCTCTGATCCCTCCAAACAGGCGTAAAATGTCCAAGTTCCCAAGACAATGCTATAATACTGACATGCATGTCAGTAATGTCAAGTAATGTTAATTTTAAAAGAACTGTTATAAAAAACACAAGAGGGCTGAGGCTTTGTTTCTCCTCTTTATTAATGATATCGCAAAAAGCGTGTCTAAATCCAATCTTTGTTTGTTTGCGGATGATACGTCTCTGGGTCTTGCTAACAAGTCCTTGAACAGTTGGAGGTAGACGTCTTTATAGAAGCAAATTCTATCCTGCAATGGTTATCAGAGAATCGTTTGTGTATTAATTTTGAAAAAAAACTAGGGCAGTAAATTTTACTGAAAATTGTCAGAGTAGAAAAAATAGTCAGATCTTTCTAGGGGACTTTGAAGTTACATCATCCTCAAGTACAAACTTTTTAGGGGTGATAATTGACTCGAATCTCAATTTTCATGAGCACATTGACTCTGTTCTTAAAAAGCTCAATCGCATTATCTTCCTTCTGAGAAGATTGTCTTTTTTCTCAATCAAAACTACTTCTGTTGGCATATTATGGATGTTTTTTCCCTATTTTGAATTATGGTGTTTCCATTTGGGGATTCGATAGCTCAAGGGTTAGGAGAGTGTTCAGAGCTCAAACTGTTAGAATTGTTTTTGGCCTTGGGACAGCCTCTTCCTGTCGTGGTAAATTCCGTGAAAACAAAATGTTGACTTTTCCCTGTCTTTATATTTTTAGTTGCTTGAATTTTCTAAAAAGTAATTCTAATTTGTTCCCAACTTGTTCTCCTTCAGAGTACAGTCTTCGGCGTTCCAATGTTTTGGCACTACCTCAACACAGAACCACTTTTTATCAGCACCAGACACTGTATAACTCCATTAAAATGTTCAACAACCTTCCAATGACTTTGAAAAATGAATTAAATATTTTAAATTTTAAAAAGCATCTTAAAATGATTCTTATTGAAAAGGAATTTATAGTCTTGAGGAATTTTAGTTGTAAGTTTTAGATGTAACATTAGTAAGTAAGAACTTAATTAAATCCATGCTTTGTAAAATTTGACTTTGTCATGCTTGTTTGTTAATCGACAATAAGAGTTTGAGTTTGAGTTTAATGTTATTCCGGGGCACCTGGTACAAAGGATTATACAGTTACCTGGCCTGCCACCTGTCCGCTTCTCCTAAGCCTCCACTCATAATCTATTACACTGTACCATTGACATAATAATAATCCGAGGATGGGTCCAGTAGTACTGTACTACGCAACTGGACGGTGTTTGAATCTGGACGAGTGGTAAGTTCGCTGTGAACCCGACACAATGTTTATTCCAGTGTTGGCCACCAGGATGCGCTACTAGGCGTCACGCAGCTGAGTTGACTGCGAGAGTACACCTGAGGGGGTTAAGCCGCAAGGTCCAGAGGCTACTCCACCAGGACATTACCATTGACATAGTTATAAATGGATACATGAGTTGGAGTGGTTCTCGATTCCGTTGGATATTGGCAGAATAATAACCCCTTACCGTTCGACGGCGTCTGTCCTGCCGTGTTACCGTAGCACATTCCGGCGCAGGGCATTGTAATACAACGCTTGGTAGATGAGAATGTAGCGTATTTGTTTGAATTTATTCGTTTTTCTTATTTTTGTTGATTAAAGAAATAATACAAAATTATTGTTTAAAGTAAAATATTTATACGGGAAAGAATGCAAAATAAAACAATAATTCAATTTCCAAAATATGAAATCTTTAAATTATTTAGGTAACCGTCTTTTCAATCAGTAATTTAACTTGATTCGGCCCAGCTCGATGTTGGAGCCTGCACATTTTTAAATTCTCTGATTGGTCGAACAAGTACATCTGCAGTCATATTTCTCTACCAATCAGAACGCAGTCTTTTCACACACATATAAACCAACTCTAGGACCGGCGGTCCATTCCATTTGTCTTCGGTGCTATGTTACCCCGTTTGAGTAAGTGGTAATTTCGCTTAATTATTCTTTTCTAAATTTGCACGCTTTTGAGTGCTTGGCCCGCGGGGGGAAGGGGTTGAGCTCAGATAACATACTTATAATTATTTAAATAGATCTGGTAATTGTTTTGTTTTATAAAAGGTTGCTTGACAGTCGTTAGCAAATTTATACATTAAAGTTGAGGTTATAAGGCAGGCTAATCGTGACTAAATCATGTAATAAGCAATAATAGTGAATAATCAGATGTTGTAAGACATATAATCGGAATCTGAAGTTATACCCCAAAGGATGAGGGGATCTTTTCAACGAGAGTCGATAGGGACAGGTAACCAGACATACTAAGGTAAGTTTCGTTGCTCTCAGAGTGTAAACAACATTTCATAAATCAGAGAGGAATCATAAAGAACAACTAATTAACTCTAAACATCTTTGGCCATGTTTTGATGTTGTAAGCTATTAGCTGGAGTCACGTACACACTATGAACTGTCATGTCACTATATAGGGTGTTCAGTAATGACCTGTTAGGTCTAGGATAATTCAGTGTACATCCAAACAAGAAACCCCTATTTTGATCACAAACAATGATGTCCTAAAATGTTTCCGTTATATTTGCCTGCACAACCATTTTGGTTTCTACTGGAATAAATTGTTACCTTTGAATCAGTTTAACCAGTCAAGCTAAATGAAATTTGGCATGGTATTTATTCAAAAAAATATGTATAAAAGTATAACCAAAGTGAAATGTTTATTTTTAATTGCAACATTTAAGTGACTGGAAGAAATTCTCAACATCTTGCAAATTCAGGTATAAGTTTTTGAATGGATGTCATTTAGAAACCAATTTCAAAAGTAGGATTGTGTATTGTATAACTATTTCAATAAATATCACACCTCATTACAAACTTATCGATCCAGATTATACCAATTATTTGGTAGAAAAATTGTAGACGGTGGATAATCAAAGCCCTTTTGATTAAAGGTACAATGAGTCTCGTTTTTATCTACTAAACTATGCCATAGTGTCTGGCAGGTTAATAACCAGACACCCTATTTTTATTTACTAAAACTCCAGGTGCTACTTTCATTGCAAATATACTAATCACACTAGTACTGTATGTATATTTGTTCCATTTCTGCTGAAAGCTCAACTGATACATAGCATAATATTCGCCTATGAATTTAACAAAGAGTCGAGAACAGTGTGTTTGTGTAGGCCAAATAATGAACTGGATTGAATGTAAAGTGTAGAGCTATCGGTGCGTAGCGTAGAACAAAAGAACCAACGGGCGTGAAACAATATTCGTTATAAAACTCCAGAATTCCAGGATTCAATGTGTACGTTTGTATTCAAAACGATCGGAATTATCAGTTGAGCTGAAATATGGGACAGAGACTGCCTCGGGATACTGTAGTAATCAATAACCCTGATGAACCCAAGCCAATGAAATAAAAGCTGCCCCGCCTCCGTTACACACTTACATATTACGCAAACATCCTCTCTTTGTCATCTACACTCTACATTCTCCACACTCTACACTCTACACTCTAAATGCATGCATGTACACGTTACACCACCGTTCAGGTTTTACCCGCTAGTAAAATACGCAGTTGTGAATATAATACGTTGAAGATCATATTTACCACATGATAATGCGAACGGATTTTATACATTCACTTTATCAAGTGATAAAATAACAGAGGTCAATCAACTTACTTACTTGATACTTGGGTACGTCGTCGTTGACCAGCAGCAGCCGGATAGACTGTGTCATAGATTTAATGACTCAACGGGGCACTCTGTCGAATAGCTGAGGTATTATGTTACTTTACAGCTTGCTGAAGCTCGAAATGTGTGGGAAGCCGCGATTGAGAATTTGTACACATAATGTTATTACTTACTGACCTAGTTCCGTTGATTCCAAGGTGGAACATAGGGCCTCGACGATGTTGCGCCACCCATCTCTGCTATGGTAAAATAGGCGAAAGCACTTTGGCCTGCCTCCATGACACCCCTCTATTCGCCAGTTCTTTCTCTGCTGTTCTTCCCCGTGTGTTCCTGGGTCTGCCTAGCTTCCTGCCTTCCTGCGGATTCCAGTCAAGTGCTTGCTATGCAGCTCTGCCTTGCCTGCTCTTCTGTCTTCTGTGTTTCTGATAGTCCCATGCTCTTTGCTCTGTCTAAGTGTGTGAGCTATCCATCTCCAGCGTCTCCTAGTTATAAGTTTGCTAATCAGTTCCTGTCTGATGATCCTCCACAAGTCTTCATTTTTTATGACATTTGGCCACCATATTCCCAATTTAAGTCTCAGGCACCAATTAGCTATGCTTGAAGGCTTTGCATTACTGAAGTATTGATTTTCCAGGTTGCAGTGCCGTACAGCAAGACAGACATGACGATTGAGTTAAAGATGCGTATCTTGGTTTGTCGTTTGATTGATATCCAAATATTTTAGAGCTGAGCAAAAGCCCCTCACATATTATAATAAATAGTTATTTATCACTTTCAAAAATGAATCACAAACGTTTACACAAATAATTTTGAATCAAAATCATTTCAGTCAGGCTGATTATTTTTAGAATAGAAAATTGATGTAAGGACAAAAAACTTAACAACTTGTTTTAACCTCACTATTGCATTGTAATACCATTGGCTACAGTTGCAACTAAGATTTAACTGACTAACAGTCAACATTGAATGGCAAGCTAAAGACGTCCAAGTCCTGATCAATAGATTTGAAAATATCTGTAAATTTATATTTGGGAACAGAGCTCTTCGTGAAGATGTTGTTAATATTTGTTATAAGACATTAGTCTGTCTTTAGCGGCTTGAAAAGTGGATCAGATCTTTCTTTAGTTGATTTGTAAAAACAGTAAATTGCATTTAGAACCCTTATGACAAATGTGACAAAATTATGACAACGGCCATCCAGATTTCATGACCCAATTGATGATTGATGTACCTTGTACTTTGATGTTCAATTTAAATATGGCTCAGAAGATCGGACAAAACGCAAAGTCCGAGAGCACATATCTTTCTTCCATTAAAAAATTATTTTCTCTGTAAGGGCCTTAACTCGTTCAAAACCCGTTCCTGTACTGAGACACATTACTTTGCTGTAGTTCAGCATACTAGAGTATTCAATGCTCATACATTCCAAAATGAAAACCTATTCCCTTTAATGAAAACCTATTCCAAAATAATATACCTTAATTAAGAGTACGCTTATAAAAATATAATTATGTAGACACATTTACGTCACTGTGAAGGTAGAAACCCCGAATCAGGTCGGGGGCCGGATTGGACTGGCCCTCTAACCTTGCCCATATTTGGTCTAGGGTTTCTCAAAGTCAAAGTCAAGATTTTTATTGCCAAAACATCAACTGCATATACAAACGTCACAAGGTTACACATTTAAAACACATATAAAACCATATGGTTACAGTGTAAAAAAAAGAACACACTAAACAAAGTAAATGAGTCAGTCTAAAGAAAAGGATCTTCTAAAACGTCCTTTACACTATAGTATTCTTATTCAAATAAAAACTTTTTTAACCTGTGCTTAAATTTCTTGGTTTCTTATTGCATTAAATAACATATTTTGTACAAGAGTTTTGATAGAATAAGGTGGAGTGGGGCAAGACTACCAGTTCACCGGAATTACGTAGACCGTACGCAGATTCACTCTATATAGCACCAAACTAGAGTGTTACCATTTGTATATTTAAAGTATAGGAGTTTTATAACGCACCTTTTAGTACGAGTATGTACTGAAAACACAATCTAGTTTACAATATAGTTTACAAAATAATCTAGTTTAGAAAACAATACAATATAGTTTAAAATGTGGATTGAAACAGTCAAAACGTAAGTTGGTCTCAAGTACGGAGCGTTTCTATCGGTTAATACTTAACTCAACTTTAACTGAGAAGTTGCTGATGGATGAGCAAACGGTCCAAAGTGCATTCTGTTACAGTCGTACCAATTTTGTTCTGCTATGATATTTGTAACGAGAGTGTTCAAAGGTAACAGTTCTAAGATCAAAAGTAGTAGGAACAAAATATCTAGTTCCCTATGGTATGTTTCCAATGCTTTTGAGTACCGAGATGCCAACATTTTAAGATTTAAAATTAGACATTTACAGTCGTCCATATGTCTTTATAAATAATATTTGTTTGATCTGTAACATAGCTTGGAACTAAGCAACTGTTGTGCATTTAATTTAAAAGGCATGGTTTAAAGCGGATGGCTTAAGTCGTTTTTTGACAATGCTACGCCTATATAGAACGTTGGTAATTATGTACTATTATGATCAACCATTATCGACTACTTAGTAGGCCTACATTAGGTCTAATAATTAAGTGGGAGCAGGATAGGCAAAGGATGAGAGTAAACTTTTTACCGGACAAAGTGAATAATGGAAAACGGTGGCTATAATCGGGAACTGCAAGCGAAAAGGGAAGGTTAAGGCGTGTCTGGTGTGCTGGTTGAAAACAGGGTATTGTGTGAGGAGGATTAATTGAGGTTAAATTATATAAAAGATTTACGGAAATTTCCATTTTTTAATGAACAAGAAGAAGAAAACGTTTCTGGTCTTGAAATTGATCCGTCTCAGGTGAAAAGTAAACCAAATTATAAGATAAAACATTAGGAACTGAGCTAGCCTAAAAGTAATCAGTGCCAGCTGACCAGTCCACCATAAAATAAAAGTGGTTGAGTAAATAACACCATAAAAATTACTAAAGTGAAACAGAGTAGGACCAAAGTTCACTATTAATTACCTTTAGACGAGAAAGTCAGTTGGCACATTCAAATGTTCTTAATTCAGTCATATGGTTAATTATTATTATTCAAATTATTGGTCTTTAAGGCCAGGGGACGCGGGGAAACGGTAGTGCTCACGCGTTCATGTCTGTATAAGACAACAATTTGCAAAAGTGTACCATATGTTTTAAAGGTTGGCAGGCGACGATCCCCACAAGCGGGGCGAAATCATCACAGTTAAACAACGGTAGATTTTACAGGTCAATACAAGGTAATTAATAACCATAAAATTAGTTTTCGTTTTCTAAACTTGCTTATTTTTAATAACAAGACTAGAAACAACGTTAACAACAAATTTAAGAAATTAAAAACAAATTGATACATCTAGCACGTCCACGGCCAGTGACAGCTCCCCACTTACTGACTGCCTGGCCAGCCACCAGACTGTCCAATTGGCTGACTTGGAGCAGTGGACGACCAACCACAGCCGTGCATCGGACTGACCAACTGTAACAGAGAACACAGTACCTATTTATTCACAGCCGTGATATTTCCTGTTGAGGATTTTTAACCTCAGAAATTCTACCATCGGAAACAATAAACTTCAAACAAGAATCATTTATTTATTTACGTTTGACACTATTTTGCAGAATGTGTTTACAAAATTGCTATAGTGTTTTACATAGTTTTGAACATAAGCTTATACAATACTTATGGGTCGACACTGGTGAGTAATATGAGTAGATAGTGGATATTTAGGGGAACTTAGTGTGTTGGCGTATCAGGGTGAAATCAGGACAGTATAGTATCGGATTATACGAGTAGGGTTTGTGCATATTAGGTTATACGGTGTTAGAAGCATATTTGGGTAGAGGGAGCGGAATAGAAAGCAGATAGGTTTTTAAATACCACCACAGATAGGATTAGCAACCTCGTGTGGCACATTACCAATCTATAAACTTAACATTTGTAAGTGCTATTTTATAGCTAAGGTATTTCATCCAGAGTGTTCATTTTAAATGTGCCACCTTTGGATTTTGAAGAGAATTGTATTAAAGTTTTCAAACGCTGGACCTCACCGTTTTATCCACGATTAAAAACACGAATTCGATCGTTTGAAGATCGCAATTTGTCTTAATGGCGCCAAGCTCGAGAATACCTATACAAATAGAATATGCAGCTAATACATAGTTTTACTTTTAAACTGGAAACCAACATTGTTTAAGCTAGTAGTGATCTTTAATCATCAATTGAACATTGCTTTGCGAGTTACCTTTTGCTAAATGTATCAAAATTGTAATAAGATGCAAATAGTTTGTGCTATCAAATGGCAGAGAAACTATGTTGAATTCATATTCCTGAGGCAATATTAGTGCAATATTAAATTAATAGTATAGGTCACAATCTAATTAATCCCGGATTTACATTATATTATTACAAAGGAAATTAATTCAAAGAAACAAACTGCAGGCATCGGTTTTCAAACAAGCGAACTCAATAACGGATTGCTCTTGTTTCACAGAAGCAAACTCATCTTTGTCTTTCAAGCATGATTGCCGCACCGTGTTGTTAATTTAAACGTAAAACAATGTTATGTACTTTATTTCTTTGCTTGTTATGTAATGGGCACCGTAACACAATGACAAAACATTTAATAAACTATCCTTAGAAAACAAATAAAATGAATAAGCTGACGTAAGGTTGTGTTATGCACAGGTTGAGTTACTATTAATTTTGTTATAAAACGTTTGTAATATAGATCTAAGGCCTCGGGCTTTACAAGGCAGTCGCTACGCTCACAGCCTCTGTTCAGGTTTTCGTCCTAGATCTACCTCCTATAGATCTAAGGCCGCGGGCTTTACAAGGCAGTTCGCTACTCTCACAGCCTCTGTTCAGGTTTCGTCTTTGATCTACCTCCTATAGATCTGGGCCGCAGGCTTGGCAGCTCCTTCTCTCACAGCCTCTGTTCAGGTTTCGTCCTTAGATCTACCTCCTATAGATCTAAGGCCACGGGCTTTACAAGGCAGCTCGCTACTCTCACAGCCTCTGTTCAGGTTTCGTCCTTAGATCTACCTCCTATAGATCTAAGGCACGGGCTTTACAAGGCAGTTCGCTACTCTCACAGCCTCTGTTCAGGTTTCGTCCTTAGATCTACCTCCTATAGATCTAAGGCCGCGGGCTTTACAAGGCAGCTCGCTACTCTCACAGCCTCTGTTCAGGTTTCGTCCTTAGATCTACCTCCTATAGATCTAAGGCCGGGCTTTACAAGGCAGCTCCTACTCTCACAGCCTCTGTTCAGGTTTCGTCCTTAGATCTACCTCCTATAGATCTAAGGCCGCGAACTTACAAGGCAGCTCGCTACTCTCAGCCCTCTGTTCAGGTTTCGTCCTAGATCTACCTCTATAGATCTAAGGCCGCGGGCTACAGGCAGCTCGCTACTCTCACAGCCTCTGTTCAGGTTTCGTCCTTAGATCTACCTCCTATAGATCTAAGGCCGCGAACTTACAAGGTCGCTTCTCTGCAGCCTCTGTTCAGGTTTCGTCCTTAGATCTACCTCCTATAGATCTAAGGCCACGGGCTTACAAGCAGTTTGCTACTCTCACAGCCTCTGTTCAGGTTTCGTCCTTAATCTACCTCCTATAGATCTAAGGCTGAGCTTTACAAGGCAGCTCTCGCTACTCTCACAGCCTCTGTTCAGGTTTCGTCCTTAGATCTACCTCCTATAGATCTAAGGCCGCGGGCTTTACAAGGCAGCTCGCTACTCTCACAGCCTCTGTTCAGGTTTCGTCCTTAGATCTACCTCCTATAGATCTAAGGCCGCGTTTACAAGGCAGCTCATACTACCACAGCCTCTGTTCAGGTTTCTGTCCTTAGATCTACCTCCTATAGATCTAAGGCCGCGGACTAAGGCAGCTCGCTACTCTCACAGCCTCTGTTCAGGTTTCGTACTTAGATCTACCTCCTATAGATCTAAGGCCACGGGCTTTACAAGGCAGCTCGCTACTCTCACAGCCTCTGTTCAGGTTTCGTCCTTAGATCTACCTCCTATAGATCTAAGGCCGCGGGCTTTACAAGGCAGTTCGCTACTCTCACAGCCTCTGTTCAGGTTTCGTCCTTAGATCTACCTCATATAGATCTAAGGCCGCGGAACTACAAGGCAGCTCGCTACCTCACAGCCTCTGTTGGGTTTCGTCCTTAGATCTACCTCCTATAAATCTAAGGCCACAGGCTACAAGGCAGCTTATGCTCACAGCCTCTGTTCAGGTTTCGTCCTTAGATCTACCTCCTATAGATCTAAGGCCGCGGGCTTTACAAGGCAGCTCGCTACTCTCACAGCCTCTGTTCAGGTTTCGTCCTTAGATCTACCTCCTATAGATCTAAGGCCGCGGGCTTTACAAGGCAGCTCGCTACTCTCACAGCCTCTGTTCAGGTTTCGTCCCAGATCTACCTCCTATAGATCTAAGGCCACGGGCTTTACAAGGCAGCTCGCTACTCTCACAGCCTCTGTTCAGGTTTCGTCCTTAGATCTACCTCCTATAGATCTAAGGCCCGGGCTTTTACAAAATTCGCTACTCTCACAGCCTCTGTTGGAACATGGCAGAATCTACCTCCTAGATCTAAGGCCACGGGCTCAAGGCAGCCGCTACTCTCACAGCCTCTGTTCAGGTTTCGTCCTTAGATCTACCTCCTATAGATCTAAGGCCATGGGCTTTACAAGGCAGCTCGCTACTCTCACAGCCTCTGTTCAGGTTTCGTCCTTAGATCTACCTCCTATAGATCTAAGGCCACGGGCTTTACAAGGCAGCTCGCTACTCACAGCCTCTGTTCAGGTTTCGTCCTTAGATCTACCTCCTATAGATCTAAGGCGCGGCTTACAAAGCAGCTGCTACTCTCACAGCCTCTGTTCAGGTTTCGTCCTAGATCTACCTCCATAGATCTAAGGCCGCGAGCTACAAGGCAGCTCGCTACTCTCACAGCCTCTGTTCAGGTTTCGTCCTTAGATCTACCTCCTATAGATCTGGGCGGGGCTTTACAAGGCAGCTCGCTACTCTCACAGCCTCTGTTCAGGGTTTCGTCTTAGATCACCTCCTCATATAGATCTGGGCCGCGGGCACAAGGCAGCTCGCTACTCTCACAGCCTCTGTTCAGGTTTCGTCCTTAGATCTACCTCCTATAGATCTAAGGCCGCGGGCTTCCAAGGCAGCTCGCTACCTCTCACAGCCTCTGTTCAGGTTTCGTCCTTAGATCTACCTCCTATAGATCTAAGGCCGCGGGTTTAAGGCAGCTCGCTACTCTCACAGCCTCTGTTCAGGTTTCGTCCTTAGATCTACCTCCATTAAAAATTATTTTCTCTGTAAGGGCCTTAACTCGTTCAAAACCCGTTCCTGTACTGAGACACATTACTTTGCTGTAGTTCAGCATACTAGAGTATTCAATGCTCATACATTCCAAAATGAAAACCTATTCCCTTTAATGAAAACCTATTCCAAAATAATATACCTTAATTAAGAGTACGCTTATAAAATATAATTATGTAGACACATTTACGTCACTGTGAAGGTAAAACCCCAATCAGGTCGGGCCGGTTGGACTGGCCCTCTACCTTGCCCATATTTGGTCTAGGGTTTCTCAAAGTCAAGATTTTTATTGCCAAAACATCAACTGCATATACAAACGTCACAAGGTTACATATTTAAAACACATATAAAACTGCATATAAAACCACAAGGTTACAGTGTAAAGAACACTAAACAAAGTAAATGGTCAGTCTAAAGAAAGGATCTTCCTAAAAGTCCTTTTACACTATAGTATTCTTATTCAAAATAATAAAGGTGGGTGGGGCGGGACTACCAGTTCACCGGAATTACGTAGACCGTACGCAGATTCACTCTATATAGCACCAAACTAGAGTGTTACCATTTGTATATTTAAAGTATAGAAGTTTTATAACGCACCTTTTAGTACAGTATGTACTGAAAACACAATCTAGTTTACAAGTTTACAAAATAATCTAGTTTAGAAAATACAATATAGTTTAAAATGTGGATTGAAACAGTCGAAACGTAAGTTGGTCTCAAGTACGGAGCGTTTCTATCGGTTAATACTTAACTCAACTTTAACTGAGAAGTTGCTGATGGATGAGCAAACGGTCCAAAGTGCATTCTGTTACAGTCGTACCAATTTTGTTCTGCTATGATATTTGTAACGAGTGTTTCAAAAGGTAACAGTTCTAAGATCAAAAGTAGTAGGAACAAAATATCTAGTTCCCTATGGTATGTTTCCAATGCTTTTGAGTACCGAGATGCCAACACATTTTAAGATTTAAAATTAGACATTTACAGTCGTCCATATGTCTTTATAAATAATATTTGTTTGATCTGTAACATAGCTTGGAACTAAGCAACAGCTGTTGTGCATTTAATCTAAAAGGCATGGTTTAAAGCGGATGGCTTAAGTCGTTTTTTGACAATGCTACGCCTATATAGAACGTTGGTAATTATGTACTATTATGATCAACCATTATCGACTACTTAGTAGGCCTACATTAGGTCTAATAATTAAGTGGGAGCAGGATAGGCAAAGGGATGAGAGTAAACTTTTTACCGGACAAAGTGAATAATGGAAAACGGTGGCTATAATCGGGAACTGCAAGCGAAAAGGGAAGGTTAAGGCGTGTCTGGTGTGCTGGTTGAAAACAGGTGGGTTGTGTGAGGAGGATTTATTTCTGAGGTTAAATTATATAAAAGATTTACGGACATTTTCCATTTTTTAATGAACAAGAAGAAGAAACGTTTCGGGTTCTTGAAATTGATCCGTCTTCAGGTGAAAAGTAACCTAAATTATAAGATAAAACATTAGGAACTGAGCTAGCCTAAAAGTAATCAGCGCCAGCTGACCAGTCACCCATCATAAAATAAAAGTGGGTTGAGTAAATAACACCATAAAATTAGTTTTTCGTTTTTATTTAACCTATTTTATTTTAATAACAAGACTAGAAACAACGTTAACAACAAATTTAAGAAATTAAAATAAATTGATAAATCAGACTGTCCAGTGGCTGGCTTAGGTAGTGGACGACCAACCACACCGTGCATCGGACTGACCAACTGTGAGAACACAAAGTACCTATTTATTCACAGCCATATACGTGATATTTTTCCTGTTGAGGATTTTTAACCTCAAGAATTTTTATTTTAAACAATTTTTTTTTTTTATTTATACACGGTAAACACGAATTTTACAATGTAAATGCACAAATAGTAAATTGATACAAGACAAAATGGTCTTGAGCTGAAAAGAAAATAGAACAACAAAGGAACAGAGGTGAAAATATTTGAAAATTGTAATGTTATTGGAAGTTCATAATCCTTCACTGTGGTACTTTTTATCTTTTGTAATCTTTTGGAGAAAGAAAGATTTAATGTTCAAGGTGGTTTTAAGACAAAAGTGGAATGATAGCTGCTAATTGACTTAATCTAAAAACAACAACAAAATGTATGGACAGAAAGACAACATAAGATGACTAGATTGCTATTTAGTAGGTAAACGGTGAAACAAAGACATAAAATGAATAATGATACTTAAGACTATACTGTGGATGATGCTTTGGTGATATTAACGCTACTCTCACAGCCTCTGTTCAGGTTTCGTCCTTAGATCACCTCCTATAGATCTAAGGCCACGGGCTTACAAGGCAGTCGCCACTCTCACAGCCTCTGTTCAGGTTTCTGTCCTTAGATCTACCTCCTATAGATCTAAGGCCGCGGCTTTACAAGGCAGCTCGCTACTCTCACAGCCTCTGTTCAGGTTTCTGTCCTTAGATCTACCTCCTATAGATCTAAGGCCGCGGCTTTACAAGGCAGTTCGCTACTCACAGCCTCTGTTCAGGTTTCTGTCCTTAGATCTACCTCCTATAGATCTAAGGCCGCGGCTTTACAAGGCAGCTCGCTACTCTCACAGCCTCTGTTCAGGTTTCGTCCTTAGATCTACCTCCTATAGATCTAAGGCCGCGGGCTTTACAAGGCAGCTCGCTACTCTCACAGCCTCTGTTCTGGTTTCGTCCCAGATCTACCTCCTAGATCTAAGGCCATGGGTTTACAAGGCAGCTACTCTCACAGCCTCTGTTCAGGTTTCGTCCTTAGATCTACCTCCTATAGATCTAAGGCCATTGGGCTTTACAAGGCAGCTCGCTACCTCACAGCCTCTGTTCTGTTTCTGTCCTTAGATCTACCTCCTATAGATCTAAGGCCACGGCTTTACAAGGCAGTTCGCTACTCTCACAGCCTCTGTTCGTTTCGTCCTTAGATCTACCTCCTATAGATCTAAGGCCACGGGTTTACAAGGCAGCTCGCTACTCTCACAGCCTCTGTTCAGTCTGTCCTTAGATCTACCTCCTATAGATCTAAGGCCACGGGTTTACAAGGCAGTTCGCTACTCTCACAGCCTCTGTTCTGGTTTCGTCCTTAGATCTACCTCCTATAGATCTAAGGCCACGGGCTTTACAAGGCAGTTCGCTACCTCACAGCCTCTGTTCTGGTTTCGTCCTTAGATCTACCTCCTATAGATCTAAGGCCGCTTTTACAAGGCAGTTCGCTACTCACAGCCTCTGTTCAGGGTTTGTCCTTAGATCTACCTCCTATAGATCTAAGGCCACGGGTTTTACAAGGCAGCTCGCTACTCTCACAGCCTCTGTTCAGGTTTCGTCCTTAGATCTACCTCCTATAGATCTAAGGCCACGGCTTTACAAGGCAGTTCGCTACTCACAGCCTCTGTTCAGGTTTCTGTCCTTAGATCACCTCCTATAGATCTAAGGCCACGGGCTTTACAAGGCAGCTCGCTACTCTCACAGCCTCTGTTCAGGTTTCGTCCTTAGATCTACCTCCTATAGATCTAAGGCCACGGGCTTTACAAGGCAGCTCGCTACTCACAGCCTCTGTTCAGGTTTCGTCCTAGATCTACCTCCTATAGATCTAAGGCCACGGGCTTTACAAGGCAGCTCGCTACTCTCACAGCCTCTGTTCAGGTTTCGTCCTTAGATCTACCTCCTATAGATCTAAGGCCACGGGCTTTACAAGGCAGCTCGCTACTCTCACAGCCTCTGTTCAGGTTCTCGTCCCAGATCTACCTCCATAGATCTAAGGCCATCGGGCTTTACAAGGCAGCTCGCTACCTCACAGCCTCTGTTAGGGTTTGTCCCAGATCTACCTCCTATAGATCTAAGGCCACACAAGGCAGTTCGCTACCTCACAGCCTCTGTTCAGGTTTCGTCCCAGATCTACCTCCTATAGATCTAAGGCCACGGCTTTACAAGGCAGTTCGCTACCTCACAGCCTCTGTTCAGGTTTCGTCCTTAGATCTACCTCCTATAGATCTAAGGTCACGGCTTTTACAAGGCAGCTCACTCTCACCCTCTGTTCAGGTTTCGTCCTTAGATCTACCTCCTATAGATCTAAGGCCGCGGGCTTTACAAGGCAGTTCGCTACTCACAGCCTCTGTTCAGTTTCGTCCTTAGATCTACCTCCTATAGATCTAAGGCCACGGGCTTTACAAGGCAGTTCGCTACTCACAGCCTCTGTTCAGGTTTCGTCCTTAGATCTACCTCCTATAGATCTAAGGCCACGGGCTTTACAAGGGCAGCCTCACTCACAGCCTCTGTTCAGGTTTCGTCCTTAGATCTACCTCCTATAGATCTAAGGCCACGGGCTTTACAAGGCCTCGCTACCTCACAGCCTCTGTTCAGGTTTCGTCCTTAGATCTACCTCCTATAGATCTAAGGCCACGGGTTTACAAGGCAGTTCGCTACTCTCACAGCCTCTGTTCAGGTTTCGTCCTTAGATCTACCTCCTATAGATCTAAGGCCACAGGCTTTACAAGGCAATCGCTACTCTCACAGCCTCTGTTCAGGTTTCGTCCTAGATCTACCTCCTATAGATCTAAGGCCACGGGCTTTACAAGGCAGTTCGCTACTCACAGCCTCTGTTCAGGTTTCGTCCTTAGATCTACCTCCTATAGATCTAAGGCCGGGCTAAGGCAGCTCGCTACCTCACAGCCTCTGTTCAGGTTTCGTCCTTAGATCTACCTCCTATAGATCTAAGGCCGTGGCTTTACAAGGCAGTTCGCTCACAGCCTCTGTTCAGGTTTCGTCCTTAGATCTACCTATAGATCTAAGGCCGCGGGCTTTACAAGGCAGTTCGCTACCTCACAGCCTCTGTTCAGGTTTCGTCCTTAGATCTACCTCCTATAGATCTAAGTCACGGGCTTTACAAGGCAGTTCGCTACCTCACAGCCTCTGTTCAGGTTTCGTCCTTAGATCTACCTCCTATAGATCTAAGGCCACGGGTTTTACAAGGCAGTTCGCTACTCTCACAGCCTCTGTTCAGGTTTCGTCCTTAGATCTACCTCCTATAGATCTAAGGCCACGGGCTTACAAGGCAGTTCGCTACCTCACAGCCTCTGTTCATTTCGTCCTAGATCTACCTCCTATAGATCTAAGGTCAGCGGGTTTACAACAAGGCAGTTCGCTACTCACAGCCTCTGTTCAGGTTTCGTCCTTAGATCTACCTCCTATAGATCTAAGGCCATTTGGCTTTACAAGGCAGTTCGCCACTCACAGCCTCTGTTCAGGTTTCGTCCTAGATCTACCTCCATAGATCTAAGGCCACGGGTTTACAAGGCAGTTCGCTACTCTCACAGCCTCTGTTCAGGTTTCTGTCCCAGATCTACCTCCTATAGATCTAAGGCACTGGCTTTACAAGGCAGCTCGCTACCTCACAGCCTCTGTTCAGGTTTCGTCCTTAGATCTACCTCCTATAGATCTAAGGCCATGCTTTTACAAGGCAGTTCGCTACTCACAGCCTCTGTTCAGGTTTCTGTCCCAGATCTACCTCCTATAGATCTAAGGCCGTGGGCTTACAAGGCAGTTCGCTACTCACAGCCTCTGTTCAGGTTTCGTCCCAGATCTACCTCTATAGATCTAAGGCCACGGTTTACAAGGCAGCTCGCTACTCTCACAGCCTCTGTTCAGGTTTCGTCCTTAGATCTACCTCCTATAGATCTAAGGCCACGGGTTTAGGCAGCTCGCTACCTCACAGCCTCTGTTCAGGTTTCGTCCTTAGATCCTCCTCCTATAGATCTAAGGCCACGGGCTTTACAAGGCAGCTCGCTACTCACAGCCTCTGTTCAGGTTTCGTCCTTAGATCTACCTCCTATAGATCTAAGGCCGCGGCTTTACAAGGCAGTTCGCTACTCTCACAGCCTCTGTTCAGGTTTCGTCCTTAGATCTACCTCCTATAGATCTGCTAACAAAGGCAGTTGCTACTCACACAGCTTCGCATCAAATATTATTTCGAATGTCTGTCAATGTTAACTTTATGCTTTCAAAAGGAGTCACAACTATAGACTAGCTTTCCGGTTCACACTGCCGCTGATTGAAACTCAACCAATCAGTGACTGAAGAAGGTACTCCACAGCGAGGCCGAAATATCTTTACTTAATTATGAAGTTTGGACGCGTTGTGAACCGTAAGAACTAGATTATGTTAATGTTATTTTAGAAAGAACAAACTCTACGCAATTTATGCCTGTTGTTATAATACAGTATATACAAACATTATTGCGTATATTATATGGATGCATCTTTCAGAACGAGTCTAAATCGATAACAATCAATTCATAGAGCTATTCAACTCTTAGCTGGAGGGCTTGTGCGCTTCACAGTGCCTAGGCACAATTCTCGGACCCGTCAGCTGTTCCTCCCCCACTTCTCCCGTACCTATTTGGGGCCCTTTACCTCTCAATACTCAAACGCTACCGCTCAACCCAGTTAGTTTTAGCTCAACCATTTTCAGGCATACATATAGGTTTAAATATTCATAGGTTAGTTTGAAGGTTTAAGAGGCCGCCAGATAGAGTCTGAGCGGCTTCTATTTTGGTTAGGGAATTTAACATGGGAAATTTTCAAACGATGTTTTAATTAGATTAGCCTACCAAAATGGGAAAAGTGTTTCAATTGAAGCATAGAGCCGTTGATGCTGCTGCATAAAAAAGCAAAAATGTAAAAACTATCTTGCTAAACAAAATATTGATTACGTTTATTCAAGTTCTACGGTCTTATGGGAGAATCAAGTTTTAATAAACCTTGTAAATTTTAATAAACCTAATTAATAATTTATAACTTAACGAAAGTACAAGGTTTAGAGTACATATGCAGCAGCTTCAATAGCTTTATGCTTCAATTGAAACAGACTTTTTATTTAAGTACGTTAACCGGTTAGGTTGGTTAAAAAGATCGTTGCAGTTTTTACTCCATGTCATAAACGGAGCCCAGAGTGGGTCCTGTGGCCGCTTAACTGTTAAAGCTTAGTTTCTAGCGTTTTTTCTTCGGTCTGTTGTTGACCACTGAGAGTTCCTGATAATGTTTCCTTATGGTTCATTATTTACATGCTACAGTTAGTCACCCTGGTTGTGCTAGTATTACTTGTGAAGTGCCTAAGAGCGAATATTACAACAGCTATGAGTTCAATAAATACCAATTAAAATACTATATTCTACACGTTATCTTCAAACAAACTCGAGTAATTAAACTACTTATAATTCTAATTACACCCAAGTGCGAAGATTATACGATAATATTAAATAACATAACACCTCATTAGCAGAGCGGTACTCAGATTGCTGCTTTATTCAGTAGAAATAAAGTTATTTCCCAAGGAAGGTTCGTATCTCGTTTGAAATTTAAGTGACAGCTTTGAGGTTATTTGCGTTTCGTTAAGTTGAAAACAGCGGTTTTGGTTTTGATCTGATTAACATTTCAAGTGCTGCGTCGGTACAGCAATTAAAGGCAATTAGTTCTCTCCAGCAATGCAAATCCTTCACCTGTGGGAAATCAGCAGGAACTCCACTCGTCACTCGGTCATACTCGTACTCTTGTATTGCGGAGTTAAGTACTGTGTGCAGTGTGCATACATCAATTAGAGATGGTAAATAGATCTGTCCAGAGTTTTAAATTATCTACCTCTGAGAAATGCACTTTTAATATACCTGGTTATTTTCCTGGTCTGGCCCAAAAATGGAAAAACATCGTTAGAAAATATCGGTTCAACAGTATTAACCTACATTGCGAGAAATGGTTTTGTGAATTCCAGTGATATTGAGTTTAGGTTATCTCTACCGGAGGGCCTAGTACTTAGATTTAGGAAATAGGGAACCAGGCCAGGATATGTTATCAAAAGTGGATAGAATCACCTAGCTATACAAGCTCACCTTGTTACGAGTATATAGCTTATCCAGGTGAGCCTGCTCAGTACATATGCTTAGTTATACTCCTGGTGTGTGTTGAGACCTCAGTATTGATCAACACTGTGTTGCGAGTGGGTTTTTGTGAATTCCAATGCTGCTGAACTGCTGCTGATTAATCATGCAAGTGCTGTGCCGGTACAGCAATTAGAGGCAATTAGTCCTCTCCAGCATTGCAAATTCCCCACCTCTGGGAAATCAACTCAAATACACTCGGTTAACCTCCTGGATCGCTCAGGCTGTGTTCTACTTTGTACTTACAACTTCGTGGATGCAGTTTTACTACTTTATAAGTTTGTTAGATGGTTACTGGCATGTCATTTGTTTAAACGTATAGTATTTGAGCGAATTGGCTAAACAATATTCATCGATTATCAATCATTTTACTGTATAACAATTACTGATAATGCTGAGGCGAAACATGTCTGTAAAACATTAAACATTTATGTGGTAAAAGTACAAAAATGCTTTCATTGTATACTTTTGACTACCACAAAGTAGATGGAGAAAACATCAAGAATATTGTACTGTATTTTTAAATCTTTCAACAGCCTTTTTAATTCATCGAAAGTGAGGCTGTTATTAAGAAGTTCAGGGATAACTCAAATTAGTTCTATTGCATAAAACTATTACAGTTTCAGATACTTTTTTGAAGTTTAAACTAATTTTCAACGTTATTACAACGTTTGTTTTGTTTTTTATGATTGTGACGCCTATGCTCTCACAGTACCAATGGTATTCACAAATAAATGAACGTAAGCCGAGTAGTAATACAAGTAAATTTTGACACAAAGTAAATTACTATACTTTAATATTAAATTATGTATATACATAATGTTTATGAAATGTATGTATATAAATAATGAATGTATAAATTATTCAATCCAATTTTGTACTGTATTCAAATAATTCATAATTGCAAACTTCATTAAGAGTTGGCTGGATAGAACGAGTGCGGGTCCAACTCTGGAATCCATTTATAATATGGAATAAACACTGCATACGTCGTTTTACTTAAAACTTATAAAAAAGTACCTTTAACTACTAATTGCATGCTTAACTACTTAACAATAAGTATACAATGCTTTAACCATTTAAGTATACACATGGTAAGGACAAATAACAATTTTGTCAAAAATATATATTTTTATTTCAAAACTTGTAAGCTTGATTTTGAATACAAACATAGACTTAGGAATTCTCAAATAAATATTTTATTTTGTTCTTAGATTTAACACTTGTTGTATTTATAAGCTAAAACACTGATAGTTCTACGCTTCCAGTGAAAACGTTCCATATTTCAGTACATTAACCTAACATTACCGGTAGTTTGTCTTTGAAAGACTAGGTTCTGACCTAAGTCATGAAAAACAAGTAAACCTTGTAAACAAATAACCGATGTTCAAAACAACAAACTATATACCAACAAACTTAGGATTTAATGTATATGTGGAATTATCTTACGTCCATGAACACATATACTCTTATAAACTATTTCTTAACCTCACCAATTATTCCGTAACAACTATTGTCGCAATTTCTGAAAATCTAGTGACTGCCAATCCTCAATTGATTAACACGAAAAAGAACCCAACAAGAATGTGGTATGGATCTTAATTTGTATAAACGCTAAATAGCTAATTTATTACTAAAGAAATGTGAAGACAAAAATGTTTGGACCGAACCGGGACTTGAACCCGGGTATCCCGCTTCCTAGCCGGTCATGCTGAACACTATTTCATGGGTCATCCGGCCCAACTAATTATGCCTTCAAATTTAGAGAAGTACTTACATCTAAATGTTTATCTGAAACATGTGACTGTCTGTGAATAGGGACTTTAAATCAACAAGCTGGAAATATTACAAAGGAAATATAAAGAGTGTGATATAGTAAGGGTAAGATCGATCTAATATCCCGGGCTTGTCTGTGATGCTTTAGCAGCGTTCCACCATCATAGAAGATCAAATATGTTAGGCCAATGTTTCATTATGTAGCCTACTTACCACATCAAACTACACGTGACGTCACACAGCAGACTACACACTAGCTTGCTTTACCCCTTCTAATTGCATGAGGCTGATCCTGACACAGGGACGAGCCGACATCATAAACTCTTCACTTCACTTCCGCCAATATAGAAGAGCAAATATGTTAGGCCAATGTTTCATTATGTAGCCTACTTACCACATCAAACTACACGTGACGTCACACAGCAGACTACACACTAGCTTGCTTTATCCCTTCTAATTGCATGAGGCTGATCCTGACACAGGGACTAGCCGACATCAGAAACTCTTTACTCTTCACTTCCGCCAATATAGAAGAGCAAATATGTTAGGCCAATGTTTCATTATGTAGCCTACTTACCACATCAAACTACACGTGACGTCACACAGCAGACTACACACTAGCTTGCTTTATCCCTTCTAATTGCATGAGGCTGATCCTGACACAGGGACTAGCCGACATCATAAACTCTTTACTCTTCAATTCCGCCAATATAGAAGAGCAAATATGTTAGGCCAATGTTTCATTATGTTGCCTACTTACCACATCAAACTACACGTGACGTCACACAGCAGACTACACACTAGCTTGCTTTATCCCTTCTAATTGCATGAGGCTGATCCTGACACAGGGACTAGCCGACATCATAAACTCTTTACTCTTCAATTCCGCCAATATAGAGCAAATATGTTAGGCCAATGTTTCATTATGTAGCCTACTTACCACATCAAACTACACGTGACGTCACACAGCAGACTACACACTAGCTTGCTTTATCCCTTCTAATTGCATGAGGCTGATCCTGACACAGGGACTAGCCGACATCATAAACTCTTTACTCTTCAATTCCGCCAGAAGAGCAAATATGTTAGGCCAATGTTTCATTATGTTGCCTACTTACCACATCAAACTACACGTGACGTCACACAGCAGACTACACACTAGCTTGCTTTATCCCTTCTAATTGCATGAGGCTGATCCTGACACAGGGACTAGCCGACATCAGAAACTCTTTACTCTTCAATTCCGCCAATATAGAAGAGCAAATATGTTAGGCCAATGTTTCATTATGTTGCCTACTTACCACATCCAACTACACGTGACGTCACACAGCAGACTACACACTAGCTTGCTTTATCCCTTCTAATTGCATGAGGCTGATCCTGACACAGGGACGAGCCGACATCATAAACTCTTTACTCTTCACTGTTCATTGCATAATTATACAGCCTTGACAAACATTTGCCAATTGTGGTTTGTGGTAGTACGAGGAATAATACACTTAGTTGGCGATATTTTAGTTTCTTTTGTACAGTAAAAAACAATCAAGAATTTGGTTTTCAGCAAATAGGAAATAGTTCATAATGGATCTTCCAAAAATAATAGAACTTAATACTTAAGGATCCAAAGTTAATTAATGATCCTTAGTCATATATACCGGTATATATGTTCAAGGTTATTTTTGATGTTATCGATTTTGATTATAAATATTACTGGATGGATTTGCTTTAAGATTATTTTTAAGACTGACTTAGGGAAAATAAATATCTGATTAAATCAGCTCT
This sequence comes from Matsumurasca onukii, assembly GCA_018831715.1. NCBI lineage: Eukaryota > Metazoa > Arthropoda > Insecta > Hemiptera > Cicadellidae > Matsumurasca > Matsumurasca onukii. The sequence goes on from CM032064.1 coordinate 30,273,357, forward strand.
GGTAACAAAAATATACTGTGTTTTTAAAATGAACATGGTATTGAAGAATCGTTACTAAGAGACATAACTCGTTATCACCTACAATACTCCTTGACGGTATAAATATTCAGCCCTATTTTTACAAGACCAATCAAATTGGTATTAGTCAACTGTAAGTCTAAATAAATTAAATTTATTAGTAGTAAAAAGATGAGCTTTCAATTGTTTGCACTTAATATACGACCAGGACTAATGGATTGTTAAATGTTTACATAGTCACAAATTATAGTCTGGATAACATTATTGTTATCGGTGGTGAATTAGTATTTAATTAAATTCAATAAACTTGAAACAAAGAACTATTAGAGTTCTGATTTGATCAAACCATAGTTATCAACTGGTGGGAAGTTGTAATTTAACAACTAAGTCAATATTTAAGAAAATACAAGGTTAAGTAAAATAATGAAATGGTAGAAAAATTGTTACTTTAAGAAATACATTTTTAAAAGACGGTTCAGAGAGAAGAAGAGAGGAAGGACGTTGCTGAGAAGCGAGTGTGGTGAGCTCTAGAGGGAAGTAGGGCTATAACCGAAGGGTCGCCTTAAGTGCCTTAAAGGAATCACATATTGAATTCACTCTTCAGTACCCTTTTACGTCTGTTGCTTTTTGCATTAAGATAGCGTGAAATAGTGCTTTCAAATATTTCAGCTTTTGAGTAAAACATAAACAGTTCTTCACTTAAGGCAAAACCATATTAATAAACACATTTTTACCCTAAGGTATTTCAATTAAGGACTAGACTGGGTTCAATATTACCTTTATAGATCAGGTCAGCATTCTACAATATTTTACTTTAAAAAGAGCTTAAACAGTGTATACGAGAAAATTAATCACCAAAATGTTGTACTCTTATACAGAGTCATCTGTGCCACCGTTAGGATCTCCTCGACTATGAAACTCACAGCAAAGTTTATGTGAGAGAGATTGCCTTATTTCCACCCACGATAAAACGTATGGATTTAGATGAAAGTCGTTTTTATTTACCAATATGGCAGCCAACCTCTATATTCTATTAGACACCCTTATTTACCACGGCATTCTCTTAGGCACAGTTTTAAACTTAACGTTAGTTACAAGAGACGTTTTATTCTTTATAATTATTGCATCAACTGAATAGTTTAGAACCTACAGTTATCTAAGTTTGGAACAAAACCCATAAGAATAAGATCGCTTCGCGTAAAAGAGCTGTAACTATTTTAAAAATTAAATGAATAAGTAAAATGTCAAGATTAGAAATTACCCACGAAACATGGTCATCGGTGTTATTAGTTTATCCATACGGTTTTATTATTTTTACATGATTCCATTATAAAACGATGGGGTTTCAATCAGTTTTGTTCACGATGGTGAAAATTCAAACGGTTTTCGAAAACATGAAGTTGAATAGGGTTACACACAAGTTATAGTTGAATGGGATGGAAAACAACATTTTAGACTTAATTATACTTTTGGAACTTTTCCGACTACTTTTGCTCTTTATAAGTTAAAGGTATGTAATCCTCATGTGGCTTTTTTGAGTTTGCAGCTTTTTTAAACGATCAGCTTGCAAAAACAGTATAAGGCCGAACAAGTGTTAAGGTTGTGTGGGGATTCTTACAGTACCATACTTCATAGGGTTTCTAAATAAAATTAACAAATTGGCCACTATATTGGAAAATGGGACCCGATTTAAAAAAATCTGAACTTGTATGTTAATTGGTTGTAAAATTAACAGTAACTTTAATTTTGGCCAAAATTTCAAAGTCAAATGGAATCAAATTGGAATTTGACTTTGAAATTTTAAATGGCCGCAATTTCGAAATTTGATAAGTTTAATACACCATATTTTTTGAAAATGTTATTAGGAAAACAATTAAGGTTTATACCAAGTTTCACAAAATATCTAAAACATTTTGGAACATATTAATTATTTTTAAAATTGTGGATTATGGCCAAACTAAGCCGAAATCAAAATAATGTTACTTGCCATTTTCGATTAACATTTGTATGGAGAATCCGGTTCTGAATAGCGCGCTATACATTTCTGTGACACCCTGTATATTCAAGGATCTCGCTACTAAAGGCAAAATCAAAAGCGTAAAGACTTATTAAGGTCACAGGTTGAGATGTGGAAGTTAGATTTTCTGGTACAATAAAGTTTACGCGTGAAATAAACCTTCTCAACATTGCCAGAGCCGTCATACAACAAAGTATGTTTTTCAAAATCAACTGATAAAACTAAAATGCAAAACCATTTTGACAAGAACTTTTCTCCCACTCCACCCTCTCCACAAGGGATCAAAAGTAAAACAGTTTTCTTTATTCGACAGTACAAATGACGACAAAATGACAAATGGACGATACTGATGATACTAGTACAAGCATAACAACTTGAATACATACTCGTATAAGGTGAGTGTTAGTGTGACAATGTTGTTTGGACGAAACTACTCATCATATGGTTAAACACCGAACACTGTGTTTATTTTCGTCACCTTGAAGCAATATCATCTGTTTTTCCACCCGCAAAATTTTTAAACGCCACTTTCTTTGTTTATAGATCGACTTAGCCCATTCCGTTTTAACGATTCGATAACGTTCAATACTTTTTTCGGAATGTAGCGCAATTTTTGTAAATAAAATTTACACTGAATGTTTTAAATCACTTTTAAACATTCTACAACACGCTCATGTCGGGCCCTGCCCAGTTCTTGACTGAAAGGGTTAATAATTTGCACATTGATTAATAAGATCTCAAGTAAATGGACGAGATCAAGGTTTTAATGCTGTGAGACTGATCCTTTTGCCTCTTGACACTTTAACAGTAGCTTCGGAAATGTACCTTCCACTTGAGTAACGTAACTAAGTAAGTTAAAGTGATGTTCGTGAATTCCACCCATAGAGTGCACTGCGAACTCAGTTGCCGACTAAACGTACGCTTTTGAACCAGAGATCGTTACATGCACGCTGTCTTAGAGAGGCTCATTTCTCGCTCAAAAGACAATACTAAAAATCCGTTAAATAAGCTAAACAACTAATCTACAGAGTATCCACTCATAAAAGAAAACCTAGTCATCGGTAAAACATGGACCTACACATGAGTTGAAATACACTACGGACATTTCCACAACATGGTTGTCACTAGGACCATTAGGTCCCGATTACAGTGAAGAATCTTATTTAAGGAACACTTTAGTCAAATGAAATGAGGAGTCAAAACACGGAAGAAACAAAAACTATCTTTTATCTCTGTGCATTTACTCAAATGAAAACAGAGCAACTGTGGCACCAACCTTTGTGGTGCTAGTTAGGATGGAAATATCACGTTACCCAAAGATTACTCGTAACAAAAAGACATTATTTTAGTTTAAGCCGTCCGTACTGTGGCATTAGCAGTCAAGCATACAAAGTATTGATGAATCATGTTTTCATTGGTTATGCCTTGACAACTAGTTTGCAGAATGAGCACGGGAAGTAGTAATTTCGATAGGCAAACTGCAAAGATTTCCACAACTCGACAAGCTGAGTGGAAAGCTTGCAAAGTAGGAGTGATATAATTACCTCTAATTGCTGTACCTGCACAGCACTTGTGTGATAAACCAGCACAGCAACGTTGAAATCCACAAAACCAATTCTAAACTCAGTGGAGATAAATATCGAGTAGTCAATCTCTTAAAGGGAACACGGTCTCGGTGTAACCCTGGGGTATAACTCGGTGTATTTATAGCAGATTCTCAGAGGCGGAGAATTTGCAGTTCTCGAATGGTATAATTGCCTCCACTCGCGATAAGGGTGCAGCGTTACCAATCAGTTCGGGATTATTGAAATCTACAAAACCAACTTACAACTCTTTGGGTTGCGCTGTGTTGGTTCTACGCGTGGAGTGGATTATACCCTTCGCCGCGGTAGCGGTGTTCAACATGTCTGCTTCCTTTTCTACTCTGTCATCCAATTATGTTTTTCCCAGTTTGGCTTTAAACGACGGATATGCTAATGAGCACCTGAGCTACTCAAATTCAACTCTACTATCCCGATGTCAACCCTCACCCCTACCTAGTACCCAACAACTTCTTTGTTACCTCTGTGGAAGACACGCCTAATACGTAGGCTTGAGTGGTCAGAGGCATCACTACGATATCATACGTACCGTGTCAGTACGTATCGATTCTTCACTCATAACAATTTAGAAGACAGTCTACTGACGCGGTATAATACCGGAAGCCTAGAATGTAGTGGTAATTCTGTGGAAGATATCAAAGTAATGATAGGCAGTCTGGTAAACAGTTCAGAATAAATCATTAAATCTAGCAAAGCCTCTTGTTCCAGAGGTATATTTTACCTTTCAACTAGAAATCATGTGCGTACCACCCACAAGTGTCCATCAAATCTACCCAAATAGTAACTTATTTATATCTACTACCGTTCACGCTTCCCACTCGTATCCAACCAGTCTACCTAGATTTTCCAGTGACTAGCTTAACGATATACTTCCAGTTGCCATTATAGCCACCCACGTAATCCGGTAATATGAGTATTCGGTTCACTGTACCCTTATTTATTCGTCCATGCTGCCCACAACACCTACTACGCTTGGAGTAATTTGGTATTACAGATTACAAGAAAGCGTGGTGTTTTCGAAATATTACTACTTTGCTGTAGTTCAAATTGAAACTAATAAAAGTGATAAATGTATACAAATTTACCAGAACACATGCCATTGTAAACAATTGATGAATAGAAGTACGAACTCAGTTGAAACGATTTGTTGCGAAAATACTTCGGTGAAAAGGTGAGATCATATTTAATCAAATAGACTGGCTGGAATGATGAGATAAATTAGGGCGAGTGGAGGTGTTTTGCTGTGGGAAAAGCTCGCCTTATTGCCTTTTATCGACTTACGCCGTTAAGCGCCTATGAGTGGTCCTCATACCGCTCCCCGCTCCCTTCTCCAACCTTCTGACTACCAAGTATTATATTCATTTGTTGTGTTATAGCGACTACCCACACATGGTACTTGTAGCTTATGTGAAAGAGCTTCTGTACTAGTCAAAGGTAGTGTCTGTCTCGTTTAGGATATCATGTACCGATTGGAAATGCGTATTAATGGCAGTTTTCTGCGTTAGGATTGGTTGCAAGTAAAAATTAGTACCCTGCTAAAGTTGTAAATGAAATTAAACAAAACCAGGCCGAAACGTAGTAGTTTGCACGGTTTACAGCCTCGCATTCAAATTTCATTAAAACCGGACTACTCATTCGCCGTGATAGCGAAAAATAACTTTGTGCCGCCAATTCAAAACGACCAAAGCTTGTTGTGGGGTTCAGGAATGTTGCTCATTCCTTAGTCCTGGGCCTACCATGCTGACGGCATGAATATCTTATTTTTCCCATAGAAAGCCGCAAATTAAAATGCCTTTAATAATAACCATAGGGTTTGCAACGTTGTGTTACTTAAGGAGAGTTCCAAAATTGTAATAGTTTTAATAATTGTGTTTAATGTTATTTCATAATTCATCTTACGTTTTACAACGTCGAAAAAATCGTAATCCAGATTTTGTGGTAAGTTGTCACACTTATGGTTTCGGTAATACATTATAGATACGACTGTTCGTTCAATGCCGACTTTACAAACATTACCTTAAAGAAACTAAATTAGATGTCTTTTGTCGCCACAATATGGTGACTTTTGGGAAGTCTGTTTATGAAACTAACATAAAACCAAGTCTCTGGTTTATCTGAGGTTGAAATATTATTACGGACCGTGTTCATAGTGTTTTAGCAAGCAAGAAGAACACGACGTTTTGGGATCGAAATACTATTTTATCATTAAAATATATCATAACTATACTATATACCGTTACTATAAATTAAATAACTTTCAACGACCGTAATAATATTTCAACCTGGTTTGTTCTTGTGACGTCTTTTAAGAGTGTTAAATAAAACTTATCAACAACAAAAACTAACTCATATTTCAAGATTCAAACGGTCTACTTTAAAACAACGGTTGAACAAATAATGTTAATGTTGAGATATTTAGTAATAAGGACCATTTTAGAAGATACTTTTATTACACGGCTTTTTTATGAACATGGTATGGCTATGGCTAATATGTATCCTTCAAATGTGTAGTCCATGTAAAGTTATTTGTGGCCAAAGCAGTAACTTTCTAGCTAACTTCCAGTAATTTCTCTTCAAGTTACAAGTCTATTAAATGTCGCTCAGCATATGTATTTAACGATGAAACTTAAACTGTATTTATTAAGTTGTTAAATGGGAACGACAGATTTATATGGAAAGGGTATTTGATAGATTAGGTTAAGGGAGATTCGCCGCGGGAGGTTGGGGGACCTGCTCATGGGTGTTTATCCGTGTGAGACGATAACAGGCAATAAGGATAGCCTCTGCCACGGTGAACCCTCTCCCCTCTCCGTGCTACCCCGTCACCAAACCACCAATCCACTTTACATCACTTTAATTTCATACAATATAATAAGAAAGTTAAGGTTGAATAGGTTATACATATTTATAAATGTAGTTTTCTTTAAATGTAGACTTGTTTTCATTGTGTTTGTGTAATAGAAGAATATATATATATATATCCTGATATGTTTACGTCAGATTTTTCACACCAATTTCAAAGTGATAAAAATATTGATAGAGCCTTCCTAAGGTAATAATAAGAGGATTTCCTAACTACCCTGTATAAAATATGCAAATACCGAAATAAAGCTCTAGATTTTGAAGCCTCAACTTGCGAACAAGTGATAGCGGTGATAACGCTAATATCTCAACAAACGAAATAGTTGAAGATGGGTGTAAGTTAAAAATTTCTATCCACCGTGTATAGTGTATATAAAACACTAATTATAAAGATACGATTTTTGTTCTAATGAACAGTAATTATTCATTATTCATAATTTACTATTCAACTAATTGATAATCACGTAATTAACTAATTCATTCACTATTGTACTCATAGCATTGTCATATACTTAATACTTTCTAACACAAAATATCTAGCCATCAACAACTGTATTAATGTCAATCTTATGTAATTGGTACATTGTAGTATGTACATAAATAAATATTACGCCAAATGACTCACTCAATATAAATTCATTTCCTAAACACATATTGCCAATTAATTACTCATCCCTCACTTACCCGTGAATATTCTAAGCATTAAACCATCCAACTGTTATTGCTTAACAAGTATGTGTACATCTATTTATGTAATTTTGATGTACAGGAATGTTTAACAGTAATAGTTAAGTTGAACTGCTGACTTATGAAAAAGTCTCTTCACTAGCGTAATTGCGTATTTTTAGTCTCAAACAAAAAAGTAAAGGTCTAATAAATTGGGTCTTTTCAGGTTTTATGACTGATCGTTTCTCTGGCGTTGGGATTTTGTGGCAGAAGTCTAAGTAGTTTTCGTGGTCGCGTAGGTGATGGATTGTTTCTAAGATATAGCACTTAAAAGGAAAGAATACTTCTTGTGAACTCAAGCGTGACTTTTATATTCCGTTATTATGAAAGGAGTGCTGGAAATGCAGTTCTTTATAACATAGAACTTTTAATATTAATACTGTTAAAATGTGGTGAATTAGCTATACGAGTATAATTTGTTGAATATGTTATTTTCGCATTCGCTATTAAATATGAAATTTGTAGACATTTGTAGAAATTAAAGAATCGACAAAATCTCAAACACTAACTCAAATCTTCTTAAAATAAAGAGAGGCGTTCCACAAGGCAGCATATTAAGTACAATATTGTTTATAGTATATTTAAATGATATAACAAATTCAATTCCAAAGAACCATTTAACAATTTATGCAGATGATACTACCATATTAAACTTTAAGAAAACCAATGACAAGCTTGAATTAGATACATTCACACTTATAAATTCTGTGGCTCAATATTTTAACACTATTGGATTATATATCAACCAAAAGAAAACAGAATATATTTACTTCAAAACTAATTATAGAATAACAACTTATGAAGATGCACCAAATTTAATTTTAGACGAATGTTTATTAAAAGAAGTCACCCCAACAAAGTTTTTAGGAGTCATATTTGATGATTACTTAAACTGGTATGAACACATAAATAACCTTGCTTCAAAATTATCTACATCACTTTATATAATTCGATTAATTTCAAAATTAGGATGTTAACAACTTTCTTTACAATGCTACTATAGCTACTTTTACTCTCACACTACATATTCTTTCACTACATATACTTTGGGGATCTTCATCATTGAAAAATCTTCACAAAATATTTTTACTGCAAAAAAGAGCAATGAAATATATAGAAAATAAACCTAAAAGAGAACATTGTAGAGACATTTTTAAATTCAACAAAGTATTAACAGTACCAAATATGTATGTTTATGAAACTGTACTGTATATTATAAATGAAGACTTATTAGTTCAAAATTCAATCCACAATTACAATACAAGACCAAAATTTGTTTCAAGCCAAACTCATAACTATATATATTACGAAAAAATTCCATTGTATATGGGCAGAAAGCTTTTTAATAAACTGCCCAAATCCATTCAAGACGTGGCGTTTGAAAATAAAAATCTTAGACAAAATTGAAAAATTGGTTGGTTGAAAAGTGCCTGTACGATTTGGACATTTAACCTGCAAGAATTTTTTTAACTCTTAAGTTAGATTGTATAATACGTTTTATACCTTAGAAATAAGGTTTTAAACTAAAATAATAATAAAATAAAAATAAATGTCAGGTTTAGTTTCATTGAGATTTAATTTATACTATTTCAGCTACCCCTTTGGAAAGCGAAATTGTTAACTTTTAAATAGAATGAACCATTTTAAAATTACATTTATTCGTCTTCACAACAGGGAGAACGTACTTCTAAATTAGAGGAAGGGACTCCGTAGTCCTAACTTTGTCTCTAATAACAACATGTTTCATTTGGTTTTATCCAGGTTGCTGACAATGCAAAATATATTGTTTCTCTGTTGAGATGAACGTACCCTACCTACAGTGCAGTGTTCTTTGTCAGTTGTCTAAGAAATACTCATACTAAGCACATCTGGACTAACAATATAGTCATGTTATAAACTTAGTGTGTGGAATAGATGCTTAAGGAAACCTGGTCGACCTGGTTATTTTTTCTCCATAGACAAGGGTTGAGAAACTAACTTAAAAAATATTGTGTTGAATCTGAATAAATATTTTGTTACTTTAACAGTATTGGGAATTTTTAAGTGGTTGTCTCGTACTTGTCAACGACTTGAAACACTATTTCCTTGTAGATAAGGTCTTGATGGTTGTTAATAAGGGCACTCAGGTAGTTTGAACATTTGCTCAGAAGTTCGTAACAGTTGACTATTTCATGGTATCCAACATAATAACTAATTATAATAACCAAACTTACGACATCCAAGAGGATGTCAAACTTAGCAATGATGAGGTAACATAAAACTTGAAATGGTTGTGTTCCAACGTGAAATTAAAATTATTGTTTTACTTTCATGATTTCCTCCTTTTTGAAGCTGCCTGAAATAATTGTTTTAGTGCATACAAGCGGCAGGGGTCTTACCAAAGCATCAAACAGCTAGCAAACATATCACCGCTTTTTATGTATTTATGTAACTATTAGATGTGCTTTAGAAAATAACCCATGGAGAGTAAATTTCTTACTCGGTCATTTTTAATAATAATAATGGGTTGAAAAGACCTTTTTAAACTAAAAATTACTCGACGTTAAAATTATATATTCAAGAAAACCACACGATGCGAGCTGCAACTGTCCTCAAAATACTTTTTAATGAAGAGAACATGGATGTTACCCTGAGATAAAAGCCGGAGTAAAGGTAGACAAGCAACAATATGAAACAGTTTGTGGGACATTTTGTTTGATCATAAAGGTTTTACATTACACTCTTAGTTACTAGTACGGTATATAATAATAGAATACTCTATATAGTACTAACACATGGGTATTATCGAATATATCCTAATATATATGCTACCGTCAAAGTAAGAAGAATAGTTGCCTATCTATAGAATTCCTAAGAATTCTGTACATTGCCTGAACGTTTTCGGCAAAGTATGAAATGAATTATCAAAGCCGGATCATTATTCACATTGCCTAGGCATTTCATACAATGTCTAGTCATTTCTTACAATGCCTATGAATCATTGGGCAAAGTATTAAATGATCAGTTTCAATGTTACCGTCAAAAAACATTTATTTATTGAGTATTAAAAATTATTCAAGAGGTAAATTAGTCTACATTTAGTCATTACAGCATGAAAGAGAGCCACGATATTTTGAGTTACACAGTCTATTGTTTTTTTTACAAAAGTACATTATTTTGTTTGACACTGTGTTTTGCATCCCACAAAACTCTTACCACTGCCTGAAGACTGAGCTGTTGCTACGATGCAAAGTCCGGTTTCATTATCAGGGACATTCTCAATACTGACAAGGCTTTGCTGGCACACCGAGAACTGCGGCCGTGCATATACGTACATATATCTCCACTGTTTCAGTTTTCCATTGGTGGTTCCAAGTTCGTAGAGGCCAACATCCGTTATTTCTATCACAACTGCTAGGATGTTTCTCGGGTCTCCTTATTTTGATCAAAATCTGGGATCGCAACTCTAACAGTGGCTTCTTTTGCAGTTTTAGGAAACCTTTTGTCAGAATCTAATTTCATCTTTTTTGCTTGAACTTCTGAACAATTCTTTACCTTTTTCCCTCCACATCAATTTTATGAGCCCTAAAACATAGAGCGATATCCTCACATACTATATCTTCTGCATTATTTATATCATATACTTGGACGGAAAGGCGACTCAAACTCTGCTCAAAGTGCATTGGGCATTTTACAGAATGCCCGGGCATAGTATAATTATGATATGTTTAATTTGATCATTTGCTGGTAAATTTTAGGCAATGTATGGACTGCCTATCAGATACATTGCTGGTAACATATACAAGTATATAATATATATGATAACAGTAAATCAGAGTAATAATCAGTTCGATGTGGATTTGAAGGTAAATGTGTAAACACTACACCAAGTTAACAAACAAACATTGCACTGCGCTTTGCGATGTAGGATTAGCTGCCCGCAAGCGTCTTGTACCTGCAGGAACATTTGCTGTGCAAACTATTGCAAAAACTGATGTTTGCAGAACGCAACGTGTGCTTGAATGCCATCAGAGATTACCGAAGCCTACTTCCGACAAACAGATTAACATATAGTTTGGCCTAAATTCTGGCAAAAAGTAAATTTAAGTCAGCAATTACAATATCAAATAAATATTGTTTTCAATGCATAAAACATATCTCCATCATCCAAAAATGTGATAACTAACATTTTCCTTTCGCTCTTTTATCGAGTTTTCATTAATTCATACATTACTTACGCTCACTCTCTCCCACTCAAACGAATTGTCGGTATGAGGTTAAGCCCCCGCGTTTCCTCACCCGGTGTAGTGTAGTGTAAGTCATGGATGTATATGCCAGTTTGACTGGTCACCCAGCCTTCCTTATTAGCAGGGGAAAAACAACTCACCCAACTGTGACTTCCAACTTGAAACGATCGAATTTGAACATTGAGCAAAGGTGCAAAGGTCTGATTGCAGAGAATGTTTGCAACTGTATAACTGAAAAGCTACCATTTATATTTGTGGAACCATGTCTTGTTGCCTGCGATACATATTAAGGGTCTGGTGGCCAAACACGATAAGAAACTATGATCTATGGAGAGTTACCGAGCTGGAACCCATCAAGAAGCTTATAACAAGAAGAAGATGGAGGTGGGTTGGCCACATATTAAGAAGACCTCAAAGTTGTATAGCAAGACAGGCACTCGAGTGGAATCCGCAAGGAAGCAGGAAGCGTGGTCGACCAAAAAATACATGGAGGCGAACCATTGAAAAAAGGACCTGGAGAGGAGAATACTGAAGTGGAAAGAGGCCAAAGTGGTTGCAGCGGACCGCGATGGGTGGCGGAATTTCGTCGAAGCCCTATGTTCCACCTAGGAATCAATGGACATAAGTCAAGTAAGTCATGTCTTGTTGCTGTACTTGAGTGCCAGGTATTCTGAACAGGCAAACATTCGGTCATATTCCGACTAAAGTTGTACCATCGTTGCCGCTACTCAGTCAGTCAACTACAAAGTATCTCAGTTGAATTTCATAAACTGTATACTGTAAATTGCTTTCAGCTGTCATACGAGTTTTGAAAGCACTCGTATCCAAGTCACTTCTTATATTTTCACTTATGTATTTTCGAAAATATTTGGAAATCTGTATAACTGTAGTGGTTTTATTCATTACAGTTCATCTTCAGTACAGAACTAATAAAAGCATGATCAAAATTACATTCTCGAATATTGAATGCATTGTCAACTCAAAGGAACTTGCGAGACTGAGTAAAGTGTTGATTAGCCTGAGTGGAGTAAAATTAAGTTTGGTAGATGCAGACTCGGAGGTGTAGTAAAGTGAGTAGAATGAAGAAGCTCCTGTGAAGGGATGGTGATGGGCAGGGGTAGGGGAAGGTGGCGCAGACGTTGGTACAGAGGGAGGAGGGATACCAAGACAGGAACGAGGGGTTCTCTAGCTAACGACGCTTAAGGTAATGAGCTGACACGGGGTTAAAACTTCATCAACTTTTATTATTTTGACATCCTCTTGATGAAAACTCTAGGTGCTGCGAATCTTCGTCTAGAGATCGAGACTTTGCATCAAGAGGTAGTTGAAAAAATTAGAGTAAAACAATTCGTAAAACGATTTTTTTAGATAGAAGTATAGATTTACTCAAATATTAGTTTTGTGTTTTTTAAGACATTAAAACTTAGTGGATTAACAATAACAAAACAACTATTTTTACCGTTATATAATATTATATGAAAAGAAAAATCAGCTTAATTATAACTAAATAATTATTTCTACTGATATAAAATATTATATAAAACATTAATGGATATGAAATTTGTTGAAACGTGGAGAGAAAATTATTTTGATCGTTAAACAGGTTTTCTTTCTGAACCTTTACTCACAATAAACCGATTCAATCTTGTCGTTATTGGCAAACATCAAATATATGTAAACACACCGTAAAACATTCTAACAATTACATCTTTTGAATTGTCACCTTCCACAGTATCACAATGGTATTACAAGTATTAATTTAGAGGTTTAGTTGGTTTCGTTGAGATGTATTTGATGGCAAATACAAGACACACGCCTTTAACTTTACTGTCGCCAAATATTTACTGTCGCACTATCTTAGATAATTATTAAAAGCTTCAACCTCCATTTTGACTCGATTAAATGCCTAAAGCTTAAGCAAAAGTGGTAAGGGGAGCAAGGTACGTTGAAAGTAGAATATAGCAGTAAATCATTACACTTGTAACACCACACTTGGGAGTCCATTACACCCTCGCTTGCGAGTCCAAGTGGACGTGATTAACACTCCATTGCAAAAACAACTTGCACAGAACTGAGACCACTTATGCCGCACTAACCCATTCAGTAGTGTTGACAGCCAGGAGTTCAGGCTCTCAAGCTTTGAGTGTTCATACGTTACATCTACTTAAGCTCTACATCTCAAAATAATATGTATTTTGTTACTCTAAGTAAAAATCTGTTTGTTTGCCTTTTTAAAATAATGAACTAAATGAAATGTTTTAAATAACAGTATAAGCATTATAGAGATGTTTTAAACCTAGGAAACAGTTAGTCATGCTTCCCTATTTGGTTGTAGATTTAGAGGTAGAATTTAAAAAAGCCATATTGCAGGTTGTCTTTCTTAAGGTTTGTTAATATAGCGGATCCGTGGCGGATTAGTATCTCGCGCGACTCCGAAGCTCATCATTCCGGTGGCGCGGGTTTGATCCCCGCGGTCACCACTTACAATTTGTAATGTGACTCTACGGTGACGCTAGGTAAAGGTCGAGGTTGAGTGGTAGAGATGACTTTGTAGTCCTAACTTCGCCTCGTTAAACAAGACAAACTTTACTTTTCAATATAAATTGAATATATCCACATTTCTAGTTTAAAAATCAACATTACACGATTACCTACATTGAAAACATAATAATCAATTGATGTTGTATCTGCCAATGAAACTGATTGACGTTTTGATTAGCTGCACATTGTTACTACAAACGGCTTTCTGAGCAAGGCATAATGTGTGAAGTTGTTTGAGTTAATGACGTATTAATAGAACGTAGTTTATATAGAGTTCTGTGTTCTTCTCAAAGCTTAAATCAATAGCAAATCTGTTGAGTGGTAGTTTCTTTTTCATAAATAAGAGATAAAAAGTGTTTCAGGTATTTATTTCTCGTCGTTTCTAATAACAAGTTAGCTTAAAATGGTAATTTATATTTCAAGCGCGGTTTTCTCAGAGGAGTGAGATTCACTCATACCGTAACATTAAAGAAACTTAGTCAATTTAAAATTTTAGTTTTGAAACTTTTATCCAATATTAAAAAACATCATTACAAGTTAGTTCAATGCAAAACAGTAACTGCACAAAATTCAAGACATCCCATGCCTTCTGATATGCCTGAACATTTTGTCAAACAAGCCTTCCATGCTTTTTTTCAGTCTCATGTGAGTTATGGTACAAGACTCTGGGGCCATTCCAGTGGGGTCAACAGGATCCTTCTTCTTCAGAAAACAGCTGTCAGGCTACTTAGTGGGGCACATCATCTAGAACACTGTAGACCTTTGTTTGCTAACCTTGCGGTTATGACCGTCATCAATATATACATATTTCAGTGCCTCCTAACAATCAAGGCTAGAGAAGAGGAATTTGCAACCAACAATGACGTTCACAGTTACTCCACAAGAAACAATAGTGACCTTTTTGTCGCCAGATGTAGACCGAATAAAACAGCACAATCTTTTCCTGTTTCAGGTGTCCGACTGTACAATGCTCTGCCCTTGGAAGCAAGAAATTTAAATTTAACCAATTTTAAAAGAGTTGTAAAACGTTGGCTCATCAAGCACCCTTTTTACTCTTTACACAGTTTTTTTGAGGCAGAGAAGACTGATTTTTTTCTTTAGTTTAAGCTCAATGACTTGTATATATTTTTTATCTCACTAGTTGTATGAAAATTGATGTTACTGTATCTGTTTTGTATAATGTACTATTTTATTGTAAAAGGAGATGTTGACGTTGTCGATTGTGTAAACTTAAAGACAAAATAAATCATTTAATCATTTAATTATTCTGCTGCAAGAGCGGAAGAATACGGTTAAGTTGCTTAGTGTAACTGTTAAAAAAGTTCATTAACGAATAGAAATGACTCGTGTTTCTTATTTAAAGCGGCAAGCAAGTGACGCTTATTTGAACTCGACAAGTGGTGCGTCATTAGCTGGGAACCCGCAGGAGAAAGGGGAAGGACTGTTGCGCTGTCGAAGGGGATTTAAACTTTTCCTGTTCATCCTAATGAACTCACATTTTTAACCACGATGAACCATTTTCACCTACGAATATTATTTTTCCTAATCAAAATCTGAAGTACTATATTCTTGTATGAATGGATAAACACTTTAACTACCGACATCTTGACATTTTATTGCCTGTAACTAATGCTAGTTAGATAACAGCTAAGTATTAGATTCAATATTGTACTTACTGAACGTTTTATGTTTATGTTTCAGATGGCGTTTTCTGGTCGTTTGGTTGTGCCAAGACTTTATTTTGTGATCTGTTTGCTTTCTTCCGGTACGTATAACTTCAATTACCTTTTGAGTAATAATATATTTTAATTGGTCACTATAGTTATACACCGTTCACAGCGATTCCCTTGTTAAATTCAGCATTACTAAGTAAAGAGGTACTATTGAACTCAAATGCGAAATCAGTATTGAAGTTTTGAGACAACACGTTTTGGAACAAAATGACCACTCTAGACAAACTGGGCCCAAATCGAAAGTGTTTTAGTATTTTAAACATTAACAATTGAACGCGTGGTAAAATTTTAAATCTAACAGAAGACCGTGCGCGTTGGATTCAACTTGTTACAACATTCGTATTTGAACCTTTTTTCTATCCTCAACAACTACTAGGCGGTTTGTTTACAAAGTTATGATTGTATTATGTTACCTGAGACTACCTGTATCACACGTACCTAGAAATAGTTTAGCGTAATAGACTGAAATACAAATCCATGCTAAAATGACTCAAGAAATAAGGAGAAATTATTTGCGAGTTTCAAGTATAGATCGTGTTTCCACAAGTGAAAGATAATTATGGTCAATTAAGGTGTAATTGACGATCATGTTGTACACCTTTTAATTAAGACCCCTTTGACCTCTGAGAAGATTTGTTGAAAAGTACTACAAATACTTTAATTGAAAAAAGATGTTTTACGTCCAAGCCGAGGGTTTACACTCATTAGCTTTCAAGATGTCCTCATCACTTCAGCCCATTATTTCCTTGAATTTTATTGATAAACACTGTTGAATAATAATTAAGAGTTTGAGAAACAACTTATACGAGAGTATAATCGGATTAATGAGATATTTTGAGAATACCTTTGAAACTAATGAGCTTAGAACTTTGTTTTATTAGTAAACAATTTGTGTTTCATCAATAACTAAATTGTTTAAAAAATCCATGTCCGAGTGTGAACATATTTGAAACCATCATTTCAGTATTTGAACTATTTAAACGAATTAGACTTTAAGAAAAGGCTACGTGTACACTGTAAAGCCCTGTGAATTATTGTTGGGACACCTTATTTTATTTCAAACCATGCTTTCAGATCATGGATAAGATTTCACGTAATTGTAAAAAGGGTCACAGGCGTTGCAATTTATAAGTTATTTGTACGTTTTCGGTGGACATTTTAATACGGCTTAGTATTTGTTTAATAATTTGTTATCAATCCTTTCAGAATTCAAACGGTTTCAACCTTGTATACAACATAATCATTTTTACAATTGAAAGCTTTTAGGTTTGAACCCATAATCCGCTGATTAAAAAATCTAAATATAAAAAAATCACTAGTAATATTTTACTAAATCGCTACTAATCACACATAATAATTGTCTTCCAGGCATTTTAATGGTATTTTATATTCAACTCAATTAGGTCAAAATATGTTCTAAACACACTTGTAACACGGGTGGTCTGAGTCACAAAGGGGTTCGATTTCACGTAAAGCAGCTAAGATACCGCCAAACTACCACCAAATTCTCTCGATTGTGACAAGGTTTGTTTTGGGACGATATTTAGTTTCACGTTTTGGGTAGTCATGATTCGTGTATATAGGCCGTTCTTGGTACTCTATGTACCTGGTTTGAAACTTATACGTCAACCCCTTGTTGTTAGCATATCAAAGTACAACATCGTCATCCCTGAGGCCAGTGATACTATTACCACCATGTGTGTAAAAATGGTGCTAAATTTTTTAACATTCGAAAAGGTTTATGTAAAATAAACAAAGATTAATAAAAAGACCATGCAACAGTTTTAAATATTTTATATGGAATGTAAATGTAACATAAGGTAATACAAACTAAGATATAATTAATGTAGTTACGAGTAAAGCATTCGAAGGCTTCTCTTACCAGTACAACTTATAGTAACATTTATTTTAATTATATAAGTACATGTTACGTAAGAGAAATATTTAGTGACATTTGTTGAGCTCAATATCAAGGTAATTTAATCAAGGTGTGATGATTAGAGTGAGGGATTAGGTTTTAACATATGGAATGTTTATTTTATGTTATGGGGGTGGCCATCGCTCAGTGGTATAGTACGTGCTTCGCACCAAATCAGCCCGGGTTTGATTCCCGGACGAACTGATAACTTTTCACGATGGCCACTCCCCGTGGTTCGGAAGTCACGCTAAGCCGTTGGGCTATTAATTAATGACCTAATCTGGGGAACAGTTGGCCCTAGTTTGTAACAAGACTACACCTCATCATCCATCAAAACACTCATCACACTCATCATCATTCCACATGCATCTTAATATACCCTCTAAGAGTAGTCGGTGTCTCAAAGCAAAGTAAAAGTAAAGTATGTGTTTATGGAATAAGGTATAAAGTTACATTAGCCTTATGTCCCATAATTGACCCATTTAATTGCTAAAAGAGTTCTAAAAAAGTGAGAGTTTTACGTTTTGATATTAAAAACTATTTTTTAAGAGAAAAGTCATCCAAAAAAGCATTTCCAGTACTTCAATTTTGATCAAAAACTTTAATAATATTTTTATTTGTCATTTCTATCACGTCTATGACGACAACGCTACAAACAAAAAAGGAAACAAAACGAATACTTAAAATAAAACAAGATAAATTACTACTAATAAGAGTTTGCAAAACCTAACCTTAATAATTAGTAGTTATATTTAATTAAAATGAATTATCATGACTTTAATCCTGGTATAAAATTCCCCAACAGAAAAGTGTGAGATTTTCACCAGATAAGCTCCTTTTGAATAAATTAAAACTTTCAGTGGATTTAATGTTTACGGGGAGTTTATTAAACAATTTTACATTTTCCAGTGATGGAAGCTAGTAGTATACGTAGTACATACATAAATACTCAAAAGTACATAGATTGTTGTAAACTGCTGAACACGTTTTCTGGAGGATTAATAGCCTAGTAACAATCATAGTTAACATTAAAGAATAATAAATATTAGTTACGAATTTTAATTATATGCGGACTAAACATTTTATACTTACCAGTTATCCAAGTTTCAACTGATCACTATAAAAAGTGTTATCACTGAAAAAAATTGTGTATGTTTAGTTTACATTTTTTTAAATTTGATTAAATCAAGCCGCAAGTATTGATACATTATGTTATCATTCTTACTTAAAGTTTTGTCGTTAAATTATGAATATTAAAATTTAAAAAAATCTTTTAAAAGTGATAAATAGAGACGTGCGGAATTTGCAGAGTAAGTGAGCCTGAGAATTCCCACAAACATCAAAGGAGGTTTAACTACCGCAAGGGGTTTTCATTGAAAAGGGCAAGTAGGTCTGGTCGTGTCGTTCATATACGATGACTAATTAATTTTCTGCCAACAAGACAAGACTAATATATACGCTCTCTCTCTTTATAACTTTGAAACTCAGACCAAAGTTTATTCCTTTACATTTTCTTTAAGTAGTTTTTTCATACAATGAAAGCATCTTTGTACTTTACCACATTAATTTTTAATTTTTACAAGACATGTTTCGCCTCAGCATCATCAGTATAAATAAATAAAATTAATGGAACATATGAAAGTTAAACAAATAGATCTTTAAAAACACAAACAATTCAGTAGAGATGTAAAAATAAAAGGAGTATGTATAAAAGTGTATAATAAATACTACACATTTGAAAAACCTGATAATAACGGAGAGTGAAAATTAATTTGGCCATTTAAAATATTTTTACCTTCTTTTATACTTTTTTTAATTTCTAAAACTTCGTAATTGTTCAACTTTGGGCCTTTTTCTTGTAGATGTAAAATTTTAAAACTGTTGGCATCAAAATTATGGGTTTGCTCTACCAGATGAGCTGCAAAAAGGGACGAATCTTGTTTATTATTTTTCCAATCTTTGATGTGTTCTTTAAATCGAGTTTTGAAGTTCCTTCCAGTTTGCCCGATGTACGTTGCGTCACAATCATTGCATTTGAGTTCATAAGCGCCGCTTTTATCTTCACTCAAGTATTTATCTTTGCAGTTAATTAGTAAGTTACTCAAATTTTGTTTATTGTAAAAAGCAGGTTTTATTTTTGCTTAAAAATTTTGCTGACTTTTTCGGAAGATTTTCCCAAGTAAATGATTTTTCTCCATTTACTTTCTTCATTTGGGTCTTTGTTAGTTATCATGTAAATTTAGCTTAGATTTATTTGTCTTAGTTTATTATTTAAAATATCATTTACAATCTTAATATTGTAACCATTATTGTTTTGTGCTATTTGTTTGATTACATTAAACTCTGATTCATAATTGTCTTTGTTCAATGGAATATTTATTAATCTTTGAATAGCAGAATAAAAATACGCTAATTTCTGAGTTATATGGTGATTTGAATCAATGGGTATTATGATATCAGTAAATGTGGGTTTTCTAAATATTCCAAAAGAATGTTCATTGTTGTTTATCGATATGCTAAGATCCAAAAAGTTTAGACAGCCTTGATTGTCAAATTCCAATGTAAATTTTATGTTCCTTTGAATGTTATTTATAAAGTTTAAAAACAAATATAATTCATCAACTGTTCCCGACCATAAGCAAATTATGTCATCAACATATCTAAACCAATATTTAACATTTTTAAAGATCTATTTGTTTAACTTTCATATGTTCCATTAATTTTATTTATTTATACTGATGATGCTAAGGCGAAACATGTCTTGTAAAAATTTAAAAATTAATGTGGTAAAGTACAAAGATGCTTTCATTGTATACTTTCGACTACCACAAAGTAGATGGACAAAACATCAAGAATAGTTTTTTTATATTTGTAATTGTGTAGCGTATTGAAAATTTGGTTTAAGTGAGGATATTTTCATGGAAATTAGTAAAGGATTACACTAATAAATAGTACTAAAATAAGGAACCTTTTTTGACAAAGCCAAATAATTTACTTAATTGTACACATCAATAGAAATAACATCAAACAACCTTTCTGAATAAGAATCAGTCGTCGACTATCCACGGTAAACGGTTCACCGGCCACAAGGCATCAGTAGAAAATCTTATACTATAGTAAAGCATTTTCCTTTTTATAGGTCAGTGTAGGATTCCTTTAATTTGCAATTGAAGCTCGCGTAGACTATATACGAGTGTGGTAGACTATGTAATATTTTTCCATAACAGTTATTATTTTTCTTTATACAGCCTTTAGCCTTTCTTCTTTTAATCGGTTCAGCTTTTTTATTACGTGCAAAATGACCAATGCTATCGTTCAAGATGTTCTACTGATGCCTTGCGAGCCGCTCCCCGTGGTCAGTAGGCGACGGCTTCCTAACCAGAAATGTTGCTTGGTTTTACTTCTATTGATGTATACAGTTTGAGTTTTTATGGCTTTGTCAAAAATGTAAATGGCTCTTTACTTTTGGTACTAAATAACTTTCTTTTATTAGAAGTGTTTTACTATTTTTATTAAGTTTTTCAATCAAACCTGTCATTTAACAATATTTAATTTTTAGTAGGACGAGTGTTTAATAGGCTAGTTTATCACTATCGTTTGATAAGGTTTCGTCATTGTAACCTCATGAATGATCGTGAACTAACTAATTAAACCATATTATCTTCAATACATTAAGCAAGCATTGGGGTGGGGTGGTGGTGGGGCTGGCAGACCCCTTTCTCAGCCTCGAGCCCTTGATCTTTGTTATCGCTGATTATCTCAACTCTTGGCAAGCTTAAAGGTGGAAAATCTGATCTTTGCACTAAAAGTAACAATTCTTCCACATATAGGAACAACAACCGTTTGGATCAGAGCGTCGCGTTGTCCCTTTGCTTCGAGGATTTGACGGCAACATAGGCAGAACATAGGCCGTTGACTTTGCTCATAGCAAGCTCTAAGGAGTTTGGTTGCTTTGCTTCGAGGACTTGACGGCAACATAGGCAGAACATAGGCCGTTGACTTTGCTCATAGCAAGCTCTAAGGAGTTTAGTTGCTATGCTTCGAGGACTTGACGGCAAGCTGGCAGAACATAGGCCGTTGACTTTGCTCATGGCAAGCTCTCAGGAGTTTGGTTGCTTTGCTACGCTCACGGTGTCGCTTTAGCCCGACGTGAGTTAAAAATAACTGGTTGTCCATTTCACTTGTGAAATTATATCACAGAATTATACCATTAACCTGTTTAATATACTACAAGTTGAGCCTTTATGGTTTTCTTAATTTATGAGAATCCTACACAATTATGTGGTTTTAGTGATAAGAACGCTATAAATCCATAAACAAAACTAGTACCAATGAACCTGGTATATTCTCTTTTAGAAACCAGGTGAAATTTTATTTTTACCTGGTACTTTCAAAACTTCAACTAAGTGTATGGTTCGGCCCCTATAGCTCCATAAATGAATAACAGGTTTATTGCGAAAAACATGTGACATGTTATGCAATCGTCAGTTCTATTTTTGCTAATTATTGAAACTAAAATTTTCCACACATTCTAACATCGAAATCCCGTTCATACATACATTTTTGACATTCACTCTCTCTCATTCATTCGAATTGAACCACTCTAGTCCCGTAATTAGACAATGTGTTCCGCGATTTCCCAGTCGTGTGCCATGAACTCGTCTGTATTATAAAATGCTTCTGCGGCCAAAACTTTTTTTCAGACGAGTTTTAAAAGCCTTGAGCTCCTGGGCACTTTTGATCGAATTTGGCAACTTGTTGACGAGTTGAACTCCTACCTGAGAAGGTAAACGTTCATGAACTGCTGTTCTGTGTCTCCAAGTTCGGTAGTTTTCCCTGCCTCTAGTTTCCATCAATACAAACAAAGAAGAATTGAAAGTAGTTTTAGACGAAAATAAATTATATATGGGTAACAATCAAATATTATAAAGACTAAAGCTACCATTAGATTAAAATTAAATTTTAAACTATGATAAAAATAATGGTTTCTAAGTCGTCGTTTGCTTCGAAGACTATAGTGCTTTTACGGCAAAAGGGGTGCAGCTAATACGGGTTATTGAGGTGTCGTTATGGATTGTTACTTTTCCATTATACGATTGAATTAAAGATTTCTATGGGATCACTGTGAAAATAAGCCATACAAAACATCACAAACCGCGTTCAAAGGTTATTCGTGAACAAACATACCAGAAAAACTGCTCGATTCGCGTAAAATCCTCCATGCGTTGAAAGTCGGTTGAAAAGAAGTAATAATAAGTAGAAAATACAAGTTACAATGGAATGTTTGCTACTAATCAAATCTTTTTATTTGTCACCAAGCAATTATGCGCAGTAACCAGAGTCAAACGAAATGGAGGGCGTTCAAAGTTTAAAGGTGTTGAAATATTTACTGTCATGATGTGGGATGGAACGAATATTTTAAGTGGGGTTTGTGGTGTTATTTTCAACCTTCCATATACCTTCCTAAGTGATACCAGACTAAGCCTGTTCAAATACGCAACATGTACAAGATTGTACAAGATTTAATGTACAAGATTGTTACAAGATAAACTCTTGCTTAGAGGAAATATTAAGTTGTATGTTAAATGTCTAAATAAAAATGACAATTAATACACACAAAATGACCCAATAGCGTGCTAGTATTTCAAATGACTAGGTCCTAACGTGAAACTTCTTGTTACGAGCTTAAGTTTAACGTCTGCGGTGCAGCCTTAGACGTCAAATTAGCGAGGATCAAAAAGACTCTTTAAGAACCAGTGATGAATGCAACTTTTGTCAGGATGCAGATATTACAACTATTGAAATATTTCAAACTTAACTACTAAGTTACTACCAACAGTCTGATTCTTATTGCTAAATTGAAGAAACAGCTCATCCTGACCAATCAGTGCTTAGTATCGATTTGTTATAGACTATTTCCCTGATAGTAAAACTAAAACCCATCAAGATCGATAGTTCCGTCGGAAGAATAATAATGAATAAATAAGTAAGCTTGCGTTTCACTTAATTTGTCACATTCATTTTTTTTGTTGATAGCTCTATGACGATATATTATTTCGTCTTGCAACATTGAGACCCTAAGGAAATCTATTACAACGTGTTCGTCACGCTCAATTTACAGTAACCAAAAAGTTTGTTAACACCTTTTTGGAAACACGTATATCTTTTATTTAAATATTAAAACCTGCATAGCTTTAGATTCGGATCCAATAAAGTTAAAGTGAACACAGAGTAAGTGTAAGAGAGGCTGGCAAACCTGATGGAATAAAATATGAGGAAAAGTGTACCACTTCCAAGTTGAAAGGTGCAATTACTCATCCTGGTACCGTATGTTATTGATATCCAGAACAACAAAGTAGTTTGTTGTGATTAATGGATTTCCTTATTTGTTCTTTATTGTTGTATGAAATAATTAATACGTTGATAACTATCAGTCTTGTTTCTATTGGTTGTGTATCTCTCTACCTATCTGGTCTAAAATTCTGTTACGATCGGAAGGCGTATTTAAATTTTAAGTGAAATACATTTTTCCATAATATGAGTTGATGATCAGTTTGGAGCGTGTTTAATCTACGAGTTTCATGACTGACGCAACGGTATATACGAGATCATAAGATGGTATGATGAGAAAGATACACGCAAATGTAAAGTCAAACATATTATGACGTGAAAATAGTATTACGTTTTCCATCGTTTTCGAGTAAACAAAAAGTACTCGACGTCTCGGGATCTGGAATCTGAAACTGTCTTCAGGTGAAAGGAACCTGGAACATAACACAAACCGTTAGGGAATGAGCTAGCCTAAAAGCTATCAGCCAAAGCTGACCTCTGTTAAGGAAGCTGGGAATCATGACTGTAGTGAGCTAGTTCGACTACAACGCCCTCTGCTCCTCAAGGAAAATGTAAACAACTTCGAGAGGAGAAAATAACTATATAGTCACCGTATTTGGTCTGCAAAAGATTTAAACATTCCGAGGCAGTCGACTCACTCTCACGCAAAATGCCTACCCCTATTCTGCTGTGAAGATCTACAACACATTACCGGATGAAGTGCGTGAACTTGGCATTGAAAATTTCAAAAAGTTGATGAGGGACTGCCTGGTTGATAGGCCGTTGTACTCGCTGCAGGAACTACAGATTAAGCCGATCTCGATCACCAAATTACCTTAATTTTTTTACTTAACGTTATAACAGCTAGCCTAGATTGAAACATATAAAAGCTTAACAAAATTTAAACAACACAATTAGAGAAACCAAGCACGTCCACGAACAGTGACAGCTGCGCACTGACTGACTGCTCCATTGGCTGGCTTGAAGCAACGGACAACCAATCACAATCGTGAATCAGACTGACCGACTGTAGAAGAGAACACAAAATACCTATTTATTACAGCCAATAGAAAGTGCTTCTTTTGTGTTTTCAGTTACAGTTAGAAAGTCTGATTCAGAACTGTGATTGGTCATCCGTTGCTCCGAACCAGCCAATGGGGCTGTCTGGACTCTGGCCAGTCAGTCTGTCAGTGTGAGCTGTCACTGGCCGTGGACGTGTTTGATTTCTCTTGTTTTTTCTTTTATGTTGTTAAGTGTTGTACATGTTGTATAGTTTTCTTGGCTAGCTGTTATACAACTTAAAAAATGTAAAAAAAAAGAAAATAAGTTTATTTGTTGGTGGGTGACTGGTCAGCTTACGCTGATTACTTTTAGGCCAGTTAATTTCTTAATAATAGTTCGTGTTACTTACTTCAGGCTACGTTTTGTCTAAATGTTAGTTTATTTTATCATGCAATAGTTGCATTCTTCTTTCTAATAACGTTCTGTATTGTATGTTAGTGAAATACCGCAGATAGCTACCTTAGTTTTTGGAAATTCGTACTGACAAGTCACTTTTATTTACCTTGTTGTGTATACATTTCCAGGCTATTTACTGTAATCTCACTTATTTTAACACGTTCATTATTAATTTATTGACAGTATGACACAAAACCAATATTTTATAATAAGTTTTGAGTAACAATTTCACTAAAGTATTGTTCAACCAATAATAGCTCAAGCTCTCTACTTTTATTATTAATTACTCAAAGTATAATACTGATAATTTGTACTTGTATCTAAATAAGGACATCTACTGAACAAGCTATATTGAAAAGCTTTGTCACTTGTAAAATGGTGTG
Organism: Matsumurasca onukii; assembly: GCA_018831715.1. Classification (NCBI taxonomy): domain Eukaryota; kingdom Metazoa; phylum Arthropoda; class Insecta; order Hemiptera; family Cicadellidae; genus Matsumurasca; species Matsumurasca onukii. The sequence continues at coordinate 30,299,170 of CM032064.1, forward strand.
ATCCGTTGGGATAAATAAATAAGTAAAGAGTTCGAAAGTTGTATGAGCACGACTTTAGTTTTGTAAGTGTGTGTTTTGTTGTTGCTGTTGCTGAAAGGTCACACTCACGTACTTGCTTGTTTGGACTTGGATACCTAGGTTTTATCTAAGAAAGGCATTATCTGTCCATTTATAGCCAATTTGATCCATCAATGTTATTAATATTGAGTTTTGAGATTCATTTAACGCGCTTGAAATTAAAGTGTCCACTATACACGTATACAGAGTGGGTGTTGAATTCCGCGATTTTACCTGACTGTACTCACTGATTAAGTGTTCTTTTTTCTTAATGTTTTTAATTGTGAGCTCCCCAAGGACAGTGTTTAATAACTAAAAAAATAAATTTCATAATAAAATAAAAACGAATGAATAGTTAGGTACCTCATTTAAACGTGTTTAGGTACCTTCACAAACTCCAATACATACTGTTGAACAATGAAAATAAATACTACTTATAAATAACAGAAAAATAGTCTTCAATATAGAAAAACCAGCTATAAAATAAAGCACTCAATATAAAATAACGATCTTCCACAGGTTAGTAAGAATGGTAAAATAATATTTACTTTATGTACAACTACTGTACATAGAGAAATTACAACTCTACAACTAAGAAAAAAATACCTCCACATCAAACAAACTAAACAGCCACTTCATTAATTTATTCAAATAGAATTTTGAATTATTGCAATCAGAGATATCGTTAGGAAGATTATTAAACTGTTTGGGGGCGAAGTAACTGTAAACACGTTTAAAAAACTCAAAATGAGGACGTGAAGTAACTACTAAGTTCCTAGGTCTCAGTCTCTCAGAATAAACTTGCTGATTACCAGAAAGATGACCAGATCTAATGAAAAGATTTATTTGTACTCTAATGGAAATATAAAAATAAATATGTCTCTTAAAGTAAATATCTTTAAATTTTCAAACATTCTCATCTTACTAAACATCAATCAAAATTGTTATCCACACGCTTTTTATAAGTATGTAACCACATAATCTACTACAAATAGAACAAGAAACGCACAACCCCCTCAACCAAAAAGCAGAGATGAGAACACACGGAAAAACTAGACTTCAACCAAGAGCCTACGTTCAACATACTCAGTTTAACATAGGCAACTCATAATTGTGTAGACAAAGTTCCAATTGTAAGCGTGTTTAAACTAAACTCAAGGCTTAAATGCAGTTTTACTAGTAACATTAGTCTACAAATGGACTTCCTTAGGCACAACCTAGGTCTCCAAAGTCAAAACAAACCATTATTGTTGGCGATTGTCTAACCTTTCAACCCAGAAAAAATCCAAGGTTATATTTACGTGTTTTGCAGGAGGGATAACCGGACTGATGGAAGGGAAAGGACCTGTGTTCTTGGTGGAGCCGCCGGCCCGGATAGACTTCAGCAACAGCACTGGTGGTAGAGTGGAATGTTCTGCCAGGGGCTCTCCTCAACCCACGGTTCACTGGACCCAGGAAGACGGCTCTCCCCTGCCTACGATCTCGGGCCTGAGGTACCTTCTGCCCAATGGCACTCTGGTGTTTCCACCTTTCTTCAGCCAGGACTTCCGCATGGACGTGCACAGGGCTGGCTACCGATGTGTGGCGTCCAACTCTCAGGGTCGCATCGTCAGCCGTCTCGTCCGTCTTAGGGCCGGTAAGTTGTCATGTTAGTCCAATTTAAATTGTCGATAGTGCTAAACTATTAAAAGATCTAATTACAACGTCGGGAATTTTCTTAATTTTTAGAGTTCAAGAATCTCTCGGCTATGTAGATTAATGGTTGAGTTAAATCAAATACAATATTAATTTTAATAACATAATAATATCAAATTGAAACTAAAGATTTCAAGACCATTAATTGTGGAAAGAAAAATGTGGAAAAGTACTCGAACAATTGCAGTTACATTATAAATATGAGTGTTCGTTTAGTACGGCCTTGATACTTGTACGTAAGTTGAGTATACCCAAGTTATCAAAGAACCACCAACACCGTATGGGGTTGGGCGTACGTCTCCAAGGGTACATAAATTATCAAATAAAAACAAAGTATTCCATTACTTTACATTTTTAAATTATATACAATGCTCATAGACGCTTAGTGATAATATGCTTCAAATTAAATGACTGGGGTAACGGTATTAGGTGAGTTTTCAAGATAGTGTTTCTTTCGTCCCACTTAAGCAATGACTTATTGGAACGGTATCGATCTCTTCCATTTTGATATAAAGTGGCTAAATAAATGTATTCACAATATTACATATGTATTTTATTAAATAGAACATATTGATACGTGGGTTTGTGTTGCTGTAATTTATAAATGTTTAAATTAAGACCATTAACATTTATACATTTACATATCGGTCTGGTAAAACTTGGCAAATTGATTTTACAGTGCCTAAATTGATGTGATTGAAAGAAATGGTAATCAAAAGACAACGGAACTTCCGGCATGGGTTTTTAGACTTAATAAAATAAATAGTAGCATTCAGTTATATTGTGTAAAACAGATGTTTTAAATTATCCTGGTGTAGCTTCCATAGCTTTTAGTTTTATTTGGAATCAGCTACATTCAATTAAAATTTGAATACATTTTCAAGACACACATTTTTTTTGTATGAATCCAAATACCACTTATTTGCTGACTGATACATTTCTCCAAAGCCACGAGGCCTATAGATGTGAAAATTGGCACAAATGTGCTTATACTCTAAACACGCACCAAGTAAGGATTGCCATAGCTTAGAAAACGTAATTGAAATTAATTAAACTAGCCTAGTTTTTAGTTTGCTAAGAAATTTTATTGATTTTCTTATTTCGATTTTAACGAGCAATAAAGCCTATAATGTTGAAAACTGGCGTGCAGGTTCTATGTGTACGAGTATTATGGAATGGGACGGAACATCCATTGTAACTTGAATAAATGAATGAATAAATGATTTATTTTCCAATACTTATAAAATATGTACAAACATGTTTTTCATTTGGAAAAAAGACTGACCACTTACACAGTTATGTGGTCAGTTAAAACAAGAACATAAACATTATAATAAGATACTCGTATTTTGAGTCTAGCTACAAGTTAAAAACAAAACGCCACCTGCCATGTTTGCAAAAACTAACATAATTGAACCAAAAGTGAGTAAAAATTACTCTAATATGTTTTTCCCTAAAGATTGAACAAGATCAACCAAATATATATACATTTAAATACTTGACAGTTTGTATTCTGAAACTATTCTAAGGGTAATGAACTATGTCTACTATTAAATGTTAAAAATGAATTAATTATATTACAACAGAACTTAAATAGCTAATATTTTCTTGTGCTAGTAACCATTTTCTTACTTTATTACAAAACGAAGTCTTATTGCGTAGTTTTCTAATGTTAAGTGGAAGTTGGTTAAATAATTTGGGTCCTAAATATTGGAAAGAATGTCTAAAAATGTCCTTATTTACTCTTGGTAATCTGAAGCTACCTATTGTTACATTTCTTGTGTTATAAACTAAATCATATTCTCCTCTATTACCACTACGCAAAAAGAAAACTTTTAACACCTTGTAGGTAAATAAATGTCGAAAAGGCAAAATGTTCAGTTCTTGATAAAGAGGAAAGGAGCTTACAAGTTTGGGTTTTCTTAAAATAATGCGCATGTAAAAGTTTTGAGTAACTCTTAATGTTTGAAGGGACGTTTTATAAGTTCCGCCAAAACAGGTGATGCCATATTGAAGTTGAGAGTTTATAAGAGCAAAATATAATACCTTTAACAAATTGACATCACAAAAGTTTCTTAAGAAATAAACTTAATGATGTGACTTACAGGGCTATATATCAGTGGTTCGTATGTCATCGATAAAATCTAGTTAAGTTAAAACAATACATTTTGTTATCAAACTAATGATCCATGCAAGGTTTACTGTTACAGTTTCAAACTCGCTTGAGTTAAACCAATAACAAATAATAGTTGGTTAGAACACGCATTGTTACTCCGATAAACTAAATGATATTCCAATGTCATGAGTTATATGACCAGTAGAATCAATGGAATGGAATTATTCCGCTGTGTATCATCGTTCAATCCTTATCAGGCTTCTGTCATGCAAACTATGTGAGCTCTGTGATCCCTGTCATAACAAGCTTACATACTACACAACACACTGACGGACTTATGTATAAACTGTAAACAAATTAATTATCAGTGTTTCCTCATCGAGCAAATGTCACAAGTTAATAACGCTGATCTACTGTGTACCTACAGTTATACCTATACAGAGTGTCAATTAAGTCTGAAGACGGCTTAATAACTTTTGAACGGCGCAAGATTAACACACTAAATTCTACATACTTTTTTAAGGACCATAACCTGCCTTTTTACTAAGTTGATGACGTCAGCGGGGTGCGCTCCACCGGAGGTTAGTAGAACGGATGTTTTAGATGACTAGCTTGCTGCATGTCGTTGCAAAGGATTTTTGTCACAAGCAATGTCACAAACCGCGTTTCTGGAGAACTGATTAATCATAAGCTATTAAGTGGTTTAATTATTGTTGATCTTGACTCGCCTTTTTGGAATACCAATTTAAATATTACAAGAAATCAGGTTTAAAATGCCAAATATCACATTAACATTTTCTTTTAAGGCACATCTTTTTCAGGTTAAGTGGTCCTGACTTTCGCCTGAAATAAAGACATTTATCATTTCATTTCATTTAATTTACATTTTTCTGGAAAATCCTCTGAGAGAAACATCACAACCCTATAACATAATCCCAAGAATTCTGAAGAAATATTTCTCATAACAATTTTTTAATGTGAAATGTAGCACTTTAAACCTGATTCCCTGTAGGTATTGTAAAAAACGAGCGGAGATTAAAAAAATATTTGTGTCGTTGAACTTGTATTTAAATTCCCTTTCTTTTGAGGTGCCACGAAAGAGGGTTTGAATTTAAAACATTTGGGGCCCTCCCCTCTCCGGGTTTTGGTGGGGGTGGGTGACGAACAGTACGTCAAAACAAACTTTAGAACAATGTTAAAGTTTGTTTTGACGTACTTTTCGTCACCCACTCCCACCCAAAAATATTTTTATATAATATAACAAGATTCCTAAAGGGTTTTTAAAAATGGTCCCTTTTTCAAAAGTTAAGGTGGTGAGGGGGCATTTAAAACTCATCCCGTATATGATAATGTTTGCTGATAACGTAGTTATTTACCAATCTGAGATATTATACTGTATAACTAATGCACGCCCGAAACTAAAGCTCGTCAACTTACTCACAGGTTCGATGTAAAAGGCTTGCTAATTGCTTACCTCACCTTTGAGCCCTTTCCCACTCATAAAAACACTCATTGCACTCACCATTAATCCTTTATTCACCTTAACATACCCTCTAGGAATATTTGGTGCCTCAAACCAAAGTATCACAGTTGGGAAATGAAGACAATCAAAGATAAAGATAAAATCAATGTTCGTTATCCGTGTCGTGTTTTTCAACGGTTTCCCTTTATCACTGAAATTACGTTTCCCAACAAATGTCGTATACAAGCGGCAGAAATTATTTTTACGGCGTGGGTTTAAAAATGGTGACGGATAAAACAGTATTTGATAGACACAAAGGCTATGATAGTAACAAATTTATGAGGCAAATGAAGTTTGTCCGCAATAACAATTCTGGGGAAAACATCTGGTCCAGAGCTATTGATGCAGGAAAATGAGGTTAAAATGGAATGTCATAGTCTGTAATTTACCCTACTTTCAGTCCGCTCTCCTGTACAGTTTGAAAAAATGACTGAACGTAGTTTCTCTTTGACACTTTCAATTTATTTCTTCAAATTATTAGTTACTTTTCTATCCATATGCTCACAACGGCTAATGCAAACACTAAGTTCAGATTCAGAATTTATTATATTTTCATCAACACAAGTTTTAAATAAACAGCGTAAAACCTTGAAAACTGCACCATCAAAAGTAACATGAAAAGCGTTGAGTCCTTTAACCTTGTGTTAATCCCGATTTGAAACACACACTGAACCTGTATATTACAATCTCCGCTGTAGTTATAACCAGATTAAGCGTAATTTTGTTGCACACTCTTGTGCTCTTGTGTTTTTCATAACTTCACAATATTCATAAGAGTTAGATTGTTTTAAAACATCAGTTCACTTGCCTCGAAAGTATTAACATTTTATTGCCTCGAAAATATAAGTCTGAGGATCTCAAACAATTAAAATACACATATCACCGTGTAACCAAAATCGTGTACAGAATTTAATTAAAATCTTACAACATTATGTTTGAGGTTTTGTTTTATCTTACCTTATGTTCAAACTAATAATTTAAACTACTATGTTTAGGAAGCAAAGTTTAAAAACCTCAAACAACACAGTAGTATTGCTTCTTCGCAAAATATAAAATAACAAGCAAATACTGTCCATTTGGTTTAACAAGGCAACGTTACGATTACAACGTGCTTTAACTACTTTACTTGGCCTTGACCTTTACTTAGCACTACCACGTGAAGCGCAGTCTCTCTATTAACGTAGACGATATTAAATGAGGGAATCGAACCCACGGCACCAGACTGACGGGGTTTGAAGATGCACACTATTCCACCGTGCCTCAGCTAAATATGATCGTCAGGGGATCGCCAAACACTGTTGTATTTACTTTGTGAATCAGTTCCAGCACGGGAGATGTGCTAATAATGTAGTGTATTTTTAAGGTTATATAACTAGCTTTGATTTAGTTTATCAAACAGTTACATAACTTATGATATATACAAAGTGAGTTTTTAAATGTCCCCCCCTTAACTTTTGAAAAAGGAAACATTTTTTAAAATCCTTTAAGGACTGTTTTTACAGGATTCTTAAGTTTGTTTTGACGTACTTTGCGTCACCCACCCTCCAACCAGACACTGGCAAATTTTAAATACACCCCCCTTTGTGGCATCTAAGAAAAAAGGGAATTTTAACACAAACTCAACGACGGAAAGACAAGTATTTTATCTCAATTAGTTTTTTGTAATACCCATTTTAAGATTACAACAAATCAGATTTAAAATGCTACATTTCACATACAAAACTTTTTCACAAATTAAAAACTTTACTTTTACAAATTTTGATTTAAAATACCCTATGGGATTATGTTATAGAGCTGTAAAGTTTCCCTTAACAGATTTTCAAGAAAAATTTGTCAATAAAAAAATTGTATGTGAAATGTGGCATTTTAAAGCAAATGCCTTGCAATCTTTAACTGAGTATTACAAAAAAACGAGAAGAGAGAAAAGATTTTTCTTTGCGTCATTGATACTGTATTAAAATTACCTTTCTTTTAAGTTGCCACAAAGAGGAATTTAATTTTTGGGACCTCCCCTCCCGGTTTTAGGGGGGTGACGTAAAGTACGTCAAAAAACTTCAGAATCCTATAAAAACCTTCCTCAAAGGGCTTTAAAAAATATTTCCTTTTTCAAAAGTTAAAGTGGGCGGGGACATTTAAAACTCACCCTGTATAAATAAAGCATGACAAACGGATTTTATCACGTCTTTTTGTGGTATTATTATGACCAATCAACTCCAAATGTACTACCTATGGCATATTGTCAAGCATTAGCTGATCAAGCTATAAGGTCAAAGCCAGGGTTTCTTTTCAATTATGAACAGAGTGAAGTGTCACAAGTGTTTTTAATATTAAATTTTTTAAACTCAAAGTTAATTAATGAAACTTTATTGAATCCTCCTCAGAGACTAATTAGTTCAACCTGCTCATAAAAGGCGAACACAAAAATAATACAGTTGAGTAGTTCATAATTTGATTTTATGTCTTTGAAGCAATATTAGACGTCCTAAGAGTTATTAGGATTTAGATGCAAAGTCGAATAGCTTGAAAACCGGAAGTTTTGACACTAAATGGTATACTCTGAGGTTTTTAGATTAGTTTAATGTTATTTGGGATTATTGAGTTGGGGGTTTAGGGATTGATTGTAAATTTAGGCCCTTTCAGATAAGTTAATTCCTATTTTGGAGTAATGGGTTATGGGGTTCCCCAAAAGAGCCTCAAACAAAAGCTGGAAGATCATCCCCGTGAAACTTTTAATATTTAGAAACAAAATATCGGGTATTGAGGGCCCTTTCAGAGATAATTGAGATACTGGGTTGGAGTCGCCTAAACCCTATCTTTTTACGCCAATAGGTCCCACTCTACGAGTATGTTTTACTTATATTGGATATATTTAAATGTACCATGTTTTAATGAATCAAATCCGGCAGTGTAATTAAGTAAAACTGGACAATAAACACGTTTTCCATGGATTAAGAAAATCAAAATTCAACTACATAAGTTCCACTTCACACTGGTAAGAAACGAGGTAGTTTTGTTACATTTCAGCTGACGAACTACTCCCAGTTGTAAATAAAACTGTCTATCACACGAAATATTGACAGCTGACATACCAGTATTCGATTGAAATGCTAGAATGTACAAACCAACAGTTTACCTTACTTGTACAGTAGCGTTAGGTTAGTCGATAGAGCCACGATGTAAGATGTGACCATTCTGATATTTTAAACTGCCGCCTGCCCACCCACCCTTTTTGTATTCTACATTTTAGACACTTGGAACCCAGTAATTTGTACATGCCTTAATTGTGCATATAATCACAATTTGCTTCACCAACTACCCGTTTTTAAGGAGTAATTTACTATAATTATATACGTACAGAGTGTCACAAAATACTTTCTTATTGGAACGCTGGAAGCATTTAAGACGGAAATGTTTGCTGAACTTAAAAGCTACAATGGAGAATTTGCTCAATTTAAGGTTTCAGTAGAACACTTTTCAGACCAAACTGACACAGCTACAAAACCGATGGAATAAACTAACAAAAGACTTGGTAAAATAGAAAAAGAAAACCAACAGCTGCGTGATAAGCACACGGAACAACGAAGCCCCGTAAGAGATCTAAAAACGCGTATGCAGGCCATGGAACAATACTCCAGCAACAAAAACATTGTCTCAATTCTACCGGCTACTCAAGGAGAAGATGTCTTAACCATCTTGAAAGACGTAGGATCAGCCATGGGTGTGGAGCTGAAGAGGAAAGAATTGGTGGTGGCTCACAAAGTGCCTACCTTCAAATCTGGGAGGATCCCCCCGTTGGTAATGCAGTTCAACTCCAGGACAACAAGACTCAACTGGCTTGCAGCATACCGAAACCACAGGAACCTACTGGCATCCGAACATCTGACACCGGACACGAAGGTACTGCTAGCACGTACGAAGGAAGCTTGCAAAGGTCTAGGGTATCAATAAGTTCACTTAATGTTGGGAGGGGAAAGTGTTTGTCAGGAAAAACGAGGGAGAAAATTGTTTCTGAATTGAAAGGGTCGACGACCTGGCCAAGCTGTGATACTGACCACATAAAAAGAAAACGTAGTCAACAGAGACGTTTTAGTATTTTCCCCGCTTTTGAAGGTCCTATCAATCTAAATTAATCAGAATACTGAAATCACTTTGATGCCAGTACTGAAATCACAGTAACTGGCCAGTGTTTACCTCCTTGAACAACAATTTTTCTCAGTCAAATTTAAATTAGGTCAAACGACTCTCTATCATCTATTTAAATATTAGAAGCATAAGAAACAGGTTCTACTTACTGGAGGCGTATATAAATTATTTCAGAACAAAGGGTGACATTATAGGATTAAGTGAAATTTGGATAAATATAAACGAAACTAGTTTTTACAAAATTAACGGCTACAAGGTCATCAGCAAATTTAATGATAACTACGCAGCTGGGGGTGACCTGGCTGAGGGTGGACCTGTACATCCATGTAATCCATGACATACAAGATGCATAGGAATACAAACTAAAACATAATTATAACAAAGAACAAATAAAAAAAACAACCAAAAGATCCAGGAAAACCACGCTATTACGGAGTAGAAGGCCTTCTTCAACAGAGGTGGAGGTGGAGGAAGAGGAATAGGTGAGAACCATAGCACCCGGAATGCGAGGAGTGAACATTGAACAGTTACCGTAAAGAGAGGAGACGAGGTATACTGTAACTGTAATGGAAGCATGACAGTAACGCGTACAGCGCACTCATAAGGCTCCAGACTGTCACAGGTGACTGGACGTGACGAGGACGGGAGTGGATGGGAGTGGATGGGAGTGGACGACGTGACGCCGTAGGTGAGAACTACTACACCTCGCGCACCCCCCTGTGCGCCGTCTCCGTGTCGCCCATTATCACAGCACTACCAGTTGCCAAATCTTCACACGTTTCCGCAAGTTAAGACTTACAGTAAATTGCAAGGATATTGCAGGACATTGCAAGGTAAATGTCACGGGTAAGTATCACATATGCCCAAACCAATTTTGGCACCGCCAACACAAATGGTAATATGACAGTTTGTTGAAACTTAATGGACTTCCACAAGCAGTGATAACAATATAAAATAAACTATTTTTATGTTTGACTAAACGTCTAAAATATAAATAAATTTAAAATGAGCTACATTTAATTTCAGCCGATACATTTGGTGTAGAAATTAACGTACTTTTAATTGCATATAATCATTTCTGATCCAACAAGATCCTCCTAACAGCCTAATTTATTGGGAATACAATTGAAATTTAGTTCTGGATCGTGATTTATTTGTGCCTATTAGTGACTGTGATGTTGCATGACATGCAGTAAACAGTCTAAAACCAGCGCTCATCTACGCCTTCGGTCTTTCCACTTCCACCTCGACCGACTTCCTTGATCTGATCTTATCTCATCGCTCCTCTTCTTTTGCTCATTCACCGTTAGTGAATTCTGGTTACAAAACACTTCCCTGGTCCCTGGGTCTAGAATCTAGATCGGAAGGCATCACGCATAATTACTTGGTATGTAGGTGACAGATGACACTCCAAATGTTGCTACAACAATGCAAATGCTCCATCAATATTTTTGTGAATTCTTTAAAACTGTGGTCAGTAAATATCCAACCTTAACGCTGACCGAAACGGTAAAGAATTGTCACATGTTACGTACCGTATAACTTTACTAATTTAAACTTTGTGTGAAAGACATGTAAAATGCAATTACCCTGATATAGTGAGAGTTCTTTATAAAACCATCACTATACGCAAGCACGGGTATAGTGATGCCGGCTAGTGGCCTCTGGCTCCCGGGTTCGGAGGACCGTGCGCCAAAACAATTCTACCTATCATATTGTCAAAATAACAAAAATGTTCTGGAATATTCATTCTTCACACGTTATCTAGCTTTGCTAATCAACATGTTCTGACTTCAGCGCGCTATAGGTGCCTTTATCCTCATCTGGCCTATGCCCTCCTTATATGGGGTTGGAAAAGAGCCATATCCTCTAAAATATTCATCCTGCAAAAGAAAGAAGTCAGGTTATTGTAAGGACTTAAGTCCTTAGAATCGTACAGTGGTGTTTTAAATCAAACAAAATATTGACGTTCCCATTATTGTACATTATACATATAGAAACCGCACGTCTTGTAAAAGTATCCAACAAAATGTGCAGTGAGTAGTCTACGTAATTCCGGTGAACTGGTAGTCCTGCCCCAGGGGAGGTCAGGACTCGGGCGGCAGGTAGAGGCGATCAGGCGGTTTCACGCCTGTTTTGCGCCTGTTATTCCCGCTACGGTCACAGTCTGACTCCTGAGTCCTGGTGGCTCAGCCTGTCTTCGTCTTGCACAGCTTTTGCGCACTCGCGAGCCGTTAACAATTAACCGTTCACTCTTACTTTTGGCCTGTCTAGTTAATTGGGTTAAAAGGTCCTCAGGTTAAAACCTCGAATTCCTCTCTTTTCTTGGTTTCCTCTAGTGTGGGCTAGGAGAGAGATACTTGTGAGTTCAAATTAATTTCAGAATAGTAATTGATACTTTTTGATCAGAGGAGATGTTCACATTATGTAAATTAAAGTTGCTTATCGGTTTCTTATTATAGACTTAGTGGCAAAGAGTTTGACAACAAGTTAGTAGTATAGGAAAGCTATACGTGATTTATTTCTATGCAAAACAAGAATTAGCGTAGTTTCAACTCAATTTGTATAACCGATGCGTTTGATGCGCTTGCGGTGAATAGAAAGAAGTTCAAAAATAATAAATCTAAAAAGACCACTTCATTACATCTCCCGCACATCAATACTTAGGCTGAAATGTTTAAAATATAAGGATATTTTTAATCAAAGGTTACATAATAAATAAACGTAATATATATTTTAGTGTTGTTACATTATGTAAAACACTTTACATTATACCTACTATAAAATCCTATTTAAAACGTATTACATACGTATGAATACAGTACTTTTAGGCCCGGTTTCCCATCTATATTTAGACTTGGTACAAATTTTGTACTCGTACTAGGGATAAAATCACCACTCAACCCACGAAGGTGAGTCCTAGGCACAAGCTAACTGACCCTTGGTGGCCAGTTATCGCGCTGGTACAAATTTTACCCCTGCCCATCTAAACAAAAACCTAACCTAATACCAGAAATGATAGTATGGTTTTCATATGAACCTATGAGAAGTGAGCACAGAGGAGTTAGCTGTACTATAAATCAAATAGATATGAAATGTGGAAGACCTGTTAAAGATTGTTGATGAGGTCGAAGAAAGTTATTTTTTATAGCTGATGAATGATGTAATATTTAAAAGTAGCCTATCAATGTTTCATTATTTGCACCTTAAACACATTCTATAATGCCGCTGTTACGTCCGTTATGTGCGGCCATGCAATGCGCAAAGCTTCGACAATAATTAAATATTTGTAATTTTTCCTTTTAAAATGCGGATTTTCCCCCGACAGAAATTGTGCCGTCTGAAAGAAGAGACACAATTAAAATAACTTATGAAACGTAACTTTCAAATTACTGCATATGGACAGAGTTGACAAAATAATATAAATTATTATAATATTAACAACAATTTCATTAATACAGGTTTGTATGGGAATAACTGACGTTGTTGATGTAACTACAATTTATGATTATTTTGTGTTCATCAGTAGACTATAAATGGATTGATAGAAATATTACTTCATTTATTTTCAAAACAAGAAAATTAACTATTATAACCTGTAATAGGTAAATTAATTAGTCCAACAGTCATAGTATAAAAATCAACATGACCTGATAGAAACAAACAAAATTGTCTTTTGTCTGCAAACATTTAGAACAAATTATACAAACAGGGCTGCCAACATGGTGTAAACTAATCAACGCATGAAAATCAGATGGGAAACCGGACAGTGGGTTAAACCTCTCAGCATAAATTATCCTAGGTACAGTCTAAACTCTTGTTAACAGAGACATGGGAACCCGGGCCTTAGAGCTACAAACCCCATTTGAAATAAGCTCAAAATCATCGTCTCGGCCATTGAACGCCGCTTGTAAAGCTGTTGATGTGATGTTCCGTAGTGTTTAGCTGCTATCATACTTTACCCTTGTAGATAGCAGACGTCGCTCAGACTCTAGCGCATGAGATATAACAATTAATAAATCCAACTTATGTATACTTTAACAAACTATGGCATTTAGTTTCAGTACCTTTTACATAGTTTAAGCCGAATGAATAATAACATTGTAATATGTTTTAATGTGCAGTTTTACATATTAGATTATTTATTTTGTAGGTTTTATTAGCCGGCGTAGCAAGGTCTAGGTGAAGACCACCACTACAAGGCCAGCTTGAAAAAATTAGTGATATGAATTAGTGTTGTACGTACGATTAACAGCTGGCTGGAGTTGACGTGTCTTTGAGAAACCAGACATAATCAACGCCGAGAAGCAAATGTTTCAACTATCAATAACCTTTCAACTCATAGCTTTACACACTTCAAATGATATGAATATTAGTAAAAAACTATTTATTATTTGTTGTTTGTGATCCAGGTAATTTTAAGGAACAAATATATATTAAAACAGCTGTTTAATGAAATTCAGTGCAGTCACGCACGCCATCTGTGAGACGCGAGGACGAAACTCGCTGGTCGGAGGATCTGCGTTACCGACCGTTCATCTACCTCGCCTTCTCAACATGTGCGTGAAACTGGCCCCACCACATTGAGCACAAATTATGAAAGTGGTACGAATATTTAGTGCTTATTTTGAGCTTTCAATTCTACCACTTAAAGATTTTGTGCTCAATTATTAACTCGTTTTATATACACTTCTTTATTGGCGGGCCAGCTTTACGCTCAGCCCGCGACCAATCGAGAATGAAACAAAATCTGTATACAGTTTTAGTGAACAATTTGTGCTTTCAGAATATGCAACATTAATATTTTGTGCTCATCAACTAAACCAGAATTAGCGGTAAACAACTTTCGGGCAGAATAAATAATACAAAAATCAAAAAGCAAAACACTTTTGATCGGACTAAACAATGCTTAGCCCGACATCGTTAATGAATATAATGTTTGTATCAGGATTAAATGCATAATTTAGACTGTCTGAAGATAATATTTTTTTTATATTTTGTGCTCATCAGACATCAATAATCACAAAACAACTTTCGGGACGGACTAAACCCCGCTTAGCCCGGCACCGTTAATAAAAGGAATGTTTTTATCTTATCAGGATTTAATCCATAATTTAGGCTTTCAGAAGATACCACTTTTATATTTTGTGCTCATCAAAAAGGGGGGAAATCACCAAAAACCCACTTATGGGTACGAAATAAATTCCGCATAGCCCGACACCGGTAATATATAGAATGTTTACATTGAATCAGGATTCAGTGCATAATTTAGGTTTTCAGAAGTACCGCTTTATATTTTGAAGCTCATCAAAAGGTGCAATCACCAAAACACTTATGGGAACGGAATAAATTCTGCTTAGCTTGACTCGTTAATAAATGGAATCTTTATATTGTATCAGCCAGGATTATGAATAATAAGGTTTTCGGAGACACCACTTTATATTTTGTGCTCGACATAAAGGGTGCAATCACCAAACCCACTTATGGGTACAAAATAAATTCCGCTTAGCCCGACACCGTTAATAAATGGAATCTTTATATTGTATCAGCTAGGATTTAGTGCATAATTAAGGTTTTCAGACGATACCACTTTTATATTTTGTGCTCATCAAAAAGTATTTTATTAATGAAAGAACAACTTTCGGGGGACCAAATTCCGCTTTTCCTACTTATATGAAAATGAAACGTAATTTATATCACAATTTAGTGCATAATTTACACTGAATATACGATTCTGAATATACAATCTTTTGAGATTGTGAACCTTGATATTTTTGCCAGTATTTATTTTGTTTTTATCAAACCTTTAAACATGTTTTCGACAGTTTAATAAGTATCGTATTTTATCGTCTTTTAAAATAGATGCTAGAACATTAGAGAATACCTAACATTGTTGCTTATATCTAAGGCTAATAATTAAATTTGTCTGTAGTTCGAATGAAAGGACAGAAAAAAATACATCTTTTATATAAAAGTTCCCATAAGTGGGTTTTTGGTGATTGCCCCCCTTTTTGATGAGCACAAAATATAAAAGTAGTGTCTTCTGAAAGCCTAAATTATGCACTAAATCATGATACGATAAAAACATTCCTTTTATTAACGGTGCCGGGCTAAGCGTAGTTTAGTCCGTCCGGAAGTATTTTTGGTAATTATTGATGGGGTTTTTGGTGATTGCCCCCCTTTTTGATGAGCACAAAATTTAAAAATGGTATCTTCAGACAGCCTAAATTATGCATTTAATCCTGATGCAAACATTATATTTATTAACGATGTCGAGCCAAGCGCTGATTAGTCCGATCAAAAGGGTTTTCATTGATTTTGATTTTTGTATTATTTATTCTGCCCGAAAGTTGTTTACCGCGAATTCGGGTTTAGTTGATGAGCACAAAATATCAATGTTGTATTTTCTGGAAGCACAAATTAAGCACTAAATCCTGATTAAAGTTATATTCCATTCCTGAATGGTGGCGGGCTAAGCGTGAAGCTGGCCCGCCGCAAAAATACTCTTTTCCAATAATTACCGGCTTTACTGTTGATCACAAAATATAAAAATTGTATATTCTGAAAACACAAATTATGCACTAAATCTTGATACAGATTCTTTTAATTCCTGATTGGTCGCGGGCTGAGCGTGAAGCTGGCCGCCAAAAAAGAAGTGTATATAAAACGAGTTAATAATTGAGCACTAAATCTTTAAGTGGTATGAATTGAAAGCACAAAATAAGCACTAAATATTCGTACTACTTTCATAATTTGTGCTCAAAGTGGTGGGGCCAGTTCACACCTTCTCAACTCCCATCAAAATACTTGGTTACTGTAGACAATCTTACAGTAGCCTATACATAATATTACTATTAGCGGGTTACTTATTATACGTTGTATACGTTGAAATTGCGTATTAGTAGTTAAGTTCAGTAATAACTTATTTGTATTGAACCAATTAGTTAAGCGTATTAACTTACGCAATGTATGGTTTTAGCTTTAAATACTACTTAACATTGTTGAAATGTAAACGAAATGGAAGTGAGCTATAATTCTGTGTGATGTGATAGAAGGAATTGGTGAGGTATGTCACTACGCATCTTGTTTTTAATACCATTAGAGCAAATCTTATACAAAGTACGTCTAGTGTGGTATCGTTTGAATCTGACAATTATTTTCTATACGATAAAAAAATAAAATGTAGTGCTCCCCGGAAAAAATTTCAACTTAAATCTTAAAAATATATTAATTAATTTGTTTCTAAAAGTATAGGCTAAAACAAGAATAATACCGTTTGTTTCGTTAAAATCCTTTTTGTTTTACAAGATCAGGACTAAAATGAAGTGTTTGACGGAAAACAAATTTTCCATTAGAGCACAATATTAGGGTGCAGAAAAGATTTTTTGAACGGCTTTTGAAATGGGCTTGTTATCGCATACTTTTTATTTTTGATCTTATATGAAAGTTGTCTGGTTTAGGAGATCCCCATTGTGAGCATAAAATTTGGAACAGGCTGTATACCACTTCGGCAGTACATTAACCTCATACGCTCGCCAACTACTGTATTTTAAAATGTATTAATTTGTATTGTACAAAAAGCATAAATAAGCGCCGATAAGTTATCCACACTGATCGCTACCATTAAATGAAATTCCTGCGAAATTGACAGGAAGTGGGCAACAGAACAGAGAATAGTTTCTGATGACTTGAGGGAGTTTGACCCCGGTCACCGGTGACAGAGGTATGGTGCCCAGAGTGGTGACCAGTGGCTGGAAAAGTATGAAGAAAAGTCGGGCGAGCCAGATTTACGATTAGCACCTTTGTTCTGTTGCTTGGGGAAATCGAGATCCGTGATTGATCATGGTCTCCCACAGGAATGCCACTTGATACAATGTCCTCACTGCTACCGTGCTACGTTTCTACACAGTCATCTTAGAAATTGATAGTTTTTTAAAATTAACCAGTCTTTACCAATACTTCAACAGTAACAACTACATGTGAATCCTAATAAATCAAATTGCATTCAGTTTTCAAAATCAAATCACATCGAATAAAAGCCCCGTTATATTTATGAATGATTTTGAGATTCCTTTAGAAACCGAAATCAAGTATTTGGGTGTAATATTCGACGAATCATTCTCATGGACTCACATGTAACTACGCTATGCTCAAACTTTCTTCCCAATTATTTTGCTAAGTAGATTTGCTAAATATCAAAATTTGTTTTAATGCGGTTAATTTACTCTTCTCTAATAGAATCACGTTTAAGATATGGAATCGTTCTTTAGGCTCGACATCCCAAACAAACTTTTTGCGTTTTCCGTTTACAAAAAGGCTATCCGTATAATTTCAGGAACATACAGAGGAGCGCATTGTAGAAACTTATTCAAATCATTGGGTTTTAACACTAGCATCAATATATATTTTGGAAATTTTGTTGCTATACAAATTTAAATCAGAAACTGTTCTCACTGGTGTAGAGACGCATAACTATACAACCGGCACCGGTTTGGCCACAGACAACACCCTCATAGATTAGAACTAGCATCTAAATTACCTCAGAACATTGGGCCTTTATTGTTTAATAAACTGCCACTGCATATACAAAATGAAAATTGAAATCAAAATTTAAATCATTGTTAACCAAATTTCTTCTAGGACAAGCTTGTTACTCTGTAGCTGAGTTTTTAAACCAATGTTAAAATATTAAATCACACTATGTAGATAGCTACACAATTTGAATTGTTTTACTAGTAGTTTAAGTTTTTTGTAAATATCTAAATTATTTTATTGACTTTTGTAATGCAATGCAAAATTGTCTTCTACAATAAAGAAATTTGAATTTGAATCTCTTACACTTCCGTTACTCATTTACACACTGCCAGTGTAGGGTTATAGTAAACTTTAAGTAAAGACATGAACAATCATATGGCGACCATAGCTCTCCTCCATCGATCAAATAAAACTTTTATTTAATGAATCAACTATCATTATTAATAAACATCTTGTTTAGCCCTGAACTGTTTTATTCTACTAAAATAGGCGTTTACCTTCGTTAACTAATTCCAATCTTCTCTGCTGCCTTCAGTTAGTTGTTAAGGTTTGTTAAGGGCCTATCACAGTTTATAGTATCCAATTTCTCATGTATCAGTGTTTCTGGAATTATTTTTTTGTTGAGGAAAAGTCAGTTAGTTGATCAAATGACGCTTTAAATTCAACTTATGCTTTAAACTGTGGTGCAACGTGATACACACTACATCACACATTGAACTCTCTAGGACGTAAATACTTATTTTTTGGTCCAACAATTTATATCTAGAACTTTGCAACTACTTGATCGTACGCATAATTAAAACTGCCGACAGACGATGTTTCAAACCACTACTGTAGAACGAACAAGCTCTATCTTATAAATGGGAATTCCATCATTAGAATTCAAATTTCCAGGAACCTGCGTCCAAAGTCAACAAGCTTATTTATCAGAATTGATGAAAGTCATCTGTTTCCAAAATCAAAGAAACGGAAGAAGCGATAGCAAGATTCAGGCTGGAATCTTGCTGCAATCTTGCCGCATGCTCGAGATCACGCACCTCACTGAGACGTTGTGAAACAATTGATTTCCATTGATTGAACTTGTCAAACACAATACTCTTATTGCAAAACTAGAACGGATCGTAGCTAGGGGGGGGGGGGTTTAGGACTCAGTTGGTTTATTAAATCAATAGAGAACAAATTAAAAAGTTCAAAACTTTTTTAGTGAAACAGAAATAATTATAAACAAGAGTACTGCAAGAATCTGCGTTGTATTTTCAGCAACACTGTTTCTAATGACCAAAACGATTCACTGAAAAGCACTTTTAACAGCTTTTGCTGATGATGTCTGTTTTAGCTTTACCAATACGAATTAGGAATTAATTTGGGAGTCAACTAATCACGATATAGCAATTTTAAGTAAGTGTTGTTGGGGTAATCGTATGAAAGTCAATGTATCTAAAACTAAATACACCCATTTTGGTTTACGCGCATTTGATTTTTGACAATAATGTAGTCATTCATGAGTCAACATGCAGGACAGTAATGATCAATCATGGAAGCTTCATGTTATTGTATCAAATGAACAGTTAAGACAAAGTGTAAAATCTTTTTATTATTTAAAAAATTCTGTGACATTGATTTTGTTAAGGTCGTTGTACTATGCTATGGTGCACTCAAAAACGCAATGTGGGGTTCTTTGTTGGGGTAGAACCTTTTAGAATATAGTAGAAAAAACTCTAAAACACATTATCAGTTCGTCAGAGCAATACTATTGAAACTAAAAAGGGAGTCATCACTGCCGCATTTTTATATTCAAAGTATTCAAAGTTTTCTATCAAACAAGTAATCAACAGAACAATGAACAACGCTATGAACATAAATATTATGAAGCCACAAGTGTTGTTGCTAGAGCCTTTAGAAGACCAACAGTAAATGTATCTCGTTTCGAAAAATCTTTTGTTTTTAGCGCCAAAATCTTTAGTCACTTACCTGTATATATAAAAACATCTATTCTATCACAAAAATTCAGCAATAATTTTTGCTGTTGGCTTTCACAACTAGAACTACTTTGGTATACAACATAGAAGTTCTTATTAAGGTTTCAAGGTAGTAACTTTTACATTAGTTTAAATTAAGTTAACGTATAAATTCTTATTTAAGCTTTGATAGAATATCTTTGAGTTGGACGCGTTAATTGTATCAAAGATAAGAGGCATTGTTGAGTTCCGTACAGTATCGACCTGTTTGTGTGTGTAGTGTGTAGGTGTAGGTGAAGGGCACGACCTACATGAACCACCATCATTACTTGATAAGATGTTATGGCCTTCCAAACCACTGTATCTGTTTTGCAATTCAATTACTTATTGCAAAATAAATTAATTTATGCATTCATGTTTAAACTCAAAGCCTCAAAGAAGAAGGGGAATTTATTTGCGATTTTTTGAATACAGGTTATTTTGGGAACTACAGGTCCAGGATTTGAATATCGTTACTTTCGAGTTTGTAAATTCTATTTACATACGAAACAGCTAATTTAGAAGTGGCTTACAGTTTCTGGTGATTGTATATTATAGACTTAGTATATAGAGTGGGAAGGTCAAATTTGGGGGGAAGTTGAAATTCTACTTTGATTATGTCTTTGACGCACTATTTCGAACCCCTTTTAATTTTCGGTATAATAAGTGTGAAGAGTAGTTTGTAAATTTCAACAATTGGTAAAAAGAAAAAAAGAGTAAGTGGGTCTGTGGTACTTAGATGTTACATATAACAATAATCAAACTAGAGGATACGTTTTGAAAGGGCTAACCCGTGGTCTTCCACTAAAGGTGGTTTGCAGTGGCAATAACAATAATGAATCAAAATTAAACCAATTAATTAACCTTACAATGAAGACAGTTAACGGTAAGTGTGAGAGCAGCATGTGAGGGTCATATCGTCTGCGGCGTTAGTTATTGTGGACTAGGGACTGCCCTACTTTGTGACATCATCAAGTGCAGAGATCTCCTCCCACTCGCTCTCGACATCAATCATTCCTTCTGTAATGTCCAAGCTCGTGATTATTTTCCAGTCTTGCCCTTTGCCTTTTACGTAATGTAGAACGATTATTATAACATTGTAGTGCAATTTCAAGTTAAACACTGAACACGCTGTACTAAACTTACGTAGCGTACGCCATATGTTGTTATGTATAGAAATTTGATGTTAGTAAATAAATCTTTAACGACTTACCTTTAACCTTCTTATAAACCAAAATAGTTAATTATGCAATTTATCGTTTAAGGGCATAGAAAATGCGTGTGAACATATAACCTATAAACTTTTCACTGGATTTGTGTTCAATAAATAATAGCTATTCCTTGACGCTTATCAGCTTCCTTGCAGCTGTGTGATCCTTCAGCCGCTTAGTTGGGTCCAACTACAGGATCACCAAAGCCATTCATTGTATACCTACACCTACATAGCCTATTAAGTTTTGTTAGTGGCAAACCTTCACATACCGTACTCAAATTGAGACATATATTGGTGTTAAAAACACGTTTTTTAAATCGTTGTGTTAATATTCTTCCACGATTTTGAGAGGGTACAGTCCCTGTACGCTAGGTAGATTATCTTTTAGTTATAGTGCCATCAGAATTTCTGTCCATAGCTGAAATTAAATTTAAACAAAGTAAAACTTGTCTTGATTAACGAGGTGAAGTAAGTACTATAAAGTCTTCTCTACCACTCAACCGCGACCTTAACCTGATCGTATAGTCACATTACAAATTGTAAGTGGTAACTGCCGGGATCGAACCCGCGCCACCGGAATGATGAGCTACGGAGTCGCGTGATCTACTAAACCACCACAGTTCAGCTACAAGTCTAGAAATTTAAAACTAAAACCAGATGAATTGATTATTGAAATGTAATGGTGATCTTGATGTGGGATATGCTATTACCTTAATTGAACTTTTAGCCTAATACAATCCAAAAAGAGTACAACTGAAAATAAAAGTATGAGTTATAATTGGTGATTAGAGAAAAGTGGTGTAATGTTTCAGTGATTCTGCAAGACTACGAGGTAGACGTGAGTAGCTCCTCGGTGAACAGGGGCAACATAGCAGTGCTGCACTGCATAGTCCCCACCTTCATGAGGGACTACCTGACCGTCACGTCGTGGCTGCAGGACCACGCGTTCAATATCTACCCGTCCAGTGACGGAGGTAAGGATACGTAGGCGTAGTGCATGTGCATGTGCAGACTACAAGGTAGATGTGAGCAGCTCCTCGGTGAACAGGGGTAACATAGCAGTGCTGCACTGCATAGTCCCCACCTTCATGAGGACTACCTGACCGTCACGTCGTGGCTGCAGGACCACGCGTTCAATATCTACCCGTCCAGTGACGGAGGTAAGGATACGTAGGCGTAGTGCATGTGCATGTGCAGACTACGAGGTAGACGTGAGCAGCTCCTCGGTGAACAGGGGTAACATAGCAGTGCTGCACTGCATAGTCCCCACCTTCATGAGGGACTATTATCGCGGACGCTTTCCATTGTTTTTAGTAGACAAAACGACGTTTTTGGGATGTGAAATCTGACCCTGTCTTAGGGTGAAGATTAACCTAAAACGTAACACAAAGCATTGGGAGCTAAGTTAGCCTAAGATTAATCAGCCCAAGCTGACCAATCACCCACCAACAAATTACATAATGTTTCTTCTGGTGTTTGTTTTTGTCCTTCAATTTATTTGATTTGATAACACATTACAACATTCACAACAACTTGACAAATTGAGACAAATTGACAGATCAAGTACGTCCAAAACCAGCTGCGCACTGACTGACTGCCTGACCAGCTACCAGAAAGTCACGTTGGCTGACTTGAAGCAGCGGACAACAAATCACAGCCGTGATTCAATCTGACCAACTGTAGCAGATAACACAAAAATACCTATCAATGCACAACCAATGAAGGGGAAATTGTTAAGGATTTTGATAACCTTTACAGTCTTTTAATTTTTAAAAGTTTGTGCGCATGTTGTACTGTTGTCCAGGCTAGTTGTTACCAAATCTAATAAGTTTAAGTACACAACAAAAAACAAACCAACAAAACCCATAACAAAATTAATGTAATTTGGTGATAGGTGACTTATCTGCTTGCGCTGATTACTTTTGATTGGCTCAGTTCCTAATGTTTAGCGTTATGTTACATGTTGCTTTTCACCAAAAGACAGGATCACATTCCAGTTCCAAAAACGTCGTGATCTATTTGTTCCCTTAAAACGTTGGAAAACGTGTGATATGTCAACTACAAAAAATGGTACCTTCGTCAACATCAAACTTTAAACAAAGAGGTATTGGTTGTTTAAGTAACAACCATTTTCAGTATTTATATTTTATTTCAAATATAACTTGTAAAATAAAGTTAGTAAAAGTTAGTTTTACCTCATCTTTTCACAAAGTTTGCCAAGCTACAAAATGCAGTCGAATGTATCGTCTGCAATGCACCTTTTGAGATTAAACTAAAACTACCAAATTACTTAAACAAAACCACTATAACCAAATTTCAGTCGCTAACGCAGAATATTTCGTTTTAATTACAAACGGTTCCAGGAAAGTTAGGTCAGGGCAATTACGTTATATCAAAACGGACAAGCTTTCCATCAACTACAGGAATAGCATTTGACAATGGAAAGAGCCCTTGATTGTTATTTCCGGCCTCCATAACGTGGAATTGTTCACTGCCGTTGTACAGTGAACAGTGAACACTCTAATGTGTTTAACCTGCGGAGCTGCGAGCTAACATCCTCAGTTCAGAGCAAATTGTGTTATCCCGACTTTACAAACAAAACCACCAAAAAATAGGAACATACAGTTGATATTTTTTGCAGTACTTTGTGCGTGTATTGTTTGAAAGATCAGGTTGGTACGTTTAATAAAAACGGAGCTTTTAACTGCGTATTTTTGTGCCGTAGTTAACAGTTAACATAACTGGCATAGCTGAATAATACAAGTTGAATACCTCATTTTACCATGGTTTTACGATTGCTAAGCGTGAAAAATATAGTAACCTCATACGTAGCTTTGAGGCTTTTCAAATGATAAGATATTTAAAGCACCACCTAGTTCATCTATGATTAAAACTAAACTCTACAGTTTAATGTTTCGTTAGTTCCTAAAAGGGAGACAGTTTGACGGGAAAAGACTAATTCAGTACTATCTAGCTCAAGTTATCCTGTGTGGCCTAGCCAATACTCGAGATATATATATTGTTCCAATGTTGAATTTGTTCTTATAAAAAGCACGAAGCTGAACTCCATTTCAATCATTAAATTGAGTAATTTAACTTTATTTGAAACACACAATTATACACTAAATTAAAGTGTATCACACTGTAAATCAAACGATACCAACATATTAACCAGCCCGACACGCAGCCAAGCGCTAAAGCGCCGCTGGCATGAATGAATCGAATTTTCTTTGGAATTTATTACTCTTTTTCGTTACACTCTCAGCCTCGCTTGGACCTTCGGCCTAAGCCTAACGTCGTTTTTTACTGGAAATTTTAATACATATCATAAAAAGAAAACACATTTTAAAATTTCAATCAAATTGGATTACTCATTCCGCTGTTATAGCCAAAAATCACTTTTTGGCTGCCATTTTGAAATGACTCGATAGATTTTAATAATTTTTTGTATATTGATGTATAATAACAAAATACATATCATTTTTAATTTAATGAAAATTGGACGAAATTAACTGTTTTATAGCATTAAAATCCTTTTTGTGAAAAGCACCCCTCCCAAAAAAAGGGGCTCCGGTAGTTCGATTTTGTTGGTTAACGAACTCGACCAAGATATTAACTAAATGAAAGTTTTACCAAATTTGGTGAAAATGGAAAAATGTAACATGTAGATATGATACACATATATACATGTGTATATAAAGTTTTGAAAAAAAGAATTGTTCAAAAAGTGTTCTGGGGCCAGGATTGGAGCCCATTTCATGGTCCCGGATCTGGTTCTTACCATGCTGACGCAAGAATATATCATTTTTGAAAAGGAAACTCGATACAAATTGGTCCGGTAGTTTAGCCAAAATTGTTGGGCAAAGATATTGCGGGTTTTACAGACATTGCAAAACCAATGGGTATTCCCTGATTATACATATTGTAAAATCGTATGTTATTTAATCGAAGGAATGTATACTTTGAGCAGCGATTATTAAGGAAACATTCAATGTCCAAACACACAACTTCAAAACACTGCTACAAAACAACACAACACGTTCGATAACAATTCCGTGTAAAATAAAAGTGGCAGCAAATAAACGCACAAGTTGTGTAATTGGGCCAATTATAAGCTTGACAATCCACGGAACGTAGAGCGCTGGCCCAGTTGGCAAAGTAAGCCATAACTGGATTTGTTTTTATGTTGACATTTCTATTGACAGTTGTATGAGTTTTCAACCAATTATTCTATGTTATAAACATTTTAAGGCCTAATTTTGGGTCCGCCTCAGCTGCTCGGAAAAGCGTCGTTGCTGAGGTTTGCGGAAATAAAATTTGAGACTTCAGTGTTAATGCGATTTTGACGAAACAACTCTTCAATGAAAGATAACAATACTTTCTAGGTTTTCCTGTAGTTTATTTTTCAAAATGTCTTAGTTTTTAGCTATTAACGTTAAAGTTAGAAAGTATAGAGTTTTTAAGACCTTATTTAGTACACTTAAAATTATTTATTAAAATCTAATCACAGGCAAACACAGAAAACCTCTTTTTCTTTCCATAAAAATCAACATATCCTATTATTACCTTTATATAAGAGCACTATCTACTTTCTACGAAACCCTTGCGAGCGGATGGTTTGACTGGCCATACCAATTGAAAGGAAGTCTGTTGTTACGTGCGCGGTGTCATGGGTTCCTTGAGCGGACGAATTCAGCCCCCGGAGGTGGACCCTTAATCCATACGAAGTACATCTGTTTTCACTGTGTTGCTTATAGCCCAAGCTTTACTGAAAGATAAAAATTATATTTATTCATTAAACTAACCTACGTCGAATGATGCAACACTCTAAAATAAGCCTTTTGCATCAAATTAATTAAATGTATGTGTTTTTTTGGTTTGAGCTATTATCACTCCATCACTCCGAAATAAACAGATTACAGGTAAAACACTGAGAGCCCCTAGTATTGTAGTATAAGCTGTACATTTGCCTCAGCACTACTCTGCTATACCTATCAAACTAAAAGCTAAAAGCTATGTCCAGCGTAGAACTAATGCCCAGCTCAGGTACATTAGCCTATTATCAGTAGTACAAAGTAACAGAGTGCTGTAATTCTTTTTATTTCACTTTGGCCATCTTAAGTAAAATTTAGATAAGGTAGGACAAATTTTAACTTGGGTTGAACGAGGTTTAGGTTTTTGTATGGACCACTTTCGCTTACAACTCAGTGTAATTGCTGAGGTTGTTTGTTCCTGGTGACTGTAACTTTTTTATACTTTCCGCAGTGCTGCCAACTGATTCCGTCTTGCGTCAGGTGTACCAACCGTGCTTGTGAGATCGGAATGAGACACAGCGAACCTGATTGGGTGAAGCTGCCGCTAACAACCAATAGACGCCGACGTACTTCATTGTACAGTCCTCGAGGTGACTCTGCACTCCCATTGGCTCAACTGCGCACTAATTATGCACAGATTTAATCTTGTTTAAACAGGCTGCCAGGCTCTGGGGTGTTTGTAGCTATCATCGTGGTTTAGGTTGTTTTCTTTTTCTTGTAGATTTCTATTGACTTTCTTATGATCCTCGGATAGACGATGGATACAAAAACTAATAGTAATAAAATTAACCCTGCGATATTTATGGGTGATATTGATCTTCCATTTGATAAAGAAATAAAATATTTAGGGCTAACGTTTGATGACTCGTTTTCATGGACAGCTCATATTAATGCTCTTTGCTCAAAAATATCCTCTTATTTATTTTTATTGAGAAGATTTTCAGACTATCAAAGTTTCTTTTTAATGAAATTGATATACACCTATCTTATTGAGTCGAGGCTTGGATACGGCATCGTACTATGGGGTTCCACCTCTCAAGCAAATTTCATGAGAGTTTTTATATTACAGAAAAGAGCTGTTCGAATTATTGCAAAATTGAATGGTAGAGCGTCGTGTAGAAGCTATTTTAAAACACTTGAAATATTGACATTACCGTCCATTTATATTTACGAATAATTATTATTTTATAAGTTTAAATCCATACATTTTTTAACTGGTGCATCCGTACATAACTATGAAACAAGGCATAGATTTCAACATAGGCAATTATCGCATAGACTTGAACTTACCTCCTCACTTCCTCAAAACATCGGTCCTAAATTATATAACAAATTACCTATGCAAATTCAAGAAGCAGATACTTTAAATAAATTCAAAATTTTACTAAGTAAGTTTTTATTGGAAAAAGCTTGTTACTCTGTAAATGAGTTCCTCGCAATGTAACTAAAAGAACGGTTTTGTTGTTTTTCTTAAATAAGCCTATGTTAGAATAAGTTAGTATAACCAAATTGTTATAAGCTTCTGCTTATGTTTTATTATTGATGACGTTTGTAATACAATTTATATATGATTGTCAATTTACAAATAAAATTTTGATTTTAGTAGTACGGTGTTTTGGAGAGCACTTCAGTTTCGTCGAACATGATTCCATGTCTTGTTGTTAAGCTGTGTTCAGCTACCGCCAACTTGGGATCTTCATTTTTCGTATGTCTGTCTTCGTCTCCAACTTAATTCGTCATATAATCTTGTTTAAAACTCGACCGTTAATTTGAATATAAAAAATTTAGTACGCTTATCAATTTTAGGTTATTGGCGAAATGGGTCCGAACAAATGCCAACATTTTGCGCTCAAAGTGAAATCAAGGAATTGTCGGCACGTTATTACTTTAGCTGCTAGTGATAGGCTATTTTCTCTTAACTCAATATTATTGACGCTGTACATGTTTTTAGTGTTATTTGTATATGAGAGTAGTGTTGAGCGAAGTATAACTTATACGTTAACACTACATAGAGACGCTCCAAGTTGAGCTGCTAGCTTTTAGTTGAGTTGCTCCAAGTTTTATAATCCAGTTCTTCCGGTTCACGCCGCATCAAAACATCATATTAATTAGTTTGACTTGGTGTGAATGTTTTCGAAATTACAGAATTTCAGACGCGAGGATAGCATATATTTTAGCTATTGGACACGGTTTATCTTTGATGGACTTCTGTGGCTAAACCAATAATCCGGTTTTTGCTTCATTTGACGTAAAACTTGACATAGGTAGTGTAATGAATAAATATCGTTCGTACTTTTAATATAACCTTGGGCTTTAAGAGAGAAATAAAAACCTCATAAGAATGTTTATTGAATTAAGCCTTAAAAAGCTTAACGCACGCCATGTGTCATGTTTATCGGAAACTCATATAACTGTATTTTTATAAGAATTTCCAACTTAAAGTAAAAACAATTCCGGCTGTACCAAATAACTGGTTTGTAAGTAATTGGCTTACTTTCCGAGCTGACCGTTTAACGCTGTGCATTGTTTTATCTTCGGTTGATTTTTATTGGACGAGCTTTACAACTGACGTGTTTATTTGATGAAAACTGTATTGTATACAACATTTTTCTTTGGTGGTTTTGGCTTTTCAGCAGCTGTTTTTAAGTTACAGAAACCAAACCAGAGAATGGCAAATTTATTGGGAAAGTCTGTAGAGCCGTTGATTATTGCCGAATTTAACTGCAGCTCAACTACCGTATTTATAAGGGTATACTTTGGAGTATAATGTGATAAATTGTCTTGTGAGTTGAATCCCAAAAACTAGAAAAAGTACCGAAACTGTGTATTTTAGGCCATAACCACTGGTGAGATTCTGTCACAAACTCAAACAAACCTAATTTAGGGTGCCCAAAGCAAAATAAAAATTCCAGCACTGTATAATCTTTGCCTCTGTAGGTATATTTTTTCTAGGCTGCAAAGACGAATATGACGAATAGGCTGCGAGGTGATTATCCTGTTGAATTAAATGTTGACATGCCAATTTTCCAATTGTTGTAGATGGGAAGTTCCACATGCTGCCGAGTGGGGAGCTGATGGTGCTGAACGTAGGCCAGGCAGACAGTTTCTCCAGCTACGAGTGCAGAGTAACCAACCGACTGACCGGGGAAACCCGAGTGAGCGCTCGTCACACCAGGATTGCCGTCACCGGTCAGTAATCTTAAAATTAACAAATAAATGTTTTATTCCATAAACAACATACAGTTGTATTGAAATCGTCAATTATTTTGAAAGCTAAAATTTTGTCACCCATACATACAGCGAGAACTCATTCATACATACAATGTTTACAATCATACTGGCTCATTCATTCGAATTTTCCCACCAAAGCATCCGTGAGCCTGATCTCTATCTCCAAGAACTCGTATGAACTATAGAAAGTGTTCGTGGTCAAAACTGCCTTCAGACGAGATGAGTTGGTCAGTGTTCCATCAGGTGAGCCAGTTGTCAAAATGGCTTATATTTGCTATCTATTCCTACTTAAAATGAAGGGTTCACTTCGACTGCGTGTAGTTGAAACACACTAAAACATGGACAACCTCAAAGTTTATTTATGAAAATATTAAACCGCTTATGAGCTATCGGGTTATATAAAAGTTTCGAAGAACTCCTCTGGATTCAAAATTTGTCAGGTTCATTAATTTAAAAATTATTTTGAAAGGTACAAAACGGTCCGATGTAAACCCTTGTAAGGGCTTGGTTTGACCGTTAAATCGCATCAATTGAAAGAAAGCTCTTTAGCTAGATTTTACGTGCGCAGTGTCGTGTGTTTCTTGTGTGGATGAACTTAGGCTGACCACTGAGGAGTACGACTCTGAGTATGACCACCCTTTTCATTGAGATTGGACAGTCCTACGTGCTCAGAGGGTACAACCAAAGGTAAACCGCTGGTAAAGTAATTAAGTTTTGACCGGTGATAAGTGGTCGAGCGACATTTCAGTCGCTAGTAACTTCTCTGTTAAATAATTGTATGATCAACCAATAGAAACAGGAACACTCTAACACTTGGATTGAAATGGCCTATGATAACATGGATGAACACTTCGGGCAAGACATACCATATAAATGAAACCAAAATCAAACGTTGCGCTTTTAATGGGTTTAAATCAAATTTATAAGTATTGTTTTGAGGTTAGATTTTACATTAGCTCTTCTGATTTTACATTTTAATATTGTAGTTTTGCTTTAAATATGGTCATGATCTGAAAGGTGCCTTGTTTACTATTATACCATTACATATTACACAATTGTGACAGTGGAAAAGGGTGAAATAATAATTAATCTGAATAATTCAAATACACATTTAGTCAATATGTATAATAATATCAATAATATAAATGTGGTGTGTGAAAAGCAGTGCAGTATTGTAACAAAATATAAAACTAAAAGTCTGAGTTAACAATCAAAAGTTGTATTTCCACAACATGTTTCAGCTAATTTAAAGCCATTATTTAGTGGAAAAGTAGAGAACAAAATAATAACACTATATGTTTTGAGTTTACTTGTTTACTTTGAGTTGTTTTTTAAGTCTTTTTAAATTCAAAACTTATAGTGTTATTATTTTGTTCTCTACTTTTCTAATAGATAATGGCTTTAAATTAGCTGAAACATGTTGTGGATATACAACTTTTGATTGTTAACTCAGTATTTTTATTTTAAAATTTATATATATATATATACTTTTGTATATATATTTTACAATCAGTGGTCGTTATGAATAATTTTATAACAACATTTTGGCTTACTTGCTGCATAAAATGATTATTGAAAAGCTACCCCTGCAGAGCCGCTGATAGTCCAGAAGTTTGCTGTTTATAACTGTTTCTCATTAAGTTTATTAACTGTTTGCAACTGATCTTTTAGTGGTTGGTTAAAAATATTCTAACTAAAACGAAATAACTTAAAACACTGCAGTTTTATTGCTTAACCAGTGCTTATAAAGGGTAGACCAACTAATTAAATTATACGGGATTGTATAATAGGCGTATAATACTGATGGTCAATGCATCATAGCCTACTAACTCCATTGTAGGATCAAGGATTATCACATTATCTTACTCCAGATAATTGCGAACCTTACAGAACCTATGGTTTCTTCAATACGAGTTATTTACGTGCTTTGTGCCAACACATCTTCAAATAGAAAATAGACAATGTCCTAAAGTATCTAATTACTGTATTTCGAACATGTTCAATGATCATCTTCAGAATTTAAACACAAATTTTAAAAATTGTGTTAAGTTGATATTTTGCAGTTTTGCCCCAACCAAAGCCCATCTATACTATTACCATGAGCATTTCCGTTAAGAACGAGCAAATTAGCTAAACGGACTAAATTTTAAGAAATACATGGGTAATGTTCGGTGGGAATTGGAAAAACTCAGATTATCAGAAACAAGTTCAGCACAATGTATTTATTATTTATTTATTCATCACTCCCTTCAACCGATCGAGAAATAATTATTTAAAAGTACTTAAGATAAAAAATATTACAATTATGGTTGTTTCTCCAGAGTTTTAAGTCATGCATATAAAATAATTTACTCAGTATCCTGAAAAAGTGACAATAATTCAACATAATTCTTAAACATTTTTATTTCAAAAACTACGTACACCTTTTCAAACTGTTATATGCAAAATGGCAAAAGGTCAATACAAGTTTTTATTGAAATTTAATTCACCTCACTATGAGCATTTGAGGTTTGTGCTGTGAGCTTAGCGACGAAATAACTACCAACCGTTGGCTAAGGCGGGGCTCGATCCTGTGAACTTCAGTTGCACAGTCTCACACGCTACTGACTCAGCCATCACGCCGGCAAATATACTGATTTCATTTATATATATAATTATTTCGTTTAATCCCCTTCTTAAAGTAAAATATTAATAAACAGTCTGCTGTCCCAATGTACTATGAAAAACAGGTCTAAAACTACAACTTGATTATTTGAACGTGTGAGTGCGTCATCCAACTTACACTTTCACGCACGTTGAATGTACCATAAGCACAAAAGTGCCCGAAACTTGTCTGGTGACTATCTTTGTTTGACGCGTGACCTGATTATGACCGAATATCAGCTCTAAAGGCCTATTCCCACGAGGCTGGTTTATAAGCGCTGATCGTCAGCGCTAGTAAATCAGCCCCAAATCAGCCACGTGAGAATACAGCGCCAGCGCTGGCAGACACCAGCAAGCTGACAGTTTCCAGCAAGCTGGTGACTTTGAACATGTTTAATATTGTCAGCGCTGAAGAGGCGAAAATGGTCACGTGATCTAAGCGCTGAGAAGTCAGCGTGTCAAATTACAACTCCGACATTCTCATAAATTTGAAATATACATGAGGGTCTTCCACACACAGCTCCATCAACAGTCTCGAGGATACACCAAGCTCTTCCCTCCTACCAATCCATTTTCTTATCCAAATCGATCTTTTCTTCTTCTCCAACATTTTTCACATTCCTGCACTCCCATCCTCAAAATAGCTCGCAAAGTTTGTGGACTAAGCCTCACAGATGACATTTTTCAACATTATAGGCCTGAACATTACGTAAAAACGTGAACACAACTGCAACCAACGAAGTATACAGACTGACTGTCAGCTCTAGTTTACAAGCTACGTGGGAAGGGATTTCCATGCTGGTACGTTGAGCTGGTTTATAAGCGCTGGCCGTCAGCGCTTGTGAACCAGCCTCGTGGGAATAGGCCTTTACCATCGGATTATTGTCACGTGTTGTGTTCACGCGAATGAAAGATATGTACGCTCAAGGAAGCGTACAGAAGCAGGTAAGAGTAAGAAGTACTCAGTAAGTCAGCACACGTTCATGTCAGAGCACCTCTTTTCTCACGATCCGCTAACTGTTAAAGTTACCACCGGGCTTTACAACCACTACTATAATTCAATTACCACTACTACTACCTTGGGCTTGTAACACTTGTCCCTTATAGAAACTTAGAAGATGCTAGCAGTCGTGACGTGGCACAAAGTCCAAGCCACCAGGCTGTCGAAAGAAGGTCGAAACTCCAGTTTAAAATTAAAAACTTTTTGACGTTGAACTATTATTACGGACGTTTTCCATAGTATTTTAGCGATAAAGAAGAACACTTTGTTTCGGGATCGGAAATCTGACCCCATCTTCAGGTGCAAGGTAACCAAAAACATAACCCAACATATTTATAAACTAGCTAGCCTAAAAGCAATAAGTACACGCTGAACCTTTCACCCACTACCAAATAATACGTGTGTTTTTGTTTGTTGTTTTGTTAAATATTTTGTTGTTCTACTAAACTAACTTAATTGTAAAGGAATAAACTTGAAACATCAAATAAACCAATATTGTAATTTTTTTACAATATTGGTTTATTTGATGTTTTAAATTTATTCCTTTACATACCCAATATTAGAGCTCATCCTTCAAGATAACTTAATTGTATATAACATCTAGCCTAGAAAAAATATAACATGTACAAACACTTTAAAAACAGATAAATCAAGCACGACCACGGCCAGTGACATCCGTCCACCGAATGACTGACTGCCTGGCTGACTGGGAGCAGCAAAAGACCAATCACATACGTGAATCAGCCTGACCGGAACAGAGAACACAAAAATACCTATTTGTGCACAGCCTACGGAGGGAACGTTCTTTAGAATAATGACGAATGAATCAGGTTTTCCTAACAAAGGAGTTAAAATGACTAACCAAACTTTAAACAGGTCCCTACACGGTGAATCACAAACCCTGATTATAGCCTAAGCTAAAAGTTCAATTTATACATTTTGGACAACCCATACATGTGCAGGATTTTATAATGGGACGTTTTACACTAGTTAAGTTTTACGAGTATATAGCCTGTTTTGAGTCCTTTTAATACTATGCTGCAAGTTTGTTGTGCTTTTTCCTGCTGAAAGTTAGGACGAAAGCTTTCCCTATGTTTGAGTTCTTTTTTGATATGAGGTAGCAAGAGAATATAATTAGAAGTAAGTTCCAGATCCTGAAACGTCGTGTTCTTCTTGTTCACTAAAATACGGTGGAAAACGTCCGCAATAAAGATGTCGACTAGAAATTCTACCATCGTCAACAACATACTTCAACCAAAGAAGTATAACATTCTGGTCTTGAGCACAACCTTGTCAACTTCATAGACAGCAACTTGTTGTATATATTGCAAAGTTATGATTAAGAACGGCGAATGTGTCCATGTTTCACATGTAGTGATGAGAGATTTAGCTGTGAGTTTAGAGTTTAGACACAAAGTCACAGTATGGCCTTTGGGAATTTGCGGTCGCAATTTATTGATCATTATGTTGTGAAAAAAACAATGAAAACACTATACTTTTGTAAAATTAGTTACTCTACAATACAACCATAATAACTACTTTACGAAGGATCACGAGTGATGATAATCTAGCATGTCTTAAAAGCAACAAACTTGTCTGTGAAAAAGAACACCGCACAATGTAAGAAAATAAAGTAAACACAAAAAACCTTAGAAGAGATTAAATTCCTAGCTTAAAGTCTGTTTTTTGTAAAGTAGAAGTTACGTTAAAAGAAGGCACACAAGCAACTAAAGTGTTCAAGCCCTTTGGATCACCTAGAAAATATCCGAGTGTTATTGGGGCACACATATCCGTACAGGAAGAACACCAGTCATGCCTCTAGAAAGTCTAGTATCATCAGCTCCACCATCATACCACCCTATACAAAAGAAGCCAGCGTATAATAACGGTAATATCTACAAAATCTTACTAAAAAAGTGTGTCGCCTCAGTGGAACAAAACTGAAGTAGTTACTCATCACCTCGCTGGACGTCCTTTTTCACAGGGTGAACAAGACCTTTTCGATGTGGAGAAGATTTATCTTTGTAACTCATGACGTATTGCCTTTAGCAAGTCACAATGTTCTAATCAGTCGGTATGACGGAATCAAAGGTTTGGCCAGAACCAATAGAACGTCTAAACGCTTTTGCCCCTTTTGAAACATCACGTTCAAACCAGGGAGTCCTCTAAGGTGAAATATTTTCTGATAGGTTAATCATATTCTCAGAGTCGATGGCCTCTCTGAAATTAATTTGAACGATAGAGTACGTGTGCAAGTCTATGCTCGTAACGCATACGAGCACAATGCTGCTCAGTGCTCAGTTTACCGTTGCCATGTAGGAGTCGGTACAGAGCAAGAGCACCGAGGTACTCAGTAAGTCAAGACACGTCCATGTCAGGAGCACCTCCATTCTCACGATCCGTTAACTGTCAAAGTTATTGCCGGGTTTTACAACCACTTACACTTAACGTTCTCGGGAGCGTACATAAACCACACACTCGCTGATATGGAAACTAGCTTCGTACACAACACACTGTTGTCCTTTATTTGATCCCGACACCCCTCATTATTCATAACGCCCGTCTGTTCACTGTTCACGTTTTGACCACGTTGTGACAACAAAAGCCAGCAATAGCCAACCAGTTTTGTGGTTTGTCTAGGAAATCTCAACTGAAACTATTACGGAAGCGGTTCTGAGGATAAGTACATTGGAACTTGTATTATTTAAGTTTCAACGTAGGTAATTATTATATTAAACAAATTGAACGAAAACTTATGTTTTCAAAACTGAGTTGTACTAGTTCAAATCTGAATTCAAGGCGAAATTCAAAAAGGATGTTTTAGTGTAACTGGTATTCCATAGAAGAACACTACCTTCAACAAAGATACAACTATTTATATCTACTCAGAACTGGTAAAGATAGATACGCTATATGACTGGGACTCGTGGCGTGGTCTCCTGTAATCCAGCTTTATGGAGTCAGGTTTTGAGGATGATATAGGTCTAAAGCGGCTCAGATAGTCTCAGTGATTTTCTGATGATCCCCGCATCAACTCCCACCATCGTTTAGACATATCAGACCATCACCTTCGTGGTTCGGAAGTCACGTTAAGCCGTTGGTCTTTGTATTTCCATTGGTCATTGGGCTATTAATTAATGACCCATTCTAAGGAAGAATCGGCCTTAGTTTGTAACAAGACTACACCTCATAACTCATTACTACCACTCATCACACTTATCCTTCACCACATATTTGCCTTAAAATACCCTCATGGGAGTGGTCGGCATCTCAAATAGTCATATAGTGATACTCAGGCTTTCTTCTTGTCACCAGATACTCTTACAAATGTTATAGAACGTATACCGTATTGTAGTAATAGTTCCAAATTTACTTTTTCACGCAAATAACTTCCGAGTAAAACTAGTGTGTATACTCAGAATGGTTAAACACCAGACACTGACTAATAAATTGGATATTTGTAACCAATTGTATTGTTCATTCCCCTACTGTACTACTAAATCACACAAGAAAAATATATTCATCCGTCTCATTATATCCATAGTATATACTGTTGTAAGAACCAAATCTTCTGTAGGTATAAATAAACAGTATAAGGATGTTGAAAGGTTAATTCATAAGATAAGATAACTTTATTTTAGACAAAATAAATTGCATTAGAAATCACAAAATGCATGAAATAGAATGACAAACAGAAACAAAAGTAACAAACATTGAAGTAAATACTATAAGTAAGATTCATCTTCCCTTACTTATTCAATATTCATCCATACTGTAGAACGTGTTCTTCACTAAAAATTTGTCAGGCTTCTCTTAAAAGTTTTAATGTTTTCTTCTCTTTTAATTCCTCAGGCAAATTGTTGTAAATTTTCACTAAATTATAATCTGTATGATTTTTGTAAAATGATTTCTTGTGGCTTGGTATTGCTAATTTGTTCTTGTTCTTCAAATACTTGTTCATAAAAATTGTTTCTGAGAAAAATCATACATTCCAAAATATATATCGATGTTAGGGTTAGTATTTGGCTTTCTTTGAATAGAGTTCTACAAGAATAATTGTTCTTCTTCGGAAAAATAGCTCGTACGACGTTTTTTGTAAAATAAATAAATGATCAAAGCTTGATTTATTAGCATTGCCCCAGATGACTATGGCATACCTTAGTTTTGATACGACTAGACCATAATATATTGACAGTAATGTAGGTGTAGTACAAAATTTCGAAAGTCTTCTAATAAGAAAAATAGTTGATGACACCTTTTTGCACAAATAGTTAATATGTTGGTCGAATCGAAGGTTGCTATCAATTTTGAGTCCTAAAAGGTTTACTAAGTTATGTGATAGAATGTATTCATTATTAATTGCAATTTTAAATTTAGATGCCTCTTCTTTTCTTCTTATATGCGTAAAATGTATGTATTGAGATTTTGAAAAGTTTATCTGAAAGTTGTTTACTGCAAACCAGTTGTTTAGTGTATTTAGATCAGTTATTAAATTCATTTCAATGTTTTTTGAATGTTGCTATGTGTTATTAGGGATGTATCATCAGCAAATAAACACACATCAGATTGTTTCACTACATTAGGAAGATCATTTACGTAGATTAAAAATAGTAAGGGACCTAGTGCTGACCCTTGGGAACACCAGATTTAATTGTTAACCCATTTGAACTTAGACATTTTTTAAATTCTTCATGTTGATAAAAAGAAATTTTTACATTTTGATTTCGATTTGTTAAGTATGAATCAAACCAACTTAAAGCAGTACCACTGATTCCAACGTTGAAAAGTTTCTTCAGTAATGTGTCATGTGAAACCATATCGAATGTTTTTTTAAGATCTAGGAATAATCCTGTTGTGTAACTATTTTCATCAATGGAAAGCACGACTGTTGACAACACGGGGTTTTCCTCAAGTGATATTTAATCCAGGTTGATACGCAGATTAACGCTTGAGCACCTCTGACTTGAGTGGAGTGAATTTTCTTTGCAATTCGTTACTTTACCTATGACAGTTTCGCTTCAGCTTCTTCTGACGAGGCTAATTGATACGCTCACATAAATTATGTCTTCACAGGTTTTAAAAACGCTCGGAGGTGGTCAGTGCTCATTCCACGGTCCTGGGACTAGGTCTTACCATCAAAACGACATGAATAGACATTTTCGCTGAGAAAATTAGCTGATTCGCTATTTGAAA
Organism: Matsumurasca onukii; assembly: GCA_018831715.1. Taxonomy (NCBI): domain Eukaryota; kingdom Metazoa; phylum Arthropoda; class Insecta; order Hemiptera; family Cicadellidae; genus Matsumurasca; species Matsumurasca onukii. The sequence continues at coordinate 30,337,329 of CM032064.1, forward strand.
GACTAACTAGTTAAGTTAAGATATTGAAAATATTTCAACAACAAGTGATACACTGGATTCTCAATAGGTGTTGCTAAATTATGCGTTGTAAACTGTGGTGTATTTGATAACCAGCCTCAGATAAGGACGCGATGAGTTGCAGCGCAGTTTCCGTTCCGCTAAAGTCATCTATATGCTAATTCCTCCAGTTGCAAAGTTTTCCTGCTTCATCTACCTCATGAGGTCCAGTACGCATACCTTTTACCTGTTCAATATTGTAGTTTGTATGCCACTTAGTTGACTCAATAAGCACCAAGCAGAAGTGATAAGATCAAGCTCAACCTAACCCCTACCAACAAATGTTTTTACTTCAACCTGGAGTTTGAACAAGCAATCTTTAAAAGAGACTAGGTTGAGCTTGTTATTAAACTGAAGGTCCTAGCTAGTAGAGATCAGTGCTGCAAACGTGACCTGAAAATGTTAATTTTATTTGAAAGAAACGAAAGTGTTTTCAAAATCCAATCTTCTTATCTTTAAATCATTATTTCAGATGTAGATGAGGCATTTTACTACCTTTTTAACGACGTTCCTTTTGATTTGCCACATGCCCTATGCTCTCATTAAAGCCCTCTTTAATAGACTGTTACCCTTGGGTGACAATGGTAACTTAAAACCAATAGGATATCTACAAACTCCTTGCTAAACAAGTTACACAGTTAACAGGAAGTACTAGTTAGTAACCATGTTCAAAGCCTCTCGGCACAAAAATAGATGAGATCAAAACACATGCAGGCAGTTAAATCGTTTATCAGGGTTAAATAGTTTGAATAAGATGTTTAGGAGAACTCTTTTAAAATTAAGTTGTGTCGAAAGTAATAGTTACAAAACAAACTCTTCACACAATGTAAACTAATGGTTTCGTTCTATATGTGTAAAAGAACCTTTCCTTAGCGTTAGAGTAAAGAGTGAATATACCATTCAAAGGTATTTTTGAAACAACCTATACATGGATTATAAATACGATAGCCGCCATTGAAATAGACGCGTTAGATACTATTATACAAAAGTATTTTTAACTTGCTTTGCTCTAATTTTGTGGCTAGAGGTGATAACTTTATTTTCTTAACTTCAATCGTCTTGAAGCAGTAGCAATTTCTTGGGGTTTTTAAAATCCGTGTTTTCATCCGACTCGAACGTAACAATTTCGCCATTTGTTATTATTTCATAGCCTTCATAGAAAATACCATGTTCGAAATCATTAAATTTTACATCTAAAGTAAGTTTGGCAAAAAACAAAGTATTGTACGTACAATAAATAATATAGGCGTACTATTGTCTGTTTAACTTGTTTGTAAAGATGGAAAGAAAACTATGTCACTAGATAGTGTATTTTTCTTAGAATAGTGTATAAATTGCATAATTATTCGCATGGATGGACACGAGCTTGAAGTATTCTCCTTCAATTTATTTTAAAAAGCTTTTTTACTAAAACTATTTTCAAATCAGTTTTCACTTAACGTTGGGTTTTGAGTAATCAACTTATCATCAAGGCATAGAAGTGGAATCTAATAAGCCCAGAAGAAAAGCAAGAGAATGAGCATACCGTGAAGAAATTGAGAGGGCAGTAAGTGAAAGCGATTGAAGGGGAAGCAGTGGTTAAGGCGGGGAGGGGAGTGTGAGCCACAACGTTATAAGCAAGAGGGAGCAATTGCACCGGATCATCCCTATTATTCGCTTCTATTACTCAGCCGGGTTATTCTACTGCTATTTTCGTCCGAGACCGTTATTACACAGACTACACTACCGGTACTCAACTACCATACTCCCTCGCTCGTTATTCATACCAGTCGAGAGCGCAACCATATCGCCTTTGTAAACCCCACAAATTGAACACGATTGTCTCCGACCTAAACAAAAAGATTATTTGGGAAGTGGCTGAAGTGAGTCCAGGTTTGGCTTATTACAACGGTTGGAGACAATTTGCGAAAGATGTCATTTCTCTGGAAGGGTAGAGCTATTAGCACTGCCACATTGAAATCAAAAACGTTAAATTCGATTACAAATGAAATTGTCATTTGAAAGTTTGTAATTCTATATTCTTATAAAAAAATTTAATTTAAGCAAATAATTTTTTTACGACAGTACAAGTTAAATCAGGTCTTGTGTAGCTCATTTTTCAGTTAAATACCAAATAATCCAAAGCTGTCGTTGTTAATCAGATTAAAATCCTAGAGAAGATCAAAAACAAACTCTTCAATCTGATAAGTAACTTTGCGGTGCGAGGGAGAGGGTTGTGAGAGCAATGACGTGGATATATGTGGCAGCGTTGGCAGCCAACAGTAACCCTTACTTAATGTGGTGAACACCGTGACATAACCTAACCAGAATACGTGTCAGTGTTGTCGGCCTGCAGTGGTACGAGGTTGTGAGCAATGACGTGGATATATGTGGCAGCGTTGACAGCCAACAGTAACCCTTACTTATGTGGTGAACACCGTGACATAACCTAACCAGAATACGTGTCAGTGTTGTCGGCCTGCAGTGGTACGAGGGAGAGGGTTGTGAGAGCAATGACGTGGATATATGTGGCAGCGTTGGCAGCCAACAGTAACCCTTACTTAATGTGGTGAACACCGTGACACCAACCAGAATACGTGTCAGTGTTGGCGGCCTGCAGTGGTACGAGGGAGAGGGTTGTGAGCAATGACGTGGATATATGTGGCAGCGTTGGCAGCCAACAGTAACCCTTACCAATGTGGTGAACACCGTGACATAACCTAACCAGAATACGTGTCAGTGTTGTCGGCCTGCAGTGGTACGAGGAGAGGGTTGTGAGAGCAATGACGTGGATATATGTGGCAGCGTTGGCAGCCAACAGTAACCCTTACTTAATGTGGTGAACACCGTGACATAACCTAACCAGAATACGTGTCAGTGTTGTCGGCCTGCAGTGGTACGAGGGAGAGGGTTGTGAGAACAATGACGTGGATATATGTGGCAGCGTTGGCAGCCAACAGTAACCACTGCCAATGTGGTGAACACCGTGACATAACCTAACCAGAATACGTGTCAGTGTTGTCGGTGCAGTGGTACGAGGGAAGGGTTGTGAGAGCAATGACGTGGATATATGTGGCAGCGTTGACAGCCAACAGTAACCACCCACTTAATGTGGTGAACACCGCATAACCTAACCAGAATACGTGTAGTGTTGTCGGCCTGCAGTGGTACGAGGAGAGGGTTGTGAGAGCAATGACGTGGATATATGTGGCAGCGTTGGCAGCCAACAGTAACCCTGCTTAATGTGGTGAACACCGTGACATAACCTAACCAGAATACGTGTCAGTGTTGTCGGCCTGCAGTGGTACGAGGGAGAGGTTGTGAGAGCAATGACGTGGATATATGTGGCAGCGTTGACAGCCAACAGTAACCTTACAATGTGGTGAACACCGTGACATAACCTAACCAGAATACGTGTCAGTGTTGTCGGCCTGCAGGTACGAGGGAGAGGGTTGTGAGAGCAATGACGTGGATATATGTGGCAGCGTTGACAGCCAACAGTAACCCTGTAATGTGGTGAACACCGTGACATAACCTAACCAGAATACGTGTCAGTGTTGTCGGCCTGTAGTGGTGAGGAGGGTTGTGAGAGCAATGACGTGGATATATGTGGCAGCGTTGGCAGCCAACAGTAACCCTTACTTAATGTGGTGAACACCGTGACATAACCTAACCAGAATACGTGTCAGTGTTGTCGGCCTGCAGTGGTACGAGGGAGAGGGTTGTGAGAGCAATGACGTGGATATATGTGGCAGCGTTGGCAGCCAACAGTAACCCTTACTTAATGTGGTGAACACCGTGACATAACCTAACCAGAATACGTGTCAGTGTTGTCGGCCTGCAGTGGTACGAGGGAGAGGGTTGTGAGAGCAATGACGTGGATATATGTGGCAGCGTTGGCAGCCAACAGTAACCCTTACTTAATGTGGTGAACACCGTGACATAACCTAACCAGAATACGTGTCAGTGTTGTCGGCCTGCAGTGGTACGAGGGAGAGGGTTGTGAGAGCAATGACGTGGATATATGTGGCAGCGTTGGCAGCCAACAGTAACCTTACTAATGTGGTGAACGTGACATAACCTAACCAGAATACGTGTCAGTGTTGTCGGCCTGCAGTGGTACGGGGAGAGGGTTGTGAGAGCAATGACGTGGATATATGTGGCAGCGTTGGCAGCCAACAGTAACCTACAATGTGGTGAACACCGTGACATAACCTAACCAGAATACGTGTCAGTGTTGTCGGCCTGCAGTGGTACGAGGGAGAGGGTTGTAGAGCAATGACGTGGATATATGTGCAGCGTTGGCAGCCAACAGTAACCCTTGCAATGTGGTGAACACCGTGACATAACCTAACCAGAATACGTGTCAGTGTTGTCGGCCTGCAGTGGTACGAGGAGAGGGTTGTTGAGCAATGACGTGGATATATGTGGCAGCGTTGGCAGCCAACAGTAACCTACTTAATGTGGTGAACACCGTGACATAACCTAACCAGAATACGTGTCAGTGTCGGCCTGCAGTGGTACGAGGGAGAGGTTGTGAGCAATGACGTGGATATATGTAGCGTTGGCAGCCAACAGTAACTTACTTAATGTGGTGAACACCGTGACATAACCTAACCAGAATACGTGTCAGTGTTGTCGGCCTGCAGTGGTACGAGAGAGGGTTGTGAGAGCAATGACGTGGATATATGTGGCAGCGTTGGCAGCCAACAGTAACCTTACAATGTGGTGAACACCGTGACATAACCTAACCAGAATACGTGTCAGTGTTGTCGGCCTGCAGTGGTACGAGGGTTGTGAGAGCAATGAACGTGGATATATGTGGCAGCGTTGGCAGCCAACAGTAACCTTACAATGTGGTGAACACCGTGACATAACCTAACCAGAATACGTGTCAGTGTTGGCCTCAACCCCTGAACACTCTACCACACTAGACGTTTCCACTCTTATCCCGATTGTTTTACAGTTTACTATGTAGCATTTTACTTTTTCTTGGATGTAAAAATTTACTTTCGCCGCATAATTTGATCCTTACAATAGACATCATTTTCGCTATAAGCGAAACATTTACTGGGTACTGTATTGAAAGGTTTCTGGCACTCATTAAGCTACAAAACACTTAATTCCCATTATTCTAGTGTTCTAATAGAATCCGTAGAAACTATCTTCATACATTTTAATAAATCAACATGTAAAACCTACCTTATGCTTAAATTTATTTAGCTATCATTATTTTAAAGTCAAGAGTGGCACAATTTGTATAACCTAAGTTAACCGATGGACAGTTTATTTACATACCTGTTTCGATTGGTTTACTAATGTAAGCAATATTTTTCTCCACAAACAACTCTAATTTTCAAATGTGGCTAGATGTGTGTTATTCGGAAGAAACGAGTAGATTATTAGAATGCAGAGAAATACCCGGTTTAATTGACCTCCGTTCACGGCGAGTCACTTTCTCGTTGCTGTGATTAGTTTGTTTATTATTTAACGTTAGTTTAGTGCCACAATGCAATAAACCATGTGTGCACAAAACTTTTTTTCCTAGTTAGGACACTTAAAAATTTGATCAACCTACAGTTTGCTCAATATGTTTAGTACTAGCCGAGAACTACATGCGCCATCTTTAGTTTAAAAAATCTATCGTCTTTAAATAAAATCTTGAATAGAAACTCCTCACACCTATTTAATTAGTATTTACTCGTACTTATCAATAAGAGTTAAACATGCGACGGTGTGTACTTCTACTGTATTTGTATTTACATACCTTTTTGTCTATGGACCGGATATTTAAGAATATAAGCTTTCGAGTTATAGTTACTCCTAACAAAGAATTAACAACGTATGACAAATCTAGGCAAAACCTCCGGTCTATGATGAACGATCTTTTTTAAAGTTAACAGCTATAAAGCCCATATTTTTAAAACTAAAATCTAAAGGTCAGGTTAGAACCTTTTGCAAATCGTATTTACTATTTCTTTGATAACATAGGTTAATATTATTAAGATTCTAAGCAAATACAAGTCCAAGAACTTTTCACCAAAGTGAACCAACTTGGAAAATTCTACAATACTTGGGTATTGGATAAAGTTGGTTAACTTACTTTGGCGCAAAAGTCATCAGTAAAGCAGCAATCAAATACTATCCAAGAAGGATGGAATGGTTGGAACTATCCAGAAGTTATGACAGCTGTAGAACAACTGTTAAAAAGTTAGCTTAAGTTTTGATCAAATTGACAACTGTTTTATCACTAGTAGGTTGAACGTTAAGACGAAGCTCTGTTGTTTTCAGAGCCTCACAAATCCAGTGCGCCGTTGTTTCTTGACCGGACACTGACAGTGGACGCTAGAAAAGATGAACTGGTAATTCTGCCGTGCTTTGCTCAAGGATACCCGCCGCCAGAGTACAGGTACGACATGTTTGTTCATGGTTTTCCAGTAGCATTCTCATCGATTGGAACGAGTGTTTTATAACAGTCAATGTATAGCCTATATTGTTACTAGATGTATTGTTTGTTTTTGTCTTCAAATTTCTTTAGTAATAAACTAGCTTTTTAGCGTTTATACAAATTAAGATCTATATAAGTCATTTGACATAGTATTTAAATTCTGTTTGTAATATTTCCAGCTTCGGATAACATTCAGATTTAAGTACTTCTCTAAATTTGAAGGCAGAAATGTTGGGCCGGATGGTGTAGTGGTTTAGCATAACCGCCCGGCAAGCAGAACCAGGTTCAAGTCCCGGTTCGGTCTAAACATTTTTGTCTTCAAATTTCTTTAGTACTATATTGTTACTATCGAGCCTTTTCCGTTTAAAATTGATATTCTATTCATGTATGATGGAGAACAGGTATAAATTCCATGTTAAAAACAAGTAGGATGAGTGCGAAGACGTTACTTGGTCAGGTAGTTAAAACACTTTTAATCGTAATAATCTATTGCAAACAAAATTAGGTGTATAAGCAAAACAGAGGTACTAAGGTTTCTGCATCGTTACAACAAGCTACGTGTGGTAGTGGGATCAGCACAGAAAAGTAAATACATGCTTGAGATAACCTCAATAACGTTATTTGTGAAATTGCTTTCCGGAATCCAATAGTTTATATTCACCACAAAGAAAAGTACTAGCAATCAGGATTTCTTTTAAAACAAAACAACAAAGGTTCCGTCACAAAGTATTCCATTCAAGTCCTAAACGGGACAAGATTAATCAAGGTAACCGAACTTATTATCATAAACCAAGACGTCGAGAGCAGGCGGACGTTTGCAAACTTGGTGAATTTGCATCTAGAGCGGTGAGCTGACTCACAAGAAACGCACATCTCAGAAGAAGCGCTTGAGTGATGAGTGGTTCTGCGGATAATCATCAACAACAGCGTTACAGCGTTTGTTGTGGGGGGTTGCTGGTGTAGCGGGAGTAGCGCGGAGTGCGAGGAGAGCTGTTGTTGTTGGGTGGGGTGATTGGGGGGGGGAGGGTTGAGGGCTAACGAGGCACCGAGACTGTCTGTGTTGGAATAATTGGAGTGAATTATTTGCATTACTCTTAGGGCAAGGCCCAAGTTCATTAGTCTCGTGGCATCAGACCTGATGAGTACGGCATTGAAGTTTACAAATCTGTTTGATATGTGTTTCGTTCACTAATTGTGTAACTGAGTAGCAATCGTGCACTAGACTACTAGAGTATGAACAGTACCCACTTGATCCCACTATCACATGTAGCCTGTAACGATGTAGAAACTTGAGTACTTAACCTTCCTGTTCTTACCATGCCTAGGCCTACAGATCCTAAAGCGACATATTATAACGTTTCCCTGCGTCCGAGTGTACATTCCGTAGGGAAAGTAAAAAGTCCCTTGGTCTCTTAAAGCGGGTAGCCTGAAGTCATGCCACTGCGGTGCATGGGCGGCCGTGTTATTTTACAAAGAACCATGATAGCAATTTTTGTAGCCAGTTGCTGAATGTAAACCCATACGAAATACACAAACTAAATTACACGTGTTCAGTTACGTCTAAGCTCTTTGTACAATAAATAAATATTGCTTCTGAAACTGCTGTGTTAAGCACGATTATAAAACAATATGTCAGAAGTAAATGAAAGCTTATTTCGTACGCAGTAAAACAAGAACAACTTGCGTGTGCCAATGATTTAGGAGATCCCCTAAGCCACGCCAGTCATAGTAGCTCTGGTAAATCATATGAGACTACGTTAAGCTAATAACAGGACTGTTGACAACAGGGAGGGGTTGGTAATCGCACTAGGCTGGCTTTGATTGCTGAATGTACATTATTTACTGAACATGTGCTATGATCTAGTTCAGTGTACTTTATACGAACTTAACACTTTTATCAAAATAATTATGTAATAAATATTTTTTCAATCTCAACCTTCGTATGATTTTATACAGTATTAACGTTGTATTTCACTTTAGGGTGTGATATATTGTGACATTGAGATAACAATATTACTGTTTTTTGTTTGTGCATTTGAGAGGTTTAAAACCCATATAAGCTTTTCAATCTAATTTTGTAAAATTATATTCCTTTACTCTAAATACTTAATAGTTTTCTTTACTTAATAATGGACCAAAGTAAGAGAGAGAGATGTGAGAGTCTATTAGCAATAACATTAAGTGTGGTTCTAGTTTCGCGAGTATCAAACGTATACAAAGCAAGTATATGTTGATGGATTAAACTTCAAGTTTTTCGAGTTACATTTAATTTGAATAGTGAGCCTTTGCTCTATGTTAAATTTGCTATAGACATTGATAATTACCCTCACACACCCCTTATCGCACACACAAAATGTAAGGTATTGGCGTTTCTTTCTTAAGGAAATGTTCCTTTTACAGTCACAAGAACCTTTCAGCCGTTGACTATATCGGATTGAGTTGTTCTCCTTACACCCTCTTTTAACACGCACAGCCAAACGTTCCAACCCCGATTACTTGGAAAATTATCCCTTTGTGGAGTAAAAGCTCCCCGCCAAGTCCTCAAGCTGAAAGAGCTTTGAAATAAAGGTTCGAGTTTCTTAGTGCCACCTAAAGTATCTTTCTTTCTTCTGTTACCCATACGCACATTTTACGCAAACTCGTCTACTCGATTGGCCTACGCATTTTTGTTTTGTGCCTCGATTATTGAGATGAATAGTGTTTTTTGGGAAACTATTACAAACGACAATATCTTTAAAGTTGAACCTTGTAAAGAAAGAAAGCATGATAGTGAAAAATTTAAAGGAAACTGTGTATATTATGTGTACTAGTTAGTTAATCTATTCAGTTATCATTTTCTTGACAATATTCTCTAAAATTGCTATTTTAGCAATAATTGCGCGTAGCAGCAATCGACAAATCCATAGGCCAATATAGTACAGGGATTTGACTAAAACGATTACATGGGTAATGAATAATGCACTTATAAGCAGAGTTACAAAGTAATTATCAAGCTTTTCACGTACAGAGCACTTGGCGCTTAGTTTTCGAAACCACGAAAGGAAATACTTTTGAGGAATCTCAATGGGTTTGTGGTTTCTAACAATAATGTGACATATAATACTTAATATATTCTGTTATATTTGCAAAGGCGTTTTAAAAACAAAACTTAACACAAATAGACAACCAAACCATCAGGTGTAAAGATGTAAGGACGTTTTTAGCCACCTTTTATAGATTTTAGTATAGGTTAAAATTTTGAAGATAATCATCAGTTTGGTTCCTTGTAAAATAAGAGAGCAATAGATAAGGCAGAAGCGACAATTAGGTTACATCTACTCTGCCCCTAAACTTCTTCCTTGCTCACCACAATCTTGTCGTGTGTTTAGGTGGGAGACACAAGAGTCCGTGATTATGGACAACGAGCACCACTACTTGAGTGGGGGTGGTGCTCTGCTAGTGATCCCTAGAGCGTCTGTCAGTCACAGTGGGAGGTACTCGTGTATCGCTACCAACAGTGGAGGCTCAACTCGCCTGGAGATCATTCTGCAAGTGCAAGCCCCCCTCTCTGCACACGTCATTCCCTCCTTGCTTACAGCCGCACTCAGCCAACCGGCTGCCTTCCACTGTGCCAAGTCAGGTATGTTGCTAGCCTTCTTACCTTACACAACCTTATACCTCTTTTACTGTCTACACCGATTGCGTTTTGATCTAACCAAGAGTTTGTTGGCATCACAAAACACTTTTGGGAAGCGGTCCAAACCCATGTACATGCGTCGGGAGTCAACCCGCAGACCTCGCTCTTTGCAAGAAGTGTCCCATTGAGCCACATGCTATTGACAGTTTGGTCGAGATTCCTTCACAATATTTTACTTTGTGAGAAAATTATCTAAAATAGTGTGTATGTGGTATAGCAAGAGTATTATTCTATACTTATAAACCTTACTATAAAGTATGGTCTTTTTCCAAGAAATATCAGTTGTATTTAACGAATTTATACCAAAAATTTTAAAATTACTAATATAACTTACGTTGTTTTATAATTATTGATTCAACCTAATATATCAACCCTTCGGTGTTTTAGGCTTTACTCACCTTAGACGGTTGTAGCAGACAAAGTTATTGGTAATTCCTCATCAAACATATAAATTCTGAAACTGGACCCGAGGTGTCCTGGAATATTGGATAACATGACGCGTTTTCAATTATTGGAGAAGGGTCACTTGCAGACAGGAGCGTGGGAGGAAGGCTTGTTTATCTGTATGTTACGTTGTAACTTATAAGCTGATTCACTTCCTCTCTCACTGCATCCAGGTATACTGGCCTGATATACCAGTTTCATAAGGATGAATTTTCCAACATCATCAACAACACTCTGTTTAAATAGTTATACCAAATTTCGACTACATTAAGCTAGTAATCTTCAACTGTATACAAGTTTAAATTGAATAAAGACAATGTGAATAAAGTATGTAAAGCAAGAACAAGTATTTATAACAAATAAAGCAAAACATATTTATTTGTTTCAAACTTTCCTGAAAACAACAAAAGACTATTTTTACTTTCTTTTATTTAAAACAAATATTTATTTGTTTTCAGTTATTTTTCTGCTTTTCATATTTTATACACAATTTCTCTTCTTAATTTTAATTGTTGTACACGTGAAGATGGCTAGCATAGTCAAGTCGAAACTTTTGTTAAGTTTAAACTATATTTCAAGTTGTTGTCCTAAAAGTTTCTACCTAATTCAATGTGTCATTATTTAAGTTTGAAATCCAAAATTCGGTTTAATTACTTTTATTTGATTGGTTTCTTCATACAAACCCATACTATATTCCTACAAATTTAAAGTCCTGACTAAATAGTTTCTTTTAGAAAAGGCCTGTTACTCAGTTGATGAGTTCTTGCTAGATCATTGAATATGCCTACTATAACAATAAAATCAAGTGTATGTTATTTATTTGCTTAACTATTAATTTTTATGCTTTATTACTAAAAATATTTTAATACTTAACCTGTATTTATAGTTACGACTGTAATACAATTTTCTTTGTCTTTCTAAAAATAAATCATTCGAATTTGAATTAATTAAAGGTTATTCATCAAAACATTCAAGGATTACTCGGCACATTGTTTTTATTTAAAGATTTCCTGAATTCGGAGCTACCTGTTGTCATATGCATAATTGAACTTTTTAAATTAAGTTAAGATTGAAAATATTTTCTCTATGAACTATAAGCCAGCCTCTTCATTTTGTAGGCATTTCTACAGAAAAGGGGGTTGGGATGTTTTCAAAAGAGCATTTACAAGTATGCTACTCATTACTTTTATGAAATTCAATGTGAATTTGCAGCGATTTGTATACTTTCAATCCCCAAACAAATTAGACTTATTTGAGTTTACAGGCCACTAACTTTTGTTGACATCTTTTCTTTAATAACTTGATAGACTTCGTAGATGCCTTGATAAGTTGATTATTAAAATTATTTTGTAATCAAAAATATAGATTCATGATACCAAGGGACTTGCACATTGAATTTCCTAGACAAATATCTTAACTGACAAGTTTAAAATCGTTTGTTAAGTAATAATATGAACAAATCATTGATTCCTTAATTAGAGGACCTAAACCCAAAAACAAGGATAGCCAAATGTTGATCTAAAAGAGTTTTCCAGCTCTAAATAATTAATGACAGCTGTGCCGGAGCGACATGTAGACATCTTAAAACAAAGACCCTCTCTGATGAACCTAGTAGTATTATAAGTAAAGAAAATGTATATAAGTTCATTTACTGACTAGGCATGTACAACTAAAAATAGCTTACAACATCAAGACTAGTTACATACAATGGGAGAAGCTACTTCGCTAAACCAGAAGTACAACCTACTTTCAAAGTGCGTATTTCGTGCGTAAATTGAGCACACAATTTCTCTTGTAAACAAAAACATGAATTGAAAAAATGCAAATTACTCAATAGTTAAGATTTTCCAATCCATTTTTCATTTAACATAAACTGTGAAACTCCTAGAAAGATCTTCAAAACAGGTTCGAAAGTGTATAAAAACTGAAAATATGTGTCTATTAAAGAACAAATTTAATCTTTTGAAAGTTTAACAACACTATTTGGAAAATTATAAACAAAACAGAACATCTCAACCACAACTGATGAGTAAATTTAGAACGTTTAAGAGGGACTCTTTAAGAAGATATTGCTAAATATAATTTAACACAGTAGGTCAATATAAAACATTTATATTGGCCTACTGTGTTAAATTATTTTCATCAAGTGCCAATATCTCCAGAAGAAGATCATCACGATATTGCTAGTACATTCGATCTCATTAATTTTCCCCTGATTTCTGCAAAACTAATGAAATATTGTTCAAATCAACTAGAAGCACCATTAACTCATCTTACAAATCCTTTGAGAGTCTTTCTTAATAGTCATAGATCTATACTAAGGTCTATATCCGTTAAATATCTATATTCGTTGATGTGAAGAGACCCTTTGTTTGGGAAATCACCAAACATTACAAAAAAACTCCTAAACTATTTTTAATAGGACTTTTTTAAAGTAGTACACACCAAATTATTCATCTTCAAATAGTTGAAATTCCATTGTGACAAGACAGATGTTTAGACTACTGTCATTGTACAGAAGAACTAATAGTAAGTGGAGTTCCTCAAGGATCTGTTATCCGATCCTACATTGTTTCCACGATATTAAATGACATTGTATCATCTAGGCCTACTTCCAATTGCAATGTTTTCCTTTTTGTGGACGATACTTCATGTTTTATGTGTCAACAAAGACAATTTAGAACCAATGTGTGATGAAGAAATCAAACTACTTTTCCATTGTTCTAAAGTATTAGTTTTGAAATTAACTCGTAAAGACCAAACATATTAAGTTAATATAAGCCAAATAGGAGAACATTCACAAATTTTCATGAAGAAATAAAAAATAATTATTTACTAAATAACTTCTGATACTCAAGTTAACTTTCTTAGATATATAAGCCTATGTTCCAAATTATTTTTTGAATTTCTCATTTTAAGACAAATTAAAAATGCAATTTAAGTAGAAGACAGTATTTGTAATTTCAAATTCTTATTAGAAAACCTTTAGTCAAAACATTTGATTTTTGAACTTAATATTATTTTAAATGCATATTTTGGATGTCAAAGATAAAAGTGTCTGTTTTGCTGTATCTTTTTCATTTTTTTCTTATAATTTAGTTCTTTGTCTGCAGTTGGTTCTTATGGAAGACCTAATTATTTGTCAAAGCGATAAAGTGCAATATCAATAATTAGAACTACGTGTTATTATAATGTAACTGCACCTTAGCTATGCAAAAACAGTTATTATAAATTTGAGCTTGGATAGTAGGCCTATTTATACCTTTACACTTCATGGAATCGAATTGCATTACGAACTTCAAAGAAGCGTAAGAGTCAACAAGTCATTTCTGAGAAAGATAGGTAACTCGCAGAAAGAGCTTCATCGCATTTTACTCACCAAAGCAATAAAGTCCCATTTCATTCCATTCCACCACATTCCACTAGCATCTCATACCAACATACCACACCTTACCACACAAGGCCAATCATCATGCTAAACCCAGTTTCCTTAACGTGAGAATGTCTATAGCACTGTGAGCATTGAACCGTATTTCCTCCACAGGGAGTCCAATAAAAAGCATCTCTTGGCGGAAGGACGGGCAGAGTGTTCAGACGGGGGGTACGGGAGATGTGCTCAGGATAGGCATGGTGACCAAGGAAGATCAAGGCATGTACCAGTGCTTCATCAGCAACGACTACGACTCAGCGCAGTCCACGGCAGAGCTGCGGCTTGGAGGTGAGTCAGCGTTCTACGTTGTAGACTAAGAGGTGGTAGAGGTAGACGTCCTAAGAGGTGGAGGTAGACGTCCTAAGAGGTAGAGGTAGACGTGTCTAAGAGGTAGAGGTAGACGTCCTAAGAGGTGGAGGTAGACGTCCTAAGAGGTAGAGGTAGATGTCCTAAGAGGTGTCTAGCGAATATCAACCTCATACAGGCCTAGCTACGCAAAGGCTGACAAAGGAAGAAGCTTCAGTATAGGTTGCTTCCATGTATGATACCGTGTTAATGAACCAACTACAAAAATAATTATAAGTGTTAGTTGTGATACGTAAGTAAAAGAAGTTTAGCATATACCGAAAATCAGAATTTTAACAGCAATAAATATTACGTTTTATCAAACGTTTGTACAGGGAAAATAGTTGCATGCTCACTTTTACGATTGGAAAATGTTGCTTAAACGAAATAACATAGTAATATAGCAAAATATTAGAAAAAGCGCAAACTAAAATGTATACTCATTTTAAATTCTTAATTCCTTTATTGAGTTGTTTGATTAATGTAAACAGCATATCGTTGTTTGATGAATGTAAAGAGCATATCGTTGTTTGATGAATGTAAAGAGCATATCGTTGTTTGATTAATGTAAACAGCATATCGTTGTTTGATTAATGTAAAGAGCATATCGTTGTTTGATTAATGTAAACAGCATATCGTTGTTTGATGAATGTAAAGAGCATATCGTTGTTTGATGAATGTAAAGAGCATATCGTTGTTTGATTAATATTAATGACATATCATCATTTTATTCAAAACCTTCAATGCTAATAAACACTGTATACATTTTAACCTGGACGAATCCATGAACTGAATGTAGTTAGTCTGATTCAATAATCTTTCTACTGTACTTTCATCTGTACTTAATCTTTCATTACAACTTTGCTATTCCGCTAAAAGTAACTTGTACTAGAATATGCTAGAATATACTAGAATATACTAGAATTTGCTAGAATATACTAGAATATACCAGAATATCATGTAAAACCTTTGGAACTATTCTTGAGGTGGTCGTAGTGTTGCCCTGGACCTTAAATTGTTCACTTTCTAATACGAAAATCTTTACTACCGTCAGCAAATTCCAAAACAAAATCCGTTCGTAATATAAAAACGTCCACCAACCTCGATTCAAAAAATGTTCAGAAACCATATCCTGCCCATAGTTATATTTAATTTATTCAGTATGAACATGGTTTAGACTAATGCCTTTATTTCCCTAAGCACTTTCGCGTGATTAATGAATGTTAATGTGCTTCAATTTTCCTTTGATATCGACATCATCAGGTCTCACGCTGGAGGCCTGTCACAAAAAACACTTGGACAATGGTTTTTTTGGTATACCTGGCTGGCAACCTTTTCAAACATATATCTGAGGAAATATTTTGCCCTTAAGAATAAAATATAAAATTAACACTCCATTGTTTTTAAAACACAATTCACGTTTCTTTTAAAATATACTATAATTATTATTCTTAACGTATAGGCACTTTTCGAGTGGTGTACTTCGTTTAACTTAATTAAGCAAACATTTAAGTGAGTAGGTTCAATAAGAACTACCCGTAGACTTATTCTTAGTTTTCGTTCCTAACTCTGAGTGGGTACGCATGCGTAGACACACGTGGTGTACTTTTGTTATTGCCTCTAAACATTGCTTTGAGTTGACACAGTTTTATACCATAAAGCCATCTTTTATTGCATATTAGCATAAAGGCTTATATTTAGGACATTGCATATTAAGGTGTGCAATATTCAACAATCTTGTATTTTATAAAGCATTATTTTCACAATTATTGAGTATTTTATTTCATTGAATGTATTTCCATTGACAAAACTTGTCTAAAACAAATCTGAAACGCCGAAACCGTAATTAAAATTATCTTTTCTAACCAATGATCGGTCATTAAACGTTTCCCAATTTTGAACTACACAAACTGTATCAAAATAATAAACAGTGAAACATAACTCAATACAGAATGTTCATAAAATAATGACAGGGTTTCAACTTTTAACCAAACCCGTAGAGAGATAACTATAAAAACTGTATTGTGTTCCAATGCATCCGTTAGTTTAAACAGTAGTGTTTACATGCATTCATTACTTAGCACTATTGTTGACTGCTGACTTTATTACTCGTATTTGTACTGAACTAAAATGTATGACCAGGTTCACTTTATAATATTACTCACCTAGACACCCTGATGAAAAGCGTATTTGTAGTGGAGAACATGACTTATCTCATTTAAATTCTGTGAGAAAGCTTAAATTTGATAACATCGCTTGCTAATTAATCAAAGCAAACTCATGAGCTTTATACTAAATTGAATAATACTTATAAAGTATTTAAATGTATCGAATATCAGTCTTATGGATTTGGCTAGATGGTAATCTTCATAAAACCAGACGATTTTGATTAAAAATTAAATAAATTTTAAATAAGTGTATCGAACTAACAAACTGGTGTGAACTTACATAAGTCAAATTAAGACACATTCTACAAGTAAATTCTGACCATTCTTAATTTTGCGATCGATTCAAATCATCTGCTAATCACCCAACACTTCATATTTCAAAACTGTTGACATACTGAACTACTTACTTAATCGATTTTTATTTTAATCGACAGTCCAAAGTAAAAACTACAGACGAGACATTGAGTTAAAAACTAGATATGGTAACTAAACTGCTAACTAGCCACAGAATTGCAACTGCAACCTAGACTTGGAGTTTCCCATTGTATCCTAGCGTTTCCACGTGGAAACATGTTCGTGTCATTGTGTTGGCTGTCTAGTTAGCTCGTATTGCACTTCTTTTAGTCCATTATCTGTGGAACACCATGGTGTTGCAACTGCAACCTAGACTTGGAGTTTCCCATTGTATCCTAGCGTTTCAACGTGGAAACATTGTTCGTCTCATTGTGTTGGCTGTCTAGTTAGCTCGTATTGCTTCTATTAGTACATTATCTGTGGAACACCACGGTGTTGCAACTGCAACCTAGACTTGGGTTTCCCATTGTATCCTAGCGTTTCCACGTGGAAACAATGTTCGTCTCATTGTGTTGGCTGTCTAGTTAGCTCGTATTGCACTTCTATTAGTACATTATCTGTGGAACACCACAGTGTTGCAACTGCAACCTAGACTTGGAGTTTCCCATTGTATCCTAGCGTTTCCACGTGGAAACAATGTTCGTCTCATTGTGTTGGCTGTCTAGTTAGCTCGTATTGCACTTCTATTAGTCCATTATCTGTGGAACACCACGGTGTTGCAACTGCAACCTAGACTTGGAGTTTCCCATTGTATCCTAGCGTTTCAACGTGGAAACAATGTTCGTCTCATTGTGTTGGCTGTCTAGTTAGCTCGTATTGCACTTCTTTTAGTACATTATCTGTGGAACACCACGGTGTTGCAACTGCAACCTAGACTTGGAGTTTCCCATTGTATCCTAGCGTGTCAACGTGGAAACAATGTTCGTGTCATTGTGTTGGCTGTCTAGTTAGCTCGTATTGCACTTCTATTAGTACATTCTGTGGAACACCACGGTGTTGCAACTGCAACCTAGACTTGGAGTTTCCATTGTATCCTAGCGTTTCCACGAGCAATGTTCGTCATTGTGTTGGCTGTCTAGTTAGCTCGTATTGCACTTCTATTAGTACATTATCTGTGGAACACCACGGTGTTGCAACTGCAACCTAGACTTGGGTTCCCATTGTATCCTAGCGTTTCCAACGTGGAAACAATGTTCGTGTCATTGTGTTGGCTGTCTAGTTAGCTCATTGCACTTCTATTAGTACATTATCTGTGGAACACCACGGTGTTGCATCTGACAACCGACATGTTGCGCTTCCCATTGTATCCTAGCGTTTCCACGTGGAAACAATGTTCGTGTCATTGTGTTGGCTGTCTAGTTAGCTCGTATTGCACTTCTATTAGTCCGTTATCTGTGGAACACCACAGTGTTGCAACTGCAACCTAGACTTGGAGTTTCCCATTGTATCCTAGCGTTTCAACGTGGAAACAATGTTCGTGTCATTGTGTTGGCTGTCTAGTTAGCTCGTATTGCACTTCTATTAGTCCATTATCTGTGGAACACCACGGTGTTGCAACTGCAACCTAGACTTGGAGTTTCCCATTGTATCCTAGCGTTTCCGTGGAAACAATGTTCGTGTCATTGTGTTGGCTGTCTAGTTAGCTCGTATTGCACTTCTATTAGTACATTATCTGTGGAACACCACGGTGTTGCAACTGCAACCTAGACTTGGAGTTTCCCATTGTATCCTAGCGTTTCCACGTGGAAACATTGTTCGTCTCATTGTGTTGGCTGTCTAGTTAGCTCAATTGCACTTCATTAGTCCATTATCTGTGGAACACCATGGTGTTGCAACTGCAACCTAGACTTGGAGTTTCCCATTGTATCCTAGCGTTTCCGTGGAAACAATGTTCGTCTCATTGTGTTGGCTGTCTAGTTAGCTCGTATTGCACTTCTTATAGTCCATTATCTGTGGAACACCGTGATATTTACCAACTTTAATCAGGCGGTTTGGTGGCATCCTGCGCAATGTTTGTCTGTCAAGACGGGTTGCTGCTTGGCGTTCTGGCAACGGTTTCTGCAAACTGAACTTGAGGTTCCATTGTATCCTAGCGTTTCCACGTGGAAACAATGTTCGTCTCATTGTGTTGGCTGTCTAGTTAGCTCGTATTGCACTTCTATTAGTACATTATCTGTGGAACACCACGGTGTTGCAACTGCAACCTAGACTTGGGTTTCCCATTGTATCCTAGCGTTTCCACGTGGAAACAATGTTCGTCGTTGTGTTGGCTGTCTAGTTAGCTCGTATTGCACTTCTATTAGTACGTTATCTGTGGAACACGACAGTGTTGCAACTGCAACCTAGACTTGGAGTTTCCCATTGTATCCTAGCGTTTCTACGTGGAAACAATGTTCGTGTCATTGTGTTGGCTGTCTAGTTAGCTCGTATTGCACTTCTATTAGTACGTTATCTGTGGAACACCACAGTGTTGCAACTGCAACCTAGACTTGGAGTTTCCCATTGTATCCTAGCGTTTCCACGTGGAAACATTGTTCGTGTCATTGTGTTGGCTGTCTAGTTAGCTCGTATTGCACTTCTATTAGTACATTATCTGTGGAACACCACGGTGTTGCAACTGCAACCTAGACTTGAAGTTTCCCATTGTATCCTAGCGTTTCCACGTGGAAACATTGTTCGTGCCATTGTGTTGGCTGTCTAGTTAGCTCGTATTAGGTTTCTATTAGTAAATTATCTGTGGAACACCAATACAAGTTTTACTACTCAAGAACTAGACTTTATTGTTCATTTGTAAACAAATGCATATCAATTGGAGTTTTTAAGAAGTTATCTGTCGTACTTTTAACAAACGTTTTGATTAATTACAAGCAAAACGTATTTAAAATGTTATTGATAAATCAAACCTAACGTTCACCGTACAGAAACTGCCATTACTGAAACGAAATATTGTTAAATGTTTTAAGCGTTTCAATGCAATATTAACTTATTAGTACCGCTCGCCTCCCCTTGAAACTACCTTAATACGCCATCATATTGTACATCTATAGCACACGTGACACAGAAATTCATTAAATCGGTATGCCCGTGTATTGAAATTTGACCTAGTTCAAACCCTTATATTTTAAACCCCTTTCTTAGTGAGCATCTTATTTATTTATGTGCCAAATTAACTTTTCGAAGCATTATGTTTTTAACATATTAGAACCAGTGAGTGGTTGGCCCAGGCCGGAGAGTTGGACTTTACACATGTTTACATACTAAATCCCACCACTAGTTTATGAAATCCTTATGTTTATCCTGGGTATTGATAGAAATAAACACAATGTTAACACACGCTTTCTTGATTGTTTGCAGACACGCCGCCTCAGATAGCTTACAGGTTTATAAGACAAACTAAGCCTGGTCCGTCCATATCACTGAAGTGTGTAGCTACTGGGAACCCCACACCTAACATCAAGTGGACACTGGACGGCTTCCCTCTTCCTCAGAACGAGAGGTTGGTTCTGTATGAGCATTACAGCATAGACATTAGGAACTTTCTTAGATCTCCATTTCTTCCTCATGGAGAAAATATTAGTTCAATCTCCAAGCACGGTTGCTCTATCATCACCTCACTTTGCAGTTCTCTAAGTCGACGTAAAGTAAGACATGCCTAGAGGTTATCAGTCTACACATTAAAAGAACGCCTCTGGCTCTTTGCGTTCAGCGTGCGAACAAGTTAGATTTCGACTGATGGGCTAGTGGCGTCAGACAAGTAAACATTTCAAGAGTAAATCTACGAAAGCTTACTTCAACCAGGACCTACATATCCTGCTTTGATGTATAGCAGTTTTAGTATGTTTCTTTTTAAATGCAAGTATTTATCGGTGCATCGCGTTTGTGTGTTGTAATATATTCATACGCTAGTGTATTAGTTGGATCATGTTAATAATGTTTTGTTGTGTTTTTGTATAAACGTTGTCTTGGTTGTGTTGAAAAATTATAAAATATGGTCGAATGTTTGCAGGTTTGTGATAGGTCAGTACGTGCCCAGCCACGGAGACGTGATCAGCCACGTTAACATCACGTCAGTGCGCGTGGAGGACGGTGGCACGTACATGTGCACAGCAACTAACAGGGTGGGAGAGGCGTCACACAGCGCAGAACTCTATGTGTATGGTAAGAAACGAAACCATACGCAATTCCATAGTATGTGTAAACCGTATTTGTTATCGTCGAACGAATGTCGAAATAAACCGTTGAATTTGGAGTCCACTGTGTTTGCCGTACCGGTTTGTGGAGTGTCGGTTGTTATATTGACGCAGTGCGCCCGGACTTCACTCGGTGGGTACTACCCGGAGGGTAGCAAACCCTGAAGAAATATTAATGGATTTGTTAATGTTCAAAAACTAGGTTAATGTGTGGATTAGGGGTGGGGTAACATAACCCAAACAGTGCACTTTAAACAGTTGACACTTTGCTTCTAAGTGGTGTTAGCCAGCGGTAGATAGCATGACTTTAACCATGCGAATTGTTATTTGTTTTGACCTGGCTAGCCGTTTTGGAGTTGCAAGGGTCGAAAACGGTCCTTTGAGCTTAAACCACACAGTAAAAAGAACACAGTTCATTTCGTACTAACTAGGTGGTTATTTTATAGCTTTGATTGGTTACACAGTTAATAATACAACTAAATAAAGCTCGTAAAAGAGTTTCGTTAATATATGGCTAACAGCTCTGAGTTGTAAAGCCCAAAACGTCCCCTTTTAGCCCAAACCACACAGTAAAAGGGGCAAAGACCATATCGTAGTAGATGGTTATTTGATAGCATTTTATAGCCTACATGATTACCAATAAAACTGGATATTGTCCCTATACAATGTAAAATGTTAAAATAATACCAGGCTCACGTTTCTGCAGCTGAAAGCGAACAAATGAGGTCCTTCGAAGTACGAACCGCACACTGAATGCAACCCCCATTTTGCTTTGAACCCGTGTACAGATGTTTTAGACTAATTTTAAAAAGTAAAAGTTTGTCTTGTTTAACGAGGTGACGTTAGGACTACAAAGTCCTCTCTACAACTTAACCTCGACTTTTACCTCGCATCATCATATTAGTCACATTACAAATTGTAAGTGGTGACTGCGGGGATCGAACCCACGCCACCGGAGTGATGAGCTCCAGAGTCGCGCGCTTCCGGGGTCCTCAGGGACGTAGGGACAGAAATAAGTTTATGTACTGTTAATATTTTTTGCGATCTTTTCTTGATCAGATATTATCCATAATCATGTATGGCAACTTAAACTATTCTGTAACTATCTTTGACAATAGACCTTGTTCTCTTTTGCTGTGCACTCCAAAGTGATTTGTTCCAGGCCTGCCCCAAGTGCGGCCGATGGGAGAGGTGTCGGCCGTGGCAGGGGAAGCATTGGTCATCTCCTGCCCAGTCGCCGGCTATCCTATCTACACGATCAAGTGGTTTCGAGGTACGTCAAGTATTAAAAAATTTTTAGTTTGTTATTGTACTATTTGTTTATATCAAGAGCTTCGCCAGTCCTAGAATATAGAACGACAATCCCTTCTTCTTGACCAGTAGTGGAACTCTAGGAAAAATAACTAAAACATCGTTTCCAAATAAACAATAAAGTCTTCGATAATAAACGGACACAATATCTTGGGTTGGAACTGAACAATATCAAAACTTGTAGGTCTGTCTTCTGCTAATTAGATTTGTGTCCGTTGAACCAGGAGGTCTTGATTAAGCTTTGTAACGCAGTAAGTACAAGAACTTTGCTAACTAACTGGACGATGTCAAACGTTCGACTCCTAGTGCTTGTTATATTTCAATCTAACGACCGTAAGTTCAAATGTGTATTACTGTATGGCTTCCAATTACTGAAAAACTTATTACAAGGGTCGTTACTTATTTTAAATTACATAATCTGCTTTAAACTGTTTTACGTTAAACGATTTCATGTTATTTATTTAATTATTTCAATACATATGGCAATCTCCAATCTACAGTAATAATTTTACACTTATGAAGATTTATTAAGGATAGATGCGTGATTTTAAACGCGTGAAATGTAATCTACTTGAAATATAATCATTTGTTTGAAGTTTGTTATTAGCGATTTGTAAAATATCTGAGATTAAAATATTACTATGGGCGTCCATAGTTGCTTTCTTTTAGTTAACAAGAAGAACACGACGTTTTGAGATCTGGAGTCTTACCACGTCTTCAAGTTAATAGTAACATAAAACATAACATAAAATATTAGCAAATGAACTAGACCAAAATTAATTAGCTCATTCTGGCCAGTCATCTACCACTAAACAACATAAGTGCTCTCTTGGGTTTTATTTTAAAATTTTTTCTGTTTTTTGCAGCGTATTTAATTTTAAAACAACAAGCCTAAGAAACAATACTACATGCAAAATACGTTAATCAATTAAAAAAAAACATACACAATTAAAGAAACCAAGCACGTCTACGGCCAGACAGATTGAGACTTTTGAACGACTTGAATTTTTGCAATGGTACGCACTGTTTTTTTTATAATGAAGAGTCTGGAAATGTGTGATATTGCGCAACCGCCCCACAAAGCCATTCCATAGGAGAGGTGTAGGTATATTACCCCGTAATTTTCCGTCATCAGTAGAATTAAATAGAGAAAATGTTGGTGTATTTGCCATAATGTTACGTTCACTGAGCCGCGTATAGCGTCCGGTCAAACTCGAGTGTATTGCTGTTTGGCTCGCACGGCGCCGAGTAGGCAAGTGTGTAGCACGCCTGTGCTGCGGGAATAGCTCGCCGCTTTCTGAAGGCGCTTCCATGCCACTACTAGTCATTAACCTCATACACTTGTACAGTGTACACCTGTATCAATATGATGTTGTTTACTCGCCATGTGTTGTCAGTGACTTTATACTTATACACTTTCCAGCCTCCACTAACATTAGACGAGTATAATAAAAGAAAAAAATAGAACATTTGGTTTGAATCGGCACTTAATAAATATCAATAAATCATGGATTTCGCAATAAAATAAATACTCAAATAAAACCGTGAAGCTAGTTTCAGAAGCGCTTCTACCAAATAATGTTTAACAACATATTGATGATCTCTGAGGTTAAAATTAAGGACCCCGATTTTTCGGAATACGATAATACAATTTTTCGGAATTGTGTTGTTCCGATCTCGGAATACACATAGATGTCCAAGAGATCTCCCTCTTAACCTTTGATTGACCGAAAACTATCAAACCAGTTTTGGTTATATTGTTAGTGTGACCTAACCAAGTTTTTTTGTGCATTGTAAGGCGTCTCCTACTTAATCTAAAGAGTTCAAGGAGAAGGTAGGGGTTAGGCTAAATTCACTTTATTTTGTATGGTGTATTAACTGAGTATTTAAATCAACAAAACAGAAAAATAAGAGCGAGTTTTGACTTTCCCCGTAAAAGCCCAGCTATGGGTACGAAGCAATCCCATTCCCACAGCACCGTACCGTGTTTCGACCGATCACAATTTAAGGTCATGTTTTTTGAACACTTTGTACATGTCTAACGTTATCTAGAAAAATTAAAACGTATGTAATACTTCATAAGCATCTCCTAAACGATTGGCATTTTTCACGCAAAGTTTTGTCAAACTTACTTGTTAATATTAATCACAAATGTTTCATGTGATGACTATATGCATAAAATACATTGTGTCCATATAATGACCTTTTGAAAAATATTCATTGAAAATTGTCAAGCTCAAAGTATAGTTTGCACCCTTAAAGGTAGGCTACGTCATGTCAGTATTTTTTTCGTGATAGATATACCTAATATGTCTCTAATAAGATACATAAGATGTATATAATAATGTCTCCATGTTCACTACTCTTTACTTTAATAATTTTGATTGAGACGAAGACCGCTCTTAAAGGGTGTTCAGGTGGATATGGGGTACATGGTGAAGGTAACGAGTGTTTTGACTGATGATGAGATGTAGTCTTGTTACAAAGTAGGGCCGACTATTCTTCAGATTGGATCATTAACTAATTAATAGATCAACGATTATTGGAATGGCCCAACGGCATAACGTCTTAACGGTTTGCCACGAGGAGTGGCCATCGTGATAAAGTTATCTGCTGGTTAAAAGAGTATGAATATTCATACAGCATTGCAGTAGTTGAACTCATTGATTATGCAACTTGTCCTACAAATAAGTTAGGAAATGCTCTTGATCTGAGAGACAGAGAGAGTGTGATGTTCAGTGTTGTTAAGGATGTTAGAGGTGAGTGCTAATACGTCACAAGCTCTGGTCTGCACTGCGTCTGCTCATGAATATTCAACTGGCCCATTTACACAGTACAGACCGACAGACCGAGCTCTCAGATAAATGATCAATATTGTCATGCTTCTATACAAGTTCATTGCATCACAGCTTTCAAGCCGACAGCGAAAGGTCAGGGGCAATCACTGAACTTAAATGTTCTGTTTGGAGGACTTGGTCTGCACAGGTGGTAAACAAGAGTATTAAGAAATCTTCGAAAAAATAAATAGCCAAAGGTTTTTATGTGACAACTCAACACCAGGTGAAAGTTAAGAAATTAATTCCAAAGGTTTGGACCTCAACTATGTTGACCATCACTAATTTGTTTGCTAAACTAATATCCCGTGACCCAGGAAGTGGTTTGCGCAAACCTTTCCCAGACGCAAACAGTTGTTGACGAGCTTGCTCATGCCGTGGGAGCTTGCACATTATCTAACCGTTAACCAAGCCACTAAGCGGGGTTTTATTTTTCTGTTTAGAGAGCAATAAATTAACTTCAACCGAGGAAATAAAACAGAGAGGTCACCTTCAGTATCGCTCCCTTTCAAGCTTCCTTACACTATGCTCTTCATACCGGGTGCGGCAGAATAACCTGACAATTTTTAAACTAAATAATTTCAACAGCAACCAATATTTTTATACGTTTATTAATTATTCCACATCCCAACACTTTGCCATTTATGAAAAACATATAAACAACACTTATGATTTATATATAATATTTTTTAAATGGTGTTCATCCCTTGCCATGCATTCTTCTAGTCTCGAAATGAAACTGTCGAACACCGTTTCCAACAAGCTTTTGTAATGGTAGCGACTTCCTGGGTGATGGTTTCTTTCAAATCCATAAGTGTACGGGGCTTGTGTATGTAAACCTTTGATTTCAGATTACCCCAAAGGAAAAAGTCATTAACACTAAGGGGAGGGGATCGTGCCGGCCAGGCAATGTCTCCATTACGTGAGATAACACGTCCAAGGAACTTTGTTCTTAGATAGTTCATGACAGCATTTGCCGGGGGGCAGTGGCTCCATCTTGTTTGAATAAAATGTTCCTAATAGCTAGACTTTTCTTTTCAATTCCGGGATGAAAAAAGTGTCCAGTATCCTCAAATAACGTTCTTGGTTTACTGTAACATTTCGCCCACCTTCTTCAAAAAGTATGGTCCAATGACACATTTCTTTGTTACTGCACATCATACTGTAACTTAAGCACTATGTAAAGAGCGTTCATGCATTCTTTTGGGTTCTTATCTGACCAATATTGAAAATTTTGTTTATTGACATACCCAACAAGTTGGAAATGGGCCTAATCATTGTTAAGAAGAATTTTTCGTCATCCATGAAAAACATTTGTTCAGAAAACGTCAGACGATTAGCGTAGTCTTGAGGCTGAAGATTTTGGACAACAGCAATTTTATTAAGGTGAAAGTGTAGATCAGCTCCACGGCACCTATAATGGCGTTGATTGTCTTCGAGAATGCACCGATCCCCACCACCCCCCACCATTCGGCTGCCCGGCCAGACGCTACTGAAAACCGTCAGGTTATTCTGCCGCTCCCTGTATTATTTTACCAGATTATCGATGAAATCTACAGTCTAGTATATATCTTTATTACATATTATCGTACTATTATCAAAACAATTTGAATTCTGAGGGAAAACGACAACATTCGCAGTGGTGCGTTTGGTCGAAATAATAATAAACGTGCTTGAAAGCCGAAAACTACATCAAGTATATTCATCGATGTATTGAAGGCGTTTGACTATGTTAATCACAAGAACTTACTTTACGCACTAAAATATTACGAGAAGTGCCACCCAAGTAGCACAAACAAATAGTAACAAGTAGTAACAAAATGTGTTGAAAATTTAGACGAATGAAGAAGAAAAGAAAAGATATAATAAAGAGTCCCCAAATGTTCCATACATAGTCCCCTACTCTTTTTGAGTATGTCAACGATGTTGGCTCATCCGTGCAAAGGGTTAACTCGTTTAGTGCACAGAAGACATGACTCTCTGTTTTAAAACACCATCAGACTACGAGCTCGAATCTACGGTGACGTTTGTTGAGATCAACAATTCTATTTAGCGTTTCAATTCAAAGAAACCCAACACAATCCTCGTTCAAACCCCACTTGCGACGCCCAATCTCAGATGGTAGTTCAACAACCATGTTGGGCGATACCGTGATAAAGAGGTCTACTCGACAAGCAAAGTAGGTATAAACCTTGATCGAGGGTTAACTTGGGGATTTCACAGTCGGGAATCGACACTACACAGTTTCTGCGGGAATTTAGCCTCTGGCATGTATGTTTTGATTTAAATGTCTGCATACTACCCAATTCATGTACTGGCGTCCTTTAGAGTTATCTATCCACACCTTTCTTACGGATTGGCCTCGTGGTGTGGTTGCACAGGTGCAAATCTTTCCAAAAATGCAAATCTTCATTTCCCAAAAGAAAACATTCAGACAAACGTGAAGCTCCAAAGAAGAATCTTGTGCAAAAGAATTAAATTTTCGACACTACCTTGCCTCTAAATTCTCAAAACTTGTCAACACTTTTCAAATAAAAATTTGATCTCGTAAGAGAAAGTGGTACTATCGTAAGAGGAAGTTGCATTATCGTAAGAAGAAATGGTAGTTCATGAACGTTTGCCTTCTCAGATATGACTCAAACTTGCCAACCAAATTCAATCAAAGGGGCCCAATACCGAATGCATTTTAAAATTCTCTAGAAATTATCCTAATCGTAAAAGCTTTTAATAGTGTAGACGAGTTTACAACTCATGACTGGGAGATCGTGGAATACATCTACTGACAAAGGGCTAGGGTGAGACTATTCAAACAAGGGATTGACAGGCCAGTGTAATATCACGTGTTGGTTGTCAAAGATGTTAAGAGGTGTGTGCTAATATATTACATGCTCTAGCTACGCTGTCACACTTCATGAATATGCATCTTCAACCTTTTCACATTGAAATACAATGACCGAAGTTATTGGTTTGGTGCCAAGATGATATAATATATATCAAAAACTATTCTTAACGTAATACGTATTTTCAATCTAAGGATACGTTTTGATTAATTAAACACCTCGAATTTCTTTATTTAAAGCAGTTTTAGCGTTGTTGGGAGTCCCGGCTATACTGTCTGAAAAACGTAGTAATCCTACCCGCAGATACATTTCTTTTGCTAAGAACCCTGGATTTACCCAACCAACAGTAGGCTGAGCCGTTCGTGTCTGAAAAACAATACCTCACAGAAGAAATTTTATTTAGGGCAGGACTATTTCGTGGCACAGAGTAAGAATCATTGTGTTTGTGTTTTCAGGAGACCGTGTTTTACCCCTGAACAGGCGACACACGGTGTTTCCCAATGGTACCATGGTGGTGGACAAGGTGCAGTCAGGGGCGGACGGTGACGGTGGTGCGTACCGTTGCACTGCTGCAGACAAGCTCATGCGCTCAGCTAGTGGAACAGTTCATGTGAAAGTCATGGGTGAGCACACTGTCTCTTGCGATCACACTATCTACTTGTGTAACTCGTCAAATACATTTAATTCAAGCACAAGCAGCTATTTTGCAAACTCTAGCTGACTTACACAAATCAATCAAACTACTTACTTTCTCATGCAAAAGCTTCATAGAAGTTTCATAGTTTCAGTTATGTTTCAGAGACATTGTAGTGTTTCTTTTTCATAACCACTACATATTGCTTTTGTAATTTATCACAGAGTTTGATCATGTTACACTGCAGGAAAGTACTGTGTAATATCACTTAACTTACCATGTGTGATGTTTCAGACATCTCAAATGTATACAGATATCTCGATGTCTCGAACATACTTCTCAAGTGTCTCGTACCGAAAAGTACTCATGAATGTTTCAGAAACACTTAGAGTGTTATTTCCCGAGCTCCTAATATCGGATATGTTTGAGAAAATTTTCAAGTAATTCGTAATAAGTCTCGAATTCAGACAAATTTCCTGATTAAATGTTATGTTTCAAAAATATACGACCACTTTCACCAAATTCACGTTTGATATGAATTTTAAACGCCAAGACGTATTAGCGGTTAACATGTAGTACAGGCGTAAATCTACAAAATGTACTAATTTTCACCATTTATTCAGTAGTTTCGTTGACAAGTTTATTCTTCAATACACTGCATTCATGAAGTGCAGTACTAGTAAACAGTATTGTTATGAGTACTCATTTATCACAAACCTAAAACGTTTACAATCCACGATTTGACGGGAACATACTCGAAATACTTCAGTTATAAGACCTCTTTCAAGTAGGGTCAAAAGCTCAGTCAATAGAGCATTACACTCAACAATTGAAGATTGCTGTCGAACCCCTTCCCTGGATGTGTTTGTTTTCTCTGTATATTGTATACAGGGTGAGTTTTAAATGCCCTCCCCCCACATTAACCTTTGGAAAGGAAATATTTTTGAAACCCCTTTAGGGAATGTTTTATATAATTATTACAAAGCTTTTTTGACGTACTTTGCGTCACTCACCCCCTTACCGAAAACCCTTACCGGAGGAGGGCCCCCAATTTTTAAATACAACCCCCTCCTTTTGGCACCTAAAAAGAAAGGGAATATTAAATTTTTTTTTATCTCGATTCGTTTTTTTATAATACCCATTTAAAGATTACAAGAAATCAGGTTTAAAATGTCACATTTCACAAACAGTTTTTTTAATTACAAAATGTTTTTGAAAATTCTTTGAGGGAAACATTACAACTTTATAACATAATCCCATTAAGGATTTTGAAGAGAAATTTGTCATAAAATAATTTTATGTGAAATTTTGCATTTTAAAATTGATTTTTTACAATCTTTAAATATGTATTACAAAAAACTATTTGAGATAAAACATTTTCCTTTGCGTCGTTAAATTTGTATGAAAATTCCCTTTCTTTTGAGGTGCCCCAAGTAGGGTTTGTATTTAAAAGTTTGGGGGGTACTTCTCCCCGGTTTTTGGGTGGGGGTTGGGTGATGCAAAGTATGTAAAAAAAACTTAAGAGTTACATAAAAACATGTCCTAAAGGGTTAAAGAAAATATGTCCTTTTCGAAATTTAAGGTGGGGGCATTTAAAACTCACCCCGTATATTTTCCCCTTAATAACTTGAAACATTGGCTGCTTCCAACAGCTGTCACAATGTATTTTTGTCCAAAAGTGTTGAAGACATTGATAATTGTTTCTTCCTTCTTCAAACAAGTCTAGTTGACAATTTTTTTAATTACACGGACATAGCTGGAGTTTCCCCTTTTCTTTACTATTGTTTGAAAAGTGATATTAAACAGGTATTTTTGTTGATGGGTCTGATCAAAGCAATTTTTTATGTTCAAAGCGATGTTTCTGAAACATTATATATTTCGAAAATGATATTTCTAAGACATCTCTGAAATGTTGTATTGCTGTGTGTTGGTAAATTAATAAGGATTATGTCCCGAAGGTGGTTTCGTTTGTTGATGCACCTTTATTAACGTTACATAAAATAAATTTGACAAAACTGTCGCAGAGTATTCAAGGAGTGTTTAACACAAGAACATATTTATCGTGATTACAGTACAAGAACAATATTGATGTTTATTTCCCTGGGCGTGCGTAGATACAGATATCATATCATAATACAACTAAACAGTAATGCGAAGATACTTTTATTAGTGTTGGTACAGATTTGGCCTTATTAAGTGCAAAACGTGACCATATAAGGGTATTGTGATTTATTTGGTCCATTAGGGTAAATAAAGATTGAAAAGAAGTTCAAAATATTCATCATAAACAACATAGGTTGAAGACAGATAATATGTTTGTATTATATCTTTATGAGCTATGTATTGACACCAACACTATTCTTAACGTTTTATTAATCATTAAGTACTGAGTGGATCAATAGATACTACCAATTTTCAAATGGTTATGAATAAGTAACTTTGAACAATCTCTCATGTGATTTGATATTTCTACATATTTTCCGACATTATGCCATTTTATGCTGCTACCTCTTTGTTTGAAGTTTGTTGTTGACGATGGTACAATTTCTTAGGTTCAAATATTATCAGGGACGTTTTCCATAGTTTTGAGTGAACAAAAAGTACACGGGACTTTGGGATCTGGAATCTCACCCCGTCTTCTGGTGAAAAACTGCATAAACAATAACACGAAACATTAGGGAATTAGCTAGGCTAAAGGTAATCAGCGCAAGCTGACCCGTCACACACGCCCATATAATCTGATTTTTTTATCTAAACGTATTAAATTGTATGACAGCTGGCTTAGAAAACAATGCAACTATAACCGTTTTAAGAAATTCAAAAATCAATAGTTTAATCAAGCAATCAAGCACGTTTATACCAAAGCCAGTGACAACTGCACACTGTCTGACTGCCTGACCAGCCACTAGACATTCCCATTGGCTGGCTTGGAGCAGCAAACTACCAAAGCCAGTGACAGCTGCACTGTCTGACTGCCTGACCAGCCTGGAGACATTCCCTTGTGGCTGGCGGAACAAACTACCAAAGCCAGTGACAGCTGCACACTGTCTGACTGCCTGACCAGCCACTAGACATTCCCATTGGCTGGCGGAGCAGCAAAGCCAGTGACAACTGCACACTGTCGACTGCCTGACCAGCCACTAGACATTCCCATTGGCTGGCGGAGCAGCAAACTACCAAAGCCAGTGACAACTGCACTGTCTGACTGCCTGACCAGCCACTAGACATTCCCATTGGCTGGCTTGGGCAACAAACTACCAAAACCAGTGACTGCACTGTCTGACTGCCTGACCAGCCACTAGATTCATTGGCTGGCTTGAATTTCATTGGCTGGCTTGAGCAACAAACTACCAAAGCCAGTGACAACTGCACTGTCTGACTGCCTGACCAGCCACTAGACATTCCCATTGGCTGGCTTGGGCAGCAAACTACCAAAGCCAGTGACAGCTGCACACTGTCTGACTGCCTGACCAGCCACTAGACATTCCCATTGGCTGGCTTGGAGCAGCAAACTACCAATGACAGTCCTGAATCAGATTTACCAACTGTAACAGAGAATACGAAAATACCTATACACGGAAAAGCAACAGCCAATGGAAAGCAAATTCTTTTGAGTTTTGAGGAATGAATCAGGTTTTCCTAATAAACGAGTTAAAATTACTGACAAAGCTTTGGAAAATTCCTACATGGCAAGTCACAATAACCGATTATAGGCCTAAGCTGGACGTTAGGTTTATGCACTGTGAGCAACTCGTACATGTGTAGGATTTTAGAATAGGGTGTCTTAAACTAGTTAGGTATTATGTAGACATTTTGAGTCCTAATACAATTTTAATTTTACATACTTAATACTATTAGTTGTTTGTGCTATTTTAGCAACATGAGATGTTGTATACTTTTGCTCACTCAAAAACTATGGAAAACGTCCGTAATAATATTTTTAGCTCAGATGCAGAAGATGTTTTTTATCACACCTATTAATTCTTTACCTTAGTTTAATTAAGCTCGTCGATTCCGCTGAACATCCTCTTATTTTAAGGTAGCAGACCAGGAAAGTGTTAGGTATTACTATTTTAAATAATAGTTCTCGTTTGTAATTCTAAAACCATGTGTGTTTATAATAGTGCATTTAATATCATTGAAACCACATCAAACTACGTTGCATTTGAAAGGGCAAGTTATGCTTTCTGTGTAACAGTAAATTTCCAACAGTCCCACACAATAATGACTGGGCACTGATACTCACTAAGCTTCCTTTGGTTCATCGAAGCTCTATAACATTCCTGAATCAACGGGATTTCTTGGAGTATTAGTGCCGAGGTGGTGAACTTTAGAGTGATTTTAAAATAGGGCACACCAAACTTCAGAGGTAGTTTTCTAACGCTAAAAAGTCATGAACACTATTCCTGTCAACGTGGATCTGATAAGTTTCAATTACTCGTTTGTCACAGTTTTAATTTTTATTAGTTATTTTATTTTTCTGGCCCCACTTATGGAATTTCTTTTAAATTAGGTATAAGGTTCTATCCAAGTGAGAAACTTTTAGGCAAATTGTTATTTTTATGTTTGGTTTTTAGTTATACTTTATACCGTAATTTGAGGGATTTGGTACTTTGTGACGTAAGGCATGCAGAACATTTTGAATACAAAGTTTCCTATAACATTTCTCGACCCATTCATTGTCATCAAGATCGGTTGTGAAAAAACAGAGTTTCAGGAGAAACCGTGGAAACTAAACTAATTAATAACCGGTAAGATGGCCTTTTTGATCCATAATTTCCCCTGATACTCTGTTGTTTCCTTATTAGCTTTCAACATCTTTATGTCAATGTAATATTAAAACTAGTGTACTAGAAAACTTTTCTTAACAGTTTCGCGTTGCAATTTAGAACATAATAGGTTCTTACTTCGGTACGCAATTATACTAAGTAAGAAATAATTCCTTTAGGTGTAATTAGAGATAAAACGTAATAAGTGAAAACAACATGTCGGCTAGTGTGAAAATGGCCCGACGTGAACGGGAAACTTCGTCATTGCTTTTGCATTGGAAACCTATATCTGTACTTTCGCATGTTTAAAAATATATTTATTTAGTGAAAAAGCTCACGACTTATCAAGGGCCGCGAGGAACAGCAACTACCTTCACTAATCATTTAATTTTAATTAACCTTGTCAATTAACAGGTCGTATAGTCGACGGAATATCCTGTAGAAATCACATAGTGATTTATTTTATCTCTCGAAGTCATGATTCCTGTATTCCAAACAACCGTTTTTATGAAATTGTATAGTTAAAACAACATTATTGGCAACGCTGTGGATCGATTGTCATTTATACTAATCTTATATTAACTTATGTAAAATGGGTAGTACTCATTGGACCACTCTGTATAAGAACTCTATCTGTTATGGCTTTAAAGCAGTCGTGCCTACTAGAATTGTAGAACACGCTAGAAATAATAATTACAAATTTACGCTCAACAAAGTAAATAACGGTTTCCTGAATTAAACGTTATTTAAAAATTAACCATTGGCCTTTCAAACAATTTTGTAATAAAAGTATTTATATAATACTGTTTGGTATTCCTCGACGTACGGTTCTTACATGTGTAAGAATATATAAAACCTTTTTGTCACGTGTGACAAACAATCCAGAAGTACCTAACTTGATTTTATTCTGTACAAATGCAATGTCTGAGTTTAAGATTTGAATAACTTTACTCGCTTACATATTAACATGTAAGGTTTAAGTAGTATTAACTTTACACCAGTTAGATTCAAATAAAAAATGTATAACCACTGTGAGCAATTGTTAATTTTAGTATATGCTTTCCTGGTAGTTACAACTGATGTTTAGTTTAAATAGATCTTACTTTATATGCTGGATTTTATTTCAATGTACTGACTATATATTGTTTTTCAGTACCACCTAAGGTACACCTTTCAGTTTTCGTTCGGATTTGCTACTGGGTGAAAGAGTAGGAGTGCAGTGTGTGATCAGCAAGGGCGACCCTCCTCTAACGATTCAGTGGCTCAAAGATGGACTTGAACTAACACTCTCTGAGACGAGCACTGTGATAGTCCGTGAACTCGATGAGTTCACCAGTATTTTGAGCATCAATGCTCTAGCTCGACACCACCAGGGCAACTACACGTGCGTGGCTAGCAATTCTGTGGCCCGGGCACACTACTCAGCAAGCCTCTCAGTCAACGGTACTCAATCATATTTTTCACATTTCAAATCGACTCTACCCACCGATTTCCGCTAAATGTACCACAAGTAATTAATACGTTCTGTGTACCTTTTACGGATGGAGGTGGTCGAGGGTCGATTCTGGTGTGGTCAGTGTGTAGAAGTAGATTTTTTGTTCCAGTTCCCCCGGCAATAACGCCCTTTACCTTCGGAGAGCTCTCTCTAGGAGAAAGAGTGCGAGTCACATGTAGTGTTAAGCGTGGTGATCCTCCGGTCACCATTAATTGGTTTAAGGATTCTCGACCCCTCGACTCCGAGAGTTTCCCTGACTCCGACATAACCATTATCAGAGATCTGGAAGACTTCTCTAGTGTCCTTGCCATCCCTCACGTTGACTCTAGACATAGTGGAAACTACACTTGTGTGGCTAGAAATCCTGCAAAGCGAGCGTCCTACACTGCCGCTCTTCTTGTGACTGGTAAAAACCTCTTGCAGCACGGCCACCTCTCTGTCTCTCGCTTACATACTATGCCTAACAGCTGGGTTGCACATGATATTTGTTAAGGCTTGCAACCACTCTGTTAAAACCCACTTACACTTCCTGTGGTTGTTTTCTAATGTTATCTTTGCTAGTTGTTGCTAATTGAAACAAAACCGACGTTCTAACACATTAGATCAACTATATCGATTATAACTTTTATGGAACACAGAGAAAATAGCTCATTTCCCTCGTTGGGTAATGGTTCTTTTGAATAGCTTGAATAATACTTACGGTGATTCACGAACATGTTTGAACTTAAATAATGCACGAATTGCTTTTTAAAATATAAAGATCTGTATTGCCCTGTAAATGTTAGTAAACCTTAAGCTTCAAGAACATTGAAGTGTTTTAAGAATTTACTATAACTTTTTACAATTATGTTGACCTGGTTTGTCTATGATAACAATACAAAAGCGCTATTTGATTAGAAAAGTTTGAACTCAAATTTACGTCAGTAGAAATAGTCTATATTGCCTTTGCAATGCACTATGGTTCATGAACAAAAATTAAAACCAATCCCGAGGCACACAGTTCAATTATTAATGATTCGATATGTTACGCCTAGTTCAGTTAAATTTAAATTATCTAAGTTAAATAAAAGAAACATCAATTGCATTTCAATTTAGAATTCCACCTTATTTTCCTCTATTTAAGTTGTACAGAAGCAAATTACGAGTAGTATCCATAGACGGTTTGGTCTTCATCTGTTTTAGCCAACATGTTGCGCGCTTAAAGTATTGTACGTATAAAGAAACGTCTTTAAATTCTTAACATTTCAACTTAGTATCGCGTTAGTTAAATTGCCCATTAAGTGTAAAAGGCAGAGTTTGTGTTTTGTTTTTTGAAGAGGCCTGTGATGTTCTAAAGTATTACTCTACCATGATAGGGATTTGCAGTAAGATGCTAGTAATTAACGATAAAATCCAGTTTGAAGTATCTCCGCAGTTACCGTACATACCGTTGTGACTCCGGTTAGGCTTGTGGATGAAGGGTGAAGGGTGTCTGTGAGTTTGGTGGCTTGCAGGCTGTAAGAGGTGTGTTTTCTAGTGGTTGTAGTGTGAAGCATGTGTTGGATGTATTGGATGGCTCGCTTGGGGCTTGGTCCTGTGCTGTCAAGCTATCGCCGCCCGAGACTTGCGGTTGATCATTCCCATTTTCTCTTCATCACCAGGTAACGGCTTTTCTTCGCATTTGCTTCCTTCTCCCTATTACATTTTCTTTCTCTTCATGCTAGCATAAGGTAATTCTTAATTTACAATTTTTAGTGCCTGTACTGTGGTATTTCCGTCAACACGAATTTTCACGCTTGAAAAACAATGCTGAAGTGATTTCGATCGATTGCTGTTGAATTTGACTTATTTTAAAATCGGTAAAGTGAAAGCAGTAAAGTGCAGAGTGACGGAAATGCTAACTTTAATCATGCCATTTCAGATATTTATTTACTAATTGTGACACTACTGAAATTTAAACATGCGAATAATAAAGTTAATAATTTTTCAAGAATTAACAAACATTAGTGTTGATTCTTCTTAGCAGTTGGAATTTGAAAGCTAATAACATACAATGAGGCAGTTAATCTACTTAATCCAATAGATATAAAACTGGAGAGGGCACTAGTACCGAAATAAAAATCAGCTGGTAATTAAATTTATTGAAGTGGCCATTTGTTAAGTATTAAGGTCAACATATATAGTGTGATTAGAGTATCAGTTGTGCTCTAAGCGTTCAAGATTGCAACACAATTACATAAATGAAAATCTAATTAAATATTCAATGCAAATCAGAAGGTGGTTAACAGAAAAATATAGGTATGAAAACAAAGTTTCAACATGACCTAATTTGCATAAAAGAAATTACCCAGAACCAGGCAGAAACCTCAGACCACTTCTCAAGTTTTGCAAGGTTTACACCACTATATTATTGACCCTTAATAAAATTATGTAAAAAACACAATTTTTCTTGCATTCAAATACTGGTTTTTATTTGTAAAGTTAGTTTCCTAACTAGAAAGGGACGCGCTAAACGGATTAAAGATATTATGTTAACTTCAATTATATTAATCTATTTCAATGATTCAGTCTATTTAGTTATACATATTGTTAAAAATGAATTACAAAAGTCTTATTTTAAAAGGACTAAATGCTAATATTTTGATTACTCATAAAACTAGGTAGTAAATCCTAAGGCTTGTCAAAGTCATAGGCAATCAGGCATCCTCTAGCAGGTCATACTCGGAAAGTGCAATAAGCCTCAAACAGAGGTTGACGTGCGGTGTACCGATCCTATCACCATTTATCAATCTAATCTAATCCAGTAAAGTACATATGTATATAAAATGCTAGTGTTACATTTAAAAAATGTTTTTACCATTCCCTACGGTTCTATACCGTTTAACTGCAAAGGCTTGAACTAACACGAATGTTGTGCTTTGAAGCGTGTCAAGCCTCTAGTATCTAGCCTCCAGCCTTGCTCTCAGCCTAAGCCTGTACTGTCTGTGACACCTGTGACCGCTGCTTACAGGACTGTTAGCGGCGCAGGCTCTCGTTAATGCCGAGTGTTCACTGCCTTCTATCCAGTGTCCACTGCTCAGTCATGTGTTCATCAAACTTGTCCTTACTAATTCCTGATCACCTGGACACATGTTCGTTTATTTTTCCAATTAAATGTTAACATATTTACCAGGTACTATTTACCAAAATACATTTCAAGTAAAATTACAACAGCAAGATATCAGTCACCGGTGTAAGTTGACTTAAATTTATCCCCTCAATCATATTTTGGTTGGATTTATAACATTAAATTTGTAAATGTAGATTTGATTCTACGTACATTAAATAGGCACTTACATTACTAAATTTATTTGTGCTGTTGTAATTAGGGCCTAATACAAACATCAGCAACAATTTACTGGCAGTAGTAAAGTATATCTTAAAGTACCAACTTAATGTAATATATCTTTACTTTATTTTGGAAGACACTTTCTCAAAATTGGAATAGTTTGTACACGAACTTACAGTTTCAAAAGAAACCCTGTATTTGAACTTCAGCTTGAACATGTTTGTGAGAGCACTCATAGTCCCCAGAAGTGTCCAGGTGTCAGCGCAGGGACGTTGAATATAGAGTCGTACTAAGAAGAATGTGTACCGGTCAAGTATCCATCAAAGCAGTTACACGAGTCTCGACGCACGGATGACTGAAACGTAGCACTTACGTTAATTTTGGAAGTGTTTCTTGAGAGGAGCGTTCTTGAGTTCTCAAAACAACGCGCACTCTTCAAGTCGATGTACAGAATGTACGTACAAGTTCTTCTTATACGGTACTATATTCAATGTCAGTGATTCGTAAGGTTTTCTTAAACTTTGAGGCTTTGGCCACTCAGTGTTGTAATTGTAAGCCTCTTGCCTTCTTTCTTCTGTTCTTGCGAATGCACCCGGGGTTCAGTCTGTTTGTCGTTCTTTGCTCTGCTACTGCTCCAACCTGACAAGAAGCAGCAAACTTTCTTTAATTGTACTTTATATGTGATATTTGATTACTCAGGATATCTCAAAATATGAGACATGTTTTTATACTTTAAAGTGTTTGACCATTTGTATTATTATTGTAAATGTACTGAATCGTTAATACTAAATTACTGGATTGCAGTAGAAACCTGCATTCGTTACGATGAAGGGTAAGACGTGAATTAAACAAGAAGATGTTTTACGTTGTCTCGTAGACAAGCAATTTCCCTTGTTTCGTGCTACAAAGCGTGTCTCGAAAAATCGGCTATCAAATATTCTTTTGAATAAATTTCTTTTCATATTCTTTTGAAGACTAAAATTACTCAGTTTATGAAAGTCTCAGATAGTCTTTAAAAGTAAACATTGTGTCTATAAAAATCAGTTTTAAGAGTGCACAGTACCTGGTGACCATTTTGTTTTTGGTCCCATAAGAACAATGTAAAACAAGCATTTTCTTAAAACATTTCACGCCCGCAATTGTCATCAAATTTTTTGAAGTAAGTTTGATTTGAAAGTACATTACTGCAGTGTCTCCGCTGACCACTTTTGACAACTGTATTAGTTTAAACGTAAAATAAGACATTTAAATACAAGGTTTCTTCATTTGTTGGATTTATGTCTCGGTTTGATAAATGACAAATGGAAATTCGGAACAGCGGAGCCACTAAAACATATAATGCATTTAAGACTCGACGAAAACTTTAGGCGTGAAGTGTCCCAAGGAAATGCATGTTTTACATTGCTCTTATGGGACGAAATTCAAGGTCACGGTCACTACTGCCCACTCTTAAACTGGTTAGCGGTTAGACTTTGAATTTTGTTCTATAAAACCAATGTAAAAGGTGCATTTTAATTATACGCATCACACGTACAGTTTTCATCGATTTTCATGATACAAACTTTTACGTGTATTTAATTGTTTTAGTGATTCCACTGAACCAAATTTCCATTTTCTCATTTATACAATCATAACATAGTTTTAATCCAAAAATTTAATAAATTGTCTACTTTAGTTTCTGGTTTTTATTATTAAACTAATAAAGTTTTCAAAAAGTGGTCAGTGAGGTCACTGCTGTATATTGTCGTATTTCAATTAAAACTAATTTCAAGACAATTTCATGAATTTTGTAGGCATGAGGTGTGTCAAGAAAATGCTTGTTTTGCATTGTTCGTATGGGACAAAACAAAATATCCAATCTGGTACTGGACAATCTTAACGTAATCACACAAAGATACCCTGTGCAATAATAATTGTACCACTATGCCAAAAGTTAAATAGTAATGTTTTTCGTCGTGATTTTGATCGTTATCTTAATAATTGTATTGACAAATAACAGTTGTACGTGTAAGTCTTGTTTTTAACCTATTTGGTTAATGCAAGTTTAATTAATTGAAATTAAAAGTATTTCATAGACACTCGAAAAAGTATGAATACTTTATAAATAAAGCTTATCCGACAAATGTTTGGCTGCAAAAGTGGTGACACGAAAGGTTGAGCAAAAGTCTGAAGAATTTTTAAGATAAACAAATCACTCAAGTGATCACTTTAAATCACTTACATTTTATTATTAAATACAAGTAGCTCATAACCTTACTGGTTAAGAGTTGATATACAATCTTAACATAGTTTCGCCTCCTATAATGTTATTTAAAGCAGTAAAGGCATTTTTACTATTTGGCTAACTAAAGAATTCCTTGACTATTTTAAATGTACGCCAATGTCAAGCTTCTGGGTTTGCTCTTAGTTTGAAACATTAACGTTTTTGGTGGAGTGTATCTTTAGATGCCTGGTTTTGAGTTTAATAAAACTAATGATGCTTTTAACATAAAACTCAACCAGTTATATATCACTATCCTAGACTTTATGTATTTAAGTCACTCAGTATAACTCTTGGCTAATGTGAAACGTTTGTTCCATCTTCAGTCACGATGAAACTATCATCCAATCAGTGATTGATGGTCAGAGCGAGACCGATACATTTCAAACTAATTATTTTGATGTTTTGACGGGTAGTGACCAGGAAGGACTAGAATATAGCTGTGGCACTGGCCATAAAAACCTAAGAGTTATATTTCAAACATTCACATGTTTTTATCTTAAAAGTTTCACTCCAGTCAAAATGGAAATTACAATCTTGAGGCTCAAACCGCCAAAAGTGTTGCTTAAAATAATTGTGTAAGCTGCAATTTGAAGGATGTGTGTGACTTGAGCGTGTTTTGCAGTGCCCCCGACTTGGCTGGTAGAGCCCCAGAACAAGGCTGCTAAGTTGGGTCACTCCGCAGTGCTTGACTGCATGGTGGACGGCTTCCCTCAGCCCTCCATCCAGTGGAAGAAAGTCTCAGGTACGTATTTGTACTCGTATATCATCTATCTTCACTGAATAAACTATAGTAGTTCCGTCAACAGTAGAGCTTGTGCTTGAACTTTATCTGGCGAGCCTTGAGCAGTAGACACTAAGGACTTAAATGGTTAGAAAATAACATTGAGGCAATTAATAAATATGGATATCTATACTACCTAATAAAACTCATTATTTGCTCTGCCCCTTGGATATCAACTTTACATAAAGTGGGTTTTTAGTTACCTCCGTCAATATCCAAAAAAGTCAATATCCCAGCAGCCTTAGAACTGTGTGGGCTACCAAAAGTGCACAAAGACGGCGTGCCAAACAGGCCCCTAGTCAATTACAACTCTGCACCAGCTTATAGATTAGCTTAACAGCTAGAAACAATTTTGAAAGATATATATTTTGTAACTACAGTTTACAAGATTCCTAAAAATTAATCGATAAAATAAAAAACTATGATGTCAAGAATTATAACACTCTTGCTTCATTTGATGTCACGAACCTTTATACTAATGTACATTGAAGAAAACCTGGAAATATTGCACTATAACTTGACTCAAAATCCAAATTGCTCCCTGAGGAAACAATTTAGTTACAATCATTGTTAAAAGAGGTGCTAAAACAAAACTATTTTGTCTTTGATGGAAACTATTATTCCCAGCCTGATGGTTTGGCAATGGGTTCACCTCTCTCAGGAATCTTGTCAGACATCTACCTCTATCATATTGAAAATAAATTCATTCCGTTCGACAAAAATAAATATAAGAATAAAATACTCGTCTACTGTAGATATGTGGACGACACAATGATTCTCTCTGACGGAAATGTGAGACAACTAAATCTGCTAAAACCTATGAACAGGTTCACGTTTAAATTGAAATTCACACTGAAAACCGAAGAAACGGCAAGTTGAACTTTCTGGACCTAACAATATAGAAAAGACTTGGTAAATTTGATTTAATCATTTACAGAAAAGCCACAACGTCCAACCAAACCAGTCACTCCAACTCCTATCACCCATTCAAACAGAAAATAGCTGCATACAGTTCATTTGTACAAAGACTGCTAAACGTTCCTTTAATTCCAGACAACTTTGAAAAAGAAGTCGAAATAATTAAATGCATAGCCAAGTCTAACGGTTACCAAACCAGTATAACCTTTTGGATATTGACGGAAGTAACTAAAAACAATTTTATGTCTATGTTCCCTGTGTAGAATTCCGCTCACAATACTAGTACAGCACAAATGTTTCGCAATGTAATATCGCGTACGAGTATATACCACCTCCCTTCTCCACACCCTCTCACCATTACCGCTGTCCGCAGCTGATATCTTATCACGTTCCATATATCCTTACCACAAACACCTCAAGTACGTACATATCAGTTCTCAGCCCTTGTTGGGTCACATTTATGAGTTTAGATAAATAACATTAATATAACTGGGGTTTAAAACTTAACTTAGGCCTAAGATAAAGGTAAAAAGGTAAAGCTTGTCTTGTTTAACGAGGCGAAGTTAGGACTACAAAGTCCTCTCTAACACTCAACCTCGACCTTTATCTAGCGTTACCGTATTAGTCACATTACAAATTGTAAGTGGTGACTGCGGGGATCGAACCCCGCCACCGGAGTGATACCGATCCACCACGGATCCGCGATAGTAATCTGA
This sequence comes from Matsumurasca onukii, assembly GCA_018831715.1. Lineage (NCBI taxonomy): Eukaryota > Metazoa > Arthropoda > Insecta > Hemiptera > Cicadellidae > Matsumurasca > Matsumurasca onukii. The sequence continues at coordinate 30,380,288 of CM032064.1, forward strand.
ACAAGATTTAGGATAGTATTAAATCAAAAGAATCTTTGCCAGTATATACAATTTTAGAAATAAAAACACGTTTTGTAAAATTATAAAGTTTAACTGGTTGTACTTCATATAGGGCACTACAATACGAAACCCCGTAGTAGAAGGAAATGCACCAGTGTATTTTTGCCACGTCCGTTCGATCTTGTATCTAGTGTTTATCATTCAATCAGTGAAACATTACCTACCTACCGAGATATAAACTCGATATCCAGCGTGAATGGTTAAATGTTCAGGAAAGATACGATGACAGGGTTCTGCAACAGGATGTGTCCTAGTGTATATCACGTGTGTGTAGCTTATTGTCCCATGTTGCAAGCACTAGTTAGTTTCATTTGCAATGCAATGGAAGCAAAGTTAAAATAGAACAGAAATCTCGTTACAGTACAATGAGTTCTGCTCACCACACGTGTTCGTAGATTCATATATGTCAAATTTATTCCGAAGCTTCGCTGCCTTATACATATTCATACATCCATACTCACCGCTGTGTCAATAATACATGTATATCTTGTATCTCTTCGTTAGTCAATACATTGTGTGAGTATGAACGTGAGAACGTTGTGCAAACAACAAGGCTTTACATTTTGGTCAGTAAACTTCGTTTTTCCTCTTCGCGATAGGTATGTGATTATTAAATGTAGAAGTTACTAGTTCAACATTTCACTTTGCAATATTGAAACACCCAAGCCGTCTTTATCAATAAAACGTGCAAAGTGGTTAGTCTTCCTGAGAACGTTTTGTTTAGTTACTTGAATGAGTAGTCTTCTTGTGTTGTATAAACGTCTTATATCGTCTTATATAAAAGATATGATCCCTACCACATAAAAATCATAGAACCGAACCTTCATTTCCGTGGGAATAAAATTACAACCTTAGCATGTCATTACATTTGTTGAAAACAACGGTTTACAAAGCAATATAAAAACATAATGTTATAGTAAAGAAGTACCTGATCGGTTTAGAAAAAGGTATGTGCAGTTCTTACCTAGTTTTCAAATTAATGTGATGCTTCATTAAGTTTTTGCGCGTTGTTGCAGGGGAGACCATGGAGCATTACCGTGACATCCCGACCGGAGTGCAAGCCAATGGCTCCTTGCTGTTGGAGAACGTGCGCCAGGAGGACCAGGGCCAGTACTTGTGCGAGGCTAGCAACGGTATAGGAGAAGGACTTAGCTCAGTCATCACACTCACTGTCAATGGTAACTATCATCTACCATTCAGCACCTTAAATATCAAGGATACTACGAGTATCACCTAGTTGAAACTGGCTTGACTGCTTATCTTAACTCTTAGTCTTTTGCGGCCGGTGTCAACTAATTATAATCCAGTTATTTTGCTTCGCATAGCGCCAAAACAACGTAATGACTACCGTCTCAATGTACCATCTTAAACATCGTAATGTCAAACCAACGCTGTAGACTACCGTCTTCAGTCACAAATTGGTTACGACTGATCCACTTGCTGATTGATATATGTTATCCTATTACTGATAGGGACGTTGTCAATTTGATGGTTGGCACCCTTGTCACCAATAGTGAAGTAGACAGCAAGTAGCTCAGTTTCACCCAAACAGTGACTGAATATGGTACTCCAAAGCAAGACCGAAATATTTCATACTAATTATTACGATATTTTGACGCTATTACGATGTTTTGACACGGTGTGAACTGGAGGGAATAAATTATATGTGAGTGTTAAACCTCTTGATTTCCCACCCCATGTATTCAGACCTGCACTACAAGAGGTTTTAATCACGAGTCTCGAATTATTTCGCAGATCGTCCATAAGTCTTGACTTCGACATGTGATTACAAACAATCGTGTCTGGTTTACAGCTCCTGTGCACTTCAAGGTGAGGTCGAAGAAGGAACTGGTGCGTAGGGGTGGTACAGCATCCCTCCAGTGCTCTGCAAATGGGGACTTGCCCATAGCTCTCTCCTGGCGCAAGGAAGGCAGCTTCATCGACGTAGGACCGAGAATCAGGTTTGTTGCATCAATTTGGTTTTCATTCATTGACTAATATTTGAAATTGATCACAGTCCACATAAGAACGTGATGTGGTTACAGCTATCTTTACTTTACAAGACGTTCTAGCCTTAAAAAAATGTTAAAATTTTACCAGACAGCATTTCACTGTTAACTTTACCGCGTTATAAACATGAAAACTGCATTTGCTAACTGGTTATAAAATAGTCTGTAACTGTCTCTTCCATAAACCCAGTAGTCAAAATTAGGATTATTAGAACAATATTATAAGTATGATAGTAACAATTCCTTGCTTATAGTTAGTTGTTAACGAGGGTAGAATTTCTGAGGTTGAAACATTGTTACGGACGTTTCCACCATTTTTAGCGAACAAGATTAACACGAAAATTCGCGATCTGAAATCTAATCCCATCTCCAGGTGAAAAGTACCTAAAACTTAACACAAAACATTAGAAAATAGCTAGCCTGGGAGCAGCGGACAACCAATCACATACGTGAATCCGACTGACCAACAACAACAGAGAGACAAAATACCTAAACGATCCCGAAACGTCGTGTTGTTCACTGAAAAATGTCGGGCTAAGTCCGTAATAATATTTGAACCTCCGGTATTTATCATTATGAAGTAATATAACTACCAAAGGTACACTTCCTTATTACATTGAAAGTGTTGGTCACAGCATGAAGAACTCGTCAAGCCCTGGAGGCCTGGTGTCGGAGCTGTCGATCAGGAATGTGCGCACCGATGACAGCGGCATGTACACGTGCATAGGCGCAACCACTTCGGCCACGACCAGTCCACCATTCACCTGCTAGTGCAAGGTGAGACTGTCCTGCACTCAGCTGTCCTGCACAGCGTGCTAGTTCATAGGAAAATAAGCTAAGAAAATAAAAAAGAAACAATATTAAATTGTTTTTAGGTTGTCGTTCTTAAATTTACGGAGTATGTTTCTCAAGCATTTAAATATTTAGGGGTTTCTATCTTTTATATTTTTTTCAAATTTTATTCTAATCCTGTATTTTAGTAAACATAATGATTGGCAATGACAGACGTTTCTAAACGATCATACTTGATGTGTGAGGTGTTCTCTTTATGTCACGTTTTTATAGTTCGTTTTGTTTGGCCAACATGGAGTGCATGAAGTGTGGTTGTTAGAGTTAATTAATAATTTAATTGTTATAACTTTCAAATTATTGAAAAATTGTAGAAACTAAATATTTAAATGTTTGGAAAATTTATTACATAACTTAGAAACGAATTGAACTTTCAAGAAGTTATGTGTTGTATTTTCTCTCATGATTAAAGGTTTTAACTAAATTAGCTACTTTTATTTTTAAACTTTTGCATCGTATGTGTACTGTAAGTTTTATATTTTTACTTTTGATTTTAATTGTGTTAAAGACTTGAAGATAATATCATTGGTATTGAAAGATCTCGTCCGAAAAAGTAATTAAATGTTGGGTTTTCAATTTCTAAATTAGTTTATTTCTTATTGAATCTAATATTAAGGCTTTATTCCAATATTTACATTTTATAGTCCCAGTAACCTTTCATGGATAAAGGTTGTATTACATTTCACTTAAATTACCAATGTTTGAGTAATAAATGGGACGACATTTTGTAAACCACTCGTAGGGTGTGTAGGAACGAATCACAGATAAACAAGTTTTGTAATACCTTTAGATTTTAAGTTGGTTCGTAATCTTCAAAAGTTAAATTATATTTCTATTAGTATTTTAGATAATAACCATTAAAACGTATCATCACAATAATTATACAGGCAAAAATTAATACGTTCAAGTTCAAAGAAGAGAAACCTGTATTTAATCGACTTTATACTTTAAGCTTACCTCTTGGTTTAAGTGATTTCCTTTATAACAACTGAACGTTGTAGATAATAGTCACTTCAACTTGAGTGAAACCTGGCAATTAGTCTGAAGACGTTTGTTGTTGTTTATGAAGACGTAATGTTTCAATCAACCTACGAATGTAAACAACATCTTCCTTACCTCAACAGCACATACGAGTATGTGTAGTTGTTTGTATTAGCTTTTACCGCAAAACCAAAACTTCTTACGCTTTAAATGGTTTTAAGCATTGGTTTTGTGCTTTTTTAAGTATTACAAAATATCAAATTAAACGACAAAGTGCATCATAACAATTTTAGTATCTCATATACATCATATTTTCGGTAACTATGGTATTTTTGAAAGTCTAAATCTTTCTAGTACTACCAGTTCAAAGGTGAAGAGTTTTAATATTATAGTTAAGATGGCTACATTTATGTCGTATTTTAACATTTTTGCCCTGATTGTTGCTGTAGATGCTCCGGGAAAGCCGTTCAACTTGCGCCTCGTGGACCACAGCAGCCGGCAGATCCAGCTCTCCTGGACCCCTCCTCAAGATGGCAACAGCCCCATCACGCGCTACATCATCAGATACGCCCCCCTTCAAGGTACCCACACAATCCACACATAGGCCTATCTGGTTATACACTTTCTTTGGATACACTAGAGCAACTCAAATAACATTAAATTATTTTAGGTCAACAGTTTTTGGCATTACCACATGTTACATGTACATTGAAAAAAATCGCAAAAGCTATGATTACAACCGAATACAGGATAAACAACGCATACAAAAAGCAGCTTTTAAAGACCAGCTGACCCGATCAACGGCTAGACTCAAATCAGGAAGAGGTTCGTTGGAACACAGCTTACATTCCATACATTCAAGTAGAAACTGACACAATAGGCAGAATCTTATACAAGCATAACATAATGACAATTTTCAAGCAAGCTAGTAAACTGGAGAACTGTTTGAGACATGTGAAGGACTTTTTGTGCACGCCAGGAGTTTACAATATTCCCTACAGTTGTAGATTCGGTGTATATAGCCAGACTAAAAGATTAATTTTAAAGAGAGTTCAAGAACACTTCAGACCCACAAAACACGAAGACGTTGAAAATTCGGCCAACGACTTAACGACAATAGTTAACACGAACTCCTGGTTCCATCCAGCCCGTACTCATGTAGAAGTGTCATGATGGCTCTAAACGAGAGTCAACAAGTTTGCCGTGAGTTCTCATTTAGCAGTAACTTCTTGTTTTGTTCATTGCAAGTTCTATTTCAATTACGACTACGTTCGCATTGTAGCTGTAACTCAAACGTTGTTTTGAGTCGCACCTTCATTACTTAGGAAACTCTGTTTTAACATTAATGCGATTTTTATGTCTGGACTCTTATATTAGGTGAGAGTTATTTGGTGTGGACTTACATCAAATTTTAGTGTGCTGACGAGTTTAAATTACAACTAACAACGTGTTTTCTTCTTTTTAATTTAATTCGCCACTACGCCAAAAAGAACGGAACGCCCATAGACAGTCCAATACCCTAAACTAACATATGAGACAAAGACATAGAATATTCTATGTCAACCTGTATCAACCTTCCACGGTGATTACACTTCGCCTCTTTTAGATTTGGCTTTCCAATATCGCCTCCCCCAAGGAGGTCAAAGAAAAGTCAAAAGGGCCTGCAGTGTACAAAACAAACGGTTCACCTTCTTATTGCTCTGCATCAAACCTGCTGAATGCAACCCGTTTCAATGAAAGTTAAATTGAATTTTGAAGGACATTTCATTCGAAGGACACTAATGAAATTCAAATAGTCGTGAAGAGTTAGCATAGAAGGTTTGCTAATTAAATCTTTCCAACTGAAGGCGCATCAGCATGAGGTGACGTACTTGGGCTACTAATTGGTGTGATTTAAACCTGAGTAAAAAATCATTTACTTGCAACTGAAAAAGGTAAATAATATCAAATCGTTCAAGAGTTGATTGTTTACAAACACACCACTGCGTAACGAAACCAAACATTAAGCTGCTGTTATACCTCGAAGAAAAGCGTAAATTTTGTTTTGTAATTATCGTACAAATTATCGTCTTTGATTGGTTGCAAAAACTCTTCCTGCCGTCAAAGGTCGGCCAACACTGCTGCAGGCCATCCTTATCTTCCTTTAACATCCTTTCCCAAGAGCAAATAAGTCAGAATTGCTCAACTGTTTTATGCCAGCTGTTTATTATTGCTCAGCTGTTTAGAATTTTTTGCAATTCTAAAATTATAGGACACACAATAATAGTTGAAGAAAAATGTATGGTTCTGAAACCCACATTGAACACCTTATGTACTGCGATGCAATCGTTAATGTCCTAGTTGGCACGATCGATACCACATTGTTCTCAAACAATAACGCTTAAAAGCTGCAAAAATATAACTGCTGTTCATGTAGTTCGAATTTGATATAAAACGAAAATACTTTAAACTGATGTCGTATTTTAAGAGTGTACAATTACTCTTCAGAAATTTGTATTGTAAATATTAACCATCGTAGTAAGAGTGGAGGTAAACAATAAACATCTCGCTTGGTTGCCTAGGATACCAATCAACAAACATGTCAGTAAAGTTCTTCTCAAGAAGTTTTGTTTTGTAAGTGTAAAGAAACGTACACACAGCTCCACTTTTTTCTTTTCCTACACACAAGTTCCATTTTGTATTAGAACATTACTGGTAAACCATCCAGAATTATTGTACTTCTGATGTACAAAACCGCTCGTTTTTGGCACAATAGATTCTGATATAGTCGAGTCAGTAACATTCCTATTTAAAACTAAATGACTTACTTTCCGACTAGGCCCTAAAGTATAGCCTGTTATTGGTAAATGTCAAAGCTGCACATTACGACCGAAAAAATGTCGATATTTCTTTTCACACTTTTTCTTGTAGTTCCTGATGTTTATCTCGCAATATAAACAGAAGCTCTCATTACAACTTCGAACCTAATTATTTGGTTTTGAGCTCATTCAACTGCAGCTTTAGAATGTTATAGGTTATTATTCCTTATAACAATAATAACAGTAACATGCTAATCATTTCATTATTATTAATGTCAACTTAGTATAAACATAAATACCTACTGCGTTAGTACATAAACTTTATATTTTTTTGTAAATTGGTGTATTGCCGTTGGAAAATAAATAAAATGCTTCACACAATAAGTTTGAACCTTACAGTTTCAACCATTTTTGAACAAACTGATGTAGCCGTCGAGCTCGAGAAGTGGAAAGTGTGATTATGACTTATCATCAGAATACACGGAAAGCGCATTTGCTCGTGATGTTTACATCACAAATGCTGTGCATTACCTGGAGTTTAAAAAGAGTTGCCCAGCTAGCATCTAAGGGGCAACTTGACGTGTATGCGGTCCGGAACTGCATCTCCATTTAAATCTAATCTAATCTAAGCATCTAAGGCTTCCGGTGCAGACCGCCTCAATAAACTATTTAATTTTACAATCGGCAATCCTCAGTGGACTTGTGGAGACTGGTTCAGGTGATTGTAGCTCTTCTTTATATAATTTCTACCACAGTGCTGCCAACTGCTTCCTTCTTGCGTCAGGTGTACCGACCATAGTTGCGATATTGACATACGAAATGAGGCACAGTGAGTTCGATTCAACCAACAGACGCCGAGGTACTTCATTGGACGATCCTCAAGGTGTCTCTGCACTCCTATTGGCTCAACTGTGCTCTAATTATGCACTGGCTCATAACTGGCTGCTAGGCTCTAGGGAGTTTGTAGCTATCATTGTGGTTGAAATTGTTTTCTATTTTCATATACATTTCTATTGACTCTCTTACGATTCTTGGATAGGAATATGGTATTTTGGCTAGCACTATAGTTTTGTCGAACATGATTCCATGTCTTGTTGCTGAGCTGTGTTCAGTGGTTCCGCCGACTTGGGATATTAATTTTTTATGCCTGGTGTATTCCTTAATGACAGTATACTATCCTCAATTTGTCAGTATACTATCCTAAAATATTGATCACCCTATTGTGAAAGGTTTCGTAGGATACACCGAGGTGGTAAGAATTATTGAAAACCGAGGTGATAAGAATGATTACTATTTATATATTAATTAAATATCACGCGGTAAGCTATTTGAAATGTACATCCTGCACATGAAATCTAACTTGCAAAGATAGCATGAATTCGTTCAACATTAATTTAGAAGTTTTAAATATGACGTTGTCAACCTAGATTAAAATACGACACCGAACCAGAGCATTACAAATCGACCCGATTCATAAGAGTTATGAAAGTGCAATCATTTAGAGAAGAGAGTAAAAATCTAATCAGGAAAATATTTAGAGCGAGTTGGTGTCGTTGAAAAGCTCATTAACTGGGAACGCATGTAATTAACCAAGTCTCTGGAGCACGCTGTGCTGTTCTTCAGGTCCACTCCCCCCACCATCCCCCACCGACACTCCACCCGTCATCACAGGGCTAAGCTGAGTCTGTAGCACTCAACCCCCTGACACCCCCACCCCACCACCCCACTAAACCGTGTTCCTTTGGCACCAATTATAAGTTTATCTTCCCTACAAAGAATACTTTATACTTTGCAGTATTTCATATTCAACTGGTTAATGGAATTTTAATTAACTTTCCTGAAAGATAAAGTGGAGCGAGTTAATATTTAATTTGTTTGTCCATTTCTCGTTTGAGGACGTCTGCAAACTTATTATCGAGTAAGGGCATATTTATAAGACCCTTCAAAGAACTAACATGTACAATGCGGCAAACATGGTATCAGCTATCCTGCTAACTAATAATATTATATCAAAATTTAATAAGATTATAACTATCTAATTACGAGTCCCAAAAGAACTCGTCTTGTCTTTTTCATGACATGCGAAATCTTAATTCACGCAAATGTGTTTCATTAAAATTACTGCCTAACTTTATGACGGTGGCGGATTTTATAACTGTCACTAATAATATTCTAACGAAGCGTTTTCCAAATCATGCTACGTATTGCAAAGTTATTATCTTGTAAAAATATTAAACTGTTAACGGAGAGGGTGTTTATTCCTAAGTTATGCTATCCTATATAGGTCAAATTCATCTTTATTCATTGGTTATTTTAAACAAAATAGGTTTTGTCAAACTTTTAAACTACACAACAAGTTTTACAATATCTTAACATAAACTACTTGCATGATTTGAGCTTGTAACTATACTTTACTTACAAAAACTAAAACAGTCAAATACTTAGTTTAGCTTATAACGGGTGAGCCAAAAAAACAGGGACATTTTAAAATGAAACAAGTCAACAACAAAACATAGTTTAATGTTACAAACCACACTAAAAAGACACATTGTATTGCCATTTTTACTTATGGAAGATAATGTCTCCCAAGTGACGTCCTTCCTCATTCACGCAGGCCTCCCATTTTTTTGCCTACCTGATGCAATCTCCGCAACAAGGATTGAGGGCTCAGCGATTTTGCGTCTTATGCAGTGCTTCAATTCACGGTCTGGGGCTTTGAAACTAACACTTTACTCTTTAGAAAGCCCCACAGCCCCACAGCAAGAGGAGTGTTCCGAATTGGAATAGCACCGTGACGGCCGATGTTGAAATGAGCTCGAAACTGACGTTGAGCAAAACAACGTTTCATTACACTTAAAAATGTTTCTATTACAAATGCACGATGATGCGCTAACCAGTGATGAGTCGTGGTAACTAACCTCTAAATGACAATAAATGAACATTCATTTGCCACATCAATGGAATCCCCAGCGGCCATGATAGTTGATAAATAACAGATCAAAGCTTTTGTCCATAAAATAAGGTTTCTGAATTCGTACCATAAGGATTGGTGTTTTTGGCTAAACAATAATAATATGAAGAAGGCTTGGATATGTTCAAATGCTTGATTTGAAGTTCAGGGTTAAATTAATGTGAAACTATTCTTCACTTTTACTTTTCACTGTACACGTTGTATGAAATGGATAACGATTTAGGTGAGTCCTGGTTGGAGGGTAGCCTAGAGACCTCCGTAGAGGGAAGGAGATTGTAGGCGTGATGAGCAGTCTGCACCCAGCGACCACGTATTCGGTGCAGATCCTGGCAGAGAACAGTCTGGGTGCTGGGAGCCCAGTGGGGAGCTGCGAGTCACCACGGACGAGGAGGCACCCTCAGCAGCTGCCAGAAACATCAAGGTGGAGGCCATGTGGAGACTGGTTCAGGTGATTGTAGCTCTTCTTTATATAATTTCTACCACAGTGCTGCCAACTGCTTCCTTCTTGCGTCAGGTGTACCGACCATAGTTGCGATATTGACATACGAAATGAGGCACAGTGAGTTCGATTCAACCAACAGACGCCGAGGTACTTCATTGGACGATCCTCAAGGTGTCTCTACTCCCATTGGCTCAACTGTGCTCTAATTATGCACTGGCTCATAACTGGCTGCTAGGCTCTAGGGAGTTTGTAGCTATCATTGTGGTTGAAATTGTTTTCTATTTTCATATACATTTCTATTGACTCTCTTACGATTCTTGGATAGGAATATGGTATTTTGGCTAGCACTATAGTTTTGTCGAACATGATTCCATGTCTTGTTGCTGAGCTGTGTTCAGTGGTTCCGCCGACTTGGGATATTAATTTTTTTATGCCTGGTGTATTCCTTAATGAACGTCAGTATACTATCCTAAAATATTGATCACCCTATTGTGAAAGGTTTCGTAGGATACACCGAGGTGGTAAGAATTATTGAAAACCGAGGTGATAAGAATGATTACTATTTATATATTAATTAAATATCACGCGGTAAGCTATTTGAAATGTACATCCTGCACATGAAATCTAACTTGCAAAGATAGCATGAATTCGTTCAACATTAATTTAGAAGTTTTAAATATGACGTTGTCAACCTAGATTAAAATACGACACCGAACCAGAGCATTACAAATCGACCCGATTCATAAGAGTTATGAAAGTGCAATCATTTAGAGAAGAGAGTAAAAATCTAATCAGGAAAATATTTAGAGCGAGTTGGTGTCGTTGAAAAGCTCATTAACTGGGAACGCATGTAATTAACCAAGTCTCTGGAGCACGCTGTGCTGTTCTTCAGGTCCACTCCCCACCATCCCCCACCGACACTCCACCCGTCATCACAGGGCTAAGCTGAGTCTGTAGCACTCAACCCCCTGACACCCCCCCCCACCACACCACCCCACTAAACCGTGTTCCTTTGGCACCAATTATAAGTTTATCTTCCTACAAAGAATACTTTATACTTTGCAGTATTTCATATTCAACTGGTTAATGGAATTTTAATTAACTTTCCTGAAAGATAAAGTGGAGCGAGTTAATATTTAATTTGTTTGTCCATTTCTCGTTTGAGGACGTCTGCAAACTTATTATCGAGTAAGGGCATATTTATAAGACCCTTTAAAGAACTAACATGTTCAATGCGGCAAACATGGTATCAGCTATCCTGCTAACTAATAATATTATATCAAAATTTAATAAGATTATAACTATCTAATTACGAGTCACAAAAGAACTCGTCTTGTCTATTTCATGACATGCGAAATCTTAATTCACGCAAATGTGTTTCATTAAAATTACTGCCTAACTTTATGACGGTGGCGGATTTTATAACTGTCACTAATAATATTCTAACGAAGCGTTTTCCAAATCATGCTACGTATTGCAAAGTTATTATCTTGTAAAAATATTAAACTGTTAACGGAGAGGGTGTTTATTCCTAAGTTATGCTATCCTATATAGGTCAAATTCATCTTTATTCATTGGTTATTTTAAACAAAATAGGTTTTGTCAAACTTTTAAACTACACAACAAGTTTTACAATATCTTAACATAAACTACTTGCATGATTTGAGCTTGTAACTATACTTTACTTACAAAAAACTAAAACAGTCAAATACTTAGTTTAGCTTATAACGGGTGAGCCAAAAAAACAGGGACATTTTTAAAATGAAACAAGTCAACAACAAAACATAGTTTAATGTTACAAACCACACTAAAAAAGACACATTGTATTGCCATTTTTACTTATGGAAGATAATGTCTCCCAAGTGACGTCCTTCCTCATTCACGCAGGCCTCCCATCTTTTTGCCTACCTGATGCAATCTCCGCAACAAGGATTGAGGGCTCAGCGATTTTGCGTCTTATGCAGTGCTTCAATTCAGCAACGGTCTGGGGCTTTGAAACTAACACTTTACTCTTTAGAAAGCTCCACAGCCCCGCAGCAAGAGGAGTGTTCCGAATTGGAATAGCACCGTGACGGCCGATGTTGAAATGAGCTCGAAACTGACGTTGAGCAAAACAACGTTTCATTACACTTAAAAAATGTTTCTATTACAAATGCACGATGATGCGCTAACCAGTGATGAGTCGTGGTAACTAACCTCTAAATGACAATAAATGAACATTCATTTGCCACATCAATGGAATCCCCAGCGGCCATGATAGTTGATAAATAACAGATCAAAGCTTTTGTCCATAAAATAAGGTTTCTGAATTCGTACCATAAGGATTGGTGTTTTTTGGCTAAACAATAATAATATGAAGAAGGCTTGGATATGTTCAAATGCTTGATTTGAAGTTCAGGGTTAAATTAATGTGAAACTATTCTTCACTTTTACTTTTACTTCACTTCATTGTACACGTTGTATGAAATGGATAACGATTTAGGTGAGTCCTGGTTGGAGGGTAGCCTAGAGACCTCCGTAGAGGGGAAGGAGATTGTAGGCGTGATGAGCAGTCTGCACCCAGCGACCACGTATTCGGTGCAGATCCTGGCAGAGAACAGTCTGGGTGCTGGGGAGCCCAGTGGGGAGCTGCGAGTCACCACGGACGAGGAGGCACCCTCAGCAGCTGCCAGAAACATCAAGGTGGAGGCCATGTCTTCCACACAGCTAGTCGTCACCTGGGACTCTCCCCCCTCTGAGGAGTGGAACGGAGTCCTTCTCGGACACTACGTGGGCATTAGAGAAGCCGGGTGAGTCTACCTTCATGCTCTAAACATTATTTCTTCGTTAGACCCATAAAATGTATCTACTAATTTAGGCGAATGGCAAAGAAGAGTGTACGAGTACTTACTAACTGATGCGCGTGTGTATTACAGAGAACTAGCTCAGCAAGGAGCTGGTGGCCAGAAGCAGTACAACTTCACAACAGTGTTGCTCAGGGGCTCGGGCAAGGAAGAAGTGCGACTCACTAGACTGAACAAGTTCTGCAAGTACGCGATAGTGGCTCAGGCCTACAACAAGCGTGGTGCCGGCCCTTTGTCCAACGAAGTTCTCGCACAGACCCTGGAAGACGGTTGGTATAGTTTCTTGGTATCATTTGTTTTCTATGTGGTGATGTATCTCTACAACTGAAATAAGGCAAAAGAGGGTTTGTACCAAACTTCAAGGACAACACCTCCACAAATCTGACTGACGAACACGATGACTGTTTATATTCTTTCTAGCCAAATAAAGTTTGTGGTCCTTGCATTTATCACTAAGTAAGGTAGGCATATGTTTCTTGGCAAGAAATAGGTAATAGTTTTAGTTTAAGATTGTGACAGATATTTATATCCATGATATGCGTTTTGACCAATAAAGGATTTTACAGTTCCCGAAGCGTCACCTCGCCAGGTCCACTGTGAACCTTCGTCGCCGGAGTCTTTACAAGTTACCTGGCAGCCGCCCCCTGAGTCCTTGGTACACGGGATCATCCAGGGATACCGGCTATATTATGAACCCACGGAAGAACTTCAAGGCATGTACCTTGTGTAACTGTAAAGAGTAACACAATTGTCATCTGGAAACTGACAAGTATAAACTTGTAAATTTAGAATTTTCGGCAACGATAACATCAACAAAATATCTTCCTAGGTTACTGCGCATTTATTTCATTACTTAATTTAGATAAAACCAACGATTATTTTGTGAACATTAATAATCAACATTATTTACTTTAGTAATATTTTTTGTAGGACCCTATTTTTATCCTCGTTATGTATTATCATACACAATATGACAAATCAATACTTATTATATTGGTTACCTTGAAATGAATAGATCTGTAATATCCTACTGTAGTGTAAGAGATAAATTATTGCTTGTACGCAGCAAAACATCAGAAACTCATTCTTTATGAATGTAGCATGTAAAGCAATACATAATTAAGTAATTAAGTTATACATAAATGCATTACCCAACTATTACAAACTTTTTAGATCATTTTGATGTAGGTTAACTTTTAAGTCTGTTTAGTTTTTTTGTTAAATGGGTTTTCTCAAAGAAGCTAAACATATATGCAACTCTTAAACTTTAAACACCTTTTTAACATATTCAAATATTTTTGTCTGAAAAGGCACAAGCGATTTGAATGTAGTTTATAATGAACCTTTATGAAAATTGAAGACCGCCATAGCATTAAAAACGTAAAACTTAACGATTTATTCGAATTGTTATTTAAGGATAGTGACACTTTTTCTGTATTTTAGATGTGACAGAAGTGCAGACAAAGATCACAACAGCACTGACCACAAAGCTACATGGACTATTGAAATACACAAACTACAGTATAGAGATCTTAGCCTTCACGAGAGTCGGGGACGGTGCTCGCTCTGAACGCATTTTCTGCAGAACAAAAGAAGATGGTACGTTTTTCCTTATTGATTTTAATATAAAAGTAAACAACTATGGCGTTTATAACTTTTTGTTCATGATTGGGATAAATTCCAAAATCTTGAGGAGCCCGTGAAATTTCCAATTTTTTAAAATGTACTTTAGTTGAGGGCATAGAAACGGTATAAGAAAATTTGATCCAAATTCTTGTGCCTGCTTTATCACAAAAATCTGAATTGATTCTCATTTCCTTTATTTAATGCTCTTTGATGAAAATAAGTTAAATTTTCAGAAGTTTGTTGGTATTAATATACCATTGGCATGTGATTTTGTATTTTCAGTTCCAGACCCCCCTGCGAATATCAAGGCAATGTTGGAGAGCACTGACAGTGCCGTGGTGACTTGGCTACCTCCTGCTCATCCTAACGGCGAGATTCTCAAGTACGGAATCTACATCCGAATCATGGAGAATGGTCACCAGATAGACATCCGCAACATGCAACACCCATCCGGGTCCCTGGACCATTTGCGCTACACGCTACCCGGCCTCAAGAAGCGACACATCTACGAGTTCTTCGTCACAGCTTTCACAAAGGTTGGAGAGGGTCAAAGCACGGCCGTAGTCCGAGTCACGTCTTCAAACAAAGGTACAGTCGCATTTCCGATGTTGAAATTGTGTGTGCTTGCAAACTTTTGAAAACTACCACTGACCACGCACATTTAGAATTCCCCTAGTATGAAAAACTATAAGCGCCTCCATAGAAAGGCTTTTCTTGAGTATAAATATGACTTCCTCCTTCAATAACGTTCCGACTATAGCTCAATCCTTTATAAAATAATATAACGTGCATATATCTATATAAAACATTTGAAAATCATCTAATATTAGAATGATTGTGTTTCAGTGAACGCTGGCATTCTGTCGTTTGGCGGCATGAAGGTGGTGGCTTGGAAGAGTGATGTCCGGCTGCACTGTCGCGTTGTTGGCATTCCTGAACCTAAGCAAGAGTGGAAAAACGGTACTGACAAATTAGCTATTTAGTAGTCTTTAACTAACCCTTGGGTAACTGTTTGAGATGTATAATTGTATATGCTATAAAAATTACTTCACTTTCACAAAGTGCATATGAATTACAGATTCAAAACCGGTTGATAACTCAATTTAACCTAAATCGATTAACTAGCAGATTTTCAAAATTTAAAATTAAATACATTAGGCTCGTTAAGTTGAATCTGTTCAGTTAACCTAACATTAAAGCCACATTTCCACTATCAAGACAACCTAGCCAAGGTTAACCTGCATGAGAAGTAGTGAAGACAGATAGATGCTGGTTGCCTTTTTCAAGTTGTCTTTTCAAGGATACCTTGATGAGGAAAATGTATTATAATCGAACATTATTAATACAGCTGTAAATAAAACGTTGGAAAAGCAGTGCTACTTACTTAATACGAACAGTCTTAAACTATTTTCCTGACAACAAATCTTCTATGAACACGTTAGAAAATGATATTAAGACGTACGGATTTAATCAACACAACTCACCAGTCAGTGTTTGACAAGACAAAATTCATACACAGATTATGGAATTAATTATCTTGCATCAAAAACGCACTATATTTCGTCAGAAGACACCTAAAATATTCGCCAATTTTATTTTTACAAAATAACAAGTCATCTACACTTCTAGGAAATCCGTGTTTGAAAATGTAGTTGTGGGATTGGAGATGAGGGGTTTTGGAAGCCCAACTTGTCCAACTAGTTCAGGATAACCGCTTACCGGTAATTCCTTCACCACGAGAACACTTCAGTCGAAGTTTGACATACATTGTTTAAACTATTTAAGAGGAATAAATGCAACTTGGAAAAGGTAACGTGGAAAGAAATACTTTCAAGTTTCAGGATCCACTTAGCTAAACACTGTTCCGGGACTACTCTTTAAGCAGTTGGTGCTTCAAACTGTTCTAGGAGATGTAAAGATCAACTTCCAGCAGACTGGGTCCCGGATGGAGCTGATGGGGGATAAGTCTCTGATGCTGAAGTCTGTGCAACGGAGTGACCAAGGAGAGTACACATGCTTGGTTTCCAACGAGCACAGCAAAGACCTCATCACGCATGTGCTCTTGGTACAAGGTGAGGTGATAACTTGTCTACACTCCACTTCACTCTCAGTTGGCTGCATGGTAAACTCATGTACAGTGTTATTGAAATAGGAGTTTGGACTGTACTATCTACCAGAAATATCAGCTCACTTCCACCCATTTTTATCAAGGTTAACTCACTCACAACTCTTGCAATTTAAATCATTGCCAATTCTTATTATTCCTGACTGTAATCTTCAATTGCACAAATGATAACGGCAAATTTTGGAATTACTGAGCAATAGTTGTATATGTTCCAGTAGCGAAAGTCAAAAAGTTTTAAAATAACATTTTGAATCGTGTTTTACAATGAACCTATTCTAAGATATCGCCAAATATTTCACACGGAAGTTACACCTAGCGTACAGTAACAAACAACAGATACTCGTACGACATTAATATTTTCATTTATGTATAGTACCACCGGCAGCACCTCTCCTCCTAGTAACCGGTAACTCCGCCCACTCCCTCCAGCTGCAGTGGAAGCTGGGGGATGACGGAGGCAGTCCTATCCGCGGTTTTGTCATCCATCTCAAGGTGAACAACGGGGAGTGGGAAGAGTTGAGGGTGGAAGGGGCGCTGAGTACGTACGCACTGTCCAACCTGCGCTGTGGCACCCTCTATCATGTGTTCCTCACTGCGTACAACAGGGTTAGTTCTCAATTTCAGGATGGCTTTTATCTTAAGTAAATTTTAATGATTACTTACTGACAACTATCGAAATGGAGTGTTAATAACATAAAGAGATGGGCAAAAGTAGGTATACAGTTTTGTTTGACTGGCAGTATTTACTTACCTTGGTTTTGACTACCGAGATAAAATTACAAATGTAACCATTTTACCAATGAACGTGTGTTAACTGGTCACCAATCTAATACATTATTAAGTTATTCTATTTCTAAAAATAAAATTATTTAGCTTATAAACTATTACATTACAACATTAAACGCTAAAGTACAGTGGCTTTTCATTTTGGTGTTTGGCTAGATTCAATGTTATAAATAAAACATAGTTATTGGACACATTGGATCTTATTACAGAACAAATTATGAGCTGGGCTTAGCTTGGAGCAAAACCGATTTAACTCTGCTCATAGAAACGAATATGAATGTTAAAATATATATATACATAGTCTATGTATTGTTGTTGAATGTTTGGATAGTGCGTTGGGAGAGCCCAATAGGGTGTATTTTGTAGCATTTTATAACACTTTGGTATAATATGGCCCAACTGTAACTTAGTATAGTTGATGCATACAGTGCACGTTGATGAAGTTATAATGCCATCATAGTGTCATAATACCGTGGATACCAATTCCATAAAACTGTCTTGTCAAAGTAATGAACAACCGTTACACTCCCATGAACTGGTTGTCTGGTTGTCAGTCTCAGCCAGTCAACCAGCTACTGAGGATGACTCTCCCCAGCGAGGTCGAAACGTTAAGCAGTGTTTATAATTCAACTGTGACGCAGTGTAAACCGGAGCCTTAGATCTTACTTATTTCATTTGATTGCACCGGGTGTATTGTATGTAAGGTTGGAAGCGGGAGTCCCAGTCAGACACTGCCTGTGCGGACACGAGGATCCCTGCCTCTGATCCCGGTGGCAGCTCAGCTGCTGATCGTCAACTCCACCCAGGTGGGCATCCGCCTCAACGCCTGGCCCGACGGAGGCTGTCCTATGCTGTACTTCGTGGTGGAGTACGTCTCTGGCTCCACTCAAGACTTTACCGTCGGTGAGTACTGAGTAACCACGTCTTAAATTCCATATTGGCTGGTTCTCTTCTGATTCCTTGTACCGGACTAACTCTAGAGGTGGATTATGGTCATTATGTGCATTAAAAGGGGTTTTCATCACTTATAATGGTTAATGGTGTAGCGCATTTTCTGTTTATATCTACGTTTACATTTTACAAAGGTGTAAAAAAGTGTCTTCTCTACTCTTCTGAACTGTACATAAAATTGAATAATTATAATAGAACGTCGTACGTGATACAAAGACCCAGTTGCAGGACCTATTTTAAGATATTTAAATACCTAGTAATTTGCCTGAGGATCCTACTTTCTAGATGATTTTATGAGAATCTAGATGAGTTTCTAAATTATAACAGGCTACGTACCTTTCAACGTCAACAATTCCTTCAGTAAAACATATGTGTTACTACTAGTTTTGACTAACAAGTAGTCATTATCAAAACTTGAAGAACGTTAATGATCCATCTTCATCGATTTCGTCAACATTAATAAATATCACAATACATAAAACACAAAGCATCGTACATATGCGTCAACACCGGTACCTGTCACTGAACTGATTAGACGTTGTCGTACTAGCCTACTCCACTCCTGTTATCAGCTGTTTGTTTTTGGTCAATGTTGCCAACTGCACTATTTCCTAGATACTCGAGTACGGTGTTGAACAATTTATTGGAACCATAATTAAGTTTCTCATTGAGCATATTATGCGGGTTCTGTTTAGTAGCTTTGTAGATCTCGTATTCTTCAAGCGTGTTGAGCATAAGTCCTTTTCTAGACACATGTAAGATTTCCGTGTTTGAATCAAAGCTATCAATTGAATGGTTGAAATCAATTAGGGCTGGGCAAATTTGGATTTTTGTTGAGGTAGTTTGGGTTTAGGCAGATGTTCTGTAAAGCGCTTTTAGTAAGCGTTTCTAAAGTCATCTAGACAGTACGATCTTCATGCAAAACACAAGTTATTTATGACGGTGTAATAGGGGGAAATTATTTTCAACTATATGAACTACGTAGCTCCGAATACAAGTAGATGAAGCGAGCTTGTTCAAAGTTATTTTTATTGATAATAAACAAACTTAAATAATAATATCGGTATAGTTATGTTAGAATCTAAGAGTGTAGTGCTTAGTCTACTCACATATAAACTTTACACAATCATGTATGTCGAGCACGATTTCACAATTTACAGAGTTATTAGTATTACAGTGGTCCAAAAGAAATGTGTCTTCTATATCGAAACTTTGAATAACGAAGAAACATTATTTTCATGTTTTGTCACTGTTACTAGTGTCGACAAAAGAAAAAACAAACAAAAGCAAAAATACTGAGATACAAAACAAAACATCCAACATTTTAAAAAATATAGCTGTATTTGTGTCTATGTGAACTGCAAAGTGCAAGGGTAAACAGATAAATCTAAGGAACTGTACAATGCATTCCATCTATATAAATAAAATAAGAATTTTGTCTGTACATTGCAAAGAATCCGTCAGTTTTTGGTTATTTGGTGTTCATATACTTTGCATAGACCGAAACTGGAGTCAAAACCATTCCTGATTGTCAGTCTGTCTGTCTAACTTTAACGTTTTTAAGGCATCTTGGACCGCTTATAACCCAGAATCGACTGAAGCTATGGTGGTGAAACTTCGTTTAAGGGTTAAGCCCATTACGCAGGGTGTCTTTAGTTATACCCGTACAACATCCACAAATAAAATGGCGAGGGACCAAAGTGGGCACTTAGCACGGTTTTAAGGCATCTTAGACCGCAGACCGCTTATAACTCGAAATCCGTTGAAGCTATGGCGGTGAAACTTCATTTAAGAGTTGAGCCCATTACGCAATGTGTCTTTAGCTATATTTAATATCCGTACAACATCCACAAAATAAAAAGCAAGGGACCAAAGTGAAAATTTGTTTAGGCATTTTGGACCGCTTTTAAGTCAAAATCGGCTGAAACTATGGCAATGAAACTTAGTTTGAGGCTTAAGCTAATCACTCAGTGTGTCTTTAGCTACATTATATGACCATATAACATCCTCAAAATAAATTGCAAACAACCAAAGCGAGTTCTAAAAACGGGCGGAACGGCAGGAGTAACTATGACTCTCACAAGGTAGCTAACACTTATCTATATAAATAAAATAAGACTTTTGTCTGTACAATGCAAAGAATCCAACGGTTTTGGTTATTTGGTGTTTATATACTTTGGATAGACCGAAACTGACGTCAAAATTTCCTGTCCGTCTGTAACGTTTTTAAGGCGTCATGGACCCTTGGACCGCTTCTAACTCAGTATCGACTGCAGCTAGGGCAGTGAAACTTCCTTTAAGGGCTTAGCTCATTACGCAGTGTGTACTTAGCCGTATTTTATACCCATACATCATCCAAAAAATAAATGGCGAGGGACCAAAGTGGGCACTGAACACGTTTTTTAGGCGTTTCGGACCACTTATAAGTAAAAATTGGCTAACACTATGGCGGTCAAACTATGTTTAAGGGTTAAGCCCATCACGCAGTGTATCTTAAGCAATATTTTATATCCATACAACATCCACAAAATAAATGGCAACACTTATAAGGAGAAGATGGTTAACTAACAGGCAAACTAAATAGTTTTCTAAGGATATATAGGAAACAGTTTTTTTTATTTTCAATTTTCAATTGTCTTAAAATATACACACAGCTATGTTAATTAAGCGCGGGTACTCTTAGCTAGTTTTATATTAAAAGACTAAACGTGCGCTGTTTACTGTTCCCTGTGCGCAGTTGGGAACAACATAAGTCCGGAGAAGATCTACACGCTGATGGGTCTGAGTCCTGCTAGTGAGTACAGACTGCATCACAGCTCACAACTCTGCAGGCTCCACCACAGCCACTTACAGCTTCGTCACGCTCACCACTCTTGGAGGTCAGCATAACAAGTACATACGTCGTTTTTCAAATACAGGGTCATCGTACAAAAATCGTAGGGGTCGAAACAGGTTTTAAATCAAAACTTATATACGTACACTTTTACCTTTTTCAAATCTCATCTCAAACACTATTTTTTGTTTTCATGTATAGTAAGCTTACGCATGAGCACCATTAGCCACCATGTGTCCAATCGGTACACAAGTTCTCTCCAAGTGCCACAGGATTGGCCGGCAAGGACCTATCTTTTGGTCTCCAAGAAGCTCAAACTTGGAAGCTCAACTTTTTTGTGGGGGATGTGAAGCACATGGTTTATGGGCAAAATATTCGAAACATAAATCACTTAAAGAATACGGCCTATGAAGCAATGGCAATCGTTAACGAGGAGATATTGATGGATCATTGTCTAAAAATGTCTATGTCTGAGGACAGAAAAAGGAAAATTCCATCTGTGTTTCTTTGGTAACGTCCTCTGGCGACTAATAGAAACTAAGCGTTCTTTATATCAGCGTATTACAAGGGTCATCCAGAAAGTAAAGAACGTTTTGGCATGGCCAAATAAAAATAAAGATATCAACACAAAACTTTATTTACAAATGCATAGAACCTTCCTCTACCGTTCTACGCAGTCACCATGATTTTCAAGACACTGGTTTTAACGTGGGACCAGTTTTTCCATACCCATGTTCTACTCATTTGCCGCCAAAACATGAGCCAGTATTTCTTAGCTTCTTTGAGTTCCTTATCATAAGCAAACTGTTTTTTACCCAACAAATCTTTAAGCTCCGGGAATAAGTGATAATCACTCGGCACCAAGTCAGGGCTCTAGTCGTTTCTTTTCTTGGCATAAATTTGACATGGATTAAGCCCTTTCGATCCCAAAAAACAGTTGACATGACTTTTCGAGTGTTTAAATTTCGCACTTTACATTTAGCGGGGTTTTCAATTGTCGATGCCATTATTAATCACTGTGGACACGAGACGCGTAATCACACAGCAACGAACCTACACTCAAACTGAAGAGGAAGAATGTAGCTAACAGCTGCATTCACGCTCGTAGTGCGGAGGGTTGTGCGCGGCGCGTGATGCGCAATCGTTCTTTACTTTCTGGATGACCCTCGTATCTCTTTACCAATATCGTATTAGCAGAAAACACGCAATATGCTCTCGTAAATCTGATCAATTGTATGCCGGGTAAATAAAACACAAGGTTGGTTTGAAGTTGTTGAATGTAGTGTGTGGTAGTTACAGTGATTCCCAGCCAGGTGGTCACCTACGACGACCATCGCCAACCTCTACACAAAGACATCAAGCTCATCACTCTCTCCGTCTTCTCCGCCATCGCCCTCGTCTTCAGCCTGCTCGCCCTATGCTTCTGCATTAAAAGAAGTAGGTACATACACACTTTAAATAATTTTAGTA
Source organism: Matsumurasca onukii (assembly GCA_018831715.1). Taxonomy (NCBI): domain Eukaryota; kingdom Metazoa; phylum Arthropoda; class Insecta; order Hemiptera; family Cicadellidae; genus Matsumurasca; species Matsumurasca onukii. The sequence continues at coordinate 30,403,032 of CM032064.1, forward strand.
AACAATCATGTTTGTAAGTTAATTTAATGCTTGACTGGTTAATTCTTTGAATGATGTTAGGAAAACCTTTTTGTTTTGTTATGGTATCGTACTAGATATACATATAATAATTACGTTCAAAGCTTTCGTTTAGAAAGTCACTTGATTTTAACCCCAATTATCAAATGTACGTTTACTCAACTAGAGAACTAGAGGAGTTTCTTATACAGGATTCTTGTCAGGAATACGGTTGCTAGTTGTGTGCTTCATTTTCCTCTTAACGTTGTCATGTCTGTGTAGAAAGGTTGTCAGGACGTTATGGTCATCTCTTAATCTTTTACATTACGAACCGAATTTAACTTTTAGCATTTTAGCAAAATGTTTTAAATTTAAAAGTAATACAAAAATTATTGTCAGCGAAAAAAACACATTTATACTGTTTCCTATTGCAATTTCACTGGCACCAGGGGGCTGAATAGATGGCTGTCCGACAACTAGACTGCTGTAGACATCAGCTGTCATGCTGTAGTCGGTTTGAGCAAATTTGATATCATCAGTACTTTTGAGGAGCTAACACTGTTGGACACTTGCAGCGTAGTTTCAACTTGATTTGTTTCGTATTTACGTATATTTTGATATTCAAGTGTTGCTTTATTTCTGTATTAAAGTTCATCGTCTAACTCTAAGCCACTACTCTGTGTGTGTTTCAGGAGACTTGGGACAGGACACGGGGAACAGGAAGTTGGAAGAGGTGCAAGGTCAGGGTCAGGGGGGTCAGGACAACAAGCACAACATGGCGCGCAGGGAGCAGTACTACGCCACAGTGCGCAAACTCCCTGCCTCTCCGGCCCACCTGGAGTGCATCCCAGGTGAGCTCATAACTAAGCAGTTGTAACTCGTACAGTACTTTTTTATACAGGGAATTTTCTTGTTCCCTGGACGTGATTTGTGGATTGATGGTGCTTTGAGTCAAAATAAACGGATTTCGCCCCAAAACCATAGGCCCACATGACTTTTAACACTCTACAGAGTACCCCACCTTAACTTTTGAAAGGGGAAAAATGTTGAAAACCCCTTTAGGGAATGTTTTTATAGGGTCCTGAAGTTTTTTTGACGTACTTTTCGTTACCCACCCCTCACCCAAGAACCAGGGGGAAGGGCCCCTAAATGTTTTGAATACGAATTCCCCCCTTGTGACACCTTATTCAAAAGAATATAGGAAAAACACAAACTCACTGATTCCGTTAAAAACTTTTACGAAGTTCCTGTACAAAATGGCGGCTTAAAATGTTTTCAATTTTTAAGCAGATAAATACGTTAAGCATATAAATACGTTAAGCATTTTTTTAAGTAGATATATAGCTAACGCTATATTTTTCCAAAATTTGAAAAAATTACAGAGCTAGTTTTTGGGTACTCAAAGCTTTGAAATGATATGTTACAAGATAAATCTTTCAAACTTTTGGAAATTGACAAAGTTTGAAAAAAGGGGCAGTTTTCAAGAGTTTGCAAAATGTATCTTGTAACTTATCATTTTAAATCTTTGAGTACCCAAAAACCAAATCTGTAATTTTGTTAAAATTTTGAAAAATATAGCGACAGCGTTTATTTATCTGCTTAAAAAATGAAAATTGTGTTGAGCCGCCATTTTGTACAAGAACGCCATACAATGTTTTTAATGGTATCAATGAGTTTGTGTTTTTATACCCTTTCAAATTAGGTGTCACAAAGGCGGGGTTCGTATTAAAAAATTAAGGGTTTTTGGGTGGGGTGGTATCGAAAAGTACGTCAAAAGAAACTTCAGGTTTAGGTCCCTATAAAAAAATTCCCTAAAGCGCTTTTCAAAATATTTTCCCTTTCAAAAATTAAGGTGGGGGAGACTTATACAACTCAGCCTGTATATACTATCGCCTAGCCTTTTAAACCAATCATGTTCAACTGATTTCATTATTCATGATTTATAAACAGCTCGTAATGGGTTTGAACGTAAATAGCAGGAACATAGTGGCATTTACAAGCTTACAAAACAATTTTCGTTTAATATGAAATTAAAACCAGACCGACACGCAGCTAAGCGCTAAAGCGCCGCTTGCATCAGTGAATCGAATTTCCTAAGCAATTTGTTACTCTTATTCGCTCCGTTCACAACCTCGCTTTGGAATTCGGCCGTTCTATTGCCATGGGCGCTACGAGGCTGTACCTCAATGAATTTTCACAATTTTTGATACATTAGTGAATACCTTAAAAACACATATTTACTTCAAATTTCATAAAAATAGGATCAAATTTACTGTTTTCAGGTCATTAAAACCACTTCTTTTACCAAAGCTCCCCCACAAAACCCGGGGTTTCGGTAGCCCGAATTTGCACGTTACCAAACTTGACTGAGGCATTTACAAAAGGAACTTTGGAACAAAATTTCATGAAAATCGCACAAAAAATGCGACCTGTAAAGGTTACACACATATATACATACATCCATACATACATATATGTATATGAAATCTTGTAAAAATGCTCAAAACGTATTCTGGATGTTAGGATCGGTGCTCATTTCACGGTGCCGGGTCTTGGTCTTACCTGTGCCTGCTGACGGCATGAATATCTCATTTTTTCCAAAGGAAATTCGACAACAATCAAACAGCATCAAAATTTTAAATCGGTTCCTAAACCACTGAGTTACGGTGAAAGGTGAGTCTGAAAACCTGGGTAAACAGCACCAAACATTGTTATAACAAGACAGCATTTTCGTTTCCTACGTACTGAAGTACGAGTACGTCCTATTTCTAAATCAGGTCACTAAAATTGTTTCTTTAACCTAAGTTTTGCAACGATTTTGCAAACAAAACTATTTTGTTTACTGCGTCTGTGCCTAAGTAAATAACACCTAAACAGAAAAGCTGTTGTTAATAGTGGTTTTATTACTACGGGAGAGTATAGCCACTTGTTATGACTAGTTGTCATACAATTCTATTTGTATACTCGTCGTGGTATCTAAAAGATAAATCTGAAGACAGAAAGTTTACAGAGTTGGGTTCAGTTGGAATAATGAGGTCTGTTTGTAATGGTTTCCTGTAAATGGCTATGAAAGATCTTTGTAAGAGAGTTTCCAAGTAAAAGTCTTTCAATAATCCACTTGGAATTTAAACATTGTAAAATCATACGTTTTTCTTAGTTATTTGAGGAAATTCCGTTTTTGTTGTAAACTTTACATATGCATAGGCCTATCTCAATCAAACCCTAGTATTTTTTCAATTTCATTTAGTAATTATATCGATATGTACGATTCAAATACTATCAATTCAGTGATTCTTTACTATCCTTCAATACATAAAAGCCATTTTCAATGTTGGTTTTAGTCATGTATGAACTAAAACTTACTTGTTTAGTTGGTATTATGTTCAAATTTGTTCCCAAACTAGAGTACATAAATTTTAAACCAATTCCATTTTCTTTTTAATTGCGATTCATCATTTCGTTCGTATTATTTAACTATAAACTTACTATTATAGTGCGTTACTCTAAAAACAAATTATGCCTGTGTGATGTTAGTCTGTGTGTAAACAATTACATCAATTTAATAAAGATGTAGAGTTTATTTTTGACTTAAAACAAGTATATTAAAGACATTATTATCTCTAGAACAAAGGAAATCTGTAATATCTTAAAGTGTTCACGAGTACAAGTGTTCCAGTCGTAAAAAGATTTCATCGTTGAATTCTGCAAATTAATACTACTATAGGATTCATTTTAATTCTACCAGACATTAATTCTTAAGTACTTCTCATTCCCGCCTTTTTCATGGGTTTTTTGCAAACCTTTGTTTCATAATAGTTCTCTGTATGGTGAAAACATTATCTATTGAATACAATCAATTTATAATTTGATTATTAGATGAAGTATAATAATAAACATTTTATTACGAAAACGTTGAGCATGTAACGATGGTCAGTCCTTCATTTGGTGTTTGTTAAAATTGTCCACGCAACCTAACATCAAAGCCCCTTTCAAACAGTCAAACATTTTATACGTTATCTCGCTCTCGTTCATTCGAATTATTCCACTTTAGCTATTTGTTAATCAGTGTGTTCCGCGTTCTATCAGTTATGGCTGTATCGTAAGTTTGTCAGAAATAAACACTATACAATTCTTATTAGGTATAGACACTGTCATAAACATTAAAAAACGCGTTTTCGATTAAGGCTATTTAGTCAAGTTTCGAACGCCTTTAGCACTGTGGCACTTTTCATCGAATTTGGCTACCCAAGTACAGATTGTTACCTGAGAAGGCAAACGTTCATGAACGTCCTGTGTCCTGTTTGATCACTCTAACTGGAATTAATTAGAGAAATCGGAGTGAATTAGAGGGATCACTTTCTTTTATTATATCGAATTTTTATTTAACTATAGAAGACAGCTTTGGAGAATCTAGGGGCAAGGTAGGGACAACCGTTTCCAAACTATATGAATAATAATGCTCGCATAGTACGTGGTATGTGTTGGGAGTTGGATGAGAGTTGCTAGTAGGCAGACTATATGAAGCTAATTAAATGAAACTAAACATAATTCCATTTTCAGGCAAATGACAACCTAAAACATAAAAGAGTAATTAGAAAGTAAGTTAGCCTAAAGTCCTCAGCGTATTTAATACAAAGTGCAAACTAGCCTATATCACAAAGAGCACAAAAATGCACTACACCAGAAGAAACAGTGAACTTCGTGATCACTTCAGAGTGTGCAGTAGTAGCAGTGACCTTGAATTAGGACACCTCACTCCTACAATAATTGTCACTGAGGAGCTTTGAGTGAACTTTCTTTGGAAGTGTATACATTTTTTTAGTACCTCCACTGAGCTCAAATACGTTTCTTTATTCTTCTTCACCGTGATAGAAGTCAAAAGGTTTGAAGATAATATAAAACTAATGGGAATTTCAAATAAAATTAGTCAGTGAAGTCAAGTAAATTGTCATAGTAATAAGATCTTTTTGGTAAAAATGAAAATTATGAAGTGAGGTGTCCCAAGAAAATACTTGTTTTACGTTGTTCTTATGGGACATAAAACCCAGTACTGGTACTCTTAACAATGAAAAATGCCTACAATAATATTTTAAGCACATTTTTAATGCAATGGACATATTGGACACAACTAAATTGAGTATAAGGTGGCACTCATGTCAAGTATTTTCTAACTTACAAAAGTATCGTTGATCGTAAGCGTTTTGGAGAAAACGTCCGGTAAACTTCACAGCTGTAAAATTTTCAACTTCAATTTGACAGGACATTTTCTCCGAAAATATGATCCACAATACTTAAACTTGAGGTAATTATTATTGGGGTTTAAAACCTCTATCCCATTTAAAATATTAGCTTGCATTCAAGACATAGTATGCCATTTTTAACACATTTAAACTGCAAACTTAAGATAAAATATTACTGACGTAGTCTTAATGCACAGTGAGCAAGGAAATTTAGAGTCCACTTCAGTAGGCTTCTCTGAGAAAGTCTGGAATAGTTCGCCCAAGGATTACACGGCATCGCGCATGTAACACCCGGTACACTGCCTAAACAACGGGCCTTCTTTCAACTGATGCGGCCTAACTGTCAAACCAAGCGCTTGCAAAGGTTTACGGCGGCCAGTTTTTCATCCATCTAAATATAATATATACATTATTATGCAAGATATATTTGGAAACTAGAGGAGTTTTCCGATACTAAATATAGAGCCCGAATCTAATAAGCTGTTTAATCGTTTCACAAACCCTCGTTTCACTCCTTTAGTATCCCTATATAGCATGTTTATTGATGTTAAAACTATTTTAAAACATGAAAAACGGGCTGCCGTAAACTCTTACATTGAAGCATCGCCTCGCAGCTGAGGCGGGCCCTTAAAATTCAATTTGTAGTTGAAGAAGATCGCACAGTTTATGAACTACGTGTGCAATACTAAGCCATTGATACATTTTTATTTAAAATCTTGTATATTTTTGTGGTTAGTTAAAACCTGTTTGAAGTCGGTTCATTTTATAAATGAAAAACACCTTTTCAAATAGACTCGTTTGTTCTTTTTTTCACAATGATATACACCAGTTACAATAATTTAAATCAGCTCCAATATTGCTGATACACATACTATGAAGTAAATACTCGAACGTTTTACTAAACAACAATAAACGAAACGTCGAAATACTCATAAGGTACTATATGAGTACCATACGAAGTTAACACTAAACAGATAAAACTGTACAATTTAATTTGTTTTGTGTTCAATGATAGTAATGGAAAATGTATCATTTTAAAAACGTAACGTATTGTGGTTTATGAAGATAGAAATGTGTCATAAACTCGTAACTTTGAGTCATTCGCACTTAAATTCTACAGTTTCAAAGAAAACAATGTACAAAACTTGTTGGATGGAAAATACCTTCCGAAATCAATAGAATATACCCGCAATACTTGTGCGTTGCTTTGTTGCCGTGCGACACAGTCGTCTCCTAGACACCCTTGACACCTACTAGTAGAGATCCGACGGAAGATGGATATTGTGTTGATATTTGAAAATTGAAGCACAACGTTTACCTACATTAGTATTTAAGAAATAACCGCAGGTCAACTTGTGTAACCTTCACGTTGTAACCTACATAATATTAATTTTGAGTCTGCCCAAATTTAGTACTCAGGTGAAAAACTATAAGCTCATGTTCAATGCATTTATTAATATTCATTCATTTTAACTATTTACATATTAAGTGGGGGTAGAGGAAATTAAATGAAATTATGGCGTAAAAACTTGAACCTACATTAATGTAGGTACACAGGCTTATTTTCCATAGGTCTCTTCCGTATCTTCTTTCTTCTTAAAACTTAATAACTTTGATTTAAAATGACGCTCTGTACTTATATATGTTTGCAAGGCCACGCCTACAACCAACCACAGAACAGTTCTAGAAAATTCCGACCAATCAGCTGAGGGCCTTCAAAGAAGTTTCTAGCAATATGGTTAATACTCGTACTGTACATGTTCTCAATTAGACATCATTTCCAGAATTTTCCATACGGATTGTCTTTGTTTTCTGTTTTGAATTACCTGTACATTTTTCTACGTTTTAATTAAACTTTGTACTAACTAAAATACTAACTTCTTATGAATAATAAAATAAAATATATTTTGAATTTTTCAAATTTGTATGCCTTAATTAATTCTTATTATCACTACGTTACAACGTATGTTTAAAGTCGGTTAAAAATAGAAGTAATAATTGTTATAAATTTTCAAAACCCAATAAAATTAATATTTTTACATTTACATCTTTAAACTTGAGTGAAGACTCATTGAAATGGTAAAGATTTTAAGATAACCATTTGAAATACTTTTTCTAGACAGTTTTTCAAAATTAATGGTAACTCAAAAGGGATTTACAATTTAAAATGTTTACAATTTAAAATATTTGGAATGAAACAATACAGGATGTTGTATTTCAACACTCTAGCAGCAAAGTGGTTTCATGACAGAACTGATGTCTGCTGTGCGCACACGTCACTGCTGTCACTTTGTTATGTATGTAAATGTCACTATTCCAACTCTTATCTATGTGAGAAGACAAAATATTCTTATTGGTAATGAAATTCTGAACGTCTCAAGGTAGTATGCCTGAAAAGGGTTTGGTGTATTTGCCGATTTCACTCCTATTGTTTTTGGTGGATTCAATGTGGACTTGTTTGTCGATCACCAACAATAACATTTGAGTTTTGAAGGTAATCCCGTTTTAAGTCCTCACGCACTTAGTTTTCCTATGTAAATATCATCTATAGTTTGGAAGTATATATTGATAAACTAAAAGAGATAAAAATAAAAACTTGGTTGTAGTTGAATGAAAAAACTGATTTACTGATAAGAATAAATGTAACAATGCTTTTAAACACATAAATAACATAGTTGGAAAACATATGTTTGCAAAAAGAGATTAAAATAAATATACATGTTTGTATTGTATATAACATTTCCGCCCACCAAAATATCTTAATATTTTACAGTGTCACTCATTGATGGGTAAAGGGCCCAGTTTTACCACTGGTCTCTTGAATATTCCATGTTTGGTCTTTAAAGTGGTCTGGTGGTTGGTCTTTAAAGACAACGCCATCAGGTCCTGGATGAGTTTGAATTAGACGTCCCAAAAGCCACGACATCACTGGAAGATTAGGATCACGTATGAGGACTACATCATTTATCTTCAAGTTAGGAAAGTTAGTTGTCCATTTCTGTCGCTGCTGTAACGTGTGCAAATACTCTTGATTCCATCTTTTCCAAAAATGTTGAGTTTGTTGCTGCACTAGTTGCCACCGTGACAATAGGTTTGTTGGTAAAGTGGTCAACGGCTCGCCCACTAAAAAGTGTCCGGGAGTAAGAATGTCTATTTCACAAGGATCAGTTGACAATGGGCCAAGCGGTCTAGAATTCAAAATAGCTTCAATGCTAGCTAATAAGGTGTAGAACTCTTCAAATGTCAAATTTTGTTCTCCTATTACGCGCTTCAAATTATGTTTGGTTGACTTTATTCCTGATTACCATATCCCTCCAAAATGTGGTGTACCTGGAGGGTTAAAGTACTAGTTAATACCTTTTGCAGCTAACTTATTATAAATATCTTCTTGGTTCTTGGGTTGGTTAATAAAAACATACAATTCGTTGAGGGTTCTCTGAGCTCCAATAAAGTTTGTGCCTTGTTCACTGTAGACATCATTTGGTAAACCTCTGCGTGAATAGAAACGGCAGAATGCATCTAAAAACGCTTCGGTACTTAGAGATAAAACTAACTCCAAATGAATCGCTATTGTAGAAAAACAAACAAATGTAAGATTTTACAAGTTGTGGTTTCCTCGATCTTTCGGTTTTAGGAAGAAAAGGACCTCCGAAATCTATTCCACATTGTAAGAAAGGTCTAGAAGGAATGACAAGTGTCTTGGGCAAATCAGCCATGATAGGTCCTTTGAATTTTACACACGTTATATTTATTTATTCATTTATTTATTTATATACGGCATATATGCCTTTTTACAAGATAGGGTAAAACATAATAATGAAACGTTAAGCTGAAAAGAGAAGCTGATACATACAGACGAAAAAGATGTGTAGAGGGGTCCATTTCTTCCAACCCACCCCGACTTGGATGGCACTATATTTTGTACTTCTTTTTAAGTGTTTGTAGTTTATTGTCGGGGTGGTTATGGGTAACAATATATGGGGAACTAGTTAAATAACTGAAGAAATGACGTAGTGATGCGATGATCACGATACAGTTGAAAACTTACGAGATAAAAGGTACGCTATTAATACACGCTATATACATTTGGCCAATATGTGTCTGATCTTTTGTTTTCCTGACACAATCCAAAATTGTCTAACAATCAGTGACTTTAAGAGTCGAGGTCCAGCATGTAAGTACATTGTGTGAAAATGATCAATTATGAGATTTGCCTGGTGACTTTGTTTCGGAACTAAAAAGGGATGTTTAGAGTCATAGTCTTGTTGTGAGTGTCGAAGCCGCCTACCAACCCGAACAATTCCATCCTTGTTAATTAGTGGATTCAGTCTTTGTATGGCTGGGGAACAAGGTTTCTCAAATTTAATAGATTTAATTTAATCTGAAAAGTAGTGACTTTGAATAACTTTTATCATTGTGTTAGTTGCTTGATTGATTGATTGAATTCTTTTGTTGTCAAATAGGTATTAAGTATATCTAGTTTTCTACATTTGTTTATGAAACTAGGAATTTCTCATAATTTACGTTGTATTTTATGGTAGTTAAACTACGTTTTATATCCGTGCTATAAAGTACAAGCTTTTTCAACATGGTTAAAGCATAGGCATAATATAGCGTTAAAAAACTAACTTGTCCTAGGAAAATGAAAGGTATAACACCTTATTCAATAGAGAGTTTATTTCAAATAGACTTGTTCTGTATTGAGGTGTTATGTATATTGACGCTTATTTATCCGACTTTAATACTGCGTACCAACAATAAAACTAACTAGTTTAGTGTCACCAGCGAATTTAATTCAGTAATTAAAAGCTTCACTACCAACTAACCACTTTTTGTAATGGACTGTCATGCCAAACCTGCCTTAAGTCGATAAGTTCGTTTCAAGCATATTGAACAGAGAAGTTGCTACCCGCATAATAATTATGTAATAACTCTATATTAGAAGCTTCTGCTATCATAATTAAAGTGCAAACACGCAACATCTATATTTTATGCTCGGCAATTCATATTGCAGCTAGAAGTGAAACACTGTCATCAATACCTTTATTGGATTGGCACTGACGCGTGTTGCAAACAAGCAAATTAGATTCGACATCGTCAATCCAGCAGTGTATAGCCACATTAGTGTTATTGACTGCTACATTCATGAATAATGTATCCCTCTCTGAGCATCTACATAGAGTCTGCAGGATTGTAGAATATATTGTATACTGTGTAGAATGCACCAGCCAATCGTCATTAGCGCCGAGCAAATCGATGCTTGCATAGGCCTACATACAAATGGAACGCTCTCATACAACGCAATTCCGATTAATTATTCATCCGGTAATTAATTAAGTCCACTGTTTGCCAAATCCCATTTTACGCCTAGAGCAACGCACAGAGTTTAGACGGCCATTGTGTTCCACATATATGTCTGTTATATTCACATGCATATCACGTATCGTATTATAAATTCGTGTGTGTCGTCTCTCTGTGTAGAGACACATAATTAGTCTTCAATGGAATAATCCCCACAGCAATTGTATATTGTCCCACAGCGATGTCTGGGTTATTAGATTTCGACCAATACTCGGAAAACATAAACCTGGTTCTTAACAAAGACTGGGTCAACAGTGTCATATTATAGGTAGGAAATGTTTAAGGGGCTCGGCTACCGTTCGAAACAGTATTATACAGGGTCATCGAAAAAGGTGTACGGGATTTTAAAGTTAAATAAAAATGTTAATATAATTGGTAGAATTTTGATTTTTACATCAAAAGACACTGTATAGCAAATCTTAAATGTTTTTATGTAATTGAAAATGTTTCAATGTGAGCTTTGAACGGGGGCCGTTGCACGACAGACATCTAGCCAATAGTCAACTTTCCGCCAGGTGTTTTGGAGCATTTCTTGAGTAACCGTTGAAATGGCTACGTTGATTCTTCTTCTTATCTGTTTCCTCAAGTTGAAGAAATTGAAAGAGGAAAGTGTCATTTTTCAGCAGGATGGAGCTCTATGTCACTACAGTCTAATCGTCCAAGAAGCTCTCAACAACAGATTTCCTGATCGTTGGATTGGGAGGAATGGTCCTTTTTTGTGGCCACTTAGGATTCTTGATTTGGCGCCTTTAGATTTCTTCTTTTGGGGTTACATTTAAAACTTAGTTTGGGCTGAGAAAATACGTGATCTACAGCACCTGAGAAGGATAATCAACGTAGCCATTTCAGCGGTGACTCCTGAAATGATCCAAAACACCTGGCAAAAGGTTGACTATCGGCTAGATGTCTGTCGTGTAATGGGGGGAGCCCACATTGAAACTTGTTTAAATACATTAAAAATTTAAGATTTGCTGTGTCTGTTGATGTAAAAATCAAAATTCTACCAATTATATTAAAATTTTATTTCACTTTCAAATCCCGTACATTTTTTTCGATGACCCTGTATTTATTTACCCGCTTCATTCCATACTATTTATCAAAGCCAATGGACGGGAAAATCTTTAGAGTTTTGAGGAATGAGTCAGGTTTTCTAAAAAGGTGTTCAATAACTAACTAGACTTTAGAAAGCTCCCTACACGTTGAATCACTAAAACTGATTATAGGCCTAATCTGAACGTTAGGTTTATACATTTTGGGTAACCCATAGATATTATGAAATGGGGCATCTTACATTAGTTCAGCTTTATGTAGCCTGTTTTGAGTTTTCGTGCTAATTCCTGCTAAAAGTTAGGACGAAAATTGAGATTATCTCTACGTTTCAGTATCTCTAGCCCGAGAGGTCTTATTTCAACTGAATCTTGACTGATTGGACGGTCTGCTAGTTTTATGTACGAAGACTCAATAGCTTTTCATTCAAAAATGTGTGGCTCCCAATAAACACTTCTTTTGTGAGCGATGGAAAACGTCCGTAATAATATTTAAACCTCAGAAACTCTACCATCGTCAACATAAAACTTCAAACAAATTATTCATCCGACATTCAGATTCCGAAAAGTAGTAGCTCAGAACGAGAACGAACTTTCAAATACAGGGTCATCGAAAAAGGTGTACGGGATTTGAAAGTGAAATAAAAATGTTAATATAATTGGTAGAATTATGATTTTTACATCAAAAGACACGGCAAATCTTAAATTTTTATGCAACTGAACGATTTTCAATGTGAGCTTTGAACGCTTTGCAATGGGGGCCGTTGCACGACAGACATCCAGCCAATAGTCAAATCTCCCGCCAGGTGTTTTTGAGCATTTCAGGAGTCACCGTTGAAATGGCTACGTTGATTAGTCTCCTTATCTGTTTCCTCAAATTGAAGAAATTGAAAGGGCAAAGGGAATTAATGTCATTTTCCAGCAGGATGGAGCTCCATGTCACTACAGTCTAATCGTCCAAGAAGCTCTCAACAACAGATGTCCTGATCGTTGGATTGGGAGGAATGGTCCTGTTTTGTGGTCACCTAGGAGTCCTGATTTGAAGCGTTTGGATTTCTTCTTTTGGGGTTACATTTAAAACTTAGTTTATGCTGAGAAAATACGTGATCTACAGCACCTGAACAGAAGAATCAACGTAGCCATTTCAACGGTGAATCCTGAAATGCTCCAAAACACCTGGCGGGAGGTTGACTATCGGCTAGATGCCTGTCGTGCAATGGCAATGGGAGGGAGCTCACATTGAAACGTTTTTAAATACATTAAAAAATTTAAGATTTTCTGTGTCTTTTGATGTAAAAGTCAAAATTCTACCAATTATATAAACATTTTTATTTCACTTTCAAATCCCGTACACCTTTTCACATGAACCTGTATATTATTGGACTCAGAAGCTAGGACATTTTCAACAAAACAAATGCATATTTGGCTTTGGCATTTTATGATATTTACTAGGCTTTCGACACGTACAAGTTAAAATTCAAGGCGTAGTTTCAAGGCAGTAAACAAGGCGTTATTTCAGTTTCCAAACCCTAACGAGTAGCATCTTGTTAAGCTCTTGGTGTCCTAAACTCGAATATCGTATTGGTTTTTAACGATTCATCAGTTAAGTTCATAAGTTTTGGCAGCCAATAACTTGGTTGGAAATATGCCATCAAAAATAAGAGCCCCGGAAAATCTGCCTTGTAGATATAGTAAGTTTTGTTGTGCTATGACCTAACAAAAAGGTTAGGTTACTATACTGTTTGTGCTACACCTAAACGATCTTTGTTTTGAACAACAGGACAACGTTTTTTATCCACGAAAAGTAAACGTCTACCCTGTTAAGATGTTTCGAGTTTTGTTATACTAGATAAAGAAGCTGAATATAAGGGAATCGTTTTTTTCCTATAGCTAAAAGGTTTTTGGATAGCTAACAAGTGGAAAGCCACATAAACTATCGTAATCGTACTTTGTACAGGTATAAACTGTTATGTTCTTTAATCATATTTCGTTAATCGACCAAAGCGAGATGGAGTTTTTAGTAGTAGTATTTTTCACTACTTAAATCTGAAATGACGCGTTTTGATGAGATGTCAACAGCTGATTTCCATGCCACATAAATGTTATAAAATACCCCCTGATTACCCTGGGAATCAATACTGTCTAAAGCAGCTATTTTTGAGCAAAATTACAAAAATTACTTTTCAGTTACAATCGCCTTCAACCATACAATGCTTAAGAAGTCTAAGAAGCTTATGCAGGGATGTGGTGTTATACTTTGTTCTAAAATGTCTACATTGATGACGGCTCGTCATAATGTAAGCAAACAAGATATTCTGTGATTTATTTTTTTACAATTATACGTGTGCTTACAGGTTTAAACCCATAGCAAAGTTAGTTCATCCGAATTTACTGTACCCTAATACTTGCACAACAAATGAAAACCAGTATGAACATGTAAGGTCCATACGGCGTAAAGTTTCAATGCTTTTTGGTTTTTGATTACATATTTTTTCTCGGATTTCCTTTGGAAAAATGAGATATTCATTCCGTCAGCATGGTAAGACCCAGGCCCGGCATCGTAAATGAGCACCGATCCTGACCCCCCAAAACACGTTTTGAGCATTTTTACAAGCCTTTACAAATTAATATCAATAACAAGTCATTTGACATAGTATTTAAATTATGTTTGTAATATTTCCAGCTTGTTGATTTAAAGTCACTATTTGACAGACATGTTTTGGATACACATTCATGTTTAAGTATTTTTCTAAATTTGAAGGCAAAAGTAGTTGGGCCGGATGGTGTAATGGTCAGCAAAATCGCTCGTCAAGTGAGAGACCCGGGTTCATTCCCGGTTCAGTCCAAACATTGTGTCTTCAAATTTCTTTAGAAGTACCATATTTATATATACCTATGTGTACTCTCCACAGGTCGCATCTTTTCCGACTTTCATGAAATTTTGTACAAACTTTTCTTTTGTAAACATCTTGGTCAAGTTCGTTAACCAGCAAAATTGGGCTACCGGAAGTACCTTTTAGGGAGGGAGTTTGGGTCAAAAAGGGATTTTGATTATTTAAAGAAAAATTCCATCAGATTTTAATTTCAAAACAAATATGTATTTTGATGATATCTATCAATGTACTAAATATTATGAAAATTATTTGAGACATTTTAAAATGGCTGCCAAATAAGTTATTTTTGCTATAAACGAAGGCAGTGAGCGTGGTCATACAGGCGGCCATCCGCTCACTGCCTCGTAGGGCCCATGATGATGGACCATGTAAGTTTGAGGCCGAAGGCTGAAGCGAGGAACGAGTGGAGCGAATAAGAGTAACAAATTGCAAAGGAAATACGATTCACTCATGCAAGCGGCGCTTTAGCACTTAGCTGCGTGTTGGCCTGGTTATAATTAATTACATACAAGATTACCGCAGTTGATTGCTTAACAAGACTGATTATCTGATCTCGATAGTAATAATCTCTATAAGTAATGTACATATAGCGTAGTTTTGTGCTGTATTTTTACGTGAATAAAACAGGAAATTCCATCCCTTTGAAGTGTAAGTTTTAAAAGCATTAAAGTGTCCTATGTTAATGAAACGTCAGATGACAGGATGTCACTTAGTGAAAATTGACATTTACCGGATGGTGAACAACGTCAAAGGTAACTGGATCCTATAATTAAACCGAGACTTTCGCCCAACGGAAAATATTTTGATACGTTGATAAACAGCTGTTATTATCATACCTATGAATAAAAAGTAGTTGACATTTTGTGACCAAATAGTTCCTAAAAGCTGTATGTAAATTGAAGCTTTTCGTAATCCAGCAGTTTTACAAAATTAATGACTTCTCATTACTGCCGTACTTTGAGAAGACAGATTCACTTTTGAAACCGTGCATAGCTAGTTACTACGTTTATGTGTGTATAGGAAATGTATAATATGTTTGTGTTATTGTAGAATATTCGGACGACATACGGCCATATGCAACGTTCCATGTATCATCAGCAGGGGACGACACGAAACTTCAGACATTCGCCTATAGGGAGAGCCGTGTATCGCCAAGTAGAAAGGTAAATGCACAACTCACCTACACTGTTAACACATTGTTATTTACGCACACACAATTGGCAAAAAATATTTTGCCATAAGTTGTTTTAAGTTGTGATCTCAATTGAACTGTTTGAACTTGTTGATTAAATTGGTAGAACAATAGCTTAGCAATCACAAATGGTCATACACGAACGATCTAGAAAATTAGAGTATGGTTCATTCAGTATAACTCATTCGTATGGTTCGACCCGTAGGTTCATGCTCAGGTTCTCTTCCTCTTATAATTATTTAGGTCCATCCTCTAGTTATTTTTCTTAATTGTTTTAATTACAGTGTATTGGGCATATTGAAGATTTGAACTAAAACACTATTTACAAGTATTGAGAACTACAAAATAGTGGAAACTGTCGTGACATGATTAAAACAGTGTTTTAGTTTAATTGTTTGAAAACACTCTGTTAATGTTTATTCACCAAAAACGTGCAATTCGAATAATTGCAAAACTTCAATGGAGAGAGTCGTGCAAGCCAGCATTCAAAAATTCGAAATTGTTGACACTTCCCTGCCTGTACATCCTAGAATCGTCTCTCTTTTTCAAATCAAAATGCGACAGCATAAGAGGTAGCGATATACACTCTTATGTCACTAGAGGCAGGGATGACTACCGGACTGGGAGACACAGAACGGTAGTCCATGAACGTTTGCTCTCCCAGGCAAGAGTTCATTTCGTCAAATTCAATAAAATTGCTCATATGCCTAAGGCATGTAAACCTCGCTTGAAAAACGTTTTGGTCACAGAAGCGTTGATGAGTTTTTGGCACACAATTGGGAAATCTGATCAAAGAGCTAGGGAGGAACAATTCGGATGAATGAAGATGAATGAGTGCACACAATGTATGTTTGACAGAGTTATCGATGTTTGAGTGAATGGAAAATTTTAGTTACACATACTAAATGACGATTGCCACGCATTGTAGAAATGTTTATGTGATAAACCATTGATAGATTGATTGATGGACCTAAGGTGTGAAGCCCCCGATAATGACTAGTTGGTGATCATTTTAGATTGCATGAGCAAGGAGTTCTACTAATGAAAATTCAAAATAAATCCTAGGCTTATCAGTGATTATAAAACATACTTCAAATGGGTATTTTTGTTTCAGTCGACGTCCAGAGTGGGCGACGACTACTGCCGAGTGAAAAAGGCACGATCAAGGTCAAGCGAGGACTTCGATAGCTACGGCTCCGAGTCCGACACGGAACCGGGAACCTCAAGCCGAACTGAGTCCTCGAACCAGCTGGACGAGCGAGCCGGATACCACGGACACGGACATCACGGGCATCACGGGCCGAAGCACGGCACTCCTCACGAGCCCGTCTATCCGGAGTGGCCTCCTCAACCTCAGCAGTCTCCCAGTCACGCGCGCACACAGTATCAACGTCGTTACTACCATCCTCACCAACTCAAGTAAGGAAGGCTATGGCAGAGGAATCCAAGTGTGAGATCGTCAACGTCACCGACTCTTGACGTGTGTTCGCTGATTCTACATCTCAGTTGTCTCCTCACGTCGACGTTATCTCAGCTGTCAGTGTCTGTCTATACTCATTGCCACGATTTTACGTAGCTGCAGATTGTTTCACTGCACACGATCCTCAACATCTTATTAGCTATTGGAACAAAGCACGTGACAAAAGAGATGGCAACCCTAAACACGACTACAGATAATACAAATTTCAACTTTGAAAGATAAAAAGTCTCTGACACACAAACCTATCTGAAATCATGTAAAACACAAAGATTAACGGTATTTGGAAGTATATTCGGCAAAACTAACCCTTGAACTGAACTATAAATACCTAGTTGATATCTGCTATTGGCTTTAAATACCACGAAAAACCTCCAACAATCAATATGATTCCCACTGGAAACACAACTTGTACCAGCTAGTGAAGAACTGCGGCACGCCATAGTTGACACAGTTTCTGTGTTAATTATGACAGAATCTGCAGACCTGAAGGATATTCTGGTGTATTAACCATTGTATGGGGTTTTGTTTGTTGCACCTTTTACTTGTTGTATCTTCAACGTTGTTCTTTAACCGTTGTTAGGGCATTTCTATTAAAATAGCTTTACCAAAAACAAAACTGGTGCTATGAACACACGTGGACATCCTACCGTATACACAAAGGTCGTACCCTGGCCAGTCTCACCACCAAACATCTGTTCAAACCCGGAATCATCGGCCTCTAGGGTCATCGAAGTCAAGAAGCCTACGTTACTTTTCCATTTAAGAAGTTATTAAATATGAGAAGTAACGTAATGCTTTATAATACATTTCAGGACTTTATAGAAAATGTACCTACTAGACAGATACGAACTTAGTAAGTTAAGATCGGGTCGCCACCAAAACTGTCTTTGATGATTGTTTGACGACTAATTTTGTTGATTATCTATTGCAACCAGAATAACTAGGTTTTGGTAGCACACTTGAAGAATTTTAGGACGACTACATTGTACCATTATGAGATTGTCAGACCACTTCGCACCAACCAGACTAGGCCATTGCCGACAAGACTGACTTGTACGCTTATCCAGTATTCAGATGAGAAACATACACGCAGATAACCATGCCCCCTTGCCCATTGCCCACCTCTTCCTCTTGAACCTTAGCTTAAACCATCCAATCAAGAGAGTAAGTAAATATGTTACTGTAGAATTTCCCCCTGAAGTGTATCATTGTATTGATGTAACTCAAAACCCTAAATGGTGTATAGTTAAGCTGTTATTCTTAACTTTATGTGACAGACAATGCCGTGCGTTGGTAATTACCAAGTAACGTGCGAATGAGGCCTATCAGTAGACCTTAATCAGAAATAGTGTCAACATTACTGATTAAATAATATTATTTACAGTATGGAAATATTCACTAATAATGTTGTTTAGTATTCATCTTGCTTACAATCTTACATTCAAAACAGGTTTGCAAAGGTGAATTTAAGGGTTTCTAATAGTATAAGGTCTACTTCAGATAATCCTAGTTCAGCTGTGTATTTATTTGTAAGATTCTAGATAAAACTAAATGTGAATAAACATTCATATCAAGTACTGTATATGCACGTGCTAAATCTTCTGCAAATTAAGTGGAAACTCTTGTCGTTTATCGATGTTTTATCAAAACGAAAATCTTCATGTTTATATCACCGCTAGGAAGGTACGAATGAGGCTTGGGTTAACCTAGATCGGTTAAGGGTATTTGGTTGGATATTCATGGGTTAAACCAATTTAAATAAGACTTTTTAATCACTTTCACTCGTCAAATTTACTTATATAAAAACCCTCTTTAAAAATTATACGTATTTATCTTAATTTGTATCTGCCACTACGATTTTGTATTTGTTATTTGGTTTTATCTGAGTTTAAATAACATACAAAACTACGTACAAACGTGATAGAACAGTTTAATAGTTGCTTATTGATTTTTAAGAGTGTCTAATAAACGTTAAATAGTTGTAATATGTTGGCTAAGTTCATGAACTGAATGGAAATTATTTAACACTGTCGACTTTAATACATTGTTATGTAAGAGTTCTTAACTTAAAATTTTATTTAATGCACACAACATTTATTGGTATATCTAATATAACAAAACATGTGATAAATTTATAACTTGTTGTGTTTGTAAATGGAATATGAAATCTTCTTTCTTTTCATGTGAATTTCCTTTGCAATAATGAGACATTAATGCCGTCAGCATGGTAAGGCTCGGGACCATGAAATGAGCACCGATCCTGACCCCAGATCAGTTTATGTTTTGAGCCCGTTTTCAAAACGTTGTATACTTATGTATAATATATGTGTGAGCTCTCGTAAAATTTTTGGTACAGCTTGTTAACCAGTAACAATAAACTACCGGAGGTTCCCTTTCGCGAAGGTGTTTTAAAAGTGATAATAGAGCACGACAAGCTGAAGCCGAGAAGCCAGTGGTGTCATGCCAGTGGTGTCATGCCAGTGGTGTCATGCCAGTGGTGTCATGCCAGTGGTGTCATGCCAGTGGTGTCATGCCAGTGGTGTCATGCCAGTGGTGTCATGCCAGTGGTGTCATGCCAGTGGTGTCATGCCAGTGGTGTCATGCCAGTGGTGTCATGCCAGTGGTAGTAGAACACATAGGATGAGTGCAAAGGCCGAAGTGAGGCTGTGAGCATAACGAATATTAGTTTCAATAACTGATTTAGTTTAAATACATTGCGAAGGAAACTTGCTTCGGTCACGTCATCGGTGCTTTAGCTCTTAGCTGCGTGTCGGCTTGGTTCGACACATGAGTTGCGTCAGATGCTCAGACCTACGACGCTCAAGCCCCTAACCGTCGCAGTGTTGTTCAAACCCGTTAAGATTCATGAACATTAGTTGTGTTACTTTAAAAACGTTTGTACATTACCGATGGATTTTCAATACTGCTTCCAATGCAAACAAGGAATTATTTATCCTATTCTCTACAATAATAATTTTCACTTTTGAAAAAATCCGACACCAGGAAAGTGTATTGTGAAACGAAAACATGTAAAATAAAGTTAAAATTTAAATGTCATCTATTTGTAGGCTTAGTTACGTGTCTAACAGCTTTGTAAGCACCTGAGGTGTCAAAATTTTAAAATCCTAGTGAATTGGACATGTTTACAGATGTATTGTACCAAGTGAATAAAGTTAAATAGCTTTTGTTTTGGAGGGATTGTTTTGCTCATTCGTTGTTTTGCTCACTACCTTGGGATCACATAGACTAGGCTACTCGTAGATGGGTACCGAGCTACTAGTAGCTATGTCGCTAGGAGTAGGCCTACTAACTACTTTGTACTTTTGTATATAGATTTAGTCTGGTGATGTCTTTTAATGAAAGGTTGCTGAGAGCTCCAAGCTCTAGTTTTCAGTTTCAAAATGGGCATTAAGTAATTATTTTACTCAAATATTTGAAAGGACTGTTATGAACACATTCGTTAAACGTAAAAAATATATTAAAATGTCTTTATTTTAATTCATAGTGCCACTGTTCTATGACAAATGTTTGTATCAGGAGTATATCTAACGTTGTAAATGTTCTATTTAAAGGTTTAAAAAAATATAGCTAACATAAATTGTGCCAAATGTATTTTTGAATAAATGCAAAATATATCAACTTATGTCTAGTGTAATACCACATGTGATATGTATATAAGTATAGTTTATCGTTTAGTTAGTGAAAAAAGCTGTTTTATGTTATTTAAATACGTGTCTAACATTTTACCAAGGATAGACATTTTAAAATAATACAAGCCATGTTGATGTTTCACTGTAAAATACAATATACTATCTTGAAATAAATGAGGAGAGTTGGAATGGCTGAGAAACAGTCAACAATGATGATCATTTACTCAACTAACCGGCGTTCAGTTGCTGAAAACATACCTTTAACTTTAAAACATTACTCAGCATTACATAATATATGAGTTTTCATTCAAATGTGCATTTAAATTTCACGTTACTTTATTACACAGCATGGATTAACTGTTTAGTTAAGTTGTTACAATATAAGTCATACAACGTAGAGTTTAGATATCAAAAGTTTATTTTCATAAAATGCAAAGTATATATTGTTCTCGTTTAGAAAAGGTAAGCATGAAAAGAGTTACTTTAATTACGTTGCATCGTTGTAAATTAATGTTATACCAGGAATACTCGTAAAGATGTGTACACCAAACTTGAATTGTTGTTTACGTTGTGTTTAAAAGAGTTGAGAGCCTAAAACATCTTGATCCAAGACCTAATTCTTAACTAGGTCGGTTGTGTGGTTTGAATGAATATTTTAATAAAGAAAACTACCCTTTATATTGTTTTAATTAATCCTTCCTGTTACATGTAGTTTAAAGTTTATCTTGACAAATATAAAGGCTATTTTCATTGTACTGAATAAGTAATGTGATTTTAACAAGTAATCTTTAATAGTTAGACTGTATTGGAAATTTAATATACAACAAGAGTGATTGATTAAAAATTAAAGTTGAATTGGTATTATCAATGCAATAGTAAACTGTGTATTGAATATTTACTGAAGCAGATTCCCTTTCTTTGAAACAATCTTTTAAGAAAAATCTAGAGATCTTTTCCTGTTCGACCCCGTTTCTTGTACTGACTTTTGCCTTTAATAGAACTAAAGCCTATTTGTTTTAAAGGATTAGTTTTCTACGCTTTTGCACAAAGTACTATATTATAATAACATTTTGAAACTCTTCAAAACTTATGTTTTTACTACTATTCATGTATAGGGCCGGTCGGACAACGTACGTTAACGCCGTCTCGAAACGTTGGGTTTTCTTTGTACAGGTTGGAGTTCCAGGACAATTCTTACTATAAAATATCTATATAATAAGAAAACAGTTGCTCAAAGTTTCTCGTTCCGAGATTTTAGCAGGTTCAAAGGTGGGCCTGTGTAAACCTTATTTGATTTCCAAAATATCCACAAAAACTAATGTTAAAAAGGCTGTGCTGTTTCAAAATGGTGACCACACTTTTCCCACATCAAGTAATATTGTGAAAGCTCTATTTTTCACAAAGAGTATCTGAGAGCAACTCTTACATTACTGATTTTTAGACGAATACTTCCAACAACCTGTATTTAAAATTTAACTGTACACATCAAACTTTCTCGTGAACTCAAATGAACTCTGGAAGAATACAAAATACTCGTAGTAACAAGTCCCAGCTGTCTAAATATAAAACACTGTCTGAGAAATGAAATAAACATAATTTAAATGACTCCACAGAAGCTCTGGCCAGCAAGAAAACTGAGCCTTAAAAGTACTGTAAATATCTTGGCCAAATTGTTATCTAGCAAAATCGGAAAACTGCAAGTCCCCTTTTGAGGAGGAGTTTTTATTATCCTAATAATTATACACTTTGAGCTCATTTTGTCGAGTAAGGTATAAAAGAGGATGGTTCTTTGATTTTTGTTAAAGCTAACTTAGTTTATAATACCAAAAAGTAAAATACCATTGCGGACATTTTCCACCGTTAGTGAGCAAAAAGATCTTTTTTACTCACTAACAATGGAAAATGTCCCCGATAATAGTTCAAACTCCCATCGTCAACAACAAACTTCAAACAAAGAACCAAAAAGTATGTTATACATTTCTTATGCGACGAAACCCCCTTGCAGTCTTTGGTTTATTACTGGAAAATTTAGATTTGGTCGTTATCTCCAACAACATAAGAGACTTTTAAAAACTTTGAAACAAAATAACCGGCTATCAACTTCAAAGACTTTGTTTCAAAAGGAAAAACAGAAGATCTGGCTCTAAATAAATAAAAGTACTTTAAGAAACTTGCTACATGCTTGTTATATATTTGTCTACTTAAAAAATCTTTATCGTCCAGAACCCAAGAACAAATTTCCTTCTTTAAAGTTTGTTGTTGACGATGGTAGAATTTCTGAGTTTGAAAAGTATCGTGGATGTTTTCCAACGGTTAGTGAACAAGAAGAACACGACACTTTGGTGTTTGGAGTCTGATCCTATCTTCAGGAAAATAGTAACCTAACACATAACACAAAGCATTGGAAATTGAAGTACTGACCAACTGTAACAGAGAAGAAACACATGCACTCCTCCCATTTATGCACAGCCAATGTAGAGGAAGGGGAGTTGTTCACTATTTAAGTTTTCTGTGGCGTGTTTTTAGTCCTTTAAAACATGATGCGTTTGTAAATGACGCCTCTCTGGGGCCCTCTCAACAAAAATTAATTTAACGTATGGATAATCTTAACTTTCATTGTCATGCCACGAACCCTGGCTGTTTTTAAACACCTCCAAAACTGGTGTTGGGCCTTTCGTCACGCTCATGGCCAAATCTTTAGGATAGGTAATTTACGTCGTTCACGATTAACTTCATATAAGACATGGTTTATGGGTATGCAATAAGAGATGACATCAAAATTGTTTGCGAATTTTCTTTGGAAAAATGATACAGTATATTCATGCTCTCAGCATGATAGTAGGCCTACTCAGGCTCAGGAACATGACATCCAAAGAAGACGTTTTGAGGATTTTCAACAATTTATATGAACATGAATATATATGTGTGTATCATCTCTATATGTCGATCTCCATGTGGTACAAATGTCCTTTTGTAAATAACTCGGTCAAGTTTGTTATGCAACTAAATTGGTCTACCGGAACTCCCTTAAGTGGTGGTGGCGGGGTGCAGAAAGTCAAAACAGTTCGTTTCATCCGAAATTGAAGAATTTAGAAATCAACATGTGTTTAAATGTTATCCATCAATCTGCAAAAGAATTGCCAAATTCCATTTATCATTTCAAAATGGTGGCTATGTTATATATCACCTTCTGTTGTTTAGTGTTATTTCTTTTGATTAAGTTGATCTAAGGCAATGTCGTCATCTTTTTCAAAGGGACACTCTCGAACACCCGAACCTTCGAGGCTCCACCAGTTTTCAATGTTCGTTTTGTACAGTTTGAGAATCAAATGTTTCAAATTGACCTTCTATTTTAACCAGATTATTAGGTTGGACTGTGGTCAAGAAAGAAGTGGAATACAATTTATTTGTGTCATCGGCTTTACACCTTTATCTTCTACTGACTATCCATCCTATCTTATAACTTATAAGGTATAAACCGTTTTGAAGGTTTATTTTATCATTAGTTATTATGTCAAAGTAATAATAGTAATAATAATAATCATTTCCGGTTAGCAATTCCGTTTTACAATCTTTAAAATCAAATCAAATCGTTTATTGCATCAGACAATATTTAGAATTGTATTGCAATTCTTAAATTGTAGTTAAGACTAAAAGGAACAATTATTACACACAATAACACATTCAAACATACATTACATTAGCATACACGCTCCCATTCATCCCTTTGGTGTAATATCAGTCTTAAAGCACCATAAGTTGAGGGAACAATAAAATACTTAAGAATTCATAAAAATGTATATATCCTATAACTAAGAATAATTATGGTAGTGCAGCTAAAAAACAATACAAGTTATATTATGTTAACTTGACTAAAACAGTGTAAAGGAAGAAGTATAATTTAAATAAATAAGAGAGAAGGAGTTTAATATTGCACAAAGATTTAAAATAAAACTATAACCTAACAATAGGGTTAACAGTGAGTTAACTAATTAGCCTATAAAAGATTTAAAATTAAAACTTAACATGAGATCCTAGAACTATCAAATAAAGTAATAAACTAATGAAAAACAAGGCCATAAATAAAATACTAAGACAAAAGTTAACAATTATGTAGAAGAGCATATACATTGGCATATAATTTATACAACTACAGGTTAGCACCAGTTACTAAAGCTTAGGAACTCCTCCAGTGAACAAAAGCATGTTTTAACTAAACTTTCTTCACTAAAATTTTAAATTTTGCTAAAGGTAGTTGTTTAATGTTAAATGGGAGTGAATTATAAATTTTGATTGATGTTAGTTTAAAACTATGTTGAGTGGATGTATATTTACAGTAGTTGTTTTGACTGAAAGAAAGTTTCTAGTGTTGTAATTATGAGCATCAGAGTTAACTAGGAAGGTCTTAATATTCTTTTTTATAAATAAAAGACATTCAGGAATGTAAATAGAAGGCAGTGTCATTATGTTTAGTTTGATAAAGAGCTCCTTGCAATGCTCTCTGTCATCTACATTACACATTACCCTTATAGCTTTTTTCTGGAGTATAAATAAGCAGTTAGCATACAGGGTGTTGGCCCAGATTATTGTTCCATAGCTAAGATGGGAGTGAATATAGCCTTAATAAATATTAATAAGAACATTTACACTTACAATATTCTTATCATAAAAATTCCTTTTGATATTTGGCTTCTAACATGACTTATAGGGGTATTCCACTTTAAATTGGTCTGTATGTGTATACCCAATAATTTGATTGAGTTGACATGATTAGTAAAGGCATGGGAAAATGAGAGTTGCTGAGTTTTTTCAGCATTAGAGATTAATTTGTTGGCATTGCACCAATCTGTGAGAAGTTTAGTGTTGGTAAGAACTAAGAAGAATGGCATCTGGGTTATGTCTACATTTAGCATTAATGCAAATGTCATCTGCATACATTACACAATTTAAACCTACATCCGTCAAGTTGTCAGGGATGCCATTTACATATAATACAAAAAGAAGAGGGCCTAAAATAGAACCTTGGGGTACACCACGGTTGGTAAGTTCATAAGGTAAGATTTTATGATACTACAAGCATTTAGGGGTCTTCATTTAGGAGATCTTCATTTTGATATCCGCAAAGGTTAAAGAAGGATATAGCGCTTAAACTTTTGATACGTCAATAGTTGAGTTACCACTTAGGTTCCCAGTTATTTTAGGCACAACATTGCATTAGATGATGAAAATTCACTCATCATTTAGTTTTAAGCCGGCAGTTACAATTTGAGTTTCGATGTCTTAGCTTCTTGATTATCAAAGGTAAATAAAGATAAAGTTTGAGTGTGACCACCCTTAAGGTGAATTTTTGAAGCAAGACTTATAGTAAGAGTTATAAGATCTCTGGCTACCATGTCAAATAATACACGGGCTAGCTGAGTTAAGTCGTTTCCAATTATTTGAACCTGTACAGTTTGTAGGATTACGTTTTCGTTTGCAGAAATCAAAGAAGTTTAGGTTTTCTGACGAAGTGGCATGTAGTTGGTTACTTTTAGAAGATTGTTTTTGACACAGAGTTTTATGATGATTTGTGCTTTGTTTTATAAACAGTCTTTTAGTGCATGCCCACTTTTTAAGCAAATGAAGCATAAACCTTTAGTTATACCTTTTCTTTATTCCACCGTTTTGTACCTCTAACACTGCTCGCCAATACCACATTATCACACTATTTGCCACGATGTGAACTTTAATTTGTGGGTTGTTATAATATTTATTAACTTTAATAAAATAATGGAGTCGGTGCTGCTATTCCTTTAATAATATTGTTTCAGCAGCACCAACTCCAACTTCCAACATCTTTTTAAAAGGAATAAATATTATAACAACCCACAAACTAAAGAATTAAAGTTCACAACGTGGCAAATAGTGTACGTATATGTGGTATTCCAATAATAGTTGGCAACTTAATATTTATCATACTGGTTATCCTTTAATGAGTATAGGTGTAATATTTTACTGTAGTGTAATGGATAAATTATTGCCTGTACGCTGTAAAACACTAGACACGCATTTGTTATAGATGTAGCATGTAAAGCAATACATAATTGCAGCACCCAATTATTTCATACTTTCAGAGCCTTTGACTGTCGATTAGTTTTTGAGGTTGGTTCAATTTGTTGTTAATATTTGCTACTTAAATTTGTATTTGTTGTACCGAGTACAATCCTCCTTGGTGTGTATTTATAGTTACATGGTTAATCAACGCTGATCTTGAAAACATTTCGAAGTGGTCAGTCATCAATGGCGTGAAACTGAACGCAGCCAACGCACAGTTCTGAATACGGCAAACACCAAGTCTGGTTACGACTCTCAGCAGCAGTGGAATGAGTGTCTCGCAGGACGGAGTCTGCCGTCTGGTCATCTGTGACAGTGTTGTAGGGATGCCTACTCCTTCTGTGCTCACAGGTTCGACCCCAGCGCCGCGCAGTAGAGAAGCTGGGAACTACTGAACGTTGCCTATCCGCAGTACTCGATCGTCCCCTCTCTCACCAAGGATGTGATAAACTTTGTGCCACAGCACTGACAAGGCCCAAAGGCTCCCATTTCCATATAGTATCTACCAGTGGGGGGTAGGATAACATACCGAGGGGTATGGATTACCCCCCAGGAAGAGGGGTCCGGGGTCTCTCCCCAGGAAAAGTGGTCAAATGTGATTCACCGAATAATAGTACTTATTGCTGTGTATTATACACGCCTAGAATGAGACGAAAAATTCATCCAAGCCCTCTCCATAGAAGGAAATATTCATACACCAACTAAAATAATTGTTACAAACATACTACTATGATAGCCTATTAACTATTACAAGAGTAAAAATCAGTTTTCATTAAACATTTTCATTACAATAATTGAGTAATTTGGAGAGAAAGATTTATCTAAAAAACCTTATAAGGAAAAATAAAACTCACCGTTTATAGAATAGAATAATGTTTATTGCAGGAAAATTTTTACAATCCATTGCAAAAGTCAAGATAAGGAAAGAAAAACATTTACACACATTACGACATTCATACAGTTACAATATTATCCTGAAAACCATTCACACTTTTAAGAAACATATTTCATATGTTCCTATCTCCAAAAACACCAGAGTTCACAACTTTAAATTTCTTCCCATCCTTAAACTCGTCCACAGAAGCTTAAATTAATTAGGCATTATTACGACCAGAACAGCTTGAGGAGGCCTAATAATGGGATGATTGAAATTTGCTGACGTCTGGGATGAGTTCTGTACATCTGTTTCATTCACAATATTCTACCCTGAAGTGGTTGACATTTAAATCGGTAGTATACCACTTGAAGTATATAGAGACAAGGCAGGGTTAGCAATTGCAATGCTTTGAAAGCTTCTGCATGAATCTCTAAAATATAGGTTTAATATAATTTTAATTGCTTTTTTTTTTGTAATATTAACTCTTTGGCTGTTCGTTCTGAGCTATTTCCCCAAAGAGCTATTCCATATGCTAAATGAGGAAATATAAGTCCATAATAAGCCATTAATATTAAATTTTGAGGGCAGGTTTTTAGACAGATTTCGTAAAGCAAAAATACCGGAAGACATCCGGGAGCAGATTGCGTCATGTGGTCACTCACGTCAACGCTCTGTCTATACAGGGTGTCTCAGACCACCCGTATCATATGTATATCTCGAGAACGGGTTGGCCGACTTGAGTGAAACGAAAAATTCTAAGTTAAAACCGGTTCAAAGAATTCAGGAAAATTATTTTCAACTTTCTAGTATACAGGGCGTATCAAAAACTGAGGGTCATGGGTTCAAATCTCGAAATTTTCAAATATAAAGGGGGGTCATGCTATACATAATTTTAAAGCTCTCTTTAAATGAAAAACAATGATGAAGATAACATTGTTTTTTGTTGAGCCGTTACAAAATGGCGGCTGAAAATCTAAAAATAAAACAGAATTACGAAAAGCCCTGTATTTCATTATTTTTTGTCAAAAAGAAAATCTAATTATTGATTTTACTCGTCATTACGTAAGCTTTTCAAAACCCCCAATTTTGAAAATGGTCTACTATGATTATCTAATTTTTTTCAAATACTAAACCCTATTGTGTTGTATACCGTTGTAAAGGTCTATGTACGTAGAAAACATTGGTGAAAGTTTTGTTGAAAAATATTAACGCGTTTCAAAATGGCGGCCAAAAACGTAATTCGTAGGGTATAATTGACAAAAACGTTTAAAATATGTATGTAATTTACACAAAAACTCAAAAATGATGAATTATGATCTTTTGGTATACAAATTTCCATCATATGCAGCGGTACCGCGTTAGTAGACCCGTGGCGGGTTGGAATCATGCGCGACTCCGGAGCTCATCGCTCCGCTGGCGCGAGTTCGAGTCCCCGCAGTCACCACTTACATTTTTAATGTGACTATACGGCAACGCTAGGTAAAGGTCGAGGTTGAGTGGTAGATAGGACTCTGCAGTCCTAACTTTGCCTCGTTAAACAAGAAAACTTTACCTTTATCTTTTGCCATATTTTCATCAATAACTACATCGTTGAAATAAACAGCAAACACTGAAAAGAGTGGCAATATGAATGGAATAGTTGGGAATAAATAGATGGAAAGCATTTGTATTTCAAACTTTATTACTGCTAGGATAAACCTATTGATATTTTCAACATGCTGATTTATACTGAATAAATCATAAAGGTTTGTTGGCTTGATTATTTAGATACTTAGATGATACTTGTATGTTCAAAATGCTGGCCTTCCAAACATTTTTCAACCTGGCTTTCGAAGGTCGATGTAGCAATTTTGATTTCTTTAACTGAGAACTGAGGACCTGCCTAACGAGTTAGATCTTTCTTGTCATCTTTTATCATTGATTTTCAAAATAAACTAGCTCTTCTATTCCGCCCCACAAGTAGAAATCAACAGCGGTGAGATATAGCGATCTGGCAGACCAAGAACGTCTGCGACTATGTCAGGTGCTTTAAGGTCGTAATGAGCGATCTTTTGGATTGTTGTGATCCGACTGCTTAAAGCCAGATAAAATCACATTGTTTTGAAGTACCTCAAACACGTTGTACGAGTGATGGGCCCATCAGGGGTAGCGTTCACCACAGATACGAACTGCTCTTCTACTCGTAAATCTGTAACACTTCTCTAAAAGCATTCAGTATAAATGTGTATGTTGAATACATACATCTGAAGGTTTATCTTATAGTAAGTCAGCCGTAATAAAGGTTGAAATACGTATGCTTTCGATTTAGTTACGTATTCCCAACTATTTCATACATATTTCCACTCCTTTAAAGCACCTGGCTGTGCAGCTGTTGGCCTGCCAGATCGCTACATCTCACCAAAGTTGATTTCTACTTGTGAAGCGGCATAGAGGAGCTAGTTTATTTCGAAAAACCAACCCTAAGAGATGACATGAAAGATAGAACTCGTCACGCAGGTCCTCAGTCCTCAGTTCAAGTAATCAAAATTGCTACATCGAGCTTCGAAAGCCGTGTTGAAAATGTTTGGAAGGCCAGCGTTTTGAACATATCATCTAAGTATCTAAATAATCAAGCCAACAAACATTTATGACTTATTCAGTATAAATGTGCATGTTGAAAATATCAATAGGTTTATCTTAGCAGTAATAAAGTTTGAAATACAAATGCTTTCCATTTATTATTCCCAACTATTCCATGCATATTGCCACTCTTTTTACGTTTTTGCTGTTCATTTCAACGATGTAGTTATTGATGAAAATATGGCAAAAAAAGGTAAAGGTAAAGTTTGTCTTGTTTAACGAGGCGAAGTTAGGACTACAAAGTCCTATCTACCACTCAACCTTGGCCTTTACCTAGCGTTGCCATTACAAATGTGGTTGGTGACTGCGGGGACTCGAACTTGCGCCAGCGGAGCGATGAGCTCCGGAGTCGCGCACGATTCAACCCGCCACGGGTCTACTAACGCGGTACCGCTGCATATGATGGAAATTTGTATACCAAAAGATCATAATTCATCATTTTTGAGTTTTTTTGTGTAAATAACATACATATTTTAAACGTTTTTGTCAATTATACCCTACGAATTACGTTTTTGGCCGCCATTTTGAAACGCGTTAATATTTTTCAACAAAACTTTCACCAATGTTTTTACGTACATAAACCTTTACAACGGTATACAACACGATAGGGTTTAGTATTTGAAAAAATTAGATAATCATAGTAGACCATTTTCAAAATTGGGAGTTTTTTGGTAGGTACTAAGGTGTTTGAAATAGCATGTTGTTGTATATCGTTGAAAAGCTTACGTAATGACGAGTAAAAATCAATAATTAGATTTTCTTTTTGACAAAAAATAATGGAAATACAGGGCTTTTCGTAATTCTGTTTTATTTTTAGATTTTCAGCCGCCATTTTGTAACGGCTCAACAAAAAACAATGTTTTCTTCATCATTGTTTTTCATTTAAAGAGAGCTTTAAAATTATGTATAGCATGACCCACCTTTACATTTGAAAATTTCGAGATTTGAACCCATGACCCTCGGTTTTTGATACGCCCTGTATACTAGAAAGTTAAAAATAATTGTCCTGAATTCTTTGAACCGGTTTTAGTTTGGAATTTTTCGTTTCACTCAAGTTGGCCAACCCTTCTCGAGATGTACATATGATACGGGTGGTCTGAGACACCCTGTATACATACCTAGAAACTTGGTTGAATCGACCTCATCAATAGTTTGTTCTCCCAAGATTACAGTAGGATTCAATTGATTAGCTTGGGCGTAAACTGAACTGAATCATGAGTCCTTCATGTTACCACGCGGCTACCGGACGTACAGCTTTCGGGAGCTAACAAGCTACTTGAGCTGCAGAAGTGTCTATTGCAGTCAATCGGATTCGTAACACTACTGTGAACTCAAATTAAGAGATAAAACATAAACTGACCTTATTGTCTTTTTTGTTTAGTTTTACGTTGCGTAATGCACGGTTTTAAATTGTTGATCGGCTCATTTATATTGGTTAGAGATAGGCCTATACAGTGTGTCCCATAAGTAAAGTGCCAGACTCTAGGAAAATATTGTATGGGTCAAAATAAAGATAATATCAATAATAAAGATATTTCCAAAAATGCTTAGT
This sequence comes from Matsumurasca onukii, assembly GCA_018831715.1. NCBI lineage: Eukaryota > Metazoa > Arthropoda > Insecta > Hemiptera > Cicadellidae > Matsumurasca > Matsumurasca onukii. The sequence continues at coordinate 30,435,033 of CM032064.1, forward strand.
TAACCAGATATTTGCCGTTTTATATTTTCACTAATTATTTATGATCTCCCACATCATATATCGGATTTGACTCAAACTTAACAGACATTTTTATCTAAGTAAGACCATTTATGGAAAAAAAACTACCGGGATGGACGAACTTATCATTTTAAAACGGTGGCTATTTTATGGTAATTTTAGGGTATTTTTGGCGTTACACCTCAATAGCGAATAAACGGTGAGCTTAACGATAAAATGTAAAGAATAACGTTTTGGAGTGAATTTTATTACCTATCTGTTGACACCAAGGTCGTAAAAATCTATTGGGAAACAACGAAGCTTTAGGGGAAACTCTGGATGTAAACAGACAACTTTCCACCTTATTATCTTGATGTTTGCCACGGTTTCCACTGTAACGTTGTTGATTATGAATAGATTTTTTTGACCTTGGTGTCAATAGATAGAATGTAAAGTTCGCTACATAACGGTATTCTTAACATTTTATCGTTAAACTCACTGTTTATTCACTATTGGTGTAACTCCAAAAATGCCCTAAAAATACCATAAAATAGCCACCGTTTTAAAATTATAAGTTAGATCATGCTGGTAATTTTTCCATAAAATGGTCGTACTTAGATACAAATGTATGCTAGGTTTGAGTCAAATCCGATAAGTGGTGGGGGAGATAAAATGGCAAGTATCTGGTTAACTAAGCGTATTCGGAAAAGAATTTATTCTTAATTTTCTCTTTATTTTAATCCATATAACCTTTTCCTAGAGTCTGGCACTTTACTTATGGGACACCCTGTATAAAGCTAAAAATAACACGTTGTTTGTACACTTAACTTGAATACCGCTTAAATAAAGCACCCTACCCAAGTTTTCAGAACAAAACATAGGTTTATAAGGGAGTAAATAGCACTTGCCATTTGAACGCATGCATTACTCTCACTTTCACAAAAGAGTGTTGAGCTCCAGAGTCGCACGCGATTCCAATCCACCACGGATCCGCTAAATTTTAAATTAATTAAATTATAAATTAGGTCCGACATGTGTGCCAGACCTACTGCCCGACCAAGATAATCACCCCTCAGACGCTACCCGACCAGAGCATGGTCAAAAGGAGGTCTGGAACAGTAAGTAGATCAAGTGTCCTTTTAAGAACATTTGGGCCAATTTCCCGCACACACAACTTTAATTCATCCTAATGTTATTAATCTTAATAAAGTAAATGAATTATTAAGAGGGATGACTGTCACATTTCTGGTTACTTGAATGGTCCCAGCGGCCACTTACGCGTAGGTGAAGAATGTTCATCTGAACCTAGTAACTCAGGTACTTAAACTAACGCCACTTGAGTGTATAACAATTGCGCCCGCCAGCTGATAACTAACTTCCTATGACGACAGTGTGTGCCTCATGGTTTTAGGCAACGGCCTGAAAAATTCCACAACTACAAAGTTCCACCCGCAGTTAGTCTTATGCAGGCTCGCAGGATTGAATAAGGCTTTCCTACACTATAAGCTCGAACTCGATTAATCACACAACCAAGTTTGAAGTGATCAACTTGGTGGTTTTTGACGAAGTTTTAATTTGTAAAGTCATTACAGACTAAGAGAAGAGAAGCCAAGCCGGAGAGACGCAGTTCGCTGGGGAACATTTCTCTGCTCTGACAACTTGTTTAGCTCGCGCTTGTGTCGAGGTCCTTAAAACTTTCCACCACACTTTATTTCAATTCTACCGGTGATATTTTTATAAAAATAATACTTTTCTATCTAATGAGACATTGAAACGTTGTCAACGTTGTAGTTTTGTACAAACTAAATGTTTCGTCGGAATCACTATTTCTGTAAAACTTGTTAATTACTAATATCGTACATTTAAAGCACGCCAATTGACTATTAAATTCTTGTTTAATTTTCTTGAATCGCATACAACCTTTCATAATCATTTATCAACCCTCCTGTATAAATATACTGAGCATTAATTGAAAACCTATTGAAAGTGATTCCATAATAATTTGCATCATGACTTAATTAGAACATGTTATTTCCCCTGGAACTTTAAAGAAGAGTTACATGTTGCAGTTTTGTTATAAGTTCGCGTCATTTCACAGTAGGAACCAAGATCTGATTATTCCTCAACCGTAAAATACAGCATTTAGGGCGTAGTGGGAGTACAGTAAATTATAATAAACTGCCAAAGAGATCTTTAGAGCAATTATTACAACATAAAATTACTATACATACATTCCGTTTTGAACAGAAACCTCTAAATGAGCATGACAATAACCAATATTATTGTAAACATTGTTGGCATGCCTTTTCAAATCAAAAGTGGCCTTTATGCATATATTTGTGCAAAATTATGGGGAGATATCATGTTTGTAGTTTTAGAACAATTTGAATTTGTTACACTTGAGTAGACATATTCTTAGAATAAAGTATCTGGTAATTAGAGTGTAATTTAACCTGAATAATATTGTGAACAGCCTTCCAAAAGAATGCTATTAAAATATGTTTTAGTAGCATTCTTGCTTTCGGAGATGACACAATATTATTAACAGGTTAATTTAGTTACACTCTAATTACATAGTACTTTGTTCTAAGAATGTCATGTACACTCATAGCCTATATAGGTGTAACAATATTCAAAAGTGTTTCTAAAACTACAAACATTGAGTATCTCCCCCATAGGTTGTTGCACAAATAATAAATGATGTTGCCACACTTTGATTTGAAAAAGGCATGCCAACAATGTTTACATATAATATTTAGTTTATTTGTCGTAAAGCACACATTTTTAGAGGTTTCTGTTTCAAACGGAACGTGTATACATAGTAATTTTATGTTGTAATAATTTCTCTAAAGATCTCTTTGTCAGCTTATTATAATTTACTGAGATAAAACCCCTAATCGGACCGACAAATTTAGGGGTCTCATTATTTCTCCGTAACAAGGTCAGTCTAGTAGCGGAATGTATATTTTTAGAACAAGATATTTGTAATTGTTTAACTGTATGAACTTAGTGTTCGCACAGTTATATAACTAACTACTACTTTAGATACAATTCTATGCCCTTGAGTACAAAAGGTATTCAGATAACATGCGCTTCTTAAATGTATGAATATCTCTGAAGACTAGTAATGTATTGACACATAGAATTTATTATTATTATGTTTCGAATTTTCACTAGAATACACGCCACCTGGGTGAGCAGTCCCGGTGCCGGACAGCTCGACATTGCTCCGACCACCCTCCTCCTCCATGTCACTGCTACGCGCTCTCCGCAAGTTCGCTGGGACCTATGCTCGACTCCCCCGACCACCCTCTTCCCCATGTCACTGCTACGCGTTTCCGCAGCTTCGCTGGACCTATGCTCGACTTCCCCGACCACCTCCCTCATAAACACTGCTACGCGCTTCCGTAAGTTCGCTGGGACCTATGCTCGACTTCCGACCACCTTCCTCCATGTCACTGCTACGCGCTTCTCCGCGTTCGCTGGGACCTATGTTTCGACTTCCCCTGACTCCCCTCTCCCCTCCATGTCACTAAGCATGCGCTTCCGCAGTTCGCTGGGACCTATGCTCGACTTCCCCGACCACCCTCCCCATGTCACTGCACGCTTCCGTGTTCGTGGGACCTATGCTCGACTTCCCCGACCACCCTCCTCCTCCATGTCACTGTTACGCGTTTCTGCAAGTTCGACCTATGTTCGACATTGTTCGACCACCTCCTCCTCCATGTCACTGCTACGCGCTCTTGCAAGTTCGCTGGGACCTATGCTCGACATCGCTCCGACCATGGTAATTTATTACAACATGGCTCCGACCACCCTCCTCCTCCATGTCACTGCTACGCGCTCTTCGCAGTTCACTGGGACCTATGCTCGACATCGCTCCGGCCACCCTCCTCCTCCATGTCACTTGCTACGCGCTTTTCGCGTAAGTTCGCTGGGACCTATGCTCGACATCGCTCCGACCTCCTCCTCCTCCATGTCACTGCTACGCGCTCAGTGCCAGATTTACCACTAGGCCGATCTGAATATTTGGCTAGGGCTGCAGGCAAAATAGGCTGCAGCTGGGCGGGAAAAACATGTATCACAATCTTGCATTACTGTGACTACTGTTGTTTTAAGTTAAATTAGATGTTAGGTATCTAACAATTAAAATTGAAAATACACGTTTGTTAGGCAGTTCTCAGCTCTGTCCTGTAACCTGTAGAGATGTGACAGTAGCATAGTGCGGTGCATCCAGTGTGGCGACGTGAGGGGTGGTGAGTGGTGATTGTGATGTCACATGGCTGGCTCTAGACCTTAATGCTTACTATAAACATCGTATGTTGGAAGGGGGGTCATGAGAGGGTAATAGAAGAAGTACAAAAAGGGGCCGTTTCGAAAATTTTGGCCTACGGCCGCGGAAATCCTAAATCCGGCACTGTACGCGCTCTTCGCAAGTTCGCTGGGACCTATGTTCGACATTGCCCCGACCACCCTCCTCCACCATGACACTGCTAAGCGCTCTTCGCAAGTTCACTGGGACGTATGTTCGACATTGCTCCGACCACCCTCCTCCGCCATGACACTGCTACGCGCTCTTTGCAAGTTCACTGGGACCTATGCTCGACATCGCTCCGACCATGGTGTAATACTTATTACAACATGGCACCGACCACCCTCCTCCTCCATGTCACTGCTACGCGCTCTTCGCAAGTTCGCTGGGACCTATGCTCGACATTGCTCCGACCACCCTTCTCCGTTATGAGACTGCTACGCGCTCTTCGCAAGTTCACTGGGACCTATGCTCGACATCGCTCCGACCACCCTTCTCCGTTATGACACTGCTACGCGCTCTTCGCAAGTTCACTGGGACCTCTGCTCGACAATCGACATCGCTCCGACCATGGTGTAATACTAATTACAACATGGCTCCGACCACCCTCCTCCTCCATGTCACTGCTACGCGCTCTTCGCAAGTTCGCTGGGACCTATGCTAGACATCGCTCCCACCCCTCGCCTCCTCCATGTCACTTCCTTCCTTAACAACTCAACTTGTTTTCACCAAGTCACAAATCGCAACCAACTGTCTACCCCCTGTGATGAATTAGAGTGAAATACGTCTACTGCAATGCTACGTATATAAGGCCTTAATGTCATTATGGCCATCGCCGCATCACGCAGTTTAATAAAGCTTGCCGGAATGTCAATCTAACTGGCGATTGCATTCCGTCGCATTCCATCCTTCCAACCTCCTATCAACCCTCCCGACCCTACAACCCCTCTCCCCACTACCCACTACCCTCTACCCACCCCTCTGTGAGTGGGGGGCAAAACATCTACTGACACTATCACACACGTTGCACATTGACAACAGACCAATATCACTCTTGATTAGGCCTCGTGCTTTATTACTGTAAGCTTAAGCACCCAATAAGCTACATAAGAAGGCTTTATGTGTGCTTGAAGCTAGCTTTTATGTTTCCTAGGTGAATTAGTGATTTCAAATTTCGATTCTTATGTTAGGACAACTTATAACCACACTATACTTTGAACGCTTTCCATGCATTTTAATAAACTTTTTTAATATTGGTTTTTTAACAAACTTCATCTTAATAGTTCAAAATCCAACATAGTACAGTTTTCCACTCGGCCCCATTGCCAACAACACATTTCTCTCAAATTGAACAACTGGGATTTAGAATCACAACATCGCACCAAGTTTTAAGGGATTTTTATTCAAAACAACCTTAAATGGCACTCCCACATTGATCATCTTTGTAAAAATTTAAATTCTGCTATCTATGCTTTGAGACATCTGAGTCGAGTTGGGACTAGGGAAGCTCTAAGGTCTGCATATCATGGAATCTTCGAGTCAGTTTTGTCTTATGGCATAATATTCTGGAGCTTCACCAGCAGACAAAACGTAGCCAGGTGTTTCGTCTTGCAAAAGAGGGCAATAAGGATAGTTTGGGGGCTTGGTTGGGCTGATAGCTATACAGAGGGCACTTCGAGGCAGAGAACATCTTGACCGTACCTTCATTAATAATTTACTTTGCAGCTATTTATATTTTTCAAAATCAAACTAAATTCATAAACATTCGCCACAATATAAACACAAGGAACAAATCACAACTAATTCCTCAAATTATGTTTAACTTGGAGCTTTGCATAAATTAAATTTTTATCAAGGTATAAATTTATTTAATAAACTTCCACGTGAAATTAAACAATTACCTGGCCTAGATATGTTCAAACGCAGACTAAGATGTTATCTCTCTCGAAGGGTCCTTTATAGTTTGTCGGAGCTTTGACATATCTCATGGCATGTTCTTAGCACTTAATAAGCTATTTTAACCTGTCTTAGTTTTATCTATAAAAATTTTAAAATGGTTTGTATTTTATTGAGAAATTATGTCTGACTTGCATCGAAATGTAATCGTACATAATATGGAAAAATTTAATTTGATTTTTGGTTTCAATGTCTTCAATGCCTTGTTTTCAATGGTGTCAATCGCGAAGGTCTCAATGCGTGTTTTTATAGTTTTAAGGTTAAGCTACCAAAATAGTTTGTGAGGGAGAAATGTTTACTGTAACGATCCTATACACTGATGTATTACGCTATTCGCAGTCATAATATTCCGGAAAAAAACGGCCCTTAAATGATAAAGTATTATAAATATAGTATAGTTTTATTTGGTTTGTTTTTATAAAAGTTTTATCAACATGAAATGTACAACAAATTATATCATTCATAATGCACAAAACCAACTAATAATACTAATTTTCAATAAGAATAATTCTTCCCATTATTGGGTCGTATCTTCTGAAGGCTCGCACCACATCAATATTTATAGAAATAAAGTTTGCACCGCCCTAATAATTATGAACATAACTAACCAGTGGTTTAGTTCCCAGGTGTACATATTTTATAGTGTCTACAGGCTAGATTGCTAACCATTTATGCAAAACATCTCGTTAGGTCATAACATTTGATTATTTTTTAATTTGTCAAATGGTTAACATAACAACACGATTTGAATCTCTTTTAAATCTTAATATATGGAGTGTATACACCTAACTGTAAAACCCTACTACAACACAATTCGTGCCATTACCAAACAATCTGTACATTTTATATCCAGTCCAAAAGCTATCTAAATGTTGTCCAAATGTATGTATAGGTACTATGGTTTTTTCAGAGCACCTGTAAAACGCCTGAAACAAAAAACGTCTTCTCTTCCACTCAACCACCACCCTGGTTAAGTGCCTGACCACAACACTATATTCTTAAGAAATCGAAAAGGAATGAGTCGGGGACTACTGTAGCCAAATGGTTGAGTAAAACCACTAGCAAACCATATTAAAACTTGAGTTTATTTAATGAATCACAAACTAAAAATGCAAATAGATAAATCAAGTATAAATTGTTAAACGTGTAAACTACTGTGAAAGGTCGTCACTGAATTCTTTGATAAAATTTGTTATACTACAACTTCAAGATTTTCATAGTTACCAGTTGAGGGGCCTCAGAATGGCAGGTTAGAAATGTTTAGCGCTTGTGCCATCATCAGCAGACACACCAAGTCACTATTTACACTGATATTACTAAACACTATTAAAACTAAGTGCAATAGTGACTTAGTGTGTCTACTGATGATGCAGCACAAGCGCTGCGAAACACGTGTATAGACTACAACCTGCACCGTAGGATCTACAGGCCTCAACCAAGGTAACTGTAATAAAACAAGGTCCTGCAACTGGGAAAATAGATAATTATTTCAAGATTTCGGAATATTAAATGTTAAGAGCTGAGTCTAATTTATCTAAGACAATTCAAATTAAAACGTAAGCATGGGTAGAGAGTATTATCAAATGAAATTGAATACATGTGAGACAACTAGAACTGCAAGAGCTGAGCTAATAGTTTTTGGACATAAATTAAAAGAACATAAAAGCTAACTTTGGAACTAAGGTTTGGATTGGGACCTACCTCCGCAGGGGCAGCATCGTGAAGGGAGACCCCCACTTACAGGGATTCTGCTAGGCAACTGAACCCAGAGGAGCTAAGCCAATAAACTTTTATTACTTGCTCAGCATAACCTTGATTATCAAGACAATCCGACCAGCATTGCTTTGATAACAAGGAAGCAGTTCTGCAGGCAGTCAGCACAACATTGTGATACTATATTATGAGAAAGAATATGTTAGTAATTAAAACTGAAGGTAAAAACGATTCTTTTCTAACTTACATAAAATATTAAAACCATGAACATTCTAACTTTCGTTATAATATTAAAAGTTGGTCAAGTAGTTGATCACTTTTAGTGAAATATACATTTTGCGTTTGGTAACGATTTTGAACAGACAGGTTTAGATTCTCGGGTCAGGATCGCTGCTTATTTCATGTTCCCAGGCCTGGTGTACATGCTGATGACATGAGTATCTCATTTTTCCTAAGGAAATTCGCTAAAAGAGAATCCAGTGGCAGAAACTTGTCATTAGACGAGTAGTTCTTGCTTAACATTCATTCATTCAACTATGATTTTACTGCTTTTTATAATCACGGTTTGCTATATTACCAGTTTTGAATACAAGAATTGCACAGTTTTAAGTTCTGTTGTTGAAGCACTAAAGAAAGATAGCACTAAAAGAAGATTAGCACTCGAAAAATAGTCCTTATCTTGCAAAGAAATTCAAAAGGAATTTTCAAAAGTTGCACATAGTTAAAACATACTTAACAAAACTGGTGGTTTTAACTAAACATAACAGGAGATTATTATGTCACATTGCCCAATGTTCGATGTTATTAATCAATATCATAAACACACAGTATTAAAAACAACTTAACAAACTGTACCCTTCGCCCTAGCACAAAGTGGTATCGACAGGCAGCGACCAGTCCAATATGTGTGCCTGAGTGAAGAAGGCTTGGTGAGTCGTTTCCAATTCTTGGGGTGTATATTTTGTTGTTGTGAAAGGTTATTATTTTATTTTCTTTGCCACAGGTATGGATTAGTACTTATAGTTACTTATGAGTTGATTCGTTTCTGAATATACAGGGTGTCCAGTAATTAGGGGATCAAACTTCACCAGGTGGTTTATCAGCTCATAATAAACAAAAGTTTCCTATAATTCCCATAGTCCTATCTCGCTTAGTTTTCTGTCCGTCTGTCTGTGTTTTACACTAAATAATTTTTATCTCCGAGGTCAATTAAGTTATAAACTAAAAACTTTGCATACTTGTTAGTATGATTTAATCCAATATTTAAAAATAAATTTGACTAATTTTCACTTCCGGTTTGAAAATGGTGGTCATATTAAGTTTTTAAGCATAATAAATCAAAACCCCAATTAATTTGTATGGTAAATACACAATAATAACAATACGTGGTAAAAGTATTTACAAACAATTTAAGGCCACATTCGTTGTTCTGAGTTAATTATTAACGGAAATATTTAAAAATTTAGTTAAGCCCGTGGCAACAAGACTAGCATACCTGACACTTACTAGTAGCTATTCAAAATATTTACAAGGTTTCCTACATCACATTTTTATCTACCAGCTAAATACAAATTATAAATTAAATCCTAACTAAAATGTAATTTTTGAAATAAGAATCAAATATTGCACGCAAACACAATTGTTTATCTTACATAAGCATGTTGGTGTTCTTGTAATAGTCTAGATCCTAAAGATCCAGACTATTAAATGTTTATCTGGAAGGGTAGTGTTTAAATATGTATATATGTTCACACTTAAAACAGGAACATAATTTTGTGTATAGTTTTGGGCTTTTGGCTAGTCACTATCTTACTTTTGGAGGTACAAACCAAATGCCTGAGCGTTTATCTTCGCCATCGTGAGAATATTTGAGCAGTTTTCTGCTAAGTTATGGCCTCCACACTTTTTCAATATCTCAGTTTGGAGCCCGTCTATAAGTCAAATAATGTACAGGTTGAATGTACAGATTGATATTAGCCTATAACGAAATTTTCAATTTAAACGCACCTAAGCTAATCTCGAATCTACGGTTTCAGTTGCTAAATGTCATTATTTACTTAAGTATCAAGCGTCAACACCCACTGTTGACAGACGTCACAACATTTTGTGCATTCAGTAGAAGGGCAACCGCAACGGCTGAATACGTCACAGGTATCTCACTTCACGGGTAGTCCGCCAATCTTTGCTCACTCTCTCCCGGGTGCCCTGCCGATTAATGTATGAAGTGTCAAGATTTTTACGTAGCTATTTCGAAAACCCCTTCCACCATATATAACGTACAGTAAGTCAGTAACGCTAGATCAAACCCCCCTCCCAACGCTAATATTCGACGGCCCCTTAATACCTGAGAGCCAGAAACTGGACTTACTCAATACATTATCACTATTAGAATTTTACTTGGCAACTCGTCTGCTAAATTATAACTCAATTTTCAAAGAGCAGAACTTATTATATTTTGAGCATTTTCAATACTCTTCATCAGATAAAATTAAATAAATAATCACTAGTTCACTACTCGTACTGACAATATTAATTATACCATAATGAACTATTCAACCATAGTGTGCATTGACATTTAATATTTCATTGACTTTATATTATAATTTATATACCATTTAAATTTAAAGCCCCAACGTTGCAGGGCAACCGCAGATTGTCAACCTTACTAATTATTATATTGTATAACATCTGATCTGAGTATGCATTGCTTTTTCTTGTTTGTGTTTGGCTTGGTGCTGGAAACTGCTTTGACACTTGACAGTTGGAGCCTAGAAACAAAAAAATAATAGGTTAGGTTATCATCGTCAACTTTACAAACGTTTTTAATGATAATTAATAATTTTCAATGATTTATAGATCTTAGAAAAGATAGTTACACTGATACCTGAATTCCGTCTGCATCATCATTCATTCTCATGGGACCTAACAAAGATGCTATTTTGAATGGTTTTCAAGTGTATCCTTTTATCAACATAATAATTAGGCTATACTGTATATTATTTATGGTTATGAAGGTAATTAGACCTACTGTGTTAAGGGTAGGCTAGTTCACTAAATCACTATTTGAGATGCCGACCACTCTCATGATGGTATTTTTAAAGAGCAAATATGTGATTAATCTTACAAACTAAGGCCGACTCTTCCTTAGAATGGGTCATTAATTAATAGCCCAATGACCAATGGAAATGCAAGGACCAACGGCTTAACGTGGCTTCCGAATAAAGCAGGTAATGGTCTGATTTGTCTAAACGATGGCGGGAGTTGATTCGGGTATCATCAGATGATCACTGAGACTATAAGTTCCTAGTACTAGGATATCTGATTGTCGTTGAAAGGGTTGAATTTGTAAGTTAATTTATCAGTAACCATGGTTTTATTAGGCATATGATTTTTGGTATTAGTAAATCCCTACCCTTATTTTTATTCTTCCAACGGTCAAACGACCAATACATTCATCACAGGATGATACATCAAGTAGTGTTGAATAATAAATAAGAAAAACAATACAATAGAGCTTAAAATTGTTCAAAGATGGCTATTCTAGGGATGAAACAATTAATACTTATGTGTAGGTAACTGAACCTACACATAGAGTTTAGGCTTTAACCTGCTGGTTACTAACCCTAGTATCTTTGGTTCAAGAAGAATACCCTTCACCGCAAGAAAAATTCGAACAGTAGTTTATCCAAATTCAAAGTTATTTGACATATTCCTGATTTACTGAAAGCAGTTTTAAATTTGCTTACGCATATTTCACCAGAAAACAAATGGAACCAATTACAGTGGCATGCCCATTCCTGTCATCAATAGGCAATTATTTCTGCTGTGGGGTCACTGAACACGTTCGCTACCACCTTTCAAAAAAATAGTCTATATAGCCCACCTCCACCTATTTGAGGTGCTCCTGTTCCTATTCATACTATCCACAGATTGTGCGGCACTTGGGTTCATCGAAATGCTTATTTGCTGAGGTGAACTCATCTTACTTAATGGCATTTCTCTCTTCGGCGGTCTGTTCTAGAGGCTTGCTTTATTATTTGTGAGCCACGGAAAACCAAACTGCATCAGTGAGGCACTTTGTTTGCGAATTGAACAAATTCGAACGTCTCAAGACAGTTGGCTACACTAAGGACCGCGTGTAATGTACTTTTGGTTGAATATGCTGTGAATTGTGTAGGTAGAGTATTTATTTAATAGTGTGGCACTTGAGAAACTAATAAAAACTGTAAAAAACTAATCAGAATCCATTTTTAGTATCAGTTTAAAGATTTTTGAGTTATAATGATCCATGCAATCATATTTTACTGGTTAGGTAAGAGGAACTACACGAGGGTAAGGTCTGGGTTGAAGGAAAGCAGTCTTCTTAAAGGGGTAGCTGTGGTAATGTAGCGAACGTGTTAACTTGTCTGCAATAGATGTATAAGCAGCTTCAAAATATGTTGCCTGTCTGTTTGGAAGTTAAAAGAATCCAATTATCCAGTAAAAGCTGGAAGTTATATCAGACCATTTTAGAACCAAAGAGGTCAAAAAGTAAAATTAATTAATCACACAAAAATCATACAATTAAAAATAAAAGACCTTTAAAAGTGCCATACCATAGTTCAGCAGCAGGACCAAAGTATGGTCAAGATCCCCAAGTACTATTTCTATTTACCATATAAGTACAGTATACATAAATAGAGGCTATTTACCATTTTCACTATGCCTGCAGCAAAGTTATTGTTATTTAACGGAGCCAATTCCAGTTTAAAGAACAATAGGCCTGTTGAATAATTTGTAGCAAAACTCTTACAAGAATTCAGTGGTGCGTGGTCTTGGTTCAACTAAGCAACAATCAATCAAATGTAGCAAATCAGTTTGTAAACATGCTATATGCAAATACATGTGGTCTGGGTTCACGTTGTTTATTCTTTGTGCTTTTTGGAAATAAGTGTGTTAAAAAGGATACCATCTGAGTATATGAAGAGGCTTCAAGATTAAAATTGCACCTGGAAGCTCTTCTCAGGAATAATTGAAAGCATAGTATCATAAATTTTTAAGTTTTTTTGCACAATTCAACACAAAGGCAGTGGTTAAAATTAGTGCAAAACTGCACTATAGAAAATGTTTATATCAAATAGCATAAATAGTTTTTTATTAAATACCTTGAAATGCTCAGTCCTAGTTGAGAGAAAATGTTATAGAGGATGATGCCTCGCTAGAAGTGAGTCGGCATTCTTATTGTCACTATATACCAACCAAAGCATATAAACTATTTACATTATTTATTGTTCTAACACACGTGGGGTCACGGAACATGGTAACACACTATGCGGGTTCTATGTCCAAAGGCCGCCTACGGTACATTGCACACTGGGGGATGAAAGTACGACTGGCAGGTTGGAGGTGTGCTCGTCATCGTCATCGTTCATCCCCCACTGAGCGATGTACCGTAGACGGCCACCGGACAAAGAACCCGCGTAGTGTGTTACCACGTTCGCGTTCCGTAACCGTGTGTTAGAACAATAAATAATGTAAATAGTGTTTAAGTTAGTATATAGTGACAATAAGAGTGCCGACGATGCCCCACAAACGGGGCGAAATGCGCATCCGCTCTAAATAACATTTTCTCTCAACTGCAGGATCTACAGGCGCAGTACAAGGTATTTAATAATTTGAGCTTCGGTCTCACGCTGGGTTTCACTTATAGTTATTTTTTGCTGCCTTGTCTCATCCTCCTGAGCAGTTATTACAGACTTTTACCGGGCTTATTTCAGTGTAGGTGGGGTGGTGGAGAGTGTAGATAGGTGAGCAGCCAACTTAAGTGGTCTTCAAAGTTCCGATAGAAAAAATATGGTCTGATAGACCTTGATGGTCAATAAACCGGAATTTTATGGAAAGGAAGTCACCCTGCTGATTCCTCAATCAATTTTAAAACAGTCATAGATTAGGATCCAGGGCTCATCTTGTGACTCAACATCAGTACTTTGCCAAATATGCCGCTCAAATTAAGGTTCCCAGGTTACATGCCAAAACCCATTTGTAGGCCTACTGTAAAAAGACTTTAGCACTTTTGGCTTGAGACCAAATTGTTTTTGACACCTTAGATGTAGGGAAATGTTGTATTTCATGTTGTAGTAAAATGTTCATCTTAAGTGTACACCTCCTGTAAAGTCGCATCATATTCTATCCTCAGTGTCTGCAAATTTGGTAGTTCTATTTTCCTCTAGTCTCATGCCTGAAAATTAAACATGTGTCATTTAATCTAACCCTTAACACTCACTCAGAAATTGGATGAATCTCAGGGACGCAGATACTGGGAAAATTCTTTGGCAGGGGAATGAGGACTTGTAAGTACACAGGTCCTAGTAAAGACTAGACATTGAACATTTAGATGAAATTGATTAGTTTTAAAGAAATATGTGGACTCCCAATTTGAATATGATTATAAACGTATTTTTAACCGACTTTGTAGGTTACTCTATTTGATCTGAGACTTGTTTCTTGTATGTTTGTTTGAACATAACGTTTGAATGCAGTTTGATTTGTTTTGTAAAGCTAATCTCCATGGTGGTTCCTTCAAAAATCTTATGAATAGAACTTTATTTTTATTCTTTTAATGGATAATTTTAAGCTTATGCACAAAAATAGTAAATACTCCTAATAAAATCTTAAACAACTCTGTTTTTTTCATATATTTTATGTTGTTTAGACATTTTTTTAAAGAAATTAAGAGCTATTGTCATATAGGAACTATTCAGTGGTGAGGCGTGCAACTTTTGAGCGGTCATCGTTGCAACCTCCCAACCAAGGGGATGGGTCCGGGGCCCTCCCCTGGGATAATTGTGTAAAATTGAATGCAAATATGTGAGTTTTGAAGGGTTCTGAGTGTCTCAAAAGGATACCATCAGTACACATGTATTATTATAAGATCTATAAGCAGCTTCAAAATATGTTGCCTGTCTGTTTGGAAGTTAAAAGAATCCAATTATCCAGTAAAAGCTGGAAGTTATATCAGACCATTTTAGAACCAAAGAGGTCAAAAAGTAAAATTAATTAATCACACAAAATCATACAATTAAAAATAAAAGACCTTTAAAAGTGCCATACCATAGTTCAGCAGCAGGACTTGTGGTTTTTTCCTAAAACTCAAAAATTTGAGACTGAGTAGAAATTAAAATTTGGTACTGTAAGCTCAGTGCTGGTTCTAGGTATTTCACCAGTGGGGACAGTATACATAAATAGAGGCTACCTTTACCATTTTCACTATGCCTTGCAGCAAAGTTATTGTTATTTAACGGAGCCAATTCCAGTTTAAAGAACAATAGGCCTGTTGAATAATTTGTAGCAAAACTCTTACAAGAATTCAGTGGTGCGTGGTCTTGGTTCAACGAAGCAACAATCAATCAAATGTAGCAAATCAGTTTGTAAACATGCTATATGCAAATACATGTGGTCTGGGTTCACGTTGTTTATTCTTTGTGCTTTTTGGAAATAACTGTGTTAAAAAGGATACCATCTGAGTATATGAAGAGGCTTCAAGATTAAAATTGCACCTGGAAGCTCTTCTCAGGAATAATTGAAAGCATAGTATCATAAATTTTTAAGTTTTTGCACAATTCAACACAAAGGCAGTGGTTAAATTAGTGCAAAACTGCACTATAGAAAATGTTTTTTCTATATCAAATAGCATAAATAGTTTTTATTAAATACCTTGTACTGTGCCTGTAGATCCTACAGTTGAGAGAAAATGTTATGTAGAGTGGATGCACATTTCGCCCCGCTTGTGGGGCTTTGTCTGCACTCTTATTGTCACTATATACTAACCAAAGCATATAAACTATTTACATTATTTATTGTTCTAACACACGTGGGGTCACGGAACATGGTAACACACTATGCGGGTTCTATGTCCAAAGGCCGCCTACGGTACATTGCACACTGGGGGATGAAAGTACGACTGGCAGGTTGGAGGTGTGCTCGTCATCGTCATCGTTCATCCCCACTGACGATGTACCGTGGTAGCCACGGACAAAGAACCGTAGTGTAACCGTTAAGCGTTCGGCGTGTTAGAACAATAAATAATGTAAATAGTGTTTAAGTAGTATAGTGACAATAAGAGTGCCGACAATGCCACAAGCGGTAATCGCATCCGCTCTAACATTTTCTCAACTGCAGGATCTGAAACAAGGTAAAAATTATTTGAGCTTCGTCTCCGCTGGGGTTTCACTTATAGTTATTTTTTGCTGCCTTGTCTCATCCTCCTGAGCAGTTATTACAGACTTTTACCGGGCTTATTTCAGTGTAGGTGGGGTGGTGGAGAGTGTAGATAGGTGAGCAGCCAACTTAAGTGGTCTTCAAAGTTCCGATAGAAAAAATATGGTCTGATAGACCTTGATGGTCAATAAACCGGAATTTTATGGAAAGGAAGTCACCCTGCTGATTCCTCTACGATCAATTTTAAAACAGTCATAGATTAGGATCCAGGGCTCATCTTGTGACTCAACATCAGTACTTTGCCAAATATGCCGCTTCAAATTAAGGTTCCCAGGTTACATGCCAAAAACCCATTTGTAGGCCTACTGTAAAAAGACTTTAGCACTTTTGGCTTGAGACCAAATTGTTTTGACACCTTAGATGTAGGGAAATGTTGTATTTCATGTTGTAGTAAAATGTTCATCTTAAGTGTACACCTCCTGTAAAGTCGATCATCATATTCTATCGTTCAGTGTCTGCAAATTTGGTAGTTCTATTTTCCTCTAGTCTCATGCCTGAAAATTAAACATGTGTCATTTAATCTAACCCTTAACACTCACTCAGAAATTGGATGAATCTCAGGGACGCAGATACTGGGAAAATTCTTTGGCAGGGGAATGAGGACTTGTAAGTACACAGGTCCTAGTAAAGACTAGACATTGAACATTTAGATGAAATTGATTAGTTTTTAAAGAAATATGTGGACTCCCAATTTGAATATGATTATAAACGTATTTTTAACCGACTTTGTAGGGGTTACTCTATTTGATCTGAGACTTGTTTCTTGTATGTTTGTTTGAACATAACGTTTGAATGCAGTTTGATTTGTTTTGTAAAGCTAATCTCCATGGTGGTTCCTTCAAAAATCTTATGAATAGAACTTTATTTTTATTCTTTTAATGGATAATTTTAAGCTTATGCACAAAAATAGTAAATACTCTAATAAAATCTTAAACAACTCTGTTTTCTCATATATTTTATGTTGATAATTTAAAACAGTAGGCCAATATAATTAATTTTATTTTGCACAAAGCTTTCAATAGCAAAGCTATCATCTTCAACTGTTACAAAATTACTATTAAAAAATTTTTGTAGCCTTAGCCTGGCGATAAATAACTATGTCTTGCTGTGCATTATTCTATCAATACCAATATCTCCAGAAGAAGATCATATTTTTATGTTGTTTAGACATTTTTTAAAGAAATTAAGAGCTATTGTCATATAGGAACTATTCAGTGGTGGTCACGATTTTGGCGGTCATCGTTGCAACCTCCCAACCAAGGGGATGGGTCCGGGGCCCTCCCCTGGGATAGTATTAACCAAAATTGAATGCAAATATGTGAGTTTTGAAGGGTTCTGAGTGTCTCAAAAGGATACCATCAGTACACATGTATTATTATAAGATCTATGGGGCTACTTCTAAAATAGGCGTTGAAATTTGCATGTTGGCTAACACAGTCTATAGACTAGTAAAATACACGCGTGATGACTAGCACAAAGTTGATCTTCGCTCCGTAAACATAAAGGAAGATAGCACGGGCACCGAACAGGGTCCGGTCCTAATTGGTTCTGATTAGCGGGAATCTAATGTAATTTTGGTTCAACTATCAACAAAACAGTATCGTACTTTCGGGTTCAGTTAAATGCATGGATACAAAAATGTAATTGTTCCTTTTTTTTACTGTTATAAGGACAATACAAAGAATACCTAAAAAACCTGTCGAAATTTTGATGTTAAGTGAAAGCAGCGGCCCTTTGAATTACATAATTTCTTACTGTTAGTATTAAAGGAGCTCGCTAATTATCTCTGTATTAACATTAACTAACTAATTGAATTTTGGGTAGAAGTAATTGGTAGTAATGTACGGATTAAATGGTCAATAAAACAACAAATTTATAAACTTGAACTAACTTACGTCATTAAAACAGCTTAAATAAAACTTTTAAACATTTATTTGCTGCATTAATTTTTAATTTTTATTAGCAGCTAAGCTTGATTTTTATTTGCTGATTTTTATCAAGAAGTTTTTTACTTACAAAATTCTAAAAACACACAAAGTTTGCATTCAGATTATATAATCAAATAAAAATGTTAGTTATATCAGCATATTTTAAAAACAGACTGAATAAGCATTTCAATAAACAAATCTCCAAAAGACATCGATCATTCAAGAAATGGTCAACGCATTGAATTGACTTTCAACTATATTTAAACATTAATAAACAGTGGTACAAGTCGATTAAATTATGTAAATCGATATACACAAGAATCAAATGCAATATTCGATTTGCTCACAAATTTTTGAGTGACCGAGTTCACCTGAGCCGCCCCGACTCTAGCGGAGAGCCCAAGATGCGCTAGTCATAGTGAATCCACGGTCCATTAGAAGCAATGTATATGAGCACTGGAGGAAGTGGGAGGGGGATCTGACAGATGGGTGAGGGGGGTAGGCAACCGATTTGCAGCCTCACGGCGAAATTTTGAACTGCAATGTGGGCCTAGCCTATTCAAGACAGTAATATCAAGTTACTCCTTGAAATCTATGATTTTAAATTTGTATTAAAATTTCTCCAAGTCATCGCCGAATCTAGAGGTGACCGAACCCTCACTGCAACTATTCTGAAACATATGAGGACTTTAATGACACAATTTTGATGTTAAATTAAATTACTGTACCAACGACTTGGTGGTCTAAAGTTTTTAAACCTTTGACAGTTGCCATGATACAATCTATCTTTATTTTAAAATACAGTACTTGAAAAATGGTTAGGTATTTATAGAGTTGTAGAAGCTAATCATATCCAAAGTGAGTATACAATTTAATTGTGTTTATGAAAATGTATACTTTGGTTACTGCGGTTAAGCTGTGGTCTCCTAGCTCCATAAAAAAGTCTTGATGCGCTCGCACTTTGTACTCATAAGCGCAGGGCTACTCGTTTATGTTATCAAATGGGACCGTTCCCTAGACCACTGATTTAGCTCATAAACAGGCTACAGTCAATTGCGGGACTCACCGGGCGCAAAGGTGCATCTTGAACAAGTGGAGATTAATGTAATTTTGTGTTCTAGTGATATAGGTTGTGTTCGATGGCGAAGTCAGACAAATTGTTTTATTGAGCCTTATAAAAACATTGTTTTGGCAATACAAAAATAATTTAAAATATTTAATACATAATTTAGTTTACAATATAAAAAAGCCTACCCATTGGAAAAATACTGTCTTGTATAAAAAGTGTATAAAATAATTTACATAAATATATGTTCTAAGTGCCACGAGTAGTGACAGATAACTATTAATTAATTTAAGGTTCAGCAATAAATTCCTCTACGCTATAGAACGAATTTAAAAGTAAATAACCTTTTAATTTAGTCTTAAAAATACTAAAGCTTTCAACGTTTTTTAGCTCTGTTGGAAGCTTATTGTATAGTTTAACTCCTGCCTGAGACGGTAATTTGGAATAAACATTAGATCTATGATGGTTAGTTGAAATGTGTTTGCCAATCTTGTTTCATGGGAATGAATTTCATGTCCTTGGATTAAACGACATTTTGAAGACAGTAAACCATCGTCTCATAAATGTATAGATGGCAGGGTCATAATTTTTTAGTTTTCGCTTTGGCGTCCTTGCAAGAATCTCTGGTGCCAAGTCGACACATGATTCTTATAGCAGATTTCTGAAGAATAAATATTCGCATGGTTTTAGTTTTGGAACAGTTTCCCCAAAAACATATGCCATACGACATGTAAGGATGTATCAAGCCAAAGTAAGCAGTTCTTAAAATTTCTAAGGTACAATA
The DNA here is from genome assembly GCA_018831715.1 of Matsumurasca onukii. NCBI lineage: Eukaryota > Metazoa > Arthropoda > Insecta > Hemiptera > Cicadellidae > Matsumurasca > Matsumurasca onukii. The sequence goes on from CM032064.1 coordinate 30,455,045, forward strand.
CTGGGATAAATGTCTTAAAAGGTATATACTAGATCCCATTTTTTTGCTCACAAAATCAATATGGGAATGCCATGTTAGTTGGCTGTCAAGATTCGGGCCTAAAAGCTTAACACTGTTAACTTCTTCAATTAGATTGTTTTTAAAAGAACCAATGGTGTTTCCTTTCAATTTGATCTACAAATGTCGAAAGTAATAAAGTTTGTTTTACAAAAATTGGTTCTTAAATTGAGGGATTCAAAATATTGCATGCTAACATTTGCTGATACATATGTTTGTTCCTCTAAAGATTGAACTGTTGGTACCGATTGAATCAACGTTGTATCATCAGCATATTTAAAAATTGTTTTAATTCCGTTGATCGAACTTAATTTGTTTACATATGTTAGAAAAAGAACTGGCACTAACACCGATCCTTGTGGAACGCCACATTGTACTTTATAGGAACAGAGAGAGAATCATCTATTTTTACCTGTTGATACCTATCAACATTAATATCTATCAACAGTTTAAAAACTCCCTCTTCCCTCTTGACAAAAACAATTCACACGCTGGCTTTCTAACCTTAAATAAACTACCAATAATAAAACCTTCGTCTTCCTCTTCAAGCAGCAACAATAATGCTAGTTGTTTTTTGCTACGACCATGAGAGCTCATGTTGCTGAGAACTACAAAACGACTGATTTGGTGCGCTTTTGCGCAGCGACTCAGTAAACTTTATGAGCTAGAGAACACTATTCGTTATGCTAAAGAATCAGACTGCGTTCCTCCTTATGCGACTCACTCTAAACTTTATGGAGCTAGGAGACCATAGCTTCACGGTGATCTTTATACTTACCAAGCTATGGCCTCTTTCTTGCTAAAAAACATTTCTTGTAAGTTTGAAACCCACAGGCTCGGGCACTCTTAATTTAACGTGGGAATGAAAAAAACACACAGAACAAACCACCAAAGAAAGTAAATTTTTCTCAAAAATTTTTTAAGTGTCAGGAGTAACTATAAATATTCAAAAGTTCAAAAATGATGTACAAAAAAAAGCGATTGCAGGAGTGAAATGGCACTCGGAAGTTGTGGCGAGAGTGAAATTATATTAGGAAATGAAGCGGAAGTGAAACGACACTTGGAAGCCATCGTTGGAGTGGAAAAACACATGGAACACAAGAAACTACGTTTTAAACAAGTGGTGGAGTAACTATGACTTCAAAATTACAAAAAGTAGTATTTTCAACCTTAGCCTTTCAGGCTGTGATAAACTTGTGAATTTCGTTTGCTAGGTATATAATGTGCATTTTAAACTGATATATTACATCAAAATAATAACCAACGTAATCATTGAGTTTTAGTTTGGATTATCACACATTTTTTATTGTGTACGACGAACTTTTTCATCATTGCAGCCATTTCCTAAGAGTTTAGATTTCAGGAGTTCAACGACAAATAACGATTTCTATTGTTGTTGTTGTGGAACGTGAGTCATCCTTCCCTAAGGCATGTCACATCTATGAGGGTATGCAAAATCAATGGTATTAGTAAACAAACTGGAGGGAATAATGAGTTAAGACTTTAATACAGAATTTAATTAAATGTGAATGTTTCTTTTCAGATCCTCCCCTGACATTGAACACCAGGCCAGAGTTCCCAAAAAGATTCTTAAATGTCGAGCAGTTTCTCGGGAAATAAACTTTTCCTCTGCTCAAGCTCTTGAAAAGTTTAGACTAGAACAAAAAATTTTGTTTAAGGTGAGTAAAAGATGTTTTAAGAAAATTATTCATTAAAAGCAAGCCCCACACTAAATGCTGTGTACAAAATAATAACCTTGACTAATAATACCTAACTTTCAATTTCAGGAAAAATGTTGACCTAAAGTTTAAGTTAAATGTGTTATAAAGTGTGAAACCTCAGCCAGATCACTATACACTAAAGTCCCGCTAATCCAAACCGCTAATCCGAAAATCCGTCTAATCCAAACACTTTGAGGGAAAAATTTTAAAATTGTTGATTACGTAAAATAAATAAAACTAGTTTTCCAAGTTATGTCATACTGTAAGTGATTAATAACGAACCAGCACTCATAATGATACACGCAGGTATACGCTCAAACAATAGCTTTGAACAAAACACATATACTCAGTGGGGTAGCAAGCGACACTCTGACAGTACGAAATGGTGAGTCATTGTGTTTTTTGTAGAACTGATAACCATACTGTAAAGGCCTGGGCACGGGGGTTGGGGTGGAAAGGTCAGTGTCCTATTGTTACGCACGGAAGCCCTACTGCCACAGCGATCTGTGTATGCCTGTCATATCTGCATTTTTGATTCCGCGCTGTTTATTACAGAGTACTTACTATAGGACATACATGCATCATTTCTTTCATTTAAATATAAAATATTAGTGGCTCAAAGTCAATATATGACCTTATAAGGTCAATGTATAATAAATGCTCTAAAGCCCCTAATATATGTCAAAATCCACTTAATCAAAATTTTGCTAATCCCAACAGGGTCAGGTCCCAATTAAATACATAAATAGTTTAATTTAATACATGCTATGCAATCGTCATTGATAGATTGAGCTAAAATTGTCCATGCATTCAGGCATTGAGGTCCCATTCGTAACATACATTTTGTTCATTTGCTCTCTCTCATTTATTGCCCCTTGTTTCGTAAGAGTTAATGTCACTTCCTCTTACGGGTCGCATTTTGATTTGAAAAGAAGACAAGTTTGAAAAATGTAGAGGCAAGGTTCTAACGTCAACCGCCTGCACGGAAAACTAGTACGACCGCGTGGGCCGCCAGTAGAAAAAGGTTTGGAAACCACGGAGTCGCCAGTGCGGCGCATGGGACCTTCCAGGGTCGGTGAGGTGTTCTACCCGCCATAGACGTTGGCCGTGCCTTCGTCTATTTTATTAATTGTTTAGAGGACAGCTCAGGGCCGCAGAACTTCAGGTACAAGCCTGATAATTCGCGATATCATCATCGCCACCAAACGCTGAATACGCAATTTCCTCGTCGCTCAGGGACCAGAAAGCGAAGGTCCTGAGCAGTTTATACGACAGAAGGTCGTGCCACTTGCTACAGGTGGTCGAGAAACGATTTAGAATTTGGAAAAATTCTGCTTGGGGCGTGGTTGACACTTCTGGCCTAGAATAATTATTCAACCATCGAAGTCGAAAAATTAATTCTTATATAAATATAAGAATTAATATGACGACGCAGATAAACTAAAAATTGGTTTTCTGTATAACGAAATTAAAAGAATCTCAAAAATAGGTTCCAGCACGTAGATATATTAGGTAGTCGCTCGTTAGAAAGAAAAGTTACTCATGGCGCACCAAAAGGATCAATATTAGGACCGGTTTTATTTTAATATATGTTAACAATGTTTACAATAGCCTTAAATTTGGAACTATGACCCAGTTTGCTAACGACACAGTCATTACTTTTCATTCTCATTCAATAACTAAATTAAAAATTCAAACTTTTGAAGACCTAAATTATTGTATTCAATCGTTTTTAGGACATAACCTTAAAACTAATAATAATAAATCTAACTATATAAATTTTTCCTTATCTTCTATTGAAAACAAAGAGAAAGCTAACGTTTTTATTGGGGAGGACCTTTTAGAAGAAGTGGACTACACAAAATTCCTCGGAATTTACATAGATAATAAAATCCGAGATAAAATCACATGGAAAGTACACATTGAAAATTTATCTTTAAAATTGTTTTCTAACATTTTTATGCATTGATATATTTGGCGAAACATTCTCCAATGCATGTTATTCGAACAGCCTATTTCGGGCTCGTACATCCTCATCTATCTTTTGAAATCACCATTTGGTGAGGCTGTTCCAAGCAAGAATTTAAACGAATTTTTATCTACAAAAACAAGCTACGGTATTGGAACAATTGGAGGAATATGTTCCAGAGAATCATGCAAACCTTTATTTAACAAATTAAATATTTTACCACTCAGATCTGTATATTTGCTAGAAATTGCAGTTTTTAAAAAATTTAAGTCTAAATTGAGTTCAGGTTCTGATATTCATGGCCATAACACCAGATACCACCTGAACTACAGAAACTCTCCACATAATACAAAATTATTTGAATATCTTCCAAATGAAGTGGGAACTAAAGTTTTAAACAATTTACCGGACCAAATCAAAAACGAAAACCAACCTCATATATTTCAAAGAAAATTGAAAAAGTTAATAGCCATGAACACATTTTACTCTACCAAAGATTTTTTTAAAGTTACCGTAAATATTGGAAAATAAACGTGATATGATCAAAGGAGCTTAAGAACAGAAGATGTTAGCCCTTAATTAAAATTCATTGTTATTGTTACACACATGAAAATGTATAAGAGTTATGAAAATGTAATAAAGAGTTATTATTATTATTCTGGCCTGTGCTAAACTTTTTATGGCCTAAAATGCACAACATTTCCTTAGAATTTCTAGTTTCTTGCGTACAACTCAAGTTATTTCTTAGGTATTAACAGTTTTTGGGTGCCACATAATGCTTTTTAAAATTTTACACAAAATAATACCAAGCTTTTAAAAATCGAACCAGTAGTTAAGCCAGTTGTTTACCCAAAAGATCAAAAGTTTTTACAGGCTCAAAAATAGAATATTATCTAGATTGTCTTTCTTTAACTTAAAAACCACTGTTCAAAAGCCATTACTTTCAAAGAAAATGTAATGTAGTTTTGCTTAAAATAAACACATTAGTTGTAGAGTGTGTCGAATTTTATGACACACACTCCATCGAACACTAAAATATGTGTCACTGTTGAAGTCTTGCTCCCCTGGGAAAATAAGCCTGTTACTTACAAACAATATGTTATTATTCACATATAGGCCCAGTCGGACCACACAAAATATGTTAACGCCATCTTGAAAACTATATGTTATATCACTTTAATGTAGTGATTAAACTACAAAGTTACCGAAAATTGTACCAATTTCAATTTTGTAATTGCTACTCCCAAGTATGATGATCGGTTGATTATCAAGCCTATCATTGGATGAATTTTACAAGTAATATATTTATTTGTTGAAAGATTATATTTTATAATTCCATTTCTTGAAGGATTTGGATTTTGGGCAGTGGTTTTCAAGTTGGAGAAAGTCAAACTAAGAAATATCCAACTTGTTAGTGAATCCTGTAAAACTGCTGACAGGATTTGCCGGACGACTGTAGCTAAACTAGTCTAGACTTTAATGTTTTCAGTAGGTACTATTTTGCAAAAAATCTCAATAAGTGAATGTGGCCAAAAGCCCTAAATTGCCACTTTAGTCCGAAGTGACTGTCTTTGTAGTTCCAGTTGATAGGAAATATGCTGGTTTGCATTGCAGGGTAGAGTTATGGAAGAGTGGACATTTGAGTTTGGCTTTGTAATACCTAATTCAACAAACACCTGGCAGTCCCTGATAGAAGCAGCTCCAGAGTCGCAGATGATGCCCGCTAATGTACTCAAGTAGGTGTCTTCAAGTAATTTACCAGTATTATTTCTCACTATGGGGTCGGAAGGGAGTAAAGAGTGAAAATGCACTCACTCTTTAACCCTTTTTGCACTAATGGCGTGAAAACACTAGGGATGTGCGAGTATCATTTTTTGTAGTTCGAGTTGAGTTTGTTAAAAAAAGCTTGAATTTTGAGTCGAGTATTATCGTATCACAATGAAAAATTAGCTCATTTTGGAGTTTTTTTGACAAATTTTACTATTTAAATTAATTAAATATGAACACATACATTAAATATATCACATAAAATCCACAAAACAAAACAAAAGAAAGACTTTGTTAACGCTTAAACAAATAGTAAAAATCTAAACAAAACCCAAATAAAACATTAAATAAATTAAATCCACAAAAATTGACTTAACTTTATAACTTCTGTTATATTTATATTTTCTGCAGTTTTATTACCAGAGCAGTATTTGTTTCCAAGGCAAAACCTTTTCATTTTGAAATCACGACTTCGATACTGTTGGCGCTCGCTCTGGCGGTGAAATCACGACTTCGATATCGTTCTGCGGCAAATTACTCGACCAAATTTCGAGCTTTACCGATCAGGTCGAGCGGAGTTCAAGTATCGGTAAATACTCGGACTCGATAATCGAGTACTTGCACACTCCTAGAAAACACGCATTATGGGTTTGCGCAGGAAGGGCTATTGACGCTTCAGCACGCAATACCAATAATCTTATGTTGGGTAGTGTTAACTCTGGGTAGTGTTCGCATTCGTCGCTAGAGCGCAGTATGTAATGTTCTCAATCCAACCCTTCACAGTAACATATCAGCTGATTCCCGCTAAATATATTGGGGGGAAGACAAGAATACTTGCTCACAGTGCCATTGGTGGTAGCAAGCTGGGTGCGATAGACATGTTAACATGCAGCAGTTAGGTTTACACACAGTCATTGTGTAAGCTAGTTCGGAACATAGTCAAATATCTTTTTAAACTTGAAATGATAATAACATTAGAAAAATGAGAAAAACTAGCCTCTCTCCTTATCTGTATAGAAACTGTTTTGTCCACGTAGCCTTTCACTGTGTGATGGTTAAAATCCCGGTAGCGCACAGAGCTAAACATTTTAATCTCAATTGTGCATTGTTACTGAAAACGTATGCTCTTTATTCTTCAGAGTAAACTTAGATTTTTTTAACCAAAGTACAGGTTTTATTTATCTATTATGGTAGTAGAAATAGAATCCATTAAATGGTAGCACAATGGAATCTTGATAGTTCAGTTTTAAAGGGTTTTATTAATGAGAAGTATTGAAATACTACGAATTGCTGTTTATTCAATGACTAAAGTGTTACAAAGAAAGAAATTCCAATTTTACAGTATAACATAGCTTGCATCCATGATTTCTATAGAGCAATAAATTTCTCAATCATTCTTTGTCTGTCATTTTGGTTATCATCAAGTCACCTCAGAAGGTGTTAAACTATTGAGTTTCTACTCTACCAGGTTTTAAGCCTTAGAGTGCTATTTTGTATCTTAACGAGTTTGTTCCTTTTTCAATAAAAAGAAGATGAGATTCCATTAAAATAAAAATATAATGATTTTGTTTTCACCAGCAACACAATCATATTGACAAATTCTATTGTTTGTTATTTAATATCTCGTATTTTCTTATAGCGTTTTTTGAAATGAATTTATTAATTTAAGTTGATTTTTTAATGAGGGTATAGCTTAGCCTCATTTATTGTTTATTTATAGAAACTCTGTTTTGTTTTTCAGTGGAAATGTCATTATAGAAACCAAGTTCTTCGATGATAAAGCTCTTATATCAACGTCTCGAGTTCGACTCTTTTACGTTTGAATTGTGGGGAGCAAACCAATTAATGCAATATCCCAAGGAGGAATATCAAGAAGGTTTTGATTTCTGAAAGAAAGAAAGAATTGATTTCCAATTAGTCTATAATATATACAACCATCTGTGTAACTCACTGGCTCACTGATATATACAAATGTTTACCCACTTCTAGATAAGCTAGAAACTTGAAATTTGGTATGTAGGTACCTTTCACAAATTCACCGACGGAAAAATTGCCAAAACCCAAAACTTTAAACTTTAACCACCCTAAAAAAAAATAAAACCAAAATGGTGGAAAACATGTTTTTCTAAAACTCATGTAGTGGGTTAACGGTAAGTCCTATCTATAAACTGATTGAATTTTCATGGTCAGGTTTTAGAGGCTCTATCGTTTTGATCCCATGACTTTTTGTCGTATCTGGCCTCCTTCACCCTCAAAAAGAGCAAAAGTTTCAAATTTTCTACTTTTTCCTCGATTTTTCAACAGTTTTTAATTATTTTCTCAGGTATTATAGGGGTTAGACGCTTTAAACTTCATCTAAAGTATGAGTTAAACTTGCCCTTTAATAATATGTTGCGAAACAAATTCCAAATTGTATATATTTGCTAAAGAACTGTTGTTAAGTTCAATTTTTGGCTAGAATTAGGCGTGAAGTTAGCCCGACCTACATCTTGGTATTATTCCAGTATAGTGACTTGTCTTCTCATGAGCTAAAACTGATTTAGCATGACGTGGAGAAGACCCCTATAGATATAAAAAATTGTTTTGAGGCGTGAACTTATTTTAAAGTGGCTACACGTTTAACTAAAACTTGTGTTTATTTTATTATTTTTATCTTGCAAAATATAATTATTTGTGAATTCTGTTATGAACTGTAGCAGCCAGAGGCTCTTTTAGTTTTAGCTTGATGATGTAAAGTATCAAAATTTTCCTTTAGTTCTAAGTGTACAAAACGATGAGAGATTTGAAATGAAGTCTTATTGTCAGTTACATTCATGGTAATTTGATCAATTCAGTAATTTATTTTGACATTCAATATAAACATTACAAAATGATATTTAAATCTGTTTTCATTTAGATAACACGTGTTAAAAAGTATTAAATGTTTATATTTTAGTTAATAGTTTTGATGAAGTTTGGTACATTGTTCTTATTTGGTAACAAATAAAGACGACCTTATTTGCTACATAACTTTCTTTCATGATTAAAAAAAACATGTTTACTTAAAAAATGCCATGCTGTTTTATATGAATGGTGGGTTTCTATTGAGTGTATTAATTTTGACAATGGATTCTCCTTACCAAAAGGAACGTAAAACTTCACATAAACCCATATCTAATCACATAAAATAATCTGAAGATGGATATCAAAACAACTATCTCACCCACAACATTTTAGTTTACAGCCTACCAAAAAACATTAAATTTTCTTAATGTTTAATTCAAAATACAGGGAAATATTATTATTAAAACCTTCAATTGTTGTTAAAATTTTTAAAATCAATTAAAATAAAGACCCAGTCATTTTAAATAAAGACCATTTTTAATAATTTTAAAGCAAAACTATGTTACTTTACAATTTATTTTCGTACAACAGCTGTTTTGAAGTTTATTTTTCTAGCACTGTGTTGGTGTTTGTGAACAGTCAACAATTAAAACATTAGCCAATGTTTGCCTTTTTCTGTTATATAGGTATATAGTTCAGCATACAACAAACTATGGAGTGACACTCTGTTGCATTTTGGTTAGCCAAAGATAATCAGCACTGTACTTAAAAGTAGTGTAAAGTGTATTTTTGTTTTGCTTAGCTTGAAGTTTGCAAAATGATTTATTCTATACAGTGTATATTAATTATTGTATTATTATGTTCATACAAGGTTATCCAGAAAGTAAGTTACGTTTTCAGTTACCTCCGCTAGGGGCGAAGCTAGCGTGGCCATCTTGATATGTGGTTGTTCCCCAGTTCAGTCTGCATCTAGCCGATCAACTCTCAGGTCTGTGTCGTACTTTTTTACATTACAGTGTCGCTTGAAAATGTCTTTGTCAATTGAAAATCCTGCGAGCTGTAAAGTGCGTGCAGTAATAAGGTTTTTGGCTGCAAAAAACTGTAAACCGATTGAAATCTATCGGCAGCTTTGTGAAGTGTACGGGGACAATACCATCACTGAAGGTGGAGTGCGTCAATGGAGCATCATTCGCTTTAAAAATGGCCGAACAAATGTGCACTACGAAAAGAGGAGTGGAAGACCCAGCTTGGCGAATGCCGAACTTGAGGAAAAAGTTAATGAAATCACAAAAATCAGCGAATGGGTTAACGTTTTTGGACCATTACCACAAATATGGCGATTCACTACTTAATCGGATTGTTACTGGTGATGAAACATGGGTGAAACATGTTAACTGTGAGATGAAATTGCAGTCAATGCAGTGGGGCCACACAAATTTCCTTCAGAAACAAAAAAAAATGCATGCAAACGATGTCGATAAGGAAGATTATGGTGACCGATACGAGTGGGAGTTGTTTCCTCATTCACCGTACGGTCCGATCTTTATTTAGTGACTACCACTTGTTCCCAACGATGAAGAAGTGGCTGGCAACGACAGCGCTTTTGACGATGATGAACGGCTGCAGGAAGAAGTAACAAAAGGGTTGAAGGAACAGGCGGCAGAATTGTATGACGAAATTTTAAAGCTCGTCTATCGGTATGATAATTGCCTAAATTTGTATGGCAATTATGTAGAAAAGTAGTATTTTAGTGTGGCTTTCAAATGTATATAATAAAAATCTTTTCCTATTCTTCGTAGAATTTTTATTCCAAAACGTAATTTACTTTCTGGATAGCCCTCGTAATTAAAATTCAAGTGGTATTTATAAGAAGCAATTTTTGTACAATTTTTGAATAAGTAAATTCCTACCAGCTTATTAAAAAGGTTTTAAACACATGTTGCCTTGATCTATCTATCTAACTACCCATTATTCCTCTAAAATATAAGGTAATAAACTGAGTTCATCTTTAAACTTTTCTTGCTGTTACTGCGTAACCCAGTGGCAGCTCCAGAGCAGTTAGCACAGGTAAAAGTGACCCACGAGTGATTTACCAGGGGGGTTAGGGAGTCACTTCAGCAATTTTAAGATATTATTACGCACAGTACTTTGCCTGCGTCCGTGGCTCAGTGGGTAGAGTCACGGCTTGCAAAGCGCAAGGTCGCGGGTTCGAATCCCGGCGCAGGCACAAGGGCTTGGACCGCTTTCCCTAAAAGCGTTTTGTGATCCCACAAACCCTAGGTTAAGTAACACAGTGAAAACGCAATTGGCGTAGACAGAAAAAAAACATCAGTACTATCAGGTTTGCTGGGATGTATTTGCTGTACTTGACGAGCCGGAACCAAATGCTTGCAAGGGATCAAACAACAAACTCAATATTTTTGAAACTAGGAAACTAGAAGAGATATTCGTTTCCTTAATGGAGCCTGACTTTTGATGAGCGTTATACTCTTTCTTTAAAAAGTCAAAAGTGCAATTTTCTATGTTGTTTTAAAATCCAGGTTGCTAGGTATAATTTTTACAAATGTCCTCTATGAGATCCACGGATATCCGCCTTTATGTGGCTACTTATTAGGAACAGAAAAATAATGAAACATTTATTTTTAATAGTATATATTTTTCATACAATTTTCATATATTTAATTAAAATTTGAGTAACAAGAATATCTGGGAGTCATATACTTAGGCAACATATTGATTGGTAACATTCTCAAATTACCAAAATGTCAAATACTCTCTATTGTTCCATCAAGGTACCAAAAGTAATTCTAAAAGTTGTCTGTAAATAGCTTATGAAATCCTTAAAAGCAACCGGTATTAGAATAAGTACAATAATATCAGTCTAGATATTGTGGAATTCTTCAAGGTGGAGGGTCTCTCGACCAAAGCACATAAGAAATAGAAAATAATTCTAATTAAGTATAACATTTGACACACTTGTATAAAATATGTTAGAATTTGGCTAGAAAACATCATTTCCTTGACCTAGGTGGTGTTTGTTTTCTACATCATAGAATTGACATAAACATTTCGATCACTCTCGTACAAAAGTATTTGCCTTTCACCAGACAGTTTAGAAGTATTCAGTATTCACAATACAGTATTTGCCAACTATTCATATTTGTTGGTCTGTTATAGAGTGCAAGGGGACATACAAAGACATCAACTAACAACTTACTGTGATACAAACTATAAAATTGCAAGTGCTATTTTATTAAAATAATATATCAACTAAATGTCCTTTATGATATTATATTTCAAATATTGTTCATGTTTGAACTGGTAGAAAAAACCTTAAGCTGTTTATAAAATCATAACTTCGATTTTCATATATAAGTGTAGATACAGTACTTCGTAGATGTTAGGAAACAAAATATATACTTAAAAAGTAAGTTTTCTAATCCAAGCTAAATTCCTGGCCTACAGTCTGCCTTCAACCACACCGGGTATTAGTATTCTTGATGATAGATATCAGAGCTGCCTCAGCACTAGCCACTCTACTACTATTTAGACTAGACTATCGATGGTACTTTTTGTTTTGCGTTCTCTAATCCTTCATGTGAAGTTCAACACTGCAGAATTTAGCAAAACTTATTCTTAAAATACTAAAGAATGCGATGTGCAAAAATGTTTCTATTTATGTCGAGTTAGTTTTCTAGTGAACACAAAAGTGTACTTACTGTCAATGGTTTCAGACACATTACACATGAAAGATATTTCAGACTAGTTTTAATCCAACTATTAGCTTATTGTTACATCTTTAAGATTATTTTTACCTATTTTACAATGATTCAAGTGACTATCACGTTAGGGTTGAAAAATCCTGTATGAATATTTTCATACTGTTTTGAGCAAGAGGGAACTAAAACAACTATAGTGATGTGCAGATGTGGAATGTTGCGGGGGTAAGATGGCTTCGTTAAGAATTAAGAATTGTCTTAATTTAAGTTTGTAAATCTTAAATGAAAAGTCAATCATTGAAAGTCCCACCTATTATTTTCTTAATTTGAGTTTTCTGAAATATCTGGTTTAGTTTAGTTTATAATGGTACTCTAAAAGCTTAGTTAAAAGACTTAAATACTAAATATCAAAAATCTTACTACGCAAAAGCCTAGTTCAAATAATTTACATGAAAACTATGATATAAAAATAATTCACCACCTGACAGTATAAACCTGTAGGATGCTAATTGCAGACTTTCAAGTGTCCTCCCTTGCGTTACATTTTTTTATCTGAACACTGAAGACTGCCCGAATAAGTTGTCATGTAAATACAATCAGGCCCTTTCTGACCTTCTACACTTGACCCTGCGTAGAGCAATCGCTTATAAACTCCAGCGCTGGCTAGCTGTTTGGCCTTTCTATTACTCTTATCATCTACCGTACTCTTACAAATTCATCATAGATATACAAAAATGTATGTGTTAGTAGCTTTTCTTCATTTCATTATTATTTCTGGAAATAGTAAATTGTTACCGATAGTAGTAGGTAGTATTCAAAAGTCATAAACATTAGCAAAAATTTAAACAATCGTAAACAATGTTTAACTGCTTTGGGTGAGAGTTTTTTTAATCTATTAATAATGGTTTGACTAAATTAAATAGGACAGGATTTTATTTTTTATGAACAAAAAACATTGTTTGGTTTGTATACACACATAGAGATTTGATCAGCAGACCGATTTTCAGACAAAATTCTGTACAGAACACCTCAGAGGCACCTTTGCTAGACTCCGGACCATAATATTCCAAAATGTTTATCTCTTTAAAACCTAGGGCACACTGTAATACAACATAACATACTCATAGTTGCAGAGTAACTAGGTCTAAAAACATAACAGAGAAAGATGCTCAAAAGAAAATTAATGCTGTTTACAATAATCACTTCAAAATACACATTTATTGTGCTGAACATACAACAAACATTGAGTATGACATGTGAGTTTACAACATATATTAGTTTATTGTTCTGAAATCCAACAAGTATTTTTTTAAATCCAATCGGTTATTGGGTACATCTATTTTTTAACATTAAAGTTATGAAGTAAATTCCATTTATGAAATTCAGGATGCTTGTATAAATTTGTATTGTAGGCCTTGGCATCACTATATTATGTCAAGCCTTTTATCCACGTTAATCAGCACAACAGTTTTAAAGGGTACATAGTAGGTGATAGTATGAACATTCTTCTTTATTTTACATAAGATTCCAGGGTCGTCCTAAGCTATTGGACGCATGAACAAGCTTGCTGGATGCTGCTTTCAAGGGGTTATCACAAGTAAAACTGATCAAACCTCCTTTTCCCTAGCAAAGCACTGAAACCTGCTGAACTCTTTAAAGTATTTTGAAAACCTCCTTCCCCGTGATTATGTTTAGTTATTGTTTAATCATTTGCACTTAAAGCCTGAGTCTGACTTGGCAGAGCCCCAGCCCAAGGCTCTCTTGTATACTTGTGTACTGTAGACACTACAGTATTGGCGGTTCTCGTGGCAACGTCATTCGATTCGGACACTGGCAATGTGTTGTAGCATTAACATGTTTTGCCAAGTCTGATCTCAGATGGGAATAATTAGTGTTGGGTCAGTAATTCAATACCGGTACCAACAACCATCAAGATTGAGGATGGAACCAAATAGGAACCAATAGGAAAGTGTCAGTTCTCCCTGTTTTTTTTCGACTCTGCAGTTAACATAGCTTAACCGTGCCGCTTCTTGTATACAGTAATTTTAGTCGTATTGACGCCTTCTATCGAGCGAAGAAGACATCAGGAATCAGGTGGTACCAGCATCTAACTGGCACAAATGGTTTTAAATTTTCTTTCTACATGGTCGCTGTAACTTTGTTTCTGCCCAAAGATTAATACTGCTTAATTATCTGGGACCTAGCTGTAATAAAAATAAATAATTTAAACAAACTCAACTTTAAATTTTATTGATTGACAAGCTCTATAACCGGTTAAAGTTTGTTTTTGATAAGAAATCCAGAAAAATCGTTGAAACAAGAGCTTTGGAAATAACTGTTTTAACTCAATTTAGAAAATATGTGTACACTGTGATAGCCCAGTAACTAGACTGGAAACGGAAAGAGTCTGAAAGCATTGTGTGCTGTATTGTATGATACTTTACACTGAGGTATAATGAATTAGTATAAGGGTTTCTCACTCAACCAAAGTTGGTACCAGTGCCAAAGTCAGCTCTCAGTGTTTTATCCCAATATCAGTAAATCAATGTGAATACCAATCAAGCAAAGTTGATATTGGTACCAAAGACAGTACCATGAAAAGATCTGCTGGTACCAACTTTTTTAAACACTGAGACTCGATTGAGCTGTTTTTACTGACCCATCACTAATGGTAATGAAAAGGAAATCAATTTAAACTGAAAAGTTTTGTTTTGAGTAAAACCGGGTTTAGGATAGTAGTGAGCTTTCTAAGCTTAACAGATTTCTAAGAGCATATTATTTACAATACGCATAAAGTCGCATATGTTTGACTTTATTCAAAATGAATAGATGTTGTTGCATCTTTAGGGGCCCCACATTGATTGATTTGGAAGGAAAAATCTTAATACTGATCAACACTCATGCTATTCTATTGGCGGCAGTAGACCTACAGAGTCACAGCTCAATGATGCGCATTAATTGAATTCGTCAATTCGATATGTATACAACAGATAAAGCTTATTTTAAAAATATAAAGGTTTAATAGTAGACATGCCATATTTTTTTCTTGAAGTCATAGGCTTGCCCCAGGTGTATCAACACCTTGGAATGGCCCTCTCACAAGTCTTTATATATAGAAACATTAAACAAATCAAATCAAACTTCTTCAGAAGATTCCTCTTTAAAAAAAAGACACAAAACAAATAAATACTACATCTATTTACATAGGAACATAATGAGATCACACATTTTCAAATAAACAACAAACTTCAGTCTCGTTTGAAACCACTTTGAACACTGAAAAGTACAATTATTTGACCAGAAGTGTTTCAATTAGACACTGCTTTCACCTTTACCGACTAACAGTATAGGATAAATATACTTGTTTCTTCCGCCTCCACTATCTGTTTTAACATTAAGTTGGTCACTATTATCATTTGGAGATTCTTTCCTCACAGGGGAGCTGACAGGACTTGTCGTTGCTTCAAGTTCGTAAGGTGAATCAATACTTCTGAGGTTCAAACTTTTCTCTATATCATCTAACAGATTACTATCTTCAGTCCATGAATTTTTATCGTCTGTTCTATGAACTTCCGCATTTATCGTGACAGAGTCCATCGAGATGCTTAAATCCCTAACATCACTCGATACAGACTTGAAACTACCCGAAGAAATGCTGTCGTCATTTCCTGAATTTAGATGCCCTTTGAACAAGTTTTGGAATTTCTCGTCTGTAAGCAAATGCAAACTGCTGAGCAGAGGACTCGACTCGGAAGAGTTTTCATCATCAACATGATCCACCTCCTTATTGTTGCATCCGGCAACATCACTACTAACACTCTCCGCACTGTAGAACTTATCGTTCTTCTCATCGTTTAACGAACAGTTTTCTGGTGAACTATCACTTTGAGTTTTGGATTTAACACAAACAAAATTTTCTGCACTGAAAAAACTTTGTTTCAAATTGCTTTTCCAACTTCTAGTCGGTGGATTGATTCGCCTACTGTCTTCCCTTTCAAAGTGATGTTTTACAGGGACATCGACAAAGGTGACAGAAGCATGCTTTTTCTTATCACTAGTGGTTGCTGTCATGATGGTGGAGGTGGCAGGGTGACGGTGACTGAGAGTGCTGGCACGGGAGCTGATACTGCTGACCTCAGAGAGAGATTCCGGAGTAGCGAGAGGAGCGAGGCCAAACCAGTCATCGTGTATGAGATCGAGACTAGAGCGCGGTTGACGCACCAGGCCACTCTGCACTAGGCTAGTGAACTCCCAAGGCAAGTGCCTTGAGTCCACACTAGAGTTGTCGAGAACTCTAGGCTGCAGAGATGTGAAACTTGTCTCCAGGCAAAGCTTGTGAGGAGGACTGCTAGAACTGGAGTTAGAACCAGCTAGAAGCTGGCAGTGGTCAAGGTCGACAGGCTGAGAGATGCCAAAGTTGTTGTTGTTGTTCAAAGATCTTTGGGGTTTAGCTGGACCCAGACTAGTTATAACCTGAAACATATAAAACCACTCATCTGTACTCTAACAAATATGTATTTACGGCAATATTTGTCTTTCTTATAAAATTACATAGAGTTGCATATTTACAGTACACGTTAGATGTAAAATAATAATGTACATTGTTAAACAGCTTTAAACAGTCTTGAATGAAATGGATATGTTTGACTACTTAATTTAATTGAATATTATTAATTGTTTAGTTATTATTATTTTTACTATAGTTTTACAAAACAAAGAAATAATACTAACCATATTAATTTTCTACTTTGGACAAATATTATTTCTTTTTAGCTTTTTTAGGTTTTGGTCATGTTTAGCCACAATGAAATTTTTTGCCATGAGAAGCTTACTTTTTAAGGCTTTACTGGAATAATATGTGGCATATACATAATATTATGTATATCATTTTCAAAACCCATTCAAACTTGCAGCCAATACTGATTTCATTCCAATGCTCTATCAAAAGCAGTAACAGCAACATAAATCAGAGCATTAAGCCTATTAAAGTACAACTAAAAAGTCAAGAAATGGTTCACCATAAATTTAAGACATCCAGATTGTAAAATAACTCACTAGACCACACTATACCAAGGTAAAAAAGTACATAAATGAAAGACAACACACTATGAACCAAACATTATAAATTGTAATTCATTTAATGGTTCTTAACTTAAGTGCTTTCAATTAAGAGTCTGAAGGAGTACGTAGGCGGTCATGTCGGATGTCCTCACATAAGAATAACGTAAAACAAAATTCATATAACTCAGCCGCCCATTAAGGTAGAATCATGCTTATCATCTCACTTTAAAAGTAATTTTACTGTATAGTGATAATTATTGCTAATTATTTCTTTATTTGAATAATTAGCAATAACGCATTAACAACTTTTCCTGAATCAAAAACACGACACTGACTCCTACAACTTTGTAAATACAGATTTTATTGATTTATTCAAAAATAGTCTTCACTTAAGAATTTTTAAGTTCGAGTTCCTACAAAATTAAATAAACACTGTACCTAGACAGTAAAATAGTGTTTCTAAAAATATCTTGATGTATGGCTGAGTGATATGGATTCTGCATTTGCTACTATATATTTGGTATTTACATTGTTCTTATAAATATGGTCGACCACTACTGCTGACTTGTAAGGTGAGAAAAGCTTGGTTATTCTTACAAGTTACAAGAGATGTTACCGTACAAAGTAATAATGAATGAAAAAGAAAATGAACATTTACATAAGCTAGAAAATATCCAATGCTTT
The DNA here is from genome assembly GCA_018831715.1 of Matsumurasca onukii. Lineage (NCBI taxonomy): Eukaryota > Metazoa > Arthropoda > Insecta > Hemiptera > Cicadellidae > Matsumurasca > Matsumurasca onukii. The sequence continues at coordinate 30,472,846 of CM032064.1, forward strand.
TCCCAAGCAACCAATGCAAAAGATATATTACTGCTTATTCAGAGGAGAAGCGTGCAGCTTTTCAGCATTCATTACTAGGAGGGTTTGGGGGGGAAGGAAATGTTAAAAATTGTATGCACATTTTTAACTTTTGAAGTTTGTGAGTGCTCCAAATTGTTCCCTCAGTTCATACATATTACTATTAGCAGGTGATATGGTACTTGGGGGTTAACATAGAAAGCTCATGTTAGGAACTACCCCAAGACTGAATAAGTTTGACACCCGACAACGACAAGTCTCAAGAATCAAGAAGACACCGAGGTCAAGGACTCAGAGATGCTGGATGTACATTGCTTAAAGGCTCACAATCAGTCAAAAAATGGGAAATGTAGATTGTTAACTGGCCAGACATACATGAATTTAAGCTGGAATCTCCCTTCCAGCAGTCGGAGATTCATACAGCCACGGAGACCTGCCCTGCAGTAGCGGCTCGTGTGTATAGTCAATGGGAGGGCTCTACTGGGGGCTTGGGGGGTGTGGAGCACCCCCAACAAAAAGGGGGGTCGGGAATCCTCCCACGGAAAACTGTGTAAATTTAGTGATAAAATAACGCATTTTGGACCTTAATTTTCAACTGCAATATTTATAGAAAACTATCAGAATTAAAAACTACAATTAAACATTAAAATAAAACTAAGGCAGAACAAATAAAGGTGCGTAATGATGCTATTAATGTATCGACAGCCGGCTAAACTGGATTGAAAACTGTTCTTATGATTTCAAGTTAGAATAATCAGTTGTACCAAAAGTTTTAAGTGCCAGTAGCGTTTATTCAATTTTAACTTTTTATTGGAACAATAATTGTTTTGGCATCACTGATTGATTATTAGCTGTAGATGTCCGCTAGATCGGCTGTTCGGTCTACAGATAATTCGGTCTGACGCGACGGGAGCGGAGCGGTAGTAGTGGTAGTGGAAGGGGCCGAGCATGCGCACAAGGTTGGGGCAGAGCCCCAAGAAGTCCGTATGAATGTATTGGAATGACAACACGGCACCCTCTCAGCTGTCGGCTGCTTCTCCCGTATGCCTGCATACTAGCTCCGTGGGGCGCTCCGGCTTGCGCCCAAGCATCGTTCTATACGCTCACTACGTCAAGTCTGACTTGGCTGCGCGTTGTAGAAACGCTTGGATGAACAAAGTTATTCATTTATTTTATTAATAGAGGATTTAATACAAAATTTAGATATATTAACGGACTTGGGAGGGCTGCCCCCAAGAGCCCATTGGGGAAAGCCGCCACTGCTGCCCTGTCTTCAACGACACTGACCGTCCTCACCGGAAAATGCATGACCCATTCTGGAATGGTGCTTCTTCACAGGCTGCCCCTTCATATAAGAACTACTGTCAAGTATATTTAAAAGACAACTGAAGAAGTATCTCATAAAAAATAGTTTGACAGTGTTGATGAGTTTTTAAATGAGACTATTTAAACTATTACAATTTTGTGATCGATTGATTGAATCTGGGTAGCAACATTGAAAATGTCTAAATTATATTAAAGTCTAAACTCCCATTTAAATAACATAGTATATGAGTTTTGAATGCTGCCATTTGGGAGTGTACAAGCATTAAATGTACAAGCATGTACGTAGAGTACAAGGATTAAAGTTAGCATTACAAAAGTGGTCTGCTCTATTGAGCTCATTGTCATTGCCTCATTGTTATAGTTTGCCTGCACTTTCAGTAGAATTTAGATGGGTGGTGTTATTTTAGATACTATAACTATTCTATTAGAATGAGACTTTTAACTACATCTAGAGTGCATCAGGCCCACTAAATGCAAACATTTAAACCCCTAGATTCGCAAAAACTGAGATAGGTATTATTACTTCTTTATCGGGTTGATATTTTGTAAAAAAGGTGTAACAACAGCGGATTCCTTGTGTCTTCCATATCTACCGGTGGGAGATTTATACAAGTGACTGGGTTTATGGGCGGAAGCTCATACTGAGAAGGTTTATGTTCATTCTCTTGAAAGTTCTCTAAAACCTGCCCAAAGAAATGAAGAAAATAAAAGCATATGGTATACGCTTATCACAATAAATAAAAACCAAGCCAAACCAAACAAAAATTAAATAAAGATTGTTGTTACATCGGTTTTCAACATGCTTGGAATTCAAACAATGTGTGCCTTTAGCCTATTAATCGGCTCAAAACATAAATGATTAAACAGACAAAATTTAACTCTTGCACACAACTTTTATTCAATGAAATTGTTTATGGTCACATAATAATAATAATTCAATTATAAAGGAATTATCTACCAATGCATTATGTGTTTAAAAAGTAAAGAAGTTCTATAACAATTTGGAATTTAACATAAATTAAAGATACCTACATTTAAAGTTTAATTTTATAATCCACATCAAAGCAAATGCGAGACTGAACCTAGAAACCATATTAATTGTTTTTAAGTTCAAAAATGTTTATAACAAATATTTAACCTTTCATCAAAAAAAGTAATCCAACCATTAAATGAGACTAAGAACTTCAAACAACAAACAAATCTGTAAGGTGTACGAATGTAACCTCTGTCACCATACTAAACTGGCTGTAGTCATGAAGTCATACATAAAAGATTTACATACCTTGTGGAGAGCATCGAGAACCTTGTCAGGCATATGGTCTTGGATCATGACTGGAGAGATCAGAACCTCATCAAAATCGGTGTTGTTTGCCCACAGAGCTTGATACACAGGGTCATGATTCTTCAGCACTTGCCTAAAACACAGTAGTTAGTTGGTCAACCACTGGAATGTTTGAATGTGCTAACACCAACAACCTACCATACTGACTTTTCACTTTGAAAGAATCAGAAAACTCACAGGGTCTGTTTGGCCATTGCAATTTTACCTTCTTACCGTCTTATTGATACTCAGTGACAGGTTAGGACCATTGTAAAGAGACGTTTTTGACTTTTTGGCTAACAACAATACGCCAATTTCTGATAGTACTTGCAGAAATCTCTTCACTACCAAGTATCAGTACTGATGTCTGATGGTTTCATAAAGCCAATTGTATTCTTGATGAAAATTAAAGTAAATATTTGAGCATAGAGTACGGTACATCTGTAGCAATCTCAAGAGTACCTTATTACCACCCTTTCATCTTTTGCCAGCCACAGCTGGATGGATTGAGTCATTTCATTTGCATGATAACCTGAAGGCTGACGAATCTCCTAGTCCTCCAGCTGCTAATTTTCTCTAATAATTTTCCCTTTGGCAACTTGTTAGCTATACTACTATTAAAAAAAAAGTTTTTCCTCATATTGATCTGAATGATTGGAGGAATTGCATTATAAGAGTTCTATTCTAGTATATTCAATTGGGCTCCTCGACTTTCGTGTTGTTGGTTTGCAATATCTTCTACTGAATATAGGTAACTTTTCTTCCCAGTTTTGTTGACTCTGCAATATGTATATTTTTTATTGGAACTATTCTTAGTCCTAAAAGATTATGATATGCTAGAGAGTTTAGATACAATGTCGAATATGCTTTGTTTGAAGTTTGTTGTTGGCGATTGAAGAGTTTCTGAGTTTGAAATATTATTGTGGACATTTTCCATCGTTAGTGAAGAACACAGCGTTTTGGGATCCGCAATCTGGTTCCAGCGTCAGGTGAAAGGAACAATAAAGAATGCCCACAGTAATATTCCAAAGTTAATGCCCATTATAGATTTATTGCTATCACCACAAAGTTGAGAGAGCTATGCCATCACTTGGAAGAATCAGAAAACTCAAGATTAAAGACCAGAATGGCTGCATTTTCGCTTAAGTTTTCAAAGTTAAACAATCTATTCATATTTTATTGGACTTAATGAAACCAAAAGTTGTGGTTTAGTGCACCAATGACTTAAGTAACATGTAAAAGTCAATTTCATAAACCAGTTTATGAATGTCGATTTATTTGATAGTCGTATAGTTTATATTTTGAAGTATCAGTTGTAAAGTTGTTACATCTGCTAAAATTTACTGACAAACTTAAAAGCGGTTGTTTTTAGTCAAAGATAAGTCGATAAGTATTTTACGGCAGGCAGGTCTGAAAGACTGCATTCGTATATCACCTTAACAATAAAACAATACGTTCAAACATTACTTGACTACAGAAGAACTTGAACTATCCAGATCCAATCCTCAGGATCTTCAATCGTCTAGATCTTCATTTATATGGATCAAGTTTAGGATAAAATATTTGTCCAAATATAATAAAACTTAAACCAAACGTTGATTTTTTTAATTTTAAAATTGGAATGTCTAACCATAATACTGTATATGCTTTTGCATTGTGATCGAGTATCCTTATCTGGCTATCGGGAATGTTCCAATACCTTATTATTTCGAAAAATTGGAGTTCTACATCAGTAGTTAAAAATAGGAGTTAGTTAAAAAGAAGAGAAAATAGTCAAATAAAGTAGTTAAAAAAGGAGTTTAGAATTGGCAGTGAAGTCCATCAGTTATGATAATAAAAAATTATTTTCAGAATGTTCAACACAACAATTGTAATTAAATTTATTTTAATATTTTTTTTACTGTCTACACCAATAACTTTTTTACTATGTTACTTAACCTAGGGTTTGTGGGCATCACATAACGCTTTTTAGGGAAAGCAGTCCAAACCTGTGCCTGCGCCGGGAATCGAACCCGCGACCTTGTTTTTTGGCCGTTGACTCTACTGAGCCACGAACGCAGGCAAGTCCAATTTTTGACAATCTAACACGCTCTTGAAACCAATAAGAAATATTGGTCACAGACAATTACATGTTCTAACGATAGAACAGCCAGTCGGTCTGTAAGGACAAGCCAAATTCTTTGCTACCTCTGGGCAGCAATTATTGTCTCTGGGTAAAATTTGACCCTGCCGGTGGTGAATAACTTCCAGGCTCGGTTGCCTGGGGGATGTTCACAGCCTAAGAGCCAGTATGTTAGTACATTCCACAGCCGGTTTTCACTGCCTGTAGGCTCCTGATAAAATACATGTATTATTTATCCAGAAACTTACACTATGTATGGCTAATAAGGTTTCACACTGGTTTCGAACAGCAGTGTCAGTAAAAGCATGACACTACTCTAGGGTTAAACCACTCATAGAATACCACTTTTGCCATAATTTTACCTTACTAATGTAATATTTCCTGTTTTATTTTCAGTATATCAGGTTGTTAAGACCAACAGCTGTATTTAAGTCTACTAAAAGGTTACAAATTATAGTAATGACAATATGTACAGTATAGTAATCTAAGTACCTGATAATAACTAAATAAGTAAATCACTAAATCACTATTCGAGATTCCGACCACTCTTATGAGGGTATTTTAAGGCAAATATGTGGTGGAGTATGAGTGTGATGAGTGGTAGTAATGAGTTATGAGGTGTAGTCTTGTTACAAACTAAGGCAGACTCTTCCTTAGAATGGTCATTAATTAATAGCCCAATGACCAATGGAAATACAAGGACCAACGGCTTAACGTGACTTCCGAACCACGCAGGTGATGGTCTGATATGTCTAAACGATGGTGGGAGTTGATGCGAGTATCATCAGATGATCACTGAGACTATCTGAGCCGCTTTAGACCTATATCATCCTCAAAACCTGACCTCCGTGAAGCTGGATTACAGGACCACGCTACGAGTCCCAGTCGACCCAGTAATAAACAAGTAATAAGTAATAACTGTACCCACTGAGGCACGGATGTAGGCTAATTGTGTTTTGGCAATTGATACTTTAATAATTACTTTAATAAATACTTGCACAATATACAAACCTGCGGAATTGGGGGAAAGGGGATTATTGTTACACTACTTAATATTTGAGATTTTTGTCTGTCCTCCACTTTGATAATTATTATTTATTCAGCTTAAAATGGCTTACGAACCAAGGGTTGTATCGATTCTGAAAATTGTTATTGTAGGAATAGGAGTTGAACCAGAGCTGTTATGTCATGAAGAACCCATAATACCATTGAGCTAATGGCTCCCCCAGGTAGGTTTAGCAAAATCTAACATCATATCAATATATTGTAGCTCAATCTATAAATACCAATAAAATATCAGATCAAATACATTAAATACATACTGTTAATCAAAAATTTATCTACTACAAATTAAACTATACGGTATTTTTGCAATGTCCACATAGCAAACAAAGTATTAAGGTTCAGACTAGTTCCAAACATTATTACTCATGAAATCTGTGCAAAAAAGTTGGTTTTGTCAAATTTTTAAAGCTTCAAAATATATCTAACTGATTTTGGATCAAATATTTAGATATATGTATATATATATACAATCTAAGGTGTCTCAATAAACCAATATATAAATGTCTATACATCCAATTCAATATATCAATACATTGTTACCATCTCTACTCTAAGAATTAAATTATCAATTTTCTTAAAGACTTTGTAAAACAATTTCAATTTGAAAATAGCTAGTTATACAAATGAAGATGAACTAGTGGTAAATCAGGATAAGACCCTGACCAAATTAGTATAAAATTGGGGACGAAAGTCCCTATGTACATTTCACGACGTTTGTCGCATCTTCTGCGCGGGGAGGGGATTACTGTCTACATGAGCACTTTATTTACACTACTAGCTGAGAATACCCGCGCTTTGCCTTGGGGCTTTCTTAACGTAGCTGTGTGTATATTTTAATAAAACTGCAAATTTAAAGTAAACAAAAAAGTTTTCTATTTATCCTTAGAAAACCCATTTAGTTTGCCTGGTAGTTCACTATCTTCTCCATTTAAGTGTTGGCTACCTTGTACCCCCGTTCCGACCGTTTTTAGAGCCCACTTTGGTTTTTGCGATGTATTTTGAGGATATTATATGGACATCAAATGTAGCTAAAGACACACTCTGTGATTAGCTATCTAATTTTGTTTAGTTGAAAATGGAAAACTACATGTCTATAGTACACCACTCTTATTTGGTTTGCACGCTGTAAAGCATGAATCGTAAGTAATATGGACAACAAACTCTGTCGGTCGGATGTACTGACGCCCTGAGGAGAGGTACAACCCGTGGAAGTGCAGAGTTTGAGCGTTGAGCGGTGCGCATCATGAGCCTGTTTCTCAACGCTGAAGCAAGCTTTTCGAGCAAATGGTTGAAGATACGAGGTATGTCCAATAAGTTCGCGAACTGGTTCAATTTGGCGACCTTGAGGCAACGTAAAGCTCTGCCCACTACATCATGTGAATACTAGACATCTAAGGAAGCGTTCAGTACTAGTTTTAAAGTCGAGCAGTGCCTATCAAGCTGCCAGTGTCAGTTTATATTTAATTTGTTTTTGCTGTTCGTCGAAAAATGGAGATCGATGAAATCACAAAGCAAAAAATCAACATCAAGTTTTAGTGAAACCGGAAGGTTCTCAAGAAATTACAGATATGTTGAGGTCTGTTTACGGAGATAATGCCTTGAAAAAAGAGTATATTTTCAAGTGGATCAAACGTTTCAAAGATGGCCACGAAGACGCTAAAGGTGATGCAATGCATGGACGACCTTCAACCTCATGTGTGGATGAAAACATTGTTCGTGTCGAAGCTTTGGTGTCTGATGACCGTTGAAAACTGTTAGAACGATTGCAGACGATCTTAATTTATGCAAGTCATCAGTTCATACCGGTTTAGTGGCGCATTTGGGCTTAAGAAAACTCTGTGCAAAAAATGTGCCGAAACCGCTGACGCCAGAACAAAAGTTGAAAAAGATTGAATGTGTGAATGATTGGAAGAATTGGAATGATTGGAAGACTGACAGAAACGAAGGTGAGTTCTTACACAGAGTCATCACTGGAGATTAATCATGGTTTTTTGAGCAAAATGGAGACGAGAGGGCATCACTGGATCACTTGATGTTGATTCGTTGTTCAGTGATTTCATCAGATACCATTTTTTGATGAACAGCAAAAACAAATAAAATATAAACTGGCACTGGCAGCTTGATAGGCACTGCTCAACTTTTAAACTAGTACTGAATGCTTTCTTAGATGTCTAGTATTCACGTGATGTAGTGGGCAGAGCTTTACGTCGCCTCAAGGCCGCCATATTGAACCAGTTCGCGAACTTATTGGACAGACTCATCGACAAAAGTGCTCAGGACCATTTGTGTAGAAAATTAAATTTTAAAGCTCTTATGGGCTGTCAAAACTTAAATATCTGTTACGGTTTTTCTAGAATTTCACCTTACAGTATTGGGCTTACACATTTTCACATGTAATGTGGTCTTATCAATGACCGCCATCTTAAAAATAATAAAATTATCAAACATGTTAATAGCCTATGTGTTGACCAGGTATATAAGCCACGTTCCTGTAAAATTGCATTTAAAATTGGTCCAGTGGTATTTGCATGATTGAGGAACAGACAGACACACAGAATCTCATTTTTATACAAGGGTAATCCAGAAAGTAAAGAACGTTTTGGCATGGTCAAATATAAAATAAAGATATCAACACAAAACTTTATTTACAAATGCATAGAACCTTTTTACACAGTCGCCATGGATTTCAAGACACTTGTTGTAACGTGGGGCCAGTTTTTCCATACCCATGTTCTACTCATTTGCCGCCAAAAACATGAGCCAGGATTTCTTAGCTTCTTGGAGTTCCTCATAGTTAACAAACTGTTTTTTACCCAAAAGTTCCTTAAGCTTTGGGAATAAGTGATAATCACTTGGCACCAAGTCAGGGCTGTAAGGTGGATGACTAAAAATTCCCAACGTTGACGTTGAGGTTCATGACGCGTTCTTGCTTATGCATGAGGCAGAGCATTGTCAGCAACACTTTTCTGACAGCATTATTCGTCTCTTGTTTTGGATGGTGCGTCAAAGTTGTTGGAGGGTTTCACAGTAGGCTTCTGAGTTAATCGTTTCTTTTCTTGGCATAAATTTGACAATTTAAGCCCTTTCGGTCCCAAAAAACAGTTGCCATGACTTCCCGAGAGTTTAAATTTCTCACTTTACATTTATCGGGGTTTTCAATTGTCGATGCCATTATTAATCACTGTGAAAACGAGATGCCTAATCACACAGCAACAAACCTACACTCAAACTGAAGAGGAAAAATGTAGCTAGCAGCTGCACGTGACGAGTGCGGAGAGGTGAGCGCAGGGTGTGAGGCGCAATCGTTCTTTACTTTCTGGATGACCCTTGTATATTAGTATAGATTTACACTTAAACTACACTTTGTGGTCGCGGCGCAGCTGGCACCCCCGGTGGGTGAGACTTGGTGCGCACGGTGTAGTCACATGATGCACTACCCCTGAGGCGCTGCCCGGGGTCCTTGTCGCCGGCGAGCTGGGATTCCCCGGTAGGTTTTGGACAAAGGAGCAGGTCTATGGGGGGGCCTCTGAGGTGGTGTTGCGTTGACCTTGTTCTTCTCTTCGTAGAATCGTCTTCAAGGTCTTTTGCAGTTTTGAATAGTATTGAATTAAAGTAATCTTTTGTTTTGTTGAGAAGATTGTCTGCACCATGGTTTTCTATGTATTTGTATTTAGTAATAACTCAAAATTTAAACCATCCCTATTCACAAAAAATAGTGGCCTTTAGATCCCTGATATACAGATCACTGAACTACGAATTAGATCCAGAAGAATTTCAAAAAGAACAAAACATAATTGAACAAATTGCTCTAAATAACAGCTATCAAGTAGAATTAGTACGAAACATTATCAGACAGATGAAGGACCGCAATCCAAATACAGTTTCTAATGACCAAACCAAACACGTCAGAATAAACTATGTAGGGAAAATATCCGATAAAATTGGCAGAGCCTTCAAACAATCAGGATATCAACCAGCTTTTAAAACAACTACAAGACCAATCCAAAACCACCAAAATTTCATTATGACACAGCCCATAGAAACCCAAAAGGAGTATATCAAATCAAATGTAGTGACGAATCCTCCCCTTGTAATAAAGACTACATAGGATACACTAATAGAACATTCAAAAGACATTTTACCAAACACACCTACCGAAACCACACTAACCCCTCATCCATAGTAGCAAAACATCTAAAATCAAACCCCTCACACAACATAACTTTCCCCGACTCATTACAGATAATCAGTAAATGCAGCAACAAAAACTTAGCTAAAGCACAAGAAGGATACGCCATTTACAAATACATAGAAAACCATGGTGCAGACAATCTTCTCAACAAAAAAGAAGATTACTTTAATTCAATACTATTCAAAACTGCAAAAGACTTGAAGACGATTCTATGAAGAGAAGAACCAGGTCAATGCAACACCACCTCAGAGGCCCCGCACATACCTGCTCCTTTGTTCAAAACCTACTGGGGAATCCCAGCTCGCCGGCGACAAGGACCCCAGGCAGCGCCTCAGGGGTAGTGCATCATGTGACTAGGCACCGTGCGCACCAAGTCTCACCCACCGGGGGTGCCAGCCGCGCCGCAACCACAAAGTGACTAGTTAAAGTGTAAATATTGTATATAAAGTACTCTTCATGTAGACAGTAATCCCCCACCCCACCAGAAGACAACAAACGTCGCAAAATGTACATCGGGCCTTCCCCAATTTTCTTCACTAGGTCTACAGGCACCAAATAGGTATTTCATCTATTAATTGATATAGGCCTGGAGACTGGATATAATAACATTTTAATTTACTATCCAAACATTTCTGAAGCTAAATACCGGACAATCTATATACAACTAATAAACGCTTTGGCATTGAGAGAAATCAACCCACCACTAATACATTATTTTATGTCCACTACAAAAGCAAGCGGCAATTTAATACAATTGAATGTTCATAGTGGAAATCAATAATTCGATTGCAAATACGTTATTCTAGCACACAATCCAAATGCACAATTACACTAGCTACTAAGGCACACAATGTAATTTTGTAAGGCTGTTAATTCTACTGACATAGGTAAAAATAATAGTATATTATGATAAAGTCTATTCTGCTTTAATTAATAATAATCCAAATATAGTTAATTTTCGAAGGGAAAATAAAAACGAGGCCAATATGGTTGTCTAAACACGTCATGCTGCTACAGGGAACCTTCATTGTTGAAAAGAATAGAATAAATCAATAAATAAACAGAGAATACAGAGAGTTTGTGTATTCTAAACCTTGCATTTGATAGTAGTTTGTAACAAACATGAAAAGAAAATAAAAATTCAACATTTTTTGTTAAACATGTAGAATTTTTATTTTGTTTTCATGTTTGTTACAAACTACTATCTCTCTACTACTCTTTCTTGAGATATACAGGATGTCACATAAGTAAAGTGCCAGACACTGGGAAAAGGTGATATGGGTCAAAATAAAGAGAAAATTAAGAATAAAAATGTTTCCAAAAACGCTTAGTTAACCAGATATTCGCCATTTTATATTTGTCACTAATTATTTATTATCTCCCACACTACTTATCCTATTTGACTCAAACTTAGCATACATTTGTATCTTAGTAAGATCATTTAGGAAAAAATTACCAGCATGATCTAATTTATCATTTTAAAACGGTGGCTATTTTATAGTATTTTTAGGTCATTTTTGGTGTTATACCTTAAATAGTGAATAAACGGTGAGTTTTACGATAAAATGTAAAGAGTACTGTTTTGTAGAAAATTGTATTACCTACCTATTGACATCAAGTTTTAAGAAATCGATTAACAATCAACAACGTTATAGTGGAAACTCTGGCTGAAAACAGACAACTTTCCACCTTATTATCTTGATGTTTGCCACAATTTCCACTATAACTTTGTTGATTCTTAATAGATTTCTTTGACTTTGGTGTCAATAGATAGGTAATAAGATTGGCTACAAAACGTTATCCTGTACACTTTATCGTAATACTCACAGTTTATTCGCTATTTAAGCTGTAACGCCAAAAATGCCCTAAAAATACCATGAAATGGCCACCGTTTTAAAATGATAAGGTAGATCATGCTGGTAATTATTTCCCTAAATGGTCTTACTTAGATACAAATTTATGTTAAGTTTGAGTCAAATCCGAAAAATTGTGTGGAAGATAATAAATAATTGGTGTAAATATAAAATGGCAAATATCTGGTTAACTAAGCGTTTTTGGGAAAAAATTTATTCTTCATTTTCTCTTCATTTTGACCCATGAAACCTTTTCCCAGAGTTTGGCACTTTACTTATGGGACACCCTGTATAGTCTCTGTCAAAGGATCTTGAGTAGGCCTAACTACTATCACCTTTTTAGCTAGTCTAAAGATCCTACCATATGACTTTCTTTACTGGTGGCTTTTCAGTTTATCAGGACAGTGATGTCCTATCATATTCATTACGCTTGTGGGTCACAGTTTGCGGGCGGTAAATCACGATTGGTACATTGGGTGGGTGGTGACAGTCAGTGATGTATTTCCGAAGAGGCGGACTAGGCGCTTGCCTAGGGCAACAAATTTTAGGGGCGGCAAAATTTTGGGATAAATAATCGGAAGAACTAGATTATAGTTGTGACACCGGCTGTGAAAGCCTAAGAGTTAAATCTATTTTTGGTTCCGGCTATAGCACAAACAAAAAAAACATTCAAACTGAGGGAGGATATTTTGGGGCTGGAGACTTAAATATACTGCCAGAGAAGAAATATAACTTGTGCTTAGCAATCTGCATTAAGCCTTGTTGTGAAATAAAGTGTTGTGGATAGTTTCAATTGAGTGTGTTGTTTTCTTTTGCAACCGAAGTGCAACCGGTTGCATATTCATGCACCACATGTGAAAGAGGCTTCATCTGCCACAGTTTGACAAAGTTAGTATGGTTGGATGCGAGAATAATTTTTCTAAATATAATTATATTTAAAAAAGTTCGAGGGTAGCTATTTTCTTGCTATCTGAAGTAAATACATGAGTTTACAATCTTCCCTGTTTTAATAGTGGCTATCCCAAAATAATTTCCTTATAAATCTGTTGATTTTTTAGTATGTGTTTATGCTGGTTAAGCCATATTGTACCAAATTTCAGTTAAATCAATTGAGCCATTGTAAGATATTATCATTTACTTAAAAGCAAAATGGCCACTAGTGGATAAACAACATTCATTAGACCTATATTTCTGAATAAATCAAATTTTGTTAAAACCTGAAGAACAAAACTTTGACGTTTTAACAAGTAGTTTCGGCAAACTTTGTGTGTTTTGAGTTTAATAGTCTGAAATACTTAATGCAAGTAGTAGAAAAAGTCACAACACTCTCTAACTCCCTTCAAATCAAAGCAGTAAAATATAGGTAATAGTAATAATGTTAACAATGAAAAAAAATTTTCACTAAAACTTGAGTCAGTGCGTTTCTTTGTGGGTTTTTGAGGGTGGGGGTAACCAACTGTTCAGTCTTTCAATGGCACTCATACTGTGAGGAAAGGCTATTACTGTACTTTTTGAAAACATCCAAAGTTCCTCCGTTCTGTCCCCTCACTTCCCCTCACCAAGCGCCACGAAGAAACGCACGGACTCTAGTAATCGTCTAAAATATTTTATTTATTTCATTTGTGCTATTCCATTGAATCAAACATATCCTTATTATAATAAATTTACAGTATAAAGGTATCTTGATAAACATTATTGTTTTGTTAAAAATACAAGTTTAAAAATAAAGATAAAAAATTCTGTGTACAAATTATTTAATTTAAAGGCTTTGCTCGCAGGTAGTGTGCTTGCTCTTTATATCATTTGTTTATACAATGACAGTTCATGAAGCTCACTTGAGAAAGTTTTAGACTTTCAAGTGTGTGCTTTAATTTCATTATTTCTATCCAGATGAAAGAAACTGCATCTAAAGAAAGTTCCAGTGTTTGTACTTCCCTACTACAAAGTGGAGTTTATTACCTTAACCATTTAATTAAGAAAGAGTTTTAATATAATTTTCTCACTACTTAGCCAAATTTGGAGGAATGTACGGATTAATAAAATACCAAACCGGAAGTAAATTTGCAGGCTATGTGTGGGCTCTAAGAAGACATGCTGCATGCATCTACTCTATCACTCAGTTTGTAACTCTCCATGCTCTTCAAACGTACCTCCACTTTTTCTCATATCGCTGTCTGTATTTTGAACAAATAAAGATTCGTGAAAGATACTGTTTTTTAAATATTGAGTTTTTGTTTATGTTAAGAATTTGCAAAAATTTTGAAAGTTTATTAACAAGTAAAATGCAATAAAATAAAATATATTTTTAAAAGTTTGGGTAAATTAAAAAAACAAAACAGGATTGTACTTCTGAAATGTGAAGTTTTTATTTGAATTTGAGTTGTTATGAGATTGTTCTAAATTAAATGTTGTATGTACTTAAGCGATGTAAGGAAACAGTTCTTATTGTCGTACCGTGGAGAGAAGATAATAAATTTGTCTTCTACTTTAAATAACCTATAAAAGGTTCTTTATAATGTAAAAGAAATATTACTAAAGATATCCTTGGATGCAGCTCATGAACCTAGGATAATACAATCATTAGTTTTCTACAACCCCAACAAATCTGGCATTTGGTAGGTAAGGAAGGCACTTTTTTGTGTGTTGTGAGCTCTTTTCTGCTGCAGCCCACAACGTTGCTGGCACGAAAGAGAGGGTGTCTTATGTACTTTTTTTGTATAAATTACATACAACTGCAAACTTAACAATTTCAAAACTTAACTTCCCCTCAATAGTAGCGTAGTGGCTAGTGAGCCCTAGCAGAGAACTTCTTATACTATACACCAAAAAAAACAGTGATGCCTTACCCTACCACATACCAATTCCATGGTAGGTACGTAAAATCAATATTATAAGTAGAAATAACATTGAAGATGGAAAATAATTTTCGTGTACTATTTTCCAGCTAAATTTTAAAACTGAAAATAATGAATGGATCAGTAAAAATGAAAACAAGATCATGGATGAGAATAACCCTACTTCCAGTTTGTTTACAGTATCTTAGTAAAGCTCCTAACTTCATTTTTGTCTCGATCAATATGTATCTATATTTTAGAGTTTTAGTGGTTTGCAAAGTTGTTCAATATTTATTTACAACATACAACTTACTTGTAGAGCTAACAGAAGAACGACGATAATACTTTTACTTTTGTTCTCTCAGTTGAAAACAATTCAACAAATAACCATTTCTAGATCTCTTTTGCTTTATGTTCTGTTATTGTTTAACTAACAATTATGATTATGAAGTCATTTGGTACCTCAAGATAACTTATATAAAATAAAACCATACTTCTTTAAGACTGCTTAAAGTAGACTCCTTTTAAGGCCCAGTACTTTTTCTTAGAAATATTATTCATTCAACACTTTTATTTTGTACAGTCATTTAAATACTTACCCTTAACCTTGAACAATTAAACTATTTTTTCATTGTTTTTTAGAACAGAGTGTAAACTTCAAAAGATACAGTAGTCAATTCGTACAACCCATTCAAAAACCCCATTCAATTCGTACAGTAGTTTCAGAATGAGCTATTGTTTTGTGCGGATTAATCCCTAGTCAAAAGTGGAGCTGTAGCGTATTGCAGCTACCTACAATCTAAAACCTTAAATAAATAGCTTTAGATTTAAGTAAGAGGATTTAAACTATCCAATGTCGAATACAAGGCAGTTTTCTAGAATAGAAGCGAATCAACCAGCCCGCACTATCCAGCCCATCATGACAAACCATTCTGCTACTGAATGAAAAGAGACTGTGGTATTAGACAAGTGATGAGAATGCAGACTTACTCGGTCTTGGTGGGGTGATGACGCACAACGTGAATGATGCTGCCCGGTGGGTAGAGAGGTTGGTGGAGGGTGAGTGCGATGGTTGAGTCAGAAGGATGGATGGGCACTGCACGCGCAGAGTTCTTCTCCGCCCTGTACTCATCCATAGTGATACTGTCGGCCTTGAGTTCGACAGCCGAGGTGGGCATCACAGGAGCTCCACAGCACATCACACTACAGCTGATTGTTTTCCACTAAACATTGCAAAGACATCATGTTTTAGAAGAAAGGTCTGATTAGTTTATTTGAATCAAAAGAGGAAGGTATCTGTATATTGTCAAGAAGGGTGGGTTTGTGGGCAAAACTTTGCTGGTACACAAGACCAGTTGCTTTGTTTAGTATTATTTTTTCAAAGTCTAAGTTTCCTTATTCATGGTAATAATTTATTTTACATGGAATAGTGTCAATTACCATTAACCAAAAGTGAATGAACTATACAAAGCCACTATGAGACTTTTACATTAAATAATAATTAACAATAACTTTTAGGATATCAAAAACTGATAAACAAATAAATACTGTACATGTTAACTATTTATTTATTTAAATGGGAAATATTTTATAAAAATACCACTATAAATATCAACAAGATGTTTAAAGACGTTTCGTCTGAACTTTGTTAGACATCTTTAGTTTAATTTTAACATTATTTATTTATTTATGTCACTATCTTTTTAATTAGAAGTAAAATTTGTTGCTGAGTTGAAAAACCAGCCAAAATTGCATTCCCACGCAACGGAAAGGAGAGAGAGGGTAAGCACATAGTTTTCTCGGCGTCCTATTGGCTGATGGCGTTTAGCGGCAAACTCTTAGCACCCCTTATACAGACTGGGACTCTCTTGGCTTTCAGTCCTTCTTATGTTAGGATACTGCGACCGACTCTTTCTCAGTTTCTCTAGAGCCCACCATAGCTTGTTATTAGTCTCTCCTTATCATAAAAATTTAACTCTTCCTACTCAAAAATTCTATTTACTAGTTATTTGACCACCCCGGCCCAAAGTGAAAGTGGGTGTAGGACCAACCTTGCAGGTGAATAAGAGTGAGCACACAAGACCTAAAGGAACCATCACTACCCATTCTTCACCCATCTTTAAGACCTCTTTCCCTGACTCCCTGTGTTTCTTCCTGATCGTCACCTTGTTCATGGCTAGTGATAAAAATTGTTTTTGGCCGAGAACTTTTCTAAAAATGATTTATATTCCCAGTTGTAGGACCTTCTTCCAATATGATTCTTACCTTTGGGTTTTGGCCTGTGGATCCCACTATGCAGTTGTTTTTTTTAGAACCTTTCCTCCAACCCCTATAAACTATACAGTCCACTTATGCTTGATTTGCAAACAATTGTCAAACTTGGGAAGTGTTTTTGGGGTTTGTGTTAGTTTTATACTAGTTAGGTGAAGGATCTATATCAACCAATAGTTTTCTCTTAAATGATGAAACCCAAACATAATTTTCTCTCTCAAGCCTTTTGATGCTAGAATAACTCCAGATAACCATACTAATAAAGTAGAACTTTTAGGTATTTTCTTAGATACAAATTTGACATGGAAACCACATATAGATTATATTAGTTCAAAATAGCTACATACTTTCATGTTTCCAATTAATTTTCGGGTATGGATTGATTGTTAATGGCAACTGTAGCAGAATAGATGAAATTTTAATTTTGCAATAAAAAGTCATAAGAATAATTTAATTTAGGCTTTATTGACCATAGTAAAACTTTGTTCGAAAATACAGACCTTAACTAATTTATATATTTGATTTTGCTGTATAAACCTAGTATAATTAACTAGTGTTGTAGAATTTATACCTTAGGATCTTTGCTTCGCTTAATTGCATTGATGAGATCTGCCCTCAAAGATTCCATCTGGTGAAGCCCTATCCTGGGAACGACGTCCTTGCCCAGCACCACTGATGTTATGAAACTCTTTGTATACTGTACTGCTGGCATACTATAGTATGAAAATAAGAAGAGGATAGTTAGTAATGTGTGGATAGCCCAAAAACATGACAGCCGACTCAAGGATTGGAATATGATAATCTGAATTGAAAACAAAATTGAGTACCTTAAAAACAAGTATTTTGTCTATGTTGGTCACAATTGTTTACAAGGATTTAAAGGAGTAAGCAACTGTCAGCCCGGGGCTAATCTCCTACCTCACTCCAACAGTACACTACACTCCGTTTCAATCTCAATTGGACTGTACTACCAACCAGAAAATCATGTCTCACTTTTACCCTTTTTATAAGGATTATATTGTAGTCCTTCAATTTCTTAGAACTTCTTTCTTTTAATAAGTTTTGAAGGTATGAAAAAACTAACAACATTCAATTGAATAGCAATTAAAACTTTGAAATGCAATTTTGAATTGTGTTTTTAGGATTCAATTCTAAAATATTACTTAATTTTTCAGCAATAAAAGAGAAACGTGAAAGAGGCAAGTGGGACTTGCACTGAGTTCCAGGAACTCATGGACCGGCCACCTGTTTTAATTTAAGGTGAAAACTAATTAGTTTCTCTCTAATTGTGCAATACAATGTGACATTTTTAGGTTGAATAGTAAAACGAGTTCCTCAATAAGACCAATGCTGGCAACTGAAATGGAGTGTGGACTTGATTTTCCCCTTTCTCAAGGTGATCGGAACAAATAATTGGAGTTTGAATGGTTGGAGTTATGTTGTATGTACAACTAAACAACTTACAAAATGTTACTACAACTCAAAAATAATATTCCCTACCCATTTAAATTAATAGATCTCATAAGTACTAATTAAATGTGTTGACAGTAATATTACCTGAGGAGGCCTCCTGGAGGGGAGTATGCAAAACACTGAAGATCTGGATGGGACTGGCGTAGTAAGATGGCGAGGATGGCAGCAGTGCCAGCTCCTAGTGAGTGACCCACTAGCACGAGACTGAAGTTCTCTCCCGCTTTCTTCAAGCTGGTAGCCAAGGCTTGAGCCAGGATAGACTCAGTGATCAACTTGTCCCTTATGTAGACTGCTGCATGAACCATGCCCTAGAAATCAACCGAAACCACAGCTTTCTTTACCATGCTTTTTAGTGCACAAAATATTTTACTTTGATCTTTAGATGAAGGCCAAAATCTAATTTTTGACCCAGGAATATTTTGGCCACAATAACTGTATAGTACAGGTTTTCTTACTGGTCAACAAAATTGTAATACCTTTCACTTCTAGCTTCTACCATTTGAGAATGAAGAGATATCAAACGGCTCTGTTGTGTCTGGTTATATAATGTCAGCCAGTGATGTAGTGGTAAATTTGGCAGAGTGGGAACGCAAAATTGTATCTGGGTTATCATAAATATCAAAAGTCATGAAAAATTGAAAAGCATTTTTTCAGTATGGGAACGCCGGTCCCACGCTCCCGCACCACTACACCCCTGATGTCAGCATTACTGCCCTCAGAAAGAGGCAACCTATAAGAAGTGCTGCAAACTAGCAAGAGAAGTCAGAACTATTCGGTAATTAGTTGCTCCCAAAATAGTAACAATAAGTGCTAGTTTCTATCAATTTTGAACACATTCCTGATATATTCTTATACATGGGTCTAAGGGTTATGAGTTTTAGACATAGAATCATTTAGCCAGTTTGTTGGATTGCTTGGGAGAGGGCATAGGGTTGCAGACACTCCATATACAAGGTTTTAAAAGCCCCCACCTTCCTTTACATTTTGGCACATATTGTTACAGACATGGACGGCAAACTGACCCCCCTGCAAAACTCTTAAGGGTCACAGGGCAAAAAAATATTTGAAGTGTATCTTTAAAATCCCCAGGTATCTCAAGTTGATTTTTAACTTTATACTAAATAAACTACGGTTTTATTATGCAAAGCAAATTCTAAGTGAAAACATGTCCAAGGCAGGATTGTCTTCATGGGTAGGAAGTGATTGGAATAGTTGCCTCAGAGCTTAGACCTGGCTTCATGGTCATACCCAGAGAGGGTTCAGGGAAGTCATAACCCCCGTCCCACAAAGCATCACACACAATTTAAAACTTACATTATATGTGCCAATAAACCTAACAAAACTGCAAACTTGTACCCAAAATTAGAAAATTTCTCAGGGTAGACTCTTGTACTCCCAACTGTTTACTGTATTGCCAATATTTGCCTTAATTTTAGAGCAAGAAGATTTCAAAACAGGAAATATAAAAGTGTTTAAAAAAAGTATCCACTACATTATGTGATTTAATGCCTTTTGATTCATCTCGAAGAGGTATGGCAACCTTGAGAATTTGAAGCAATGAAGGGGCTCAGGCATTATTTGATCAGAAGACCGAAAATTCTGGAGGTCTTGATACTGGATATAAACTAATTCACGTAAAAAAACGTATTGTGATATAACAACACATATTTTGTTAGAAATAAAATTAAAAACAGACTTCCGTATCACAGTTTATGCATTGGTGGTTGGTGAGGAGGAGGTGGAGGTAGGACCGTTTCCAAAACTTGACCCCTGCTGACACTATACTTTTCAGCATTACGTACTTTTTTGTATTTTCTAGAAACCTATTGAATTTCGCCTTGTATGGTACCGCTCTAAGCATTCTTAAACAAAAAAATAACATTGGCTTATGATATCTAGTAAACCAAACTGTTGGCACTTGGCAATCAATTTATATTATTAAAAGTTCATCACTGTAGGCCACCAGTTGGGAGAACTGTTTAAGTTTTGAAGGCATCAATGGTCATTCATAGCATCTAAAACGAAGGACCACATGGTAAAGATAAGAGGTTTCTCACTTATCCCCCATAGCATGAATGAACTAACCCCCCTATAGCCACATCAAAAAGTACTTTGGGATACGATAAGTAACATACTTCAACGCATGTTTGAACAGTTTCTGTTGTTCAAAAGTAAAATTGGCGGAAAATATTTTTGAAACTCCCAGTGGGCTTTGAATAAGTTAAAGGGTTGTCATCCACATCCTAGGTAGAAGTAAATGTTAAAAATGTTATTTATAACTTTTTTGATTGTAGATGTATGAGTATGATTACTTACCTTATGACCAAGCCAATCTTCTTTTGGAGGTGTAAGCGGTAGAGTTTCACTTTCAGCATTCAAGTCGGTGATGACGTCCTGTAAAATGAAATGTTGTTAAACTCATTTCCTGATTTCACTTGTATAACCTGACTAAATAGAGGAATATAATAAATACTTAATATATTTTGAACACACAAAAATAAAAAATATCTTTAAGGAAACGTTAACATTTTTAACAAGAGTTTTCCAAAAACTAACTGGTGAATATCGCTATTATTATTATTATAGATAGGCAATACCTTCATAGACAATGTTCCCCGTATACTGACAACAACTTTGCGGCGACTGTAATCAATGGCAACAAAGAACGGGGTTTCACCAACATCAACATGGTATGTTGCGTAAACTATGGCAACGTCTCCTGCAGAAACCATGCTGCGCAGTGCTGCATAATTGCAGCGACAACAGTTATCCTCAATCAGTGTTGTATCTCCGTCAACTTGAGATTTTTTGCAGCAGCAAGGAAAACAGGAACAGCTGAAAATATAATGGAAGTTAAGTAATTATATAAAGAGCAAAAACCTCTATAACTACGGTTGACAAGATTATTTTTTCTTTTTTCATTAGGTGACATGTCCTCTCCCCGTTCTAAGCTAGGAAGGAGATAGAAATTCTCAATAAGAGGAACAGAGCCATTTGGTATGTTGAGGATATTCTGGCTGAACAATCCATCAAAACCAAGCATAATGTCATATAGTGAAATCTGCTAGAAGTTAGACAATTGGATTTTCTGATGATTGTTCACCTTTGCGATCTTAGCAAGGGCATAGTCAGGAAAGGGCCAACAAAAGCCATGTCCTGACCAAGGAAAGACTCAATAACACTTTACTTAATATGACAAAAAAGTATACATGGTTATTTCGCCCAATAAATAAATAAATAAAAATTCTTTTATTTGAGCGTTTCTCAGTACAACTGGTTTACAGAACAACTCATGTCAACTTATTCTTAATTTAACATAACTATACATTAAAAAACTCTAATTACAGTCAATGGCAATAGTAAGTTTGAAAGTGTAGATAAAAGAGATTTGATTTTTGCCAAAAACTTTAAAAACGCTCCTGTCAAATTTAGAGACTTCCACCACCAAGAAAAATTAAACAACAATTTTTGTAATGGGGAAACATTGTATTAGTAGCATTGCTTTATCAGCTACCCGGGCTTTTCACTACTTTTAATAAAATATGGCTTGGATTGAGAAAACCTCAAATTTGATAACTAAAAGCTGTTTGTAACTGAGTTTTGAAGGGTGAAAAAATACTATGTTGACATTAAGTGCTTTGGTCATTACAAATAATACCTTACTGAGTTCATACATTTAAAAAAATAAGCGCTCAATGTTTCGTGTGACAGCTTCAAATGTTTCTTTTGTATCCATTTTAGAATCAGATAGCCTAAAACTCTCCATTTAGCATTAAACTATACAATATTTTCCAGGGGAGTATGCCCGGACTCCTCTTGCCCTTCCTTCAAGGGAGGTATTCATCACCCTACAGCCTAGAAGAGCGGGGAGGCGTGAGGGTAACAGAGCCTGAGAGGTCCTCACCCTCCTTAGCAGAGTTTCCTAGGGGTACCCATGTTTATTATTAATTTTAGTAACTTGGCTAAGTTTTAAGATGATTCAAAGCCTATTTGCATAATTAAAATGAAACTCCCCATTTTTATGGTGAATTATCTTATTCTTGGATGTTGAGATTAATAAATACATTTTTTTAATATTCCAAAGTTACTTTGTTAAATTACGAATTATACGAGCATTCAGGGCCGTCATCAGGGGGGCTACCGGGCCCTAACTAAAAATAAAATATTATTAATTTATGTATGTAAATAGGAAATATTTACAAACTATTAAAAGCTTATTCCAGGCCCCTATTTAGTACTAATTCGCTACAATTTTACCAATAGCTTTAGGGTCAATTTATTCAATAACGTATAAGTTTAAATCACAAAATTGTACATTTAATGAAAATTTAAGTGAACAGATAATGTAGACTGCAGGTTTAAAGGAACAAAGAAAGCAAACGAAGCACGATGGCCAACCTACAGATGAGTTCAAATAATGCAGTGGCAAACCACAACAGGTCAAATGACAAGTTAAGGAATC
Source organism: Matsumurasca onukii (assembly GCA_018831715.1). Lineage (NCBI taxonomy): Eukaryota > Metazoa > Arthropoda > Insecta > Hemiptera > Cicadellidae > Matsumurasca > Matsumurasca onukii. The sequence goes on from CM032064.1 coordinate 30,495,783, forward strand.
AATTAATAAGATAAATTGGAGCTTATCGTGTGTGCTAAGTTTACCATAATCTGGATCATCCAGATTTTGGAGAAAATACACTTGCAAAGTCTGTCTACCATTCGCAGTGTTTGTGCAAAGTTTAAGAGTGGGTGGTACCTGGCGGCCATCTTGAATTTAACTCCCATAAGAGCAATGTAAACGCTTGAGACACTTCACACGGTTACTTTTCAACGTAAAAACAAGTTTAATATCTCATTTGAAAGATAATTTTATTATGCAGTGCCTCCGCTGGCCACTTTTTTGATAAAATTTCCGTTTATTGATAACAAAGAAAATAAGATTTTTAAGTTTAGAATTTGTTTGCAGCTTAACTACTGCAAAAACAAAAGTTCTGTCCAGCGCGGGCACTAGAAAATTTAATGTACTTTTAAATTAAATGTATTTCAAGAAAATCGGATCACAAATGTAGGAGTGACGCGTCTCAAGGAAATCTTCAATTTTCTTCAATTTTATTTAGCACAGCTGAAATCATCAACGGCTCGCTCCAGTAGTCTGGCTGACCGCCGCTAGGTCGCAGCACGCGCACCTTCCTTCCATTAATGAATCTGCCAGGAATTTGTCCCGATTCAAATCTCGGTAAGCTTTGGGAATTGTTGGAAATAATACAAACAGACATATTTTATTTGTCATAGTAGTTTTTTCTGCAAAAACCACGATCCACCCAGTGCCTCTACCTCTACTATCAAATAGTATTACGGGTAAGCGTCGTTATACTCATTTTGGCGTTTAATGCAATATGTCGGAATATTAACTGTAGTTTGACGCTATGTATTTGAAACTATGTTCCATCTTCTTGTGTTTCCATCTTCTATGTATTCTGTTAATCTTGTTTCTCAAAATAAAATCTGAACAAACGCTTTATTTGCATAACTGGCAACACCTGTGAGTTAATTTCAAAGTCATCGCTTGGAATTGTTGAACAAATTAATTTTCAGACAAGAATAATCAAGTATAACAAATTAACGGAACATTTAGAAACACTAATAACAAATAGCCTGTATAAAGTAACTTTAAAAATATGTAATCATTTATTAATTTAATACGAGGGAGAGTTCATAAATCAATCTTTAAGTTGAATTCATCTTTACCTTACCAGTGGCAATGAGTAGGTATCCTTTTTTCAGTTATATACTGTCTACACAATAAAATGATTGTCAAAAGACTAAATAAATTTACACTCCTTGTACCAATAACACAACTAGAATTAAAATATGAGGCTTATGGACAATATGAGAACGTTGTACGATAACTCCTGCAATACGTCTCGAGAGCCAGTTTCTCCCCGGAGTTATTTGTCGGTGGTCAATCTGCGTTTGGATCAATAGTTTTGTACAGTCTTTCCCGCGCAACTAAAGTCTGATAGTTTTCCATCAACACCACAGTACAATAAGCTGACACCCCCTCCCAGCTTTCCGTACATGGAAACCGCGCTAGCTATGTCGGTACATCCTGACACTCATCTTTTCTATTTGGAAACCTGCCCAGCAACGAGTAGTCGGTTGACTGTTTGTTAGTGAGGTGTAGCGTCAGTTGGTGTAGTTATAGTTAATTACTCTTGCTTTGCAATCAAATCATAAGATCCTAAAAAACAGTTAGTTGTATAAAAAAATCAAGACATCAAAGACATCAAAATTAAGTTACAAAATTACATACCACATGTCAAACGGTCATGTTAGATCTTAGTTCTGTATTTTCAGAGAATACTCCATCGCAGGGCTGACTTACTAGGAGTATGTGACGTTTAGAGTCGCACACTAGAGCCTTTTGGAGGGGCATAGCGTTAGCTAATATTAGTACAAAATAAGTGTATCAAATTTATAGTACATCACTTAAATGTTGGGTAGACATTTTTAAAAGTAGAAGGAACCTTCCCTCGATATGATTACAGTTGATTTTCAAGCTAAACCTGAAGATCTACCCTCAATTAATTCTAAAATACAGTAGCTCAATACCCTTGACCTTGATCCAAGGATAGCAGTGGTCTGCTCGTGTGGCTGGTCGGCCGTGGCATGGGTGTGACTCATCTTCCTGCCTCCCTTTTCACGACTTTTTTTTCTAGCCAGTAACTACAGAAACGTAGCCGACACGTAGCCAAAAGCGCAACTGTGAATCTTAGCGAATTTCCAATAAAACAGAACGGATTTTATTTATCTATTTTAAATTAGACAAAATTCTTTTATCCGCTATTTGTAGTTTTAAAAATAATTATTTTTCAAGATTTGCCTTATGTACTTATTGTATGGTTTTGTATAGTAAACAAGCAATAGTTGTTTAAAATAAATATGTATTTTATTTTCAAAGTAAGGCTTAAGTGGTGAGACATTTATTCAAACAGTGTTATGAATGTACCACTATAAATGAAAACAAAATGTTACAAGACGTACAGTTTAATTTTAATTTTTAAACTGTAGAAAGAATAAAGTTGTACAAGGTAAATATATACAAGCTATTTTACCAGGTAGATGTTGGTGAACTTAATCATATTACTGTTTTCATAATTTTGAATAAAGGGGTACAAGATTGTGAAAGTTTATATGAATTTTCTTTGTGGTTTAATTAATTTGGGTGTTTTTAATTTCAATGGTCTCTCTCACAATCCTGGACAAATAGTGATTTTCTCTAGCCAGCAGCTGTTGTTTTGTGTCTTCAAATGCAATAGCGTGTTTCGGGATTCAACTATGTTTGGCTAAGGCAGATTTATCCATGTCTTCTTTTTTGGTGTGCCTAACATGGGACAAACCAAAAGAATGATCTCAAACGCATGAAAGAGCACATTAGGCAAGTTTCATTGTTGCACAGGATTACTATGGATCTCGACTAAAATTTATTCAATAGGAACTTACATTCTCCATAGGAAAAGCCCACCCTGGACCTCGAGATACAATCCGTCCCAAATGTTCGTACTGAATTCGTTGGATTAGAACTTTAATCTTATATAGGATACATATTGGAAATGTATCCCTACTGTCTCTGAAATCGTTGCCTTAATTACTTTTTGTCCCTGAAAAACGGGGCTGAATTTTGTATATTAGTTTTCGAAATGAACCCATTATAGTACATAACGTAGTACAAAAATGGCAATATGCTGTATAATAAATAATAAGTTATTTATATTGTTTTAAATTTGTAAAACTACATAATTATAGCCAATATTAACTTTTTATTTTGTCCAGAAACATGATGTTAAAATCAGCCATGAGAAGTTTTTTAATTTCACAACATACTTTACAAAGTTATTGAACAAAGCTATTGTTATTAATTAATCAATTTACACATTTTAATAATTCCACCTTTGAAGCAAATCTTATGAAAATAGAGCATCAGGCATAAAAAACAAACAAATATACAGCGCAATACAATGGTACTGTGGTGAGCTACTGATCAAAAAGAGTAAAATTGATGGGCGATTCGACCCACCGCGAAGCTAGGGGCTTGGGCTCGAGGCTGCTAGAGCTAGCCGCTGCGCAGGGCAGGAGAGTCGATTGCAAGTCAATCTCACTAGTGGGGAGCGTGGCAACAGCGCAGGCGCTCGACATGACAACACCGCGTCTCGTAATAGTTCAGTAAGTGGTCGAGAGGTGGCGCTGCTCCGATATGTTAGCTTCGCCCTCACGCGTAAGACGAAATCGGTCCAGCGGGTTCTGTACTACCCACTCTTAAGGTAGAGTAAGATCTCAAGAGACAAGTCAGCAATGTTTATAAACTTCAAATGTGACTTATCGACTTGTGAAATTGAAACAAAAAATTTCATCAACTGTCAATAAAATACACTATTCTATGTAGTCACTAAAAATTGTGTTTGTAGATTATGTTTTGACGTATTTGTCGATTTAATGATCCATGCCTCCTTTCAACTGCTTCAGTTCCGTTTGCCTGATCCATTTGCCTAATATCAGTATTCACTATTCAGTAGAGCCGGTCTTAGACAAATGCAAATTCATGTTAAGGTTTTAAGAATGCTAAGCTCTTAAATATAACTGGTACATTGGGCCACAACCTAAATCGCCATTTAAAAAAACGGAGTAAGGGCGTGGGTAAGGTGGGGGTAGAATACTTTGTTTACTAAGGGAGCCCGTGCTTGGAATCTGGCCCTGGGCCCGACTCAGAGATGTGGAGGCCCTGCAAGCACTTGTACTATACTGTCAGCTTCCAAGTTTGAGTTGGGTACCTGAGTTGGGTACAGAGTTGGCAGAGCCCAGTAGTAGAGTGTGTCATGAGGAACATGGGCCAGCCGTACGCTGCGAGAGCATAGTGCATGTAGTGGATAACTAGCTGGAAGTGTTGGTAGTACTGTGCATCACCCAGTGGTAGGAACTTTGTTTTTGATGTCACAGGAACTCCAGACAAGTATTCGTAGGTGTCATTTTTGCGCTGAAATTATTAGATTGATACTTTAAACCGTCTTGAATTAAATAGTTCAAATATTAGGTGTGATATATTACAAACTAAATAATGTTGGTATTTTATTTATAAACGTCTAGAAGGAATGGACAAAATGAGAAACCCAATTTTTAAAGGTCTATGGTACCTACATTAATGATCTAATTCAAACTTAATGCATGAGGAAATTTGAAAGTTGAAACCTATAAAAAGTAATTATTTGGAAAGAGAAACTAATTGTTTTCAAAGAAAACCCCCTCAAAGAAATATAGTATATTCAGACACTTGCAAAATAAGTTTGATGTTCACTGTACAAACCCCTCTGACATTCAGTTTAAGCACAGTTTCAACCTAACACTTTCCAGCACTCTGTAAGAGAATATTTAACATAAAGAAAAGAAACCCATCAAGTTTACCTCATTGTGTACTAACTGTTCATATACACAATGATTTAGGAACACTATACTGTGTAAATAGAGAAGATAAATGTATATTTAACTTGTTACCTGATTTACAACAGCTTCTTGCTCTATTTTTTGAAACTTGCGAAGTAGCACCAATCCGGCAATGACATCTGAAGGGACTACATCAAGGTCACGGAAAAAGTCTGATAGAAGTCTTGCTATGTCAGCAAATGAGTTCTGGAAACATCAAACTAAGGTGAAGAAATTATCTCAGATCCCTGCATAGTGCATATTTTTAATTCCTATGAAAGTTTAATTTTCAATTATTGTAGTACTACTTATTGTTTTAATGGTTCTGCATGCAATCTACGAGTATTTGGTTCATGTATCACAATGACTTTCACTTCTACAAATCAGACTATGTACTTCTTAAAGTTTCTTTCATTTGAAAGTAGGTTATTGTGTATTACTTAGCCACTGAGCAGTATGAGTGAGGAAGTCTACTGTATGCTGTATCATACCTTGTTCCGATCTGTACTTCGAATGCAACAAAATAGCAAACGGCAGCGGTGGTCCCAGCTGTCTTGATAAGCTCTTAGAACTTTCCTGCAAAACCAAAATATTTGTGAACATTTAGTCTAAAAATATGATAATAGTAGCCAAGTTTATTTTGTTTGTTGTTTAGGTTTTACAGCCAGCCCCCTCAGTACCTGCTTGAACAATTAATTTCAAGATAGTACCTTTTTTTCTCATATGCTTTTAGCAATTAGGCAGGGCTGTGGGAACCTAAACATTCCAGAGAAAATCTGCTCCGTATTTTTTCTGTAAATACGAATCAAATTTTCAATACATTTTCTTTTATAAAGACTCCAAATAGAATTAAAATTTTGAGTGATGAAAATGATCCGTTCTAAGTTGAATCCAAATATTTGCAAGTGACTTGAACTGAATCAAATAAAATTTGTGTTTTAGTATTACTTTATTTGAGAATGACATTTTATTGTGGAAATAAGTTGTAACTTATGGAGCTATGTTTTGTTAATTTACTATTATTACTATATTTTTATACTTTGTTCTGTGTATTAAGACTGACATTGAACCAAAGGGATGAATGGGAGTGTGTATGCTAATGTAATGTATTTTTGAATGTGTTATTGTTCCTTTTAGTCTTAACTATAATTTAAAATTGCAATACAATTGTAAATATTGTCTGATGCAATAAACGATTTAATTTGATACATTTCAATTTAATTTGTATCTTCAATGTGGTTTTTAATAATTACTTTGTAAGAACCAAAAAGTAATACACAACTGGACAAGGTCTAGAATATTTGATTTTTAGTTAAATAATATGTCAAATCGAATATACATTACACGATTTGTTTTCAAACTTGAATAGGCATCTTTCTATCTATATGGATTTTACTTTATAATCCAAACAAAACCTTTTTGAATACGGATTTTATTGAAAAATCCAAGTTGGATAACCAAAGAAATTCGAAACATATTTTTGAACTATTTGTACACTCTGCTTAAAGATATACAGAAAATGGTGAAGAGAACCCCAATTTAGAAAGCCAATTGTTTCAGCTGGATGTACAAGTACATGTATACTGTATGAAAGTACTGTTAATAACTCAATAAATGTAAACTTGTTTTGTGACATGATAGTTTGCTGTTTAGTAGAGCTGTGCCCTGTCTGGTTTATATTTTAGAAATAAGTTGAAAGATTCAGAGGAGTACATCTAGGTGAGGCTCCTGGCCTCTTAACTCTTGCCCCACAATAAAATCTCGCTGTACACAAAAAGTGTTCCAAACCATTTTATTCCTCAGAATAAATGTATTCAGATATGATATCTTCTTTTACATTTGGCCAAGCTAGAAATACACTGATCCAAACAACACATACACTGAATTGAAAAACAAAATAGAATCTGTGTATTTACCTCTGCCTCCAATTCCTCGCTCTGTTACCCGACCTCTTATACTGGAACCTAGACTCAGACTCTTTCATAGATCGTTGGTACTTCTTCATTTTCACCCAAGAGCGACCGGCCGCGTCAAACACACACCAAACTGTCAGCATGATGCTTAGCACCACCAACCAGTTGCAGATCACCATACCTACGCACCATACATACGCAAACTCAGTTCTGTATCTAACTAACAAGTACAAACATATTTACCAGCTCTCTTCGAAAAGTGAAATCATATTTTATTCAGTACAATTAGAGCTTTTGACTAAATTAAGTTACAATGTAAGTGGATTGAACTCTCAAAAGTGCATTGAATATCAATCGCTTATTCGCTTTATTTTGACACATTACTAATGGTGCTGTACTGTTTTTGAGGCTAGCTGTTTTAAAAGTAAATAAGTTTAGGAAAATAAAAACTCATGATGTTTGGTGGTGGGAGACTGGACACTGGACAGCTAACGCTGAATATTTGTAAGCTAGCTCAATGACCTAATGTTTTGTGTTATGTTTTGGTTACTTTTCACCCAAAGATGGGGTCAGATTCCAAATACCAAAACGTTGTGTTCCTCTTTTCTCTAAAAAACTATGGAAAACAATAAATAATAATATTTAAACTTCAGACAAGCAAACATGTTTAAAACTCGGGTTCATAACTTTACCTACTACCATAGTACATATATTTTTCTTATACAAACATAATGAAAAATTAAGTTTATTTCCAATTTTCCTTCCAGTTTATCCCCCCCCCAGGACCAAATGGTTTGAACATTTTATTTAAATTAAGTAAAATATTCAATTTAAAAACTTGATTGTTGCCTGATTGTTGTGCTTTGTTGAAAATATGATTGAATCTACATTATTGAAATATTAGTTAAGCCAGTAGCCGTCAACGTGTAGCACTAGGATCAAGTAGCTATCTATAAGTCTATCAAAAAAAATAAGAGGAGGCTGTCTTTCTCGATCAGTTGAACAGTTTTTAAAGGAGTTACTTACAGTATTCTTTCTTACCACTGTGTATAACTTGGAATAAATATTGAAAACAAAAACTGTCGTTCGACTTACAAAAGTAAAAACAAGTCAATTTTATTGTGAATTTTAAAAGTTTTTTGTTTACTAATGGAATAAATATTTAAACATATCTTATGTTTGTTGTCATTTTGAAGTTTCATTACACCTTGAAACATATAAAAGGTATCAACAGCAACAACTAATTAACAGTTCAAAACTTTTTAAAAGTTTCTAAGTGACAGTTTTTTAAATTTGTATAGTAACCTTTATTCATTTGATTCATTTGTTGCATTTACAAGTAACAATATTTTATCTTATTTTAGTATTTTAAGCAATCTGAGCAGTATATATCCACACATTATTAAATCTCACAATCACACAAAGTTATCCTATTAAACTGAAGAAAAAAGTAATTTCAAACCTTTGTTTACTGAATGCTCTAAAACGCTTAAAATAGTGTATTTTGCGTAGCTATTTTCAAGTTTTTCCCCGTACCTCGCTTGGTGCCTGAGAAGTATTTCATACCCCTAGACCTTCAGTGCCCCAAACTAACTGGATGTTTGATTTACCTAGAATAGCATCCTTGGCGCCATCGATGGGACAGTTTTGGTAGTGGAATGAAAGCCAAACAACAGCCAAGCTCAGCCATATCATTTCAAAAAACATTATAGCTAGAACACAAAACAATATGTTATTATTTGGGAAAACCAGAAATCAAAACTTAATCTATTGTACACATCAATGTTTTAGTTTGCAGTAAAATCACATGTGAAAACAATAGTAGATGAAACTGTGGACTGTGGTTCGGGGTTTGGGCTTAACTCTATGACGGGAATGGCAGCTGCAATGAGTGCGTTTAGGTCCACATGATCATTTAGGGTAGAACAGTTATTCCAATGAGTTATTTCTTCGTCTATAATACGGTAAAGGTTTCTTGCAAATATTCCACTCATTCGACACTCCACTTCCACACTTCCACTTCCACTCACGCAAATGTATTTAAATATTAGACGATGTATTAAAAATAAGTGCACGTGTTATCACATATTTTTAATACTATAAACAGATTAGGTAGATGTTCCCCACTCGAAGCTTTCTGTAAAACTGACAGTTTCAGAGTTCGCATCGGTGGACCATTTAAAAAAGTCACTTTTACTTCAAGACTAAAATGCACATCTCGAATTTTAAACAGGGAGGAGGATGAGTTGCAACTTCTTTAGTGTTTACACTCTTACCGAGGCGTACGTAGATTAAATATTTCATAGGAGCTCGAGCATCAACATCTAGGATGCCTCCGCGCATGGCTACCATGGAGATCATGAGGTCGAGCATGGCAGAGCTGATCAAGATGGCGGCGTAGCCCACACAGTGTTGCCATAGCAACGAGACGCAGCGGATACTGCGGTCAAATTCGACAACGCTCAGCACGAGGGCCAACACCACCAACCTGTAACACAAGCCAAACAACAACTTTAGCAACAGAAAAAGTAAAGAAGCTATAACGCTATGTCTAGCAGCTGGGTGCTCGAGCTGTAGAACGGAATTTTGTTTACTAGGCGCGTAAGTACGAGACACAAGGCGTAAACGATCAGGATACAGGATGCAATGCAATGGAGGTTGTATGAAACTTCCTCACTACTTAGGAAGTACACCTCCTCACTACTCGTGTTCTGTACAAAGTTGCACCAACCAAAAAGAGCCAATTGTCTGAGAATTGTGTTTTTATAAATTACACTATTGTAAATCAAACGAAAGGGGAGGGGGATCGAGTTGCCTCAAACACTGAAGAAGAAATGGGATATTCTGTCGGCTTCATATAGAAGGGAGTGAGCAAAAATTTTAACGTGGAGCCTAGAATGTTAGAAGTCCAATTTATTATGATATTCCTTCAAGCATTTAGGATGGTTTATGCCGATGGCTACCGAGAGTGCTTCCTCTCTATTTTGTGCCACCCGATGCAACCTGTCTGATCCGATGTCTAGTACGGAGCAAACAAAATGTACACGTTCCAAAGCGGACCGAGGTATGTAGCCTTAGATTGTATTTTAAATCGGTATACTCGGATGATTTTAAACACAGGCTGCAAAATACACAGATCCTTTAAATCTTTCAGTAAAGTACTCATAATACGAAGTGATATTTCTTGTCCTGTTTCAAGTAATACGATATAACGTTGCTTTACTATTGTTCGATATTTCAATGTTTGTTTCAGTTCAGCGTTTACTTCATCAACATTAATGGATTCTTTTCACGGGATTCAGATTCTCTAGCAATTCTAGTCTCTGTAATACTAGCGCCGTCTAAAGACGTGCTATTCAAACGCCTTTGTTTGAGAAAACAATGAATGATCTATAGTTGAGTATCACATTTATTGCATTAAGATTGAGAGGAAGTGAGTTCGCAGAACTATGACATTCTAGACTACAAAGAGGATTCAAATTAAAATAAAGCCGCTCGAGAGTCTTCAGATCAGATTGACTTAATATTGAACTCAGTTTTCATTTGGACTAATGACTGTTATACCTCAATTTATCGTGTTTATCCATTTCTTTGGATCAGCTATTACATGTAATAAGAACATTTCTTTCTGATAATTTTTCAATTTAAATTACTGAAGAGACTCAACTATCATATAAAAACAGTATTGTAACCACGCCTGGAATAAGGGTAACAAATTGCAAAGAAAATTCGATTCAAATCAATCCGGCACTAGCGCTTAGCTGCGTGTCGGCCTGGTTATTATGTTTTATGGCCACTACCTCAGTTTTGGTAGTAATAGATTTGATATGAATAAATGATTCGACTAGTGTTAAATGTTGTTTGCTTTGCGCAGCAAAGAAACAGTCTCACACAAATAACTCATAGTTGTGTTTGAAATATACCATCAGAGATTTTAAATTAAAAACACTAATACACTGTTTCCTAGTATAACTAGTACCATGCCAAACAGTCCCATTTATCAATTGCTTCTATAAAGTACCACAGTAGGGATACACTTTAAAAGTGCCCGAGACAAGAAATTAAAATAACATGAAAACATCTTTATTGCTGGTGGCGGAGAAAGTTTTAGAAAGTCCTCTCTCACTAATCCATTGAAAATCGACGATTTACTTGCCACATACACAAAGAATGGAACATAGGCCTAGGTAAAAACTATATTACACAGATATTAAACACGCTGGTATTTTTACCTCTTGAAATACTTGCCGAACGAAATCAAATATTCATAGTTCAAGCTCAAATGTATTAAACTTTATTAAATCTTATTGGTTTTTACTTCTTTAAACTTTTGTGCATGCTGTGTTGTTTTTTGGACTCGTAGTTGTTTTACAATTTTTTCAAGTTTTTGGTGGCTAGTCAATTAGTTACGAATAATATGTATATTTGTTAAAACATTAAGGGTTAATGTTGACTTTATAGTACTGTATATAATAAAATATGGCCTCTCCCATTTTTCAAACAAACTTTGAGTAATAGATGGAGTATACAGTCTCTAAGAAAGTATTACACAGTGAATAGTAGCACAGCTGCTGATGATCGACACATTGATAGTATATTTTACATAGAATCAAACAAATGTACAAACTAATTTTCTTTCAGAAAAATCAATCAATCACGCTTAGATAGCACATTTACTTAACTCCAGTTATGTCCATAAACGCAGTTTTGTAACATTAAACAAGTGTTATGCATTGAAAGAGTCGTTCATGAAGCTTGATACATCTGATCTAGACGATGATACTTGCTTTGAAGGAGACGAGTTTACAGATGTGTAACTGTTGTATACAGGGTGGATATCATATCACTGGTCATAGTGATTCCCATGTAAAATTTAATGTTTCGTCATATCTAATTGACATAGAAACTTTGACGAAGAATCTTCACATTCGGTATTAGACTGTTGTAGCCTGATGCAAAAGTGATTTTTGTTTTCGAATGTTTTTAGATAGGACTAAGCTAAAATCATGGTATAAAGTAACTATGTAAGGAACACGTAGTCACGATCCAAAATGTCTACTCATTTGGCATTTTAGGGTGCAGCTAGTGAACGAGAAGGCTGTTCTAAAGTTTGACGAAAAATCTTTGATTTTCTTTCAATGCTTGGTTTCTTTGTAGGCGGAGTTTTGTTTTATTATTTTAAAGGGTTAACACCGAAATCATTAGGAAATTGAAATGAATTTTAATCAAGAACAAAAACTACTTCTGTGCTAAATTTCTAGTTTGTTCGCCAATTCCAAGTAGTTTGTTCTGGCATGGTTGAAATTTAACATATGCAAAACCTATGTTTAGCTGTTATCGAGTCTCCGTATAAAGCTTTGCTGGGAGTCGGATTTGAAGGCCAGCAGTTTGAAAGGGATCTGTTGTAATCATCTGTCTTGAAGGAATCTGGAGTTGTATGAATTACAAATAAACAAACAACTTCGCCGTTTAATTGTCCCACGTACTATTTACCAAATGTATTTATCCTCATTGGATATTAACTCATGTTTAGTCCACCCACTCGTAATTACTGGTCATTTTCACGAGCGTTTTGGCTACTTTGGAAATAGAAATCAAATATAATGTAACTCAATGTAAGACGTACACAGTTTACAGCTCTTGGGAGACTCGACCTCAAATTCAAAATACAGATCAAGCTATTAGCACTCAGGAGAGAGATAGTGTTAGGCCTAATCATGTAAGGGATGGAGGAGGACGTTGTGACGGTATCGAAAATGTTGTTACCCCAACCTAACAGTGGAACCCGGAAATGTTACGGGTAAAGGTCAAAGAGAAAATCGATTTTAAGTGAGGCTCCTTCGCTGTGCCTCGTCCCCCTAGCGGCGGCACTTTCCAAGCAATTCACCTCTACACTCTTAACTTCGTTTCTACTCGGAGGTGTAGAGCCTGTTTCAAACGTGTAAGTTGTTAAATCTGATTCGAGACAGGTTTGATTGAATGTCAGTGTTACTGAGCTGATGACAAATGAAAGAAGTTGTTGAGAGGTTATGTTTGCTGATGGATAGGGACGTAAATAATGATGCAAGACTCTTTTCTTCTTACCGCCTTACCTTGCCACACTATCTCAACCAGAAAGTGCAACAGTTGAACTATAAGTCCTGCCACCATTAAAATATCAGAGAATGTTTCCGAGATTATTTTTGCCTTTTCACCTGCGCGACTGATGTGTTTCCAAGCAAGCTGTTTTTAATCATTTGCGTTCGTTCTTACACGGTGTATATTTTGATGTACTATCCTCTATGGTCTTTTTATTGGTACGACGTACATTAAAAATATATTTTTAAATATCCAACAGCAGGATATTACACGTTAAGAATTTTAATTTGAACAGCCACAGTATTTGAATTGTATACATTTTAAGTTTGACGTAACCATCTGGCAATACTAAAATAGAAAGTCTCGAGAGATTTGTTGAATGTATGGTCAATTTTCGAATCCGATTGATCCTATCGGTTTGTTATTAAACGTAAGATAAAATAAATGGTGTCCTCTTTAAAAGCTGTCATATGTATTGTCCCTTCAATTTCACCAAGTAGGCTATAATGTACACAGAAGAAAAGAACATAATTTATTGTCAAATGGTTTAACAATTATTTTGTTTCATTTGACATACACAAATTTGAAATATAATACCGCTGGTCAAAACGTTTGATGTATATTGTAAAATAGGGACGACCCTCTTTTATCATTAATACTATGGAAATAGTACGTTCGTGATCAGTGCAAGTAAAGGAACCATTGTATAAATTACACCTCATTTCAAGGTAACGTCCTCTGCTTTTACCTCATTTTCCTGCTAGTCTTTGTATTTCAGACTGGTAGGTGAGTCACGGGTCCTCCCCGGAAAATATTTTACATTATGCCTGAGTAAAGAGCAGTTAAACTCAAGTTTGACCTATAAAACCATTATTTAAACTAGCATAAAACGTACTTTACGCAAACACACTGGGTTTCATTTTGTATTTGTTCGTTTAACATAATGTTCGTCATGAACCTCCCTGGGGTTTCCACTGGCCATACGCTAAAAGAACATCATATCATGTTCACAGGTTGTACGGTATAGTACGTGTCGTTTTCAATGCTTTGGCCTAAGATAAAGTCGGACTGCAAATTTATAACCTCTAAATTTATAACAGTCTTTTTGTGGCAAGGGATTGGGATGAGTTATCCGAATCTTAAAAGGAAAAGAGAGCAGTAAAATGTTGCGGGGTTGAGATGAAAGCTGAGGGCTGAGGGCTGAGGGCTGAGCGGCGCGGCGGGGTCAAGTGTCGACTGGTAGGATAGTGGTGGTGGTGGTAGTAGTAGTGGTGTTGGTGAAGCGACTGAGTACATGAATGAAGCAGCGGACAGTGAGCACCCCATCCCTTGAGCAGGGGTGGGTGGTGTGTAGGGGACAACTCACAACTGATCAAAGCTGCAGTCAGCTCGGCATTTACTCTCACTAAGCGCTGCCTTACACGCGTCACCGCACTATGCTGAACATCTCTCCATGCTGCATCTTCGTCAACTCCTTCTTTCTTCGTCTAACTTATTGCATAATTACATTATACATGCATCGCAATCGTCAGTTATTAGTAGCAAAAATGTTCCACTCACACACATCTAAATCTCTTTCAGAAATACAGAATTTCCATTCATACGAATTTTCCCCACTTTAGCCCCGTGGTTGAATTAGTCGTTTTCTAATGTGTTCTCCCAGTCGTGTGCCATAAACCCGTCGGTGCTATAAAATGCTTTTGCGATCAAAACTTTTTTGAGACGAGCTTTAAATGCCTTAGGCATTGGGGCACTTTCATGGTAGATTGTGTGGATTGTCAGCAGAGATCGAAAGGAGGGACAGTGGAACAACGTGAATAATCTTATTAGGGTAAAGTGTCTAGAGTTTAGTACCTAGCTCACTCTAGTGAGAACCGGAATAACATTTGCATCGTTCCTCAGCAGCCGTGCGCGTTAGCTGAAGGTTGGTCGCGTGTCGATCTGTTACGGGTTCAATCCACGACCGTGAGTGACCAAAGATATTGATCGAAGAACGCGTCATTTGGAAGTCAAGTTAAGCCGTTAGTCCCAATCGTTTAAATCCAAGGGTTTAAGATGGCGAAAAGAGCTATCCTTTAAAAAGGCATACACGATAGCTGTGATTCACATCCACCATGATTTGTTCCAAAAAATAATAAAACGATCTTGGTTATTTTGCCTATAACACCCATTTTCGGTTTAAATATATCCAACTTAGTTTACCAGATTTTCAGTATTAGAAAAAAATTATTATGTAAATAAATAATTATAATGTAAATTATTATTATGTAGTTCTATAGTGAAATGTATACACTAAAATTGGTTTCTGACCGTTGAAACAAATAAATAAATACAAAAATATCTTCTCCTTAAATATATCTCCTTGTGACAGTATTTTCGTCAAAAAGAAGAATAAGACACCATGTTTATTGAAGCTTGCAGATAAAAATAAATAACAATAAACCCATCGTATTAGATTGAAAACTAAAACAAACTAGTACTGTATGTTTGATTTGCGACCTCTAATTATCTAAAGACTGATTCTGAAAGAAATCGCAGCGATTCTAAGTTTCAAGCTCCCAATCTTTAAACCACCGCCTTTTTGGATAGAGTCAACCTATTTAAGTTTTTATTTGATTTTCACTAGTTAGATTTTCGGAATTGTACTTTGCTAGTACTCGAACATGTGGTACATGCTCTCATTAAAGAAACGTAGTTTTCTGATTATTAACGATAAAGCACATTTGCAATTTCTACAGTTTATAGTTATAAGTACAGTACGAGTCTATCCAGATGTGCGAGGACTATACAAACACACTGTATATAGTGTACAGACTCTACAGTAAAACTCAAGAATATTGCTGGACTTTGTTTTGATTCAGAGACCAAGCCTTGGCGAGAGATAAATGCAAATCTGGAATTGAAACTAAGGACTGCTTTGCATCTTATTGTCTCTTGCCATAGTTTGTTTCTGAGGAATATTTATAATAACATTGATGATACGTATGGTTGAAGGAAAAGTGTTGTGGATAAAAATGAATGACAAGTTTAATAATCCTGTCATTCATTTCATGTCTGGCTGTGCATAAATAGGTACTGTTGTGTTCTTTGTTTCAGTTGGTCAGTATGATTTACGGCTGTGATTGGACGTCCGCTGCTCCAGCCCGCCAGTGCGGCTGGTCAAACAGTCAGTCGGTGGTCAGCTGTCATTGAACGTGGACGTGCTCCATCTCTCTATTAGTGTTTTTAATTTTTTAACATTTGTGTGCACGTTGTTTTGATGTCTAGACTAGTTGACATAACATTAAATACGTTTTAGAACAAAACTAATGTCATTTGTGGGTGGGTGACTAGTCAGCTTGCTCGTATTACTTTTAGGCTAGCTCATTTTCTTATGTTTTAGGTTACTTTCCATCTGATGACCGGATTAAATTCCAAATCCGAAACGTCGTATTCTTTCAGTTCACTCAAAAACGACCACTCCGTAGAATAGGTGTGGGTAAATAAGGGCATAATACACCGTCATCAGTACCTGTTTCAGGTAGTATTCAGACAGTCTCAAAACATGAATGCCTGAGGACAGTTATGACCAGGCACTGTCTACGTGTGAATCCCATGTCAACCTTCGTTCAAAGTGTATTCCAAGGAATTTAGTTAAGTAGACCTCTTCAATCTAAGTTAAGTATCATACAGGCTGACCGTCAGATCTTACATTGCGTCTGTTTGTCGCAAACAAAAATTGATGAAAGTTGACTCTGACGGATTTGTTTTTAGATTGAGCCTGTTGAACTTTTGAATTGAATTGTTGGACCTGTAAACGTCATGATTTTAATATTGATGGGCCGTATGCATAATCTCTCGACTAAATTTAAAAATATATTTCTGTAGAAATGAAAGCGTTGTGTCTTTTCTCTGATTAGGCTATAGCTACATCATTACAACAATATAATATCAGTTAGATTATCAGTTACCTCCAGTTAGAACTTCAAACTTAATTAGCATATGTAATGCCAAGAACAAAGCGCCTTTGATAATAGTTTGAAGCATATTAATTAACTTGTTACAGATGAAAGTTGTTTAATCTTGTGTTATTGGTAACCAAACGTCGTCAAAGAAAGAAGAAAATATTCTTTATTAATTTACTTGTCAACTCGAGATCACTCACCTCCTGTTATCTTTGTGGAATATGTTTTCAGGGACTTTTGAACCATGACTGTACATTCAGACTTTTTTGAACTCAGTAGCAATGGATTGGCAACAACTTTAGAATGGTTTTAGCCGAGAGACCTGGGCTCACATAAAACACGCAAGTCATACAAACAACCGACTGCCTTCTGTAAACTAGTATGACTCTAGAACTGGAGCTAAGTGAAGGTTTTTAAAATCAAGTCATAAAAGTTATATATTGCACACATTTTGTATCGCTTTCAACATAAACCTATTCATGATGAAACTTCTTTAGGATCGAGGTACAATTTGTTATTATTTAAACTAAGGATCATGGGCTATTAGAAGATTGGCATTAATAGTACTACACTATACTTACATTTTCCGATCCAAAGTCTACGCAATTTTTAATGTGTAATATTGGTTTAATATAGAGAACAGGTTCGTTATTTGTATTATTACATATAGTTACAGGGCATTCCTATTGATCTTGTATGTATTATACAAAAATGTATGAAATATGTTTATTTCATCGGTTCTATCTGGATAGGTTCTTTACGAAGCGTTCATCAATAACTGACCATTAACAAGCCATTAGATACGGTAGTTAGACTGAGTCACTATAACAGCGTTCTGTGTTGTGATTAAGAGTCGAAATGAATACATTTTGTGGCTAACATAAACATATTTGTGGTAGCGTAGCGCATCTTTGGATAATTGGTGAGATACTGATGATTATTATAGTAACTATTGACCTAGAGCAAGATAAGGTCTCCGTTTCAACTCAACACTCGCCACTTCGTCCGTCTATAAACTTGTAGGTAAAGGAGTTTCAGTCGCAATTATAAAACACCGGATTTTAGGAATATATTTACGGATTTCCGTTTTTGCATTTAAAATACCTTTTTTATATTTTATCTCAAAATTACTATCAAGGTAATTTAAATTCTTATTTATTAACACGCGAACTTGAAACGCGATGTTAACTGTTCATGGAGCTGCTGGTTATTCTTCGTACATCGTTCTCCACGAACTCCACAAACTCCACGAACTCCACAAACTCCATGAACTCCACAAACTCCACAACTCCACGAACTCCACAAACTCCACAAACTCTACAAACTCCACAAACTCCACGAACTCCACGAACTCCACAAACTCCACGAACTCACAAACTCCACAAACTCACAAACTCCACGAACTCCACAACTCCACGAACTCCTCAAACTCCACAAACTCACAAACTCCACGAACTCCACGAACTCCACGAACTCCTGGGCTCCTGGGCTCCACAAACTCCACAAACTCCATGAACTCCACAAACTCACGAACTCCACAAACTCCACAAACTCCACAAACTCCACAACTCCACGAACTCCACAAACTCACGAACTCCACAAACTCCACAAACTCACGAACTCCACAAACTCACAAACTCCACGAACTCCACAAACTCCACAAACTCCCACAACAAACTCCACGAACTCCACAAACTCCACAACCTCCACAAACTCCACGAACTCCACAAACTCCACAAACTCCACGAACTAAACGATCACGGAACCCGTATTGATTGTATCTGTATAGACATAGAGTATAATAACAATAGTTGAGGAAACTGTGGCAGGGAAACTTAGTGACTAGGGTCTGATTGACAAACCAAAGCAATAAGCCCAATTAGCCGCCTTGCAGGAGTCCTCACCTTCCTCCCTTTGCCTTCATCTCTTCCTCTCCATCCCTTCCAACCCCGCCAAAACTAAACCTGTCTCCTTACTTTTACCATTACGTCATTATATTGTACCTTAACACAAGCAGAGTTATTCTTAGTGTTTTGATCCTTCCTTTCAGACTTTCTTTAACAGTGTCATCACTTTTGCCTCATCGGATCGGAGTCATTTGTGCTTCGGTTATGTCCACAAGCTATGATGTGTCATAACCGAAAGCAGACTTCGAGGAAGCTTTGAACATTGCTGACTTTAAGAGGATTAAAATGTTATAGTGATTTTTTTAATGATTTTGAGCAGCTTCAACAAGTACGAGTAATTTTAAACGTGAGATGGTTTGTGTTTTATTTGTTGTTGCTTTTTAATCGGTGTTCTTAACAGGGTCTCTATGCTCGTATAGGTAATAGGACAACTTTGATTAAATAATAAATAACATGTTTTCTAAATCATTTTGCACCTCGAATTTGAGTGTTATTTAGTTTTGGAATTTCAGCATCCAAATGAAACCATATGATCTCTTAATCAAAATAAAACCATATGATCTCTTACTTGGGGTCATAGGTCAGTGGTATAGCGCGTGCTTTGCACCACATCAGCCCGGGTTCGATTCTGGGGCGCAGTGATAACTTTTCACGATGGCCACTCCCCGTGGTTCGGAAGTCATGCTAAGCCGTTGGTCTATATCAGTGGTCGTTGGGCTATTGACAAATGACCCAATCTGGGGAACGGTCAGCCCTATTTTGTAACAAGACTACACCTTATCATCCATCAAAACACTCATCACACTCACCATCATTCCATATTCACCTTAAAATACCTGCTAAGAGTGGTCAGTGTCTCAAAGAAAAGTAAGGTGCCAAAGTAGTTCTAACAAATACTGTAAATGAACGTTTAAAATAATAAAAATCAATATATCAAGTTCACATTTTAAGTGTTAATGCTTCAGTTGACACCAATTAAAATGTAATGATAAGAGCCTCCGTTAGGTTAAAACACTGTCAAACAGTTCTTAGTCATTTGTCAACTAAAAACAGTTCAATTTAGTGTAACTTTATCAATTAGGAAAGTACGAAAGTGTTACAAAGTAAATAAACTAAATTTGCGTACTTCGATGGTAGCAAACATGGTACCATCAAATCATGGTAATGACAAATCATTAAATTCAATTTTCTTATTCATACATTTCTTTATGCGTACACGAGGTTCATCGTTAACTAACAAATTGCAGTAACTATTTTGCCAGAACAGTTTCTTGGAAATGACGAGACCGTGAAGAACAGCAATCAGCAATCAAGACCCATCTTATATCTTCAGAACCACTCAGAATCCATCTTTCACAATAATGCTGTGATAACGAATGACATAATCTCTGAGTCAGACTGCTGGAAATAGCCTGATTAGGGCAATCATTACTGAGCAAAACTACTTGAAAACTAACGAGCATCGACGATGAATAAAGAAGCAAATCAACTGTTCTCAGAAGTACTCAATCTGATCAGTTGTGAACACTACCACTCCATCAGTCACTTCTGCAATACGAGTACTCAAACTCTACTTCTGAACACAGAGATAAACAATTTATTTTACTATTCAATTGTGACAAAGGACTTAGGGATGCTTTTTCATCTCTCGGCTTTGACTAAATAATAAACAATGAATAGGTCTGCTCTTGATTTACGCTTTCCTCAGTTACAATATGGTTTTATAACCACTTGTGTCATTAAAGTAATGCATTAACAAGTATTATTTAGGTACAAAAATATTGGTTTGACTTTTATAGGCAACACTTTATATGTTAGGTTGTTTTAAATTTCCAACTTTTGTTGTAAAACTATTAACGTTAACGATGACATTGTTAGTGTAGTGTGCCGTTCTCAAATTTGTTCAAGTATTTTCAATTTCAATTATAGTATTTAAATTGAGCCGCTATGAAGTTATTAAAGTTTAAACATTTCAAATGATCATAATATAAAACCAAACTTTTTTTACCTCGCTCGTCTTTGTTAAGAGATTATACCGTGTGTGAAGGCAAAAGAATACTGGGACTAGAAGATAAAGAGTAGTTTGATAACATTACAAATCGGTGGCTAGCAGGTTAACAAAACTGTTTATATAGTGAAATGTATTTGTCTTTACCCAAGGAACAATCCTCATAGACCCTGTATAATCTATATGTAAATAGCATTTAATGTAAAAGTGATATAAGCCACGTTGATAATCACTGTTAGCTAGTATTTTAAAAACCCAAACCCAATTAATTATAGCTCTAAATTATCGACAGTATTTTTCTGTACATAGACCAGAGTTTGTACAGCCCTCAAACAAATTATAAAGACCTCCTGGTTATTTATGTGTGTATTTCTGATATTCTGTTTATAACAAAATGTAGTCTCTAAGAATTGTGAGTAAAGTATTGGTGCTCACGTTTGAATATTACGTTAATATACGAATATTGAAAGACAAATAACTTGCAATGTATTTCCGTAATATAAAACATAAATAAGTGTTGAACCTTTCAATAGCTCAATAATAGGGGTAAAACCGAGATTTGAATAAAGATTCTAAGCACTTGATCCGGTGTCAGGTTTTCCAATCTTGTTAAGGTTTCATCCACAGTTTTCAGTTGATTCGTCTAATTCCTAAGCAGATTTTGCTGTCACTCTGTGTTCAATGACATCAAAGACACGTTTTGTATTGAAGAAGGCTTAAGGAAGCTTGAGAAGCCAACATTCAGTGTGTGCAGTCTGTATGGTAAACATGTTCAATTGTTATATCAAACCAAGCTGTCAGTTTTATTCCATCTTCGGAACGTTACCTCTTGTTCAAGGATAATCTTTGCATACTGGCACTACTGTACTCGCATCAGTACTATCAGTACCTTGGTACCTTTCATCTTTAATATAAAATTTTAAAGAACCAAAAAAAGTTTAAATACATTACACAAATCTCTAAAAAGGTAAAAACAATTTTTATGGCAACATCAGTGTCAGTCTAGCATGCACGTAAATGTTCTCTGAGACCAAAACTCCAATGCAAAATTGATGGATAGTATTTTACATAATTATGAAAATTAGCGTTTAGAACAAAAGTGTCTGTTTTCTCAAATGTGTCAAATCTATATTGTAGCATATCATTTAAAAGCAGAAAATGTCTTTTCTCCAAATTTTTAAATTGATAGCGACGGCATCCATTTATTTTCTCAAACAATGATTCACGTTTTGGGGCGCCATTTTAAAACAGGGGATTTGTAAAATCTGTTTAATGGATCAATGAATTTGTCTCATTATAAACTTTTAAATGAGGGGTCACACGATGAGGTAGATAAAAATGTCTAAATGGCCTATTTCCGTGTGGGGGACCAACCTCCAAAATATGCCAAAAGTACTTCAGTTGGCTTTTAATACATATGCCAAAGCAAGTTCAGAGATTTTCATTTATTCAAAGGTATACGTTTTTCTGGAGGTTAATTTAGGTAAAAGTGTCAATTTAACGCGGTGGAAACGACGAATTACTTGGAAATGGTACACAGGTAATAAAAGACAAGTATCGGTGAGCTATTAGGTTCCTGCTATACGAGCCATATAACAAAACTGCCTCATATAACAGAGGCTAGTTACCACTCTAAATAATAACTAAGCAGAAAGCAGAGTGAATTAAACCCATCCTAAAAGTTCGTAATGTGACCACGTGTTCTGCTTGGCTCGACCAATAAGATAACTCGGTTACTCATACCAAATATGCGAGGACGTAGGCCTACCTCGTGCTATACGTGTTAGTGTGAAGTTCCTAACGACGCCATATGGCCGATAGATCTGCAAGATCATCCAGATGACGGTAGATGCATATCTCCACTAAGGATTGTTTGACGATGTATCTACGAGTATCATACATTTTGTCAATCTCCAATCCTCGGGCTAAAATGAATAGTTGTATTAGGCCTGCTATAATGTGCGCAGCACTACACCCCATGTTGAGTAATCACAATCACTGTCACAATTTTACCATCTCAAACACAATTTAGCTCGCGTACTTTATATTATTATGTATCAATGCCGTCTTTGTAGTATCAAATGTATATTGGCGTATGTCGTTTGAAATAAAAATACCATTCAGCGAGTTGGTGACGCCGCGGCAGATCTCCACGAATTTGTTAATAATTGATACCGTATACGTTACTAGTAGCGTTCACCTGCACTTCGCTAAGGACCAGCATTGTAATATTATTTCAATTTAATAGAATTTGAAACAAAAGGCCAATATGCAACATTTTATTTTTGGACAAGCGCTTTCAATTGTTTCAATTGGAAATATTTCATTGTGGAACAAGCCTGAAGATGATAACGTTATTTTCCCCAAAATAAAAAGTATTAATTCAAAAATGTGCCACGATTTTTCAATATAAGGCAAAAAGTAAAGAATGAAATTGGTTTCAAGCTCATAATTTATAAAGCACCATATAGTTGAGCTTGCTCGACTCCTATTTATCTTAATGATATCACTGCAAGTCTTATTTCATTACTATTTTATTTGTTTCTTTATTGTATTGAACAGACAGCATTTCTCCGATAAACTGATTATATCTTTCCTTATATTGAGTTAGTGAATAGCGAGGGAATTGAAGAGGCCAGTTCATTTAACAGATATGCATTTATAACTCTGATCATAAAGTGGAATTAACATTTTAAAAGAGCATTTCTCTATAATACGGAAAGATTAGGAAATAATATATTTTGTAGGAAATTAATACAAAATAGTCTATTAGCCCAGAAACATAAAGTACTATAACGCAATATTCATACAAGGTGAGTTTTAAATGTACCCTTCCCCACATTAACTTTAGAAAAAGGATATATTTTGAAAAGCCCTTTGATGAATGATTTATAGGATCCTGAAGTTTGTTTTGACGTACTTTGCGTCCCCCCCCCACCGAAAAACCGGGCGGGGGAGGGGTCGCCCCAAACGTTTTAAAATACAAACCCCCCTTGTGACACCACAAAAGAAAAGGAATTCCAACACAATTTCAACGACGGAAAGAGACATGTTCTATCTCATCTCGTTTGTTTTGTCATACCCACTTAAAATAGACGAGAAATCAGGTTCCAAATGCCACATTTCACGTAAAATTTATTTTGAATTTAAAAGTTTTCTTGAAAATCCTTTGAGGAAAACACCACAACCCTTTAACATAATCCCATAGTATTTTGAAGAAAAATTTGTCCATCAAAATAAATTGTATATGGAATGTAGCGTAGCATTTTATCCAGATTTCTTGTAATCTTTAAATGGGTATAACAAAAAACAACGAGTTCAGATAGAAAATGTTTCTATGCGTCGTTGGATTTGTGTTTAAATTCCCTTTCCTTTGAGGTGCCACAAGGGGGTTGTAATTTTTTTAAATTGGGAGGCCCTCAAAGTAGCCCCCCACGCGAAGTAGCCTACGTCAAAACAAACTTTAGGATTCTACAAAAACAATCCCAAAAGGGGTTTTCAAAATCTTTTATTGTCAAAAGTTAAGGGGGCATTTAAAACTTACCTTATATATAAGTATATTATTTCTAAATTAGGATACGATTGATTAACCTAAAGCCTCCGCCGACAGTATGAAAGTGAGGAATTGAGGAGATACACGGTGGCAAATGAACGCTAAATCCTTGCGGCTGCAGTTTATATGCAACGTGGGTTACGTTACTTACGCCTGTCCTACTTCCTCCCCAGTTCCATTCTTCATTTCATCTCCTTCACATCTTTATTCATACACAGTGTTTGATTTAACCGAGTACCGTACGTTACTTACTTATTTGTGAAGACTGAACTTTGTGTCGAATATAGTAGATCCAGCAGGGCGCATCCTCCTACCTACTATTCATTTATTTATCTATCGTATGGCATTTACATTAGTGCCGTATAATACACGTTGCCCTGCAAAACCTCGTGGGATGAGTCTTCGTAATTCCAATTAAAATATCTAGCCTATTAAATTTTGGATATTTGTTTGTTAAAAATGTAAACAAACTTTTTTTACAAATTAATTTAACCTCACTATGTCTTCATCCAATTTTGAAATCTAACTTCTTCACTTATCGAAAACGCTAGTGTATATGTACTTCTTACCAAAATCTTCATAAATTTATAGATAACTCAAAATTATAATAGCTATTTAAAATTATTAAAATATTAAAACTTACTAATACAGGTAAATACCATTCTATTTTCGTGATTAAAAGTTTGTCTTGTTTAACGAGGCAATTTTCTACCCCCCAACCCCGACCTTTACCTAGCGCTACCACAGAGTCACTTTATAAATTGTTCTTGGTGACTGCGGGGATCGAACTCGCGCCAGCGGAGTGATAAGGCACGTAGTCGAGCACGATTTCAGCCCACCACGGGTCCGTTAAGTTACACTATATAAGGTATTAAGTGATTTTCTTGTTGCTATTATTATTTGTACCGGTTTTTAAATTAAATTGAGTGTTTGATTGTCATAAAATATGTAGGCTGAACCTTGTTTTATGAATAAGACTATTTCGCCTCTTGTATCTAAGTAAGACACTATTACATCAAAATTACCATCCTTACAAATAACACGTTCCAAAACGATAGCCATTTTATGGTATATTTTATTTATTTATTTACAAACGGCATACGCCAATTACAATATAAGTTACAATATTGAGCAATTACATAAAATATTATTTAACAAATACAAAGACTTGTGCGCACTAGAGGATATTATGATAGTATACTGTGATAATAATAATACAATATAACAATAACATGCAAATAGAATATACAAGAATAACAATAACACAATAATTATGAAGTTTTAACTTGAATGTAAAACAAATTGAGAGGTTTAAATAATTTCCAAAGTTAGCTTTACTTTGAAAACAACATTTTAATCGATACCAGCAAAATATTAAAAATCCATTTAGAAAAACTGAGTTCCAGAAGTAAATGGTCACAACCATGGTAATATGCATAATATTGACCAGACCGAAAGAAATTAGCCGTGGCTTTGGCCGAAGTTCCACCAAACCTAGCCAAACTGCGCACCTCCTAAGTATTAAGTGGCGGTGAAACGATTGGCTACTTCAGACAGTGATTTTAACTAAGCCCTTCTAGGTGTTTCAGTTTAATTGAGTTCAGAAAACTAGCTAAATCACTCAAAAACGCGCACGCAAGTTAGTAGTGTCAATGACATTGAGTTGAACGTGCTTACCCCTGGGTGCGCTTGTCATGCCGAGCACTCACCACGGCGCGACCTTGATCACACTGTCACCTTTCCCATAATTATTTATAATCATTCAATGGACAATCAGCGGATTTAGCTAACCAGTTTGTTGAATCAGTAAACGTATGATCTAAACGCAAAAGACAACCGGTTTGTTATAGGGAAATAACAATACAATGTCACAGTGAAACTTTATGAAAACACTAGTAGATTAGTATATCATAGTTCTAATCGTGACATTTGCTGAGACTTTCATAATAATTCAGTGCTTACGGAGATTTATTGATTGACCTAGACAATCTCATTAAGTGGATTCAAACAACAAAATAACAAAATCAACCAACCTGTTGAACCGACTTTGTTGATCACTTGAATAACGTTTACAATGATTTAGCTGGTTCAATGTTAGTGCTTTATAAACTCTTCCTTAATAACCAAGCAAATACGCTACTTTGAGTTTTATTGTTCAATCTATTTCTACAACTAACACTGGTATAATGTTAGGCCCAACCGAAAATCAGGAACGTGTGAAAACCAGGCCGACACGCAGCTAAGCGTTAAAGCGCCGCTGGCATGAGTGAATGGAATTTCCTTTGCAATTTGTCGCTACGCTCTCAGCCTCGCTTCGGCCTTCAACCTCAGATTTGTATGTCATATTACGACGGGTGTAAGACGACTATTTAATGTTCTAGTACGACGGGTGACGTAAGATAATTTAGTTTTGACGTTTAGAGAGCATACAAATAACAATACAAAACGCCAAGCATACTGTTTGTATTACAATGAGTCAGGATATCCAACAGCGTACACTTTGCACACATGGTTTCATTCATCTTCTAGCGAGTAGCTATACAACATCCTAAGTTAATTTCTGAACAGACGTCAAAGCTTATTTCTGTAACCAAACATGAAAGGTAAATAATGTTGTAATGTAGTAACTAGCTGTAGTAGTTGAAATAATTGTTAGTTGAAATGAACAGCGATACTGAATCAATGTTTTATTGACTTATTACAAACTGTTGTTACACTTCACTTTATAAAGCCAAACCGTTACGATTTGGTAAAAGGTAAAGTTTGTCTTGTTTAACGAGGTGAAGTTAGGACTACAAAGTCTTCTCTACTACTCAACTTCGACCATTACCTAGCGTTACAAATGTAAGTGGTGGCTGCGGGGATCGAACGCCGCACCAGCGGAGTTATCAGTGAGAGTCGCGCACGATTCCAACTCGCCACGGGTCCGCTATTTGGTATTTTGAATCTTGAATGCAACCAAAGTTTAACGTCACACTAACTTGAGATCACTTCATATAAGGACTCTAATGACATTAAAATTTAGTTGAAAATGTCAATTTCACTGTACATGTATGTTATGAATATCAAAACCTCCATTTCAAATTCTCAAAAACTGTAATTGTCTTAAATAATAAATTGAACGTTTGAACACTGGGGGGTTGATTAGACACTGAAATAAAGTTAAATTTCAACATTAAAGTGATGTTATGACTATCAAAATGTTTATTTTGCTCAGCTTAAAACAACAAAAGTAGTAATCACAATTAACTGGATACGAATAATATTCCGCGTTTTGGAAGGGTTGGTTAAGTGGTTTTAAAGAATAAATTATTTATTAAAAACAAATATCAACCAATCGGTTTTCGACCAAGGTCCTTTATAGCTTTATTTTAATCCATTGGGTTTTGTCCTGAAGTGTGTGACATCATTTCGTAAACACCCTGTATTTATTTACATGCTTTATTTATATACGTATGTATTTATTTATTTAATACATTTTACAATGTTGTAGCACGTGTCTTTTCTATAGTGCCACAGCCAATGAGACATCGGCAGTTGGCATCCCTGCTCCAAAGGACAGTTGGCAGCCCTTAGACCAATAGGATAGCAGACATCAAATATCTCAGTTTCGGCCAATCAGTGAATGAAGATAGTAATTCACAGCGAGACTGAAATACTTAGAGCTAATTGAAATGATGTTTTGACGCGGTGCGAACTGGAAGAACTAGATAATAGAATAAAATTTGTTTCTGAAAAGAAGTCTTTTATATTATGCTTGAAATTTACAGCAAAATAGTTGTGCGTATACTGTGTGATACACGAGTGGCATAGACAAATGTCTGAAAACAAGTGCTCTATATTGTTAAATTATCAAACTATTCTTTTCCCTTGAGTAAAGTTATTTATGCGAGAAGTGACACTCTTTGTTGCATTGCATTTCGATCTACAAAGTACTGTTGTGTCAAATCAGTGGAGACAAGGTAAAGTCAACAATCTTAGCTCACTGAAAGCATGTTTGCACGACTCTATTTTTCAGTCTGTTAACCCTGCGAACTGCTCTTTTTTTAAGTATAAAGTGTTTCTACATTCTAGCTTCTAGAAAGTACGATTTAGTTTTCTTTTATGTTTCTTAACCATGACAAGAAGATGGCACACGAGTGAGTTTTAAAGCATTCATAAAATAGTTTCTATTCAGTAATATAAATCAACTCAAAGGAATCAACTTGCATGGGTAAATGTTTTACCTTGGCTCTTAAAGGATTATCGTCTGCAGTGTTATTCAATATTCCATCTTCAAATATGTAATATCAAACATATTTTAGAAATCATTATTTCACTATCAAGGGTATGCAAAACGTATACTTCGATGAATGCATTCAAAAGCCGTGTGAATAGAGAGAAATACAAGCAAATTTCACAATGAATAACTTGCAGTCTTTCTGAATAGATGAAATTTGTCTCGAACATATACTCGCTGAATTCAATGAAGGAAGAAATATTGAGAATGCATCTTTTCATAAGGTTGATCAAGCTTTAGAAATCCGTTTAGTCACAGTCACAGCACAGTGTCGACACGCTGAATTACGCCAACTCAACATGTTGACTCTCAGTATTTTATCAAACATGTAGTAGCTTTATATTGATACAAGAAAAGAAACTGAGAAGATCTTTTAAACATACTTACTTTATTGCAAACCACGGGTTTCGTGAATTTGATCTTCCTGGTGGTAGGCCTACACAGTATTACAATGCGATGTCTTAAAAAAAATAAACCTTTGTACACAAAAAAAATGAACTAATTCAAATACATATTCTAGAGATAGTTGTACTTATAGGATATGCATACTCACGTCCATACGACGTCCAGACGTCCCCACCACTACCTATCCCCACTCAAAAACCGTCATTCGGCGAGAACTTCGTGAGATCCCGTGCCAAACATTGGAGAGAATCATGACTAACTTCTCCAAGAGACTCGTACCTCGTAGAGAACATGGGGCATCATTTAAGTGCCATAACTTTGGCTACATAAGTTATTTTTGTACTTTTTATTATGAATATTAAATTTCCAATTCTCCTCTTTACAATAAAAATAATGTTTAAAATATCTCAACAACTTTTTTATTTATTCCATTTCAAAACCCGTTAGGTTTGACTGCCGGACCCTGTATATACTGTATGACCAAAAAACTAGTGCAGGCAAATTGTTAAATGCCAACTATGTGGGTGTACGAATCCCATATTTAATTTATTAGCAGCTTGTAATACCACAAGGTACATATAATAAAATAATCAACCCTTCATGCGGGCGCAAGTGCAACTATCTGTAGAATATTAATTTGAATTTGTACTTTTGTTCGTTTACAAAGGTTTATTATTTTAAGATACTGCATTGTGATACTGTGTACCACCGGGAGGAGGGGAACAAATTCTATTTATAGTCTAGGCTCACAATATTTTTTGTCGGCTTTCAAATGTCAATACAATTGTGTTGTGATCCTCAGCGCAACCACAAGATAAACACGTCGCTCCACGCTAAAGAGTTGCTCTCAGATGGTTTCAAGCGTTGGACGGCGGTTAAAAAGACACGTGTTCCGCAGTGTTCAGTGTTCAGCCAGTGCTTTGAAGGACGAGGGCGAGAGGCTCGCACTCGGTACTTCTCTATCAAAAGGTAAATCGATAAGCTAAGTAGTGTCAGGCGACCACAGCCCTTGCTCTTAACCCTGCTGGTCCTATCATGACACTCAAACTCACCGTCCGTAGTTCCCTAGCCAGTTGCTATCACATGTATGTTACATTCAAGTGTTAGGTAGGTCCACCTAGCAGGGATTCATTATCGAATTTTCTTTGGAAAAATAAAAAAATAGGTATTAATGCCGTCCATATCGTAAGATCCAGGCTCGGGACCATGAAATGAGCACCGATCCTGACCCCCAGAACACGTTTTGAGCATTTGTTCAATTTTCTTTATTGACGGTCCATTTTACAATTATAATACATATTGGTTTCAATAATTTATAGAAAATTACAAGCGCATGCAATAACAAGATCTGATGTGTGATATAAGAGATGGTAATAAATAAATGCAATAATAATGATAAGTACTCGTATATACAACTGAATAAATATATAACAAAGAATACTTTAAACTATATAAATAAATAACCGATTTTCACCACATTTCGTACAAATGATCCTTAAATCCTTAAACCTGTAAATATCTCGGTCGAGTTCGTTAACCA
This sequence comes from Matsumurasca onukii, assembly GCA_018831715.1. NCBI lineage: Eukaryota > Metazoa > Arthropoda > Insecta > Hemiptera > Cicadellidae > Matsumurasca > Matsumurasca onukii. Next base: position 30,526,266 of record CM032064.1, read on the forward strand.
GCAAAATCGGACTACCGAAACTTGCTAACCGGGAGCTTTGTACAAAAAAGGACTTTTAATTATCTAAAAACAGTAAATTGCTTCCGATGTAGATGAAACTTTAAATAAATATGTATTTGTTATTACATCAATATACAACAAGTTATGAAAACCAATCAAGTCGTTTCAAAATGGGGGCCAAAAAAGTTTTTTCACTATAACAGCGGAATAAGTAGTCATATTTTAAAATATTTTCCTTTCATGATATGTTGTATAACTTCCAGTAAAAAAACCCTAAAGTCCGGGGCCGAAGGTCGAAGCACTCGTAACACTCGTCGTAATAGAATATAGCACTGAGACCGAAGCGAGGCGATGTGAGTGGATCGAATCATAGTAACAAATTGCAAAGGAAATTTGATTCACTCAAGCCAGCGGGGCTTTAGCATGTCGGCCTAGTTGTATACTAGTTTTACGCTGCTGGACAAGGTCTTGCTTCATAAAGCATATTTTGGGGCGCAAACATAGGTCCCACACTTTAAAATTCCAATAGATCTATAAAAGACATCTAGAAGTCAATAATTCACCACCAAAAGTCTTACATAATTGCATGCTGAAGGAAATTAAACCTCGCCTTGCAGACTATATATAAGCTTAAGTGTTTTGACACTAAACAAGTAAACACTTCTAGGAAAACTACTGGCAAACAGTTTAACTTTAAACTAATCAAAACGTTTCGATTAGACTTTGCTGATTACCTGTCGTATGAAACTGAATTAGGTCGAGGAAGGTAAACATTATAATTTAGATCAAGAAAACATGTTTAACACAAATAGAACTTCTTAGAAACTTCGATAAGTGTACAAAATAAATTCATCATTTGACTGTTTTTTATATAATTCTTTCTTTACGTGCATAATAATTGTAGCCTATTGTCATTTATAAAAATAATATTGAGTGACAATAATTTTACGTTAAATTGATTATGTTATGTTCATTTTATGTCATATTTATTATTAAGTTTGGAAATTGCCCACATATTTATAATTTCCTATTCTTATATTTTTTAACAACTGCAGGTAATGATCTCGCGCTTATCAGCATAGTCCAATCGAAAAGTTTTGTTTAGTTTAAGTTGAAAAATTTGTCAATGGTTTTTTTCAAACATTGCCTTGTTATGACTAAATTATACATTGAACATCACGAAATACACTGTGTTTAATTGAATCTCAGAGTTTTGGAGTAATCGAATGTTAAATACGGCAGACAAACTCGGGAAAACCACTGTGGAGTTGAATCGAAACTGTTGATCGTTTTATTAAACTGTTTCTGTGGTAAAGCACACACTGGATGCTTTAAAGTCATCAGCTCAGGTTAACCGATGTTGAAAACTTCTCTTTGAATCTTCAAAGTTAAACTGTGCATTCAAAGTTTCCTCACAAGTTTGAAGTTTCAGACTTCATGCCGGAGAATCACTTAAGCTGTTAAATTGTTCCTGTATGCAGCGTAGACAAGTTGAGTGTTTTATTTCACTAAAACTATTCCAACTTCCTCTGATGACTGAACTCCCAATCGCTTAGTATCTGAACGGATTGTTGTGGCAATAGTCATGTGTCCCATGAATAATGTACTTAGCTTTTAGAAACGATTCTATGGTTTGACTTGGGAATGTCAAGACTGAATTTTTCCAAAACAAACAAATTTGAAAAGAACTTGTAATTTCCCAAACGTTATTTTGTATGTATTAAACTTGGTAGACTTTTTAACGTTCTTAAAAATTCTATGCAGATGAAGAACGTAAAGAATACGTAGAACATTACGTATTACGTGGATGTAATATGTACAGTATCTTTAAACGTAGTACGTAAAGAATCATATGCATTTTATTCCCGTGAGGCCTTTACGGAAATACACTTATATATTCTAATTTATTTGCAATGGAATCTTCATAAAAATATATTTTACAAATCTTGTAAACTTTACTCCTGACCCTCTATTTAAATTGAAGCCCCTAAAACACTATACATCGCCCATCATTTGTAAACAATAAATCCAAGCATGACATCTTTTCACATTAGGACCCTATTGAGTTACGCAAGTTTTAGAAACACAGATGCTATGGAAGAAAAACATATATAGTTATTTGTGGAAAACTAAATAGCCAAGGGATGGATATTTGATGAAAAAATAGTTGTTGGACAATTTTATTTCTTGTTTAAACTCTGAAATTCTCCCATCTTCAACAACAAACTTTAAACTAGCTAATTTCTTACAACGCAGTAGAGCTTACTTCTAGCCCTTTTCATCCTTTTTTAACCGACTTCAGTGAAACGAGGAGGTTATACAAGTTGACTTTGGGCAATTTTTATTTTTTATGTCTGTTCACGAATTACTTTTGAACGCGGGCATCGTTTTACACCCAGTTTGCGTTGATTGGTAGATCTTAACTCCATAGTGGTCCCATTTAAATATCTTTTTGATCAGACTTATATTTCTATGTAAAAAAGTAAAAATCTCAAAAAATATCAAAACCCGTGTACTTGTTGCGTATTTTGCGTGGTAAAAACACTATTACGAACCGGAAATGGATTTCTATAGCACTATTTCGATGAAGAATTAAATTTGCAACAAGGAAGTAGCCTTAAGTTCTTCTAAAACTTGGGTATTGTTGAGATAAACAGATATTTTCGTCTAAAAATACTCGAAAGAATATCTTAGTGCGTATTTACAGAGTTATAGACGCCAAACTATACACTTGATCAAAAATTTGAAGGAACCAAGTGAGGGTCAAATTTAATTATTTAAAAAATACTGGAGTCGGTGCTGCTGAAGCAATATTATCAAAGAAGAAGCAGCACCGACTCCAATATTCTTTTTAAGTGAAAAAAGATTGTAACAACTCCTAAATTTTAGTCCACAATAGTGCAAATAGTGTGCGCCTATGGTGGTATTCTAATATGTATTAGCAAATTAATATTTACTATATTGGTTACCATGAAATGAGAACTGCTGTAATGTACTACTGTAGTGTAATGGATACATTATTGTATGTTCGCATACAACATCAGAAACTCATTTTTTATTAATGTAGCATGTAAAGCAATACAGAATTGAATTACCAAATTATTTAAAACTTTTTAGAGCATTTTACTGTAGGGTTGTTTTTGAGGTCGCTTCAATTTTTTTGTTAAAACGTTTTTATTACCCTTGTGACTGCTCTAAAAGTAGCATTTTTGTCATACTTTCAAGAAATTAGGTACATATGATCCTTTTTGTGTATCTCTAGGTTAATTTCAATAACGAGCCAAAACGGTTCACCGAAAGTGACCTTTTCCCGAACAAAATGGGGTTTTATGCTTTAAAAACTTATGATCCGATTTAGATTAATCTTGGTACAAACATTTATTGTACCGTACTTACCAGGTACCTACCGAAAAGGGTACCGTATTAAACCAAGATGGCTGCGGAAAAAAGCTTTCAGAAACTCTAATAGGACAAATGTTTATTCTACTGCAGGTGTTTGAATCCTTGCACATATGTTGGCGACATTTACCAAGAACCCTAGAACAATTTTATAGTTATTCAAGTTTATATTAAAATACAACCAATACAACGAAACATATGTTTCTTTTATTTATTTTGATATCAAATATTTTACTATTTTCTACTCCTTGCTTATTCACGACTCGTGTTTTGCGACATACGGAGAACTTATTCCCGTGATATGCTCAAACGTGTTCATAAACGTGAGACGCTGAAACCTGTTTTCATAACCTGGTTTCATAAACGTGAAGCCGGTTTTCATAAACAGTTTGATTTGTCCAGACCCTACCAAGAACCTGTGTATACCTTCACACAGTTCGGTCTTGAAATGGAATGAAATGAAACACGTCCTTATTGGTGACGAAGTTAGAACTTTAAAGTTCTTTCTTCCACTTAACTGCAATACAAAGATACTACAATGGAAATATAGAAACACAATTTATATCTTTAATAAATTGAAAATTCTAGAATAATTACTTTAATGGTGTTAAAAGAACATCACTACATAATGTACATTAAATGACAAAAAATATGAAAAAGATGAAGTAGTTGAAGAACTATTAGAGTTAAGAAATTAAAGACTAGGAGTTTTTCAGAACGAATTAATCTTGAATGTTCGCAATCCAAACGTTACCAAGTTTTAACTCAATATGCAATGCAAATAAAAGAGTAGACAGATGAATGGAGATAAGAATACCTCGGGTCGGTGAAGTGTACATTTAGCCAAGGTAGTGGTTGCGTTAGGGTGGAAGGGGAGGGGAGAGGGGTTCGAGTGTTTCTTAGATTCAGCAAGGTGTTTGATGGAGGAAGAGAGAGAGGTTTCAGCCAATCATTCAATCATTTGATCAAATAACCCCTGCAACTTTGCTGTGAGATACAAGATTCCAAACTGAATGTCCTATTCAGAATTTAATTTCGGGGAAATAAAACTAAACTGAGCATTACGTTCTACTTATGTTCAAAGATGAAGAGATACATGACACTTGTTTCTATTGATAACATTATTACAACTTAACGAAAATATCTTTGTATTTAGACCACTATTACATGAAAGTATACTCTTGTATACTACTTTAGAAATTTGCTTAAGAGAAGGTCGAACATTTTATGAATATCTTCTTTGTCTTATTTTCAGACGTGTAAGACATCTTTTTCTCATAACTTACTTGTTTAGCTTTTTGAAACAGCATTTCTAAATATTTGAGATTGATCTATTTACTTCCATAAATTTATTTCTGTGGTTCTTACTTTATTTCAATTGTATAAAAGATGACCTTTCCCTTTATAATCTTAAAACTAAATTCTTTTCCTAGCACATCCTCTTGTCTGATACTTGAACAGAACTTAGCTCGTTCACTGTATAACTAATAAAATATTATGTTTTCTCATTGATCACATTAAATGAAATGGTGGAGTGAACTCACATTACGACATTACGAGTATAAAGTAGTCAATAGTGCAATACCTCTTACAGACTCTCTTTCCAGATTCAGGTTATAGAGATTTACAAATGATAGCGGTTAACTCTCGATTACATCGTTGTCAAAGGTAGTTAAGCGGTTGACAACATCATCTACTTTTGGGGATTGTTAATATTAAAGGAATGTCAGGCGTAAATATAGTTTCTGATCCATAACTAATGTTTCATTGTATTATTATTTTATTGTATTAACCCGCAGTCACTTTAATCTAACTCAATAACATTTAAATTTCCGATTATAATTCGATCACAATACTTTTGTTTGTGAGTACAGTTGAAAGTTTCAGTAGTCTCTACGTTATATTCACATCAGACTTTATTTACGCAGACATATTTAACACTTTGACCACCATCGTAATAGTGAATAATAAAGTGAACTACTACGCGTCTTACGAAAAGCTACCTTGTACCGGCAGACTTGGGGCGTTCTATGTAGTGGTTGCAGGAGGAAAGTACTAAAGTTGCACTTACGTGGGTTTGTTGTTCACTGTTCAATGTACACTGTACACACTTTAGTGCTGCACCATGAGCCCTGAGCACATATCAAGTCAACCACATCGCCATCAAACACTCACCTCTCTCTCTCTCTCTCTCTCTCTCTGCTTTCAAATGCTTCCAAGTGTAAACCCTTGTTGATAGCATCAACTAGAATGCTGCAGAGTATAGACTTAGACAATACTCCATCACTGTCATAGATGGAACAATTTTGAAATATGAACAATCTGTTACTAACTTATGACTTAAAATGAATAATAGTTTATCTTGGGTTGATCAGGTCCATTAAGTCCACAAACAAGTATATCAATGTTTTTGTCAATTTAAAAGACTTTTTTTATACCTCTAGTTTTGGTAAAGAAATACGTAGAAGTGTCTTTAATACTTCCTTGTTTCGACTATGCAAACGCTGCATACTAAATGATGAGTTGACACATAAATTACAGAAAGCTCAAAACTTGTGTATAAGGTATATTTTTAGTCTTAGACTTGGCGAACATGTTACACCATATTATAAATTTTTAAAATGGCCCAAGATTCTTCTTCTTTTTAAAGAAATAAGAGAGGTAAGTGTACTATCTTTTATGTATAAAGTAGTAAAGTATAAACACCCAGAATATTTGTTTTGAAAATTATGTTTATCGAAGTAATGTACAGTTAAGAAATACGAGATTTGGACAAGAGATTTTTAGGTTCCCTGTACATAGAACTGTGATATACACCAAATCATTTCATGTTATGCCTGTTATACTTATGAACTCTCTCGAAAGTCTATAAAGAGTGTAGATAAATATGAAGTATTTGTAAAAAGGTTGAAAGACTTTTGTTAAAAAGATATGAGTCTTAGGTTTGAATTATATCTGAGTTATATGTGGTTACAGGAAATAATTTTAAGAAAAACATTTTAAAATTATTCATGACAAGTTTAAGTACCGATGTTAACCCACGTAACCTGTAAAAATTAATTAAATGTTCAATTTTGTACCTGACTTGGGTTAAGTTTGACGGTGGCGTGGGTTCGATCCCGGCAGTCACCACTTGCAATCTATAAAGTGACTATACGGTGAGGCTAGGTAAAGGTCGAGGTTGAGTGGTAGGTCTTTGTAGTCCTAACTTCACCTCGTTAAACAAAACAGGCTTTACCGTTGTACCCTTTTTAATTCGTAGAGTCTGACATGTTGTTTTGTAACATCAACGGGGAAAGAGACGACTTAAGTCAGTGACCCGAGCCACTGCTAAGGAAGTGCAAATTGTTTAGCCGACTGCCCAGTGCTGACCACTAAACCAATCTTGTCACCAAGCAAACAATAGTGTTGCCATTTGCCACCCTGTTCCGCTAACTCGACCATAGAGGATCGACCTCTACAGCGTCTACCCTTGCATCTCATCTCTACCCAACTCTCTTCTCCACTCATTCTTTCCCTCAGCAGCACGGCAACGCTTCAATGTAAGGGTCTGCAGTAATCCAAAATACGCCTAAACTATACACGTAAAGTATTTATTGTTAAGTTTAAAGCTGAGAAGCTTATCTATATACTTATAGAGCGTTTTTCTAAATGTTTTGTTTTAAGATTAAAAAGTACTAAAATACTTGTACCTGGTACCTGGTCAAAGTTAATTTGTGAAGCTATTGATCGAATTTACGATGAATCAGGCTTAACTCACGTGTTGGGAAACTCCTCTAGTTTCCAAATATATCGTTGTTATTAATGTAAACATTATTTTGAAAGGTGAAAAACTAGCCATTGTCAACCTTTACAAGCGCTTGGTTTGACAGTAGGCCACATAAGTTGAAAGAAGGCCCGTTGTTTAGCCAGTTTTTACGAGCACGGTGTTGTGTGTTCCTTGGACGGACGAACTCAGCCTTTCTCTGAGGTGACCACTGAGGCGGACCCTTAAAACTGCCCCTTTGCTCTTTGCTCATCTTCTTAATTGTACACCTTATATTTTCTCTCGACACTCAACTCATCCTCTCTTCACCTTCTGTATGTATGTAATCAGTTAGGTAGCAGCTCAGACTACAAGGACTAGCTTTAATTTCAACGGCAACCGAAACAACAGGATTATAATAGTGGAATTACTTTGAACAATTAAATAATACCGCTACCTTAAGTGCGATTAGACAACGTCAAGCGTTTTGCCGATAACTAAAATTATTGCTTAGAGGGATATCAGAATGAAACGCAAGACGAACTAATTACTCTATAAAGGAACTTGACGTTTACAAGCGATATTCGACAGACAACCACAGTACAGACTGTTCTCCTTCATAATACAGTATTCCTTTAGCGAGAAACAAGGTTTTCCAATTTATACTCGTATTCATTAACATGAAGCTATTTACAGTTAGTTTTTTGTATCCGAATACTTTAGGACGTCCTTGTGGCTGCAAAACGTATTGTATTTGTAATGGACACATTAACCTTCGTAGTTTATGGGTCAATATTTTGGTATGAATGTTTTTTTGTGAAAACTGTTATAAGAATTCTTTCACTTACACTTGTATAATGGTTAATGCGGGAAACAGTTATTGAAACAGTCTAACGATTAAAATAATATGGTGATGGCACAACAAAAACTCAAACTCGGTGTACTTCACAGATTATTTGCTCGGGTAACTTGTGTGGCACGTTTCATATGCCATATTCAAGGAATACAAATGTTATTGACATTTCTTCAAAATGTATATACAGCGCAAAATACAGGGTGTTTTGAACTCTCTGGACATAATTTGTAGAACTGTTCCTTGGCTTAACACAAACACACTTGATCCTGAAAACACTTGTTCATCATGTTTTTAAGCCCGCAGAAACAAAGAGACAGCCATAAGTACTACACTACAAGTGCTTAAAGCAGGGTTTAGTAGCTTTTATAGTCATTACATATTTTAAATCCGATAAAACCCCCTCTTCTACCTACTCCGTGTGCAAACATGTTAAATACTCTTGGAGAACAATAGGTTAAACATTGCTGGTTGCTTGACTTTTAATTTCAACCTAAGAACGGTAAGAGACTGTTTGAGGTTTTTATTTTTGTTGAGAGGGTATTACACGTTTGAGCTTGTGTTACAACAATACTTTGAAAACTTTAAACACGTACTCATGTATAAGCTGAAGGATTTTATAACTTTTAAATATGCAAAAAGCAATGCCATAATTTAAGTTTTCACTGACCAAAGCGTTAGAAACGATTAGAAGAATAATTATAGTTGGGCACAGATTCCTGAAGACGTATCTAACATTGTGAAATGGGGTTCTTCTGAACATACCTGAACCCATAGGATGGTCAACGGTGATGTGAATATAAACAGCGTTTCTGAAAACAAGTTTATTGACACTAAAAACCTTAGTCGATTCTAAGAAAAGAATCAATTGAGCGTTGTCATCTTTCCTTAACACCTCTAAGAAACATGACAATAACTTCGGAACGCTGCCAAACTTCGTCGGATTCCACTTTTTGAGGTCAGGATTGTGGACTTTACCAATTTGATATTTTATCAAAGACCTTACTTAGTATAGAAGACCTCTCATCCTCAGTCAACCTCAAAACGTCTACTATAATGGAAATTTTTGCGTTTCAAAGTTTAAACCTCTCATATTTAAAACCACCACCTTCTTAACGTGACCTATGCCTTTATTTAAACTTTCACTGACTCATTGAGAACCAATTTCTTTGTTAAAAACAAATAGTAAATCTGAGATAAGTGAACTTTTAAGATAACAGTACGAAAAAAGACAGTGCTACAAATTCAACTCAAATCGGTGGAAGAACGATAAGCTCCTCGGTTAAATATCTTACTTCTTTGCGATTAGATAGAGCACTCACTAAACTCTCAGACCTCAGGGGTGTACTACCCTCACACGCACAAAAGTCATAAATAAATCCATCCAAGAGAAACTCAGAACTGGCGACACCTCTTTAAATATATAAATTAAATGAATTTGGACATGCAAAGAACCCGCTGGAAAATACATTGACAGTTTTGTCCATTTGGTTATGCAAAAAAAGCCCAATTGGTGAGAACTCTTAATGAGTTCAAATTTATCCATGTATTTCCATCACTGCCATGACCTTGATGTCTGTGTACACTTTACACTAATATATACCGGGTGTCCAAAAGATCCGACCCCCCCTCTTAAGTTTTGAACGAATGAAAACTTTTGAACGTGCTTTAGCGTATGCATTTGGGGTCAACTGAAGTACTTTTTAACATATTTTGGGGGTAGTAGGGGTAACCCTTTAAAATGTTTATTTTACCCCATTATGAAAGGGTATAAAATATCATTGATATCATTAAAAAGATTTTACGATTTCCATGTTAAAAATGGTGGTCCAATTTGTGTTTCTTGATTAAGAAAAAAGATGGCCGTGATCGCTATCATTATTCACATTATGTAACAAAATTATGGATTCAGTTTTACTTTTGGGTAGTTAGAGCTTTAAAATTATACGATACAAGACAGATTTTACAAACTTTTTAAAACTGCCCCTTATTTTGAAAGTTTGCAAAATTTATCTTGTACCTAATCATTTTGAGGCTTGATTAATCACTATTCAAAAACTGAATCGGTAATTTTATTTATAAAATGTTGAAAACTACAGCGACCGCGTTTATTTGTCTGCTTAAACAATGAAACACATTTTGATCCACCATTTTGAACAGGGGCGTTGTAACTTTTTTTATTGTATCAATGACTTTATGTTTTTATGCCCTTTCGAATGAGAGGTCACATAATAGGGTACATTAAATATTTCAATTGGTCGCCCCCACTACCCCTATTTTGGGGTGGGGGGGCAAACCCAAAAATATGCCAACAAGTACTTAAGTTGACTCTTAATACATATGTTGCACGTTAAACAATTTTCATTCATTTAAAAATTAAGGGGGTCGGAATTTATGAACACCTAGTATATTTACTGCAAACATTATGCGACATTAAGTTGTCTATCGATTGAAATAGCATATTATATAAAACAATTTGTAATTTTTAAAAATACCTTGTTTAACACACTATGAGAGTTACAGTTTATTGAAAATTCAGTTTGTGGCATTGTTTTTGGTGAAAACAATTCCTTTTTAAGGATATGCAACATGTTGAAGCCTTTTCCATTCGGCAAAACCTGTACTTCCAGCGTCTATTTTGAGTTGGTTATTTTTACAATTGCGAAACTTTAAACGGCAAGTTGCATAACGTTAAAAGGGCTCATTTTCATTAACAACGATGCTGCAAACTGAACTTTTAATACACAATTTCATAAAAGGTTATTGCTGTTAAAACTTTTAATTTTTGTAACTTTGAACGGCAATAGCTTTCGGTTGCACAATTTCTCAGAAGTGCGGTTTGCGGAATTGTTTGAGTTGAAAAATACCCTTTCAACAATATGCAACGTCCTATAGCCATCAGCAAACCCCGTTTATACTAACCCCCAGCGGGACGCACCCCACTGGCGCTATCAGGTTAACAAGTAACAACTACGTAAAAAAGTAGTTTATAGTCCTTAGAAAAGGTCTGTAAAGTTTGGTGAGTTTATCCTGCGCCATTCAAAAGCTATTAAGCCGTCTCCAGACTTAATTGACACCCTGTATAAGGACAACCGTGTTCTTACTTATAATACGAGTAGATATTATAACCCTCTTTGTTAAATCTCCAAACTCAAACAATTAAAAACATTTCAAAATAAGAATAAGAATGTCTAAAAGGTGCGGGAACTTCCAAAGCCAACTGCGTAGCCGATCCAAATTTGTCCTTTTTATCGTTGTTTTGTTCACTATATAATTAAGTCTAGAGTTTCATAGAAGAAGGAGTTTTCAAGAAGGAATGCTGCGCAAAAGTAATTCAACCCAATGCAAATACAGCGCTGGTTATACTGTCATGTCCGTCCTTGACATTTATCTTGATTAAACGGAGAGCTTTAAGATCGAATTTCCTCATCCACTAATCAATGCTATTCAAACATTGACGGAGAGTAATGAATGCCAATTTGCGCCTAGGAATCGCTCAATGATTGGTCACTCTACTGTTTGGGTTTGCTGTAGTATTTATTCTGGCTTCAAACTATAAATTCAGCAGACCACGGGCACAAATATTGAAAACGTAATAGTCATACATACGCTAGCTATTATCTACACAATTCTGAAACAAAACCTCTGAAATTTAGTTGAGACTCTCAACTTTGTATCATGTTTTGCCTTTTCCCAGACGTTCAGTTTTTAATGGAATTTCCCATTGATAAAAAATCGATTTGTCTAAAATCTTGAGTTGCTAACATTTTTACGCTGAACGATTTGTTTGAATGCACTGTCTCCGTCTTTAAGTTTAAGCCCGCTACAAATTCCTCTGCAAGGGTAGGGATACTGTAAGTGTACCTACTTAGACACACATGCCAAGTTATCAGTTAACAAAATCGGTTAAAATAAGATACAAGATAAAAATCCTGTGTGAAGAAACAACAAGTGGCCACCGGTTAACCTAAACTTGTTTTGAACAATGTTATTCTAGACTTTCTCTTTATTGTGACCTAGAAAACCATGTTTCAATGTTTACAATTAACTTACAGGACACACGGTTTTTCAGTAATTTCTACACCAAGTAAATGTTATTTTTGACAGTTTTACAATGTGTTATACTGTATCATTGATCAGAAATGATTCATATCTTGAAGAAGTATGTAAATAAAATATATGAGTTATGTTCACCCGCAATTAAAAAAGATAATAATTTTAATGTTGAAAACGGATTGCAACTTTTCAATGCGGTAGACAAGTTAAACATGGTTTACGGAAGTTCACAACTTTATTTTATTCAAAAAGATCAACAATAACCAAACCAATTAGTTTGGCTAAAGCTATATGAATAGAATGGTTTAGTTTTTGGAGAGCTGAAGCTTCATCCTTTTTCCACATATTCCTTGGAAAAATGCCAAAAATACAAACTCTCACTAAAAACCGGCTACCATGAGCATCTCGTAATCTGCTCGTATGACAGTCATGTTTAATTGGGAGACTTTACCTTGTTTTACCCATATTTAAGAACATGAAATAATTTTTTAAATCGTCCGCAATTTTCCAATATGGTGGCCAACTAGCCAAATACTTATGGAAACACCCGTATATTAAGATTTACCTGTCACTTTAAGATTTTACTTAAAATTTAAGACCTTCTTATTCTTGTGATATTTTTGATCAAACTCACAATGAACCAGATCCATTGAAAATGAGCTCTTTCAAAATGATCCACAGTGTCATTTAATTAGGACATCTTGCACTGCTTTGACTCCTGGCGGATGATTTTCAAGTTCAAGGTTGGAAGAGCGTTGACTTCCTCCTTCATGACCTTGAACTTGACATAGGCCCTACCATTACGCTCATTACTCTCAAACTACTGAACATTACCAGAGGCAAAGTGTGTATCCTAATCGATAATACGGGCAATGTCTATTTGTATATGTACGTGGACCACGGTTCTTTAAAACTGTGTATACTTTTGGTTACACACTCTTAAAGTTTACCATTGTTTAGTGAAATTCATTCTGGAAATTATTATACCTGTGTAGAAGTTTGATCACAGGAAGCAAATCGGGTTTAAAACATTAAAACCTGTCATATGGCAAACAATGAAGAAACTCCTAGAATCAAATATGTTTAAAACAAAGAAGCATTTTAAAGTTTAGTAGAATGTTAGGAAGAAATTCGATAAGCAAACGGTAGTATCTGATTTTTCTCAGAAGTTCGGTTTTTAACACTTACCCGCAATATATACAAAATAAAGGAAGAGTAATGGAAATAATTTAAATAAACAAACCAGGCCGACACGCAGCTGAGCGCTAAAGTGCCACTGGCGTGAGTGAAGCAAATCTTCTTTACAATTTGTTTTCTCTAAATCGCTAGTTGTAATGCAGTTACATTTCTTTGTTTGATGTTTGTTGTAGACAATAGTACAATTTCTGAGGTTGAAATATTATTTATACGTCCTAGCTTTCAGCAAAAAGTAGCACAAAGTACTCATTTAAAACTTAAAACTCAGCACTAAAACCTAAATTGTGTAAGACGTCCTATTCTAAAATCCTACACATTTACGGGTTGCCCAACATTCTCTAACATAACTCAGCTTATGCCTATAACCAGTGTTCGTGTAATACCGTTTAGGATACCGTTTAAGTCTTATTAGTCATTAAACACTTTTGGAAAATATAATCAATTCATCCATTAATTAGGTTTTTAATTCATCCATTTCATCCGCGTGAATTCATCCATTCTCAAGATTTTCCTCTCCATTGGCTGTGCATTAATAGTTTTTGTGTTCTCTTTTATAGTTAGTTATTTTGTGTTATGGTTTAGGTTACCTTTCACTTGAAGTCAGGGTCGGATTCCAGATCCCGAAACGTCCTGTTTTTGTTTCACTAAAAAGCTATGGAAAACGTCCGTTATTATATTTCAACCTCAGAGTTTCATCCTTCAGCCTCTGCTTTGCCTCCTGTATGAGCATGCGCGTTACGAGGCTGTTCGCTCTGCTCCCGGTCTCGCTCCGCCCTTAACTTGATGTTAAACCTTAGATGTAAAAAGATCTCTTACTGCAAATTTCAATACATGTTACATAGTATTTAATACATAATACAACCTGATACATCGTTTAAAACATCATTTTAGTCGTGAAATAAAACTAATCATCCCGCTTATTAAAAACTTATTACTAGCCGTAATTTTAGAACGACGAAACATATTTTCAAATTTTACGTGCACTGATGGATGGGTAACATTGAAGTACAGTTAATTTCAAACCAAATTAAAATCTAATACAATTTACTGATAATGAAAATTGTTTATTTTTGTGGAAACTCCCCCTTGCCTAAATTGGGACATTCAGTATTTCGATTTTGCTGGCTAACGAACTTGACCAAGATATTTAAGAAAAAGGAACATTTGTACTAAATGTTATGGGTATCAGACAAAATTGTGACTTGTACAGTTCGTTAGGTATAGCATGGCCGGTGGCCTTGAGATTTCCTGCTGGCCGCTTATGGCCCTATAGGCCATCTCACCGGCCATGCTAAACCTGACGAACTGTAGAGGGGTAAATATTATATTTATATGTACAGTTTTGGAAGGTTCTAAGCATGTGTTCTGGGGGTCAGTATCGGTGCTCGTTTCATGGTCCTGTGTTTGGGTCCTACTACGCTGACGACATGAACATTTCATTTTTCCAAAGAAAATTCGCTCAAAACACAGTTTAAACATAAATGCAACCATTGCAAATCTATCTAACTCATTACGATTGATACGTTGTATTAAGTTATTGATATAGTGAACACACTAATGATATACTCGTTAGTAGTTGCGTTTGAAAGGTAGTCCTAACTTCGCCACGTAAATAAAGACTTTTTCATTTTCATTTCAGTTTCAGAGTTTGAAACACAAGTTTTCTTCACCCTAATATAACGACTTGTTGCACTCTACACATAAACTTGTTACAAACCGGTTGCGTTTTATGATACTCTTACTGGACACGGAACTTGCATATGACTTTTGTTTGACTTAGTGAACATTCTGCTCAATCATACGGTGACGAAGGAAGACTGGAAACAATAAAATATATTCTGTCTGCAGCTTGCAAACTGTGCAATGTACACGCGAGCACCGTGTCCACCTAGCCACTCGTCGGGCCCAGGCATTCAGAGCACATCTCGTCAACCGTTTAGCAGCTGTTTTGTAATACACACCACTGAGCGATCCACATTCTCACTACTTCTTCCATGATTAAGTTTTTTTCAAATTCTGATGAACAGCCGAATCTAAATTATCTTCCTCTACGATGAAATGACGTTCGAATGAGACGGTGTGATTGAAAACATATTTGTCATTCGTGGATCAGAACAGTTTACGTAATAGTTTCATGCACGCAAACTGTTTATTGCAAGTGTAACAAGTGAAACCTTACACAGTTCTCTGACTTCGACACGTTACCGGGAATACAGGTGTAAATATAAACATGTTACATGCAAATCCAAACATCTAAAACATATGCATTACGTAACCATTATTCACTATTAAAACCACCTATTTATCATTCCCTTTTTTGTAGATTATTATTCACTTTAATTGTTGTTGTAGTTTAGTCTATGGTTCGTTTTTGTGAATAGTGAGATCATTTCTTATTCTGGTCATACTAAATTGCACGGTTGTAGATGTATAGTTTACTTCTATGCCATCTTGCATGTGTCTATTGTATACTAGTTGCTTGGCGTTTAAACATAAAAATAAATCAAACCATTTAAAACCACACTATCCTCATTTAATCTCATTTTAGGTTACTTTGTACAAATGTAAGTTTTAGTTCTGTTTACCATTATTAAGGGACGAGTAAAGCTAAAAGCACATATTTGTACAGTGTGAAAATACCAAATTTAGAACTATTGCCAAAATTTAGTAGTAAGCCAAAGTGAGTTGACAGCTTTGACTTCATTCAAGCATTGAATCTACTTAAATAATATTAGAATCTGCACTCTCAAAACAAAATAATAGTTATTAGTGGGCAATAAACATATAATCTTTCCCGCAAATATATATGCTAGACTACTAGAGGAAGCGCAATCAAATGGTACAATCAGTGGTAATGGCAGTTATTTCAGTTTTAGACAAAAACATCGTCGAGTATACTATTTTTCAAACGAGCAAGAAAACTGAAATAAAACGTACATTAACAACAAATAAAAACGTTCACCAATACAACATACTTTAGACCTTCTTAGTGATAAGAAGGTAATCTGCAAATTCGTACATACTATAAAATGGGTTTGAAGAATAAATATTTATTTAGCTTTGTTTTGAATCGTTTGTACTTCTCAAGATTTTGTGTTGGAATCAGCTGATTACTAAGCAATGAGGTTTTGGCTTGTGAAGGTAATTTCCTGAATACTTTATGTCAATGATAGGTGATTCTATAATGATAAGTATTTTGCTGACATGGTATCAATGCTACCATATCCACATTTCAAACAAAATGAAATTCAATACTAAAATGGTGTTGAATGTATACAAGCAGGCCTGTAAATGAATAGCTTATAAAAAGTGAGAGTTTTCAATTATTTTCAGTTTTTTCTAGCTCAATACGATTATCATTATGTATAATAGGTTTTTATGTTGTTAAAGCTATGATTAAGCAAAGTAAAATTTGCGAAATATAAGCATATTTTAGACTTGGTTTTTGTGTGTGTTATAATACAAGTATGTACACATTGTAAAATGGTGTTTACCGTGAACAAATAAAATAAAAATAAATAAATCAAATAAAGTTATTAATACACATTCAGTACGAATTTCTTCGTTGCCTAAGATTCTTACACCATATTTTGGTAAAATAATTATTGAAGCGACTTTTGTTTTGGCCTGAACTTAGGCTGAGTCTACAGCAGAAGCTGATACTACTAGACTAGGTGTGTAATAATCGAATAACAAAAGTTCCTTGTTTGTCTAGTATTATGAAATGGATTAAGAAGACTCGTTTTATAGACAATTCACTTTATTCCCTATTAGTTACAATTCCATTCTCTATCACCATAGCAACCAATCAACAATTATTCTAAATACCTTCCCAATACAGTCAGCTGAATTTAACTGGACAAATGTCCAAAGTTAAATTGTTAGGTTTTTTCTTATATTCTAAACTAACTTGGTCGGATCATATAAATTACTTTGGGTGTATCCTAAGCAGTAGGATCTACAGGCACCAAAAGGTAACTTGTAATAACACAAGGTCCTACAACTGGGAAAATTAAATATTTTAATATATTTTGCATTGTTTCAATCCCATATATCTTACGGCCTTATCCTTTAGGGCCATTCTTCGAGTGTACTTAATGTTCTTATCATCCAAAAAAGGGTAGTTAGAACTATGTGTAAGGCTAAGCGTCTGGCACATTGTAAACCACTGTTTATCCAAGCCTGATTTCTTACAGTCATTAATCTCTACATCTATCATATACTTGTCTATACCAAGATTAACCTAGACCTATTTCATACTAGGAAAGATTTTCACGCTCACTCCACTAGGTTCAGCCATAAGCTTGGCTTGCCTCAGCACCGTCTAGCAAAAACAGGCTCTTCACATCAACTTAACTGTGTAAAATTTTTTAATAGGCTGCATGTTTCTGCTCATACTTCGGATCTGAACAATTTTAAAATCAAATTAACTAACTGGTCACTTGACAATCCATTTTATAAAATAGACGATTTTTTAAATATTAAAACTGATTTTACTTTTTAGGAATAGACAGCTTGAAAGTTACCAAAAATTAGAATAAGAAGAATTGTATCAGTGTGACCATGCCTATTTCATGTAACTTTATGTATGATCAATGGCAATAAAGTTCTTGATTCTTGGTTCTTGAAGTGATTTTAGCCAACTGTAAATATAAAACTATGTGTTTGGGAATATTAACAGATATAAAATATACTTTAACTAAAAAAAACTAAAATATGTTTTCAGCAATAATGATCAACCAGGACCTTAAAAGACTGCTCCAATCTTGGCAAGTAGCAAGTATTTCTTGATCTCTTTCCACGAAATGTTATGCAGAGCAAGTCTAATGTTGTACCTTTGTATGAAGTACTCGAACTCCTTTTGTTCTAGTTAAAACGTAATGCATTCAGACGTAAATTTCATTTGACTGAACATCACAAGAACTGACTCTACTCGTAGGTGCATCTGATGCTTTTGACGTGATATTTGTCCTCAGCGCTAGTATATAATAAGTGTAAAACTCATTTATATGAACTTTGTTGACTTGTTGAATTAATTTGATAACTCTGAGATGATTTAAAACTCAAAGTCAACAAACCAAATTAAACATTTAAACTAATAAATAAAAAGTCTGCTAGATGATTATTATGACTAACCTCATCACACAAACTTGAAATTTTACGTCAAACACACTCGTCCAAACATCACTTGATCATTGGAGTAAAGTGACTCAGGGTACGGTCAATTGTTTAGTAAACCATTAATAAAAAGCGACTTATTTGTTTATTTTATATTGTTACACTACAGGTTAAACACCAAGTTACAACGAGGCATTGAACTTATCTATACTATTAGTATTTCGGTTAGGGTTGTCCGGAGTGTTGAGATCTCGGAATCTGGCTGGGGTAATTCAGATTTTTGAATAGAAATGGTCCTTAGTGTGTGGAAGGTGGGGGAAACGAATAAAATTATATAGATTTTTATTTTTATGGGGTTTTGAGGTCCCCAATTCCCCATGTTATATTTCTTTTTTTAGTAAATATTTATTAGTAAATATCAACGGATTTGTTTGAAACTCGACACATAGTTGTATACCATTAACCCAAAGACCCCTACTGATTTTGGGGTTCGGGGGCACAATATATGGATTGGGGGTTAAAGGGGGCAAGAAATAAAAAATCATAAAATCGATGTGGGGTATCAAAAAAGGAATATTATGCTGATTTCAAAAATATATTGGTCGTCTACCAAATTGTTTGGGGGGAGGAAGAGGGGGTTAAAAAGTGGGGTAAAACATTCAAAAATCTTAAAAATGGCACATTTAACAATTAAATATTGTTAAGAATCCTTTTAAACAAATCATAATTTAGCAATCATTATTTTTGAAAAATATAGGCCGGCGGGATGGCCGAGTTTTACAAAGCGGGCACCGAGGCCGTAGGCCGAGGTGCTTGGCTCGCGAGCGAAGCGAGCGAGCGTGCCAGGGTGGTGCAGCTAGTAATATATTTATTTACCTGTAAAAGAATAGTATATTGCATGGTTCATGCCCATAGTCTTGAATCTTCTCTTGAAATCCGCAAGATTACAGTACTTCAAGAGATCAGTAGTAGATAGTTTTTGTTAACTTGTATAGGTACTATTGTGTTTTAGTTAACTTGAATATTGACCTAGCCATTTAATGTAAAAATTTGAACGGCTTAATAAAATCATTTAATCATTGAATCATTGAGATTAGGCAAAGCATTAAAACTGCTTGATGGAGTTGTACCAACCAATAATAGATGTGACCACTTTAAGGTCACCCAATAGGGATGCAAGAGATATGTAGACATGATTTGTGAGCACCTGACTGGATAAAGTAGACTGAAATACGATTGGTTAAAGAGAAGCGCCAACCAGTGACAAATGTGATTTGTTAACGTTCCACCAATTGCTCAATTTGAGTCCAGAAATATACAGTATATTATCATTTGTGTAAGTAATCAGTTGATTGGCTCAAACAGAATAAATCCGCATCAACTCGTGGTCTAATCGGACCTGTTTATACTCAATCAATAAGGAGACAAGGAATTTGATGATATGATTTCTGAGCACGCAATTGACCGGCCAAAGTAGAAGGAAATATAATTGGTAAAACAGGATCCAACCACTGCCAACATTGGCTTTTTATCCTAAACCACGGGGAGTTGACAAATATGTTAACATGTTTTGTAAGCAACCGATTGACTAGCAAAACAGAATAACATGGGACTGGTCAATAATAATCATTAACAAATGGTCAAATAAGACCTGTTTATGTTCGATCAATAAAAAGACAAGGGACATAAGGATATTGTTTGTGAGCACGCAACTTACCTGCTGAATCAGAAGGAAATATAATTATAAATACCTGATTAGCTTCTAGATCCCATGTGCAATAGTCAATCTACGCACTTGATCTATAGGCTAATAAGGTATTCTTAATGCGTAAAAGGTCCCAAACTTGGATAAATCTTAAGATCAAAAATTGACTCTGAAATATAATTGGTCAAAGATGATTATTAATAACAAATTTGGTTGTTTGTGCTCAACCAATAGTGGGACTTCTGAGGAACATGTGGACACCACTTGTAAATACGCATTTTCATTGAAATTCTTTTCATTATTGCGTAGTTCCTGGGTGACAAATTTATAAACCCGTCTCTAGTTTACATGCAAAATAATTAACATGGAACCAATGGTTCAACTCTTTGGGTTCCAAATCTTAGTTTGATTCGTACAAAGTGGTTTATATGAATTTTTTGGGTACGGTACCAAATTATTCCCTCATATGGGCAGTACATTATTTTGTCTAGGCCAATCGCATATTAAATTCAAACTTGCCAATAGCGTGAACAGAATATAACGCGCGGGGCGTTAGTCAGCGCACGGGTGAAAGAAAGTGAGAGTTCCATCAGATTAGTGTACTGCTCTGAATATACACCTTTGAGTATACAAACACTTCCGTAGCGATGTGAACCAAACAAACCACCCGGGCTTGTCTTCTGGCAACACCGTCAACCAGTCAGTCAATCGGGCAATGATTAATAAATGAATCAATCATTTATTGATAACGGCGAATAAAACCGTTTAAAGTCGCCAAACTGAACGGAAATTGATTAAAACAGTACAGAGGTACCGAATCTTTATTGGAAATTTGAGTTAACTTCCAGTGGTTCTACTGACTGCGTTCCCAGGTTCAATGGACTAAAGTGTGAGTGTAGAAACAACCCGAAAGCATTTACAAGGCCGTGAGCACAGTTAACAGCATTATGACGTAACTCGTCTTTTTGACGTGTGAGAATGTACCGTTTTATCACGGGTTACAAAAAATAATAAGGCGTCAGTCTTTATTAATTAACTATGTATTTACAGCCTGATTGTAATTACACTTATGTTAAACACAATTAATTATTCACTCAATGGCTACAAACTATTACACTATCTACGGTTATTTATTTCACCATTTACTCTTTACAGTCTATTCACACTCCGGCGTGAAGTCCCGTTTAATCACTCCTCGTAGAACTCTACAGTCGGAAATCCCTCCCTGTGTGGCGATCTCTCGATGATGGTTCACGATGTTCGCAGCGGGCACAATGCAAATCACTTACACCGAGAATAGGCACTGGCACTGTTCACGCACTAGGGATGTGACCCTGTATGTTCACACAGCACTTACACGTTCACAAGGTTCACGGACCTTTTTACACAGACTTGCAATGAACTCAACTGACTGCCGGGCCAGGCCCTGGGATGTATACAGGGTGATTCTAAAATAGGGCACCAAATTTCAGGGGTGGGTTCCTTGTGCAAAAACAATGAAAATGTAACGATATAAATCTTTAAGTAAAAAAGTACAAAATGGCGGCTACCGGGGTTACGAAGAATTTTAGGACCCATGTTTATAGGATTTTTAAAATTGTTTTTGCATAAGGAACCCACCCCTGAAATTTGGCGCCCAATTTTAGAATCACCCTGCGGGCTGACGGAAATGTCTCGAAGCCACGAGAAGTCACCAATGGAAGCCCAATGACTTACTCTAGTTCTATCCCGACATTTCGGCATTGTGTCAGGCGCGGGGGTAGTAAACATGCCACTCATTTTAGTGTTGTTTCCCGGAGTGTCACTGACCACCTGGGCCAATATCTCGCTTCACAAAAGGGCAACAATATCTCACAAATCCAGGCGTCCACCGCAAGAATATGACTATTCAACAGCTACCAGTAAGTCGTAACAAATGCCACTTTTCCCCGCTCACGAGGACGCTTGGCCCTAGGTGGCTAAGCCTTGCTGGTTGTCTGCCGTTTGTTCCCGCTTATGACCGAAACGTGGCAATTAACAAGGTAGTGTCCGCGTATAGACACCTCAAAACATATACAGCTTCGGTCAATGTAAAGGTAAAAGAATAGCTACAATCTGGAAAGCAGTGGTAAATAGTGGCTTCGTAGTAGCATACATTATACAGGAGTAGTGTTTTTATTATTAACTTTTGTTGGATTTTCATTGAACCATAGTACTATGATTCTATATTTTTTTATCATCCCGTTTGAAATATCATCAGTTTCAAGTTCTTCCAAACGTTAGTGAGAAAAATATACCGTCGGCAAAATACCTATTCACTACAAGCGTACGTCATGTTTTTATAAATTCTTTTTTAAAGCACATTGTATGGGAGTAACCGACACAAAGATGAGAAAACGTTTTGAAAATGCTTATAATGACTTACCAAATGACGTGAACGACGAAAAGAAAGACTCCCGGGACAACGAGATCATCGCTGCCGACGCTCCATCGTCTCCTGAAGACTACCAGGCCCGGCATGGTGAAGTTGGTGAGTCACTGGTGAACTACAGGTGCAGGAACTCCGGTACAGGCAGAAGCCACGGCCACACACTCACGTACCACTCTAACCTCCACATCACAGCTCGACACCTGCACAACACACAACACATACCATCAACATCTGGTAGAGTGATCAGCGTTACTGAACGAGCGAGGCCGTTGACAACCACTCAGGGGACTCTAACCCCCAAGACATGGCGAGCTGTTCTTCCCAACATTATAGCAAGTCTGTCCTGAAGTCGCGGCCTACCCTGCTGTCGTGCCGCCTCAAAGTTAGTAGTATCGTAATTATTTTCATTGCTTTGCGAAAAAGGCCTCTAAAACCCAAAGCGCGAAAGTAGAACACGATTCCGCATGCAGTCTTGGACATTTTATTACTATAATGAAACGCCATGTAAATTGTTTAAAAATGTTTAAAACCTGTAAAGAGTTTTAAATTACGTAAAGTATGTATCTCACAAGAAAGTTAGCTGTGCACAGAGTGGTATCAAGCTCGTGTAATTATAGTCTTATTCCTTTTGGCATGTTTCCCTCAAAGCTTCAATCAAAATACATCCTGAATGCTATCTTATTGCTATCAGGATGCCACATGCACAGATTTCTCTTGGTATCTGATGTCCTGAAAATATCATTTCATCTACTTTATTATTGGGACCAATATCTGGCTTTTGTTCAATTTTATTCCCACAACCGATGCGTTAGAATGAACCTAGTAGTTGACTTATGAAAAAGATAAAGTCGATCAAATGGAAATATAATTTAATAAGTTTGAGATAAACCATATGGCAATAAAAGTAAAGTGGTGTGGATGGAGAAATTCTCAACCGACTGAAGCCAGGGCTGAAAGACATTTGTTTTATGGCACATAAAGTCTGCTTCCACGCATCGAGCAAAAGACTAGTACTCCTCACGCTATCAGTTTTTGTCGGGTTTGAAGGACTCACACGACGCAATAATATTTTCATCTCATAATGAAATTTCCACGTACAATTCTGTTCATTTACTAGAAGTTAAACTAATGCCAATAGTAATACACTATTCTTTGTTGTGAACAATAATTGAGACCAGATATGCCAAATTGCTTGAATAAAAAATCACTCTTACAAATTCAAATTTGCCAAGAAAGTTAAGTTTGTGAATAGTACAATAAATGCTAGCTAATCGTTGTCAGTCTTTTCTTTAATCTATTCAACAATGTTCGTACAAAAAGTGGATTTTTTAGATACGACAGTTTGAAAATACTCGTGTCAAAAGAAACAATTTGCTTGATTTTTTAAGTGGTTTATTTTTATTTCATTTTATCGGGGAGGTCATGGATTTACTACCTGGTTATTAAACAATTAATAACCGCTCTAAGTTATTACAACTCTATACTAAAAAAGAAACTTATAGAAATTCTAGGTAACTACACAATACGGATAACAGTGGAATTTTTGAAACCACCGTGATCAGTAAAGTTAAACATTTTATACTTGTATGAAAAACAAAATTAAGGTTATTTGTAAAATACGGGCACGTTCAAAATATTTTAAATTTATATGCAAGTAAAATTGTGTTTAAAAAGTATTGTGTCTAAAATACATGATTTAGTAAATTAATTTTGTAGTGAACCTTTTTCGAACCATGATTAAAAAAGCATATCAAAGTTCCTATCTTCGCGTAATTTATTTTTACACGATTTCCCACGCAAGGTTTATTCATAAAGTTTGAACGCGGGTGTTGTATTTCCTCCGTTTGTGGTTTTAGGTGCCATATTGATCCAATAGGAATATCTTTAAACGTCTAGGGTTCTATATAAAATTAATAACTTCGTCAGTTCTCTACCACAGGTTGATTTTACTGTACCATACCAATGTTGACTATTAGATTTTACAAAAAAGTTTGATGAGCAACAAGAATTTTAATACACAAAATCCCAGATCTGTCTCAATACTAAAATAGATAAAAAGATATTTCCATGACATCAGACACCAAGAGAAATCTGTGCATGTAGCATCCTGATAGAAACAAGATAGCATTCAGGATGTAATTTTATTGGAGCTTTGAGGGAAATATGTCAACATAAATAAGAGTGTAAAGTGTTTAGCCCCATACGAAAGTTTGGCCATATCGACGTTTTAAGCTTTTTGCTTCAAAATCTTGATTGATTTAAACCCAGTCTCTCCATAAAATCGTTTGTATCAATGTAGTATATCTTGGAACAAACTATATTCTGCATTTTATCCTCAATCCATCACCCCAACCTTTCATTAACCATGTTAAGTAAGAGAGAATTGTTATTTAAATTGAGTTGTCCAAGAACGAAAAGTTGAAGATTAGGCATGTTATTAGGTTTTTATTTAATAGTTTTCATCGCCCAATATCAAGTATATTCTTTGCTCCAAGTTTGTTGTTGGCGATGGTAGAATTTCCGAGGTTAAAATATTATTTAAATAATATTTATAATATTAAATAATATTTTAACATTAAGTGTTGAATAGAGTTTAAAACAGGAGGCCAATATAAAAACATGTCATTTGGACAAGCGCTTTCGATAGCAAGCTATAATCTTCAGACTTGTTCCTCCAATGTTTTAAATTGTATTCATCAAGTGCCAATATCTCCAGAAGAAGACCATTAAGTGTTGAGCTGCTACTTCTAGGTTTCCAATATAAGGACTTTAAATGAAGTAGTAGAAGTTAGGAAAAAATGAAGAGGGTTTCTTTAAACAGTTTTCAGTATAAATCTGCTTTTGTAGAGTAAGTGTGTAAGGTCAGTGCAGAACGATTTAATTGAAGTCAAATAAATAAATAATTTGTTGCACGTTAAACTTAAAAATGCACAATACGTCAAACAACTTACAAACAAATACAAAACAATTTGTTACGTTTTCTTTTTGGTTCGTGTAACCTATCACGACTAAACACGCAGTAGGCTACTAGATACGAGTACTCACGTAAATAAAATTCTCCCAAGAGTGACAATGCATTTAGAACAGTATAGTTAGCGCATACAATGGTAGCAGCTCAAAAATACTGTGGTTGTGATTATTTAGTAACAAGCTATGCTAGCTAGTAGCTAGTAGGACCTAAACCTGCTTGTCATAGAGTGAAGAGTGGTAGGAATCGCATTCATGTTGAGAGATCATTGACGCCCAGACGTCCGTGGATGTCAGCCGGGTCGATGGAAGGAAGAACGCCTCGCCGAGCCAGCTAGTAGCTAGTAGGACCTAAACCTGCTTGTCATAGAGTGAAGAGTGGTAGGAATCGCATTCATGTTGAGAGATCATTGACGCCCAGACGTCCGTGGATGTCGGCGGGTCGATGGAAGGAAGAACGCCTCGCCGAGCCAGCTAGTAGCTAGTAGGACCTAAACCTGCTTGTCATAGAGTGAAGAGTGGTAGGAATCGCATTCATGTTGAGAGATCATTGACGCCCAGACGTCCGTGGATGTCGGCCGGGTCGATGGAAGGAAGAACGCCTCGCCGAGCCAGCTAGTAGCTAGTAGAGATCATTGACGCCCAGACGTCCGTGGATGTCAGCCGGGTCGATGGAAGGAAGAACGCCTCGCCGAGCCAGCTAGTAGCTAGTAGGACCTAAACCTGCTTGTCATGAGTGAAGAGTGGTAGGAATCGCATTCATGTTGAGAGATCATTGACGCCCAGACGTCCGTGGATGTCGGCCGGGTCGATGGAAGGAAGAACGCCTCGCCGAGCCAGCTAGTAGCTAGTAGGACCTAAACCTGCTTGTCATAGAGTGAAGAGTGGTAGGAATCGCATTCATGTTGAGAGATCATTGACGCCCAGACGTCCGTGGATGTCGGCCGGGTCGATGGAAGGAAGAACGCCTCGCCGAGCCAGCTAGTAGCTAGTAGGACCTAAACCTGCTTGTCATAGAGTGAAGAGTGGTAGGAATCGCATTCATGTTGAGAGATCATTGACGCCCAGACGTCCGTGGATGTCGGCCGGGTCGATGGAAGGAAGAACGCCTCGCCGAGCCAGCTAGTAGCTAGTAGGACCTAAACCTGCTTGTCATAGAGTGAAGAGTGGTAGGAATCGCATTCATGTTGAGAGATCATTGACGCCCAGACGTCCGTGGATGTCGGCCGGGTCGATGGAAGGAAGAACGCCTCGCCGAGCCAGATACTCACACTTTCCTTTTATAGCTCTTTTAAATTCAACATGGAATAAAATATACAGCTTTATTGTGTGAAACCCTTTATTTGGTAAGGGGCTGTTGAAGTCAACTTCCACCTGCAGACTGTTTGCGTAATTTTGCTTTTAGCTTTCGAGAATGTAGTAGTGTTGTATTTTTCAAAGACTAAAACTGGTGTTTTATAAATGTTTGTTTGTCAAAAATATGTAAGAAAATTCCGTTTTAATACTTCTTTTCAAGACTATGGCTCAGATATGAATAAAACTTTAAATAATTTGAAAGTTTAAGGGATTTTAATGTATTAAAAAACAACTAAAATACTCTTGGTAAAAGTATTTTATATGAATAAAACCGTGATACATACAATCCCTTATTTCGAATTATAAGCATTCAAACATGCATTCGAACATTTAGTTACTAAAATATATTTGCTATATTATTTGATTGCACTCACGGAAGATAGAATAGTGTGTTTTATGTGCACTTTTGCTTTGGTGGTTATTTAGTTCATTTTGGTAGTACACTGGAAGAAACCTACGCTCAAGTGAGTCTCCCGACTTATCGATTCTCCATTAGAAGTGTAATTTGACGCTTTCATACGGCGAAGTTCTTATGCACGCGTTCAACAACTTTGTACTTGGCTCAGAAAACACTACATAAACAGCTGTTAGCAATTAGCATTTTAATCTGTAAAATAATCACTAGCAATACTTACAGTAGGCAAGCTCTAAATCCACTCTCGGGCAAAATGAAACTGAACGTCAGATGTGATTCGCAAAGCGTTGATCGCCTGTGAGCGTTGGTTATAGGGCAATTAAAACGTACAGAGGTGTTTTAGCTGTTGATAGAGTCACTACGTCAAACCTAGCTGAAACAATTAATCCCATGCTAATTAGTCTCTTCCCCGCTAATTGCTGCGTACTTCCACTAACCCGACACACTGCCGTCGTTATTGTTTATGATTTGTGGTTGGACATTTTATAGCAGGTAAGCCGAGCTTTGACTGCCTTTCATTTATGTGGACATATCGTAAACCACAGTAATCTAGACATTCCTGAAAACCAGCCGTTTCAATATACTAATATCAAGACGTCATTTTCCACACAAGCAACCGTATTAAATGTCAAACCCCCATTGTCAAGTTTTCACCATACTTTTATAGTCGTTCGTTTTCCTAAGAGAAATTTCGTGATTTTCTAAACGTATTTGGAAGAACAGATACTTAAGCAAAAACTATTTTTCATCCTCTAAAATGTATGTTTGAATATCAGTATCACTTCACTTTGACTGGATTCCAAATATTAAACTGAAAATAAAGAGTGTCTCAGAAGTCAGGCCACCGTATCGCACGTATATCTCGATAACGGTTTGACTTGAGTGAAATAAAAAGTAGTACAAGTTAAAAAAAAAGAAAACTATTTTCGAGTTCCGGACACCTTGAGTCATGGGTTTGAGTCTGGCTACGCTTAGGTTGAAAGAAGGGTCATGTTTACTATATTTTAATTTCCATTTCATGTTGAGAAGATTGGTAAACAAGATATTGAACATTGAACTTGTTCAAATTGTGGCCAAACCCTTAAAAAACAACTTATGTTTCCGGAACGCCCTGTAACGTCTATGTAATTGTGCCAATGTCAAATATATCATCTCTAATTCTTATTTTATCCAAAATTAGCTTTCCAACAATATGCCACATAACCATATCCGTACAATTATATTTATAGTCAAGACGTATTTTTAAATATTTAATATAGGCTATTCAAATAACAACTTTAAAATATTTTTAAATACGAACATAAACAGTCTTTAGTAAGTGTTGACAAAACCGATATTTTTTAGAAGTTTAAACTGAAGTTCTCACCTTATCAGTTTCAAGATTTATGCTCAACACACCTCATTTAAGGCTATTCATTTCTTGTTAAATTTCTCCGTAAGCCCATACATCTACTTGACAATTTTCGCCCATGAAGTACTAGTACAATCAAATACAAGTAAATAGGCTGGAGTAGTGTATTTTAAGGATATCTCGAAAACCAATTTATCATGGTTCAAATTTTAAAAATATCTGTTATATCAATTTAGACAAAGTACTGTACAAACAAGCATACATGTAGGTTCGTATTTATATATAATTAAAAGTAGCTATTTATTTAAACAAGAATCTTGGTTTGAGTTCGACTTAGACGCAATTGTAGAAAAGTTACAGGGCCTCTCGCTAATATAAGTCGTAAACACATTTTATTTTTGAAAACGGCTTAATATTTTTAACACTTTTTCCCCAATCTACTCAAAACAAAATGGGTTTCAAAACATAGAGAAAAATGGCCCCCCTTTACATGTTTAAGTAATCAGATTTGACACTTAGTTCCCGGAACACTCTGTATACTTAAAACTTATTCAACTAACTCAAAATCTTTCTCTTATTCTTTGAGGGATTTTTACATATTATAGTTCTGTATTCCAATCCGAGCCACAGTGTATGTTTTCTACTAATATATTGCAGTTAACAATTA
The DNA here is from genome assembly GCA_018831715.1 of Matsumurasca onukii. Lineage (NCBI taxonomy): Eukaryota > Metazoa > Arthropoda > Insecta > Hemiptera > Cicadellidae > Matsumurasca > Matsumurasca onukii. Next base: position 30,555,505 of record CM032064.1, read on the forward strand.
AACTTCAGTAAAAAATTGATTCCGGAACACTCTGTATACTTGGAACCTATTTAACTAACTCAACAAGTTTTCTCATATTCTTTGAGCAATTTTAACATATTATAGTTTTTTATTACAATTTGAGCCACAGTGTATATTTTGATTTACAATCAAACTTTATTAACAATTTGAAAAGGGTTTTCATTACAACTTCTACTAAGATTATCGATAATACTAAGTTTTGTTTACTACCAATGATTGTATTGTATTGTTCTCGAACTTAGTACCTGAGAAACACCCAGTAACGTGTATTACATGTTGCAATAATATATACATTTATCTCTACGTATACTTGTTCGTTGCGAGATGAAACACACTACGATAAACTGATAAGTGGTTGAATAAATCAGTGTGAACATTAGAACGGTTAATGTTAGTGGTTTCACTCACTCACAAACCTACCTAGTACCTAGCAATGTACTCGTAGATGGGATACCATACGGAAAGAGACAACGAGAGTGAATGGTTAGGGTTTATTGTCACGGTACGGAGGGAACTGAGCGATTGTTAATGAGAACAATGGACGACTGGCTTCCCATTCAAGGTAGACACTAGACAGTTCGAGTCCACGAGAGACTGTTTTGGCAGTTTGGCATTTTTTGGCACCGCTTTGGCAGGCCGAGAACATCTTGGCACATGAAGCAATTTGCTCTACTATTGTAGGTTTCGGGTTTAATTGTTACGTACGTTCAACGTCCACGTCCGTCTATCAGCAAATGTTCGTTCCAAACGAGCATAAAACATCACCTTAGGGGGATTATTTGGAGAATAATTTCGTGATATGTTTTTCGCTTCCAAATGCAAACCTTCGTAATTTGTGAGGTATTAAGAGGGGGCCGGATAGAGCGGCCGCAGGTCCATCTCAGAGTACCGCTTATAACATGGGATAAACACTGAAAACTACGTTTTAGGCAAGTTAATTTACTCAAATGTGAAATGTTCTCTGAGGAAGCATAGATCTATTGATGCTGCTTCATATAAACACTTAAACTTTTACTTTCGTCACCAAATTAATTCTGTACTTTTGAACTAAAAACTGGATTTTCCATAAGAACATAGCACTCGAAATTAAGTAAATAAATTATATTTTATAACCGAACTCATTTTCTTCTTTTTTATATATAGCAGCACTCATGACTCTATGCTTCTCCAGAAAAACTTTTAGCGTTTTAATTCATTAACCTACGCAAAACACAGTTTGCAAATTTTCCCATGTTAAATTCCCTATACCATTTGAACGCCGTTCAGGCTCAATCCGGCCCGTTCTTAAGTGTTACGTGCCAAAGTATGTACCTATTTAAAATTGTATTTTAACGTTTTACTCATGTTTAACAAAACTACGAGTATATAACGTTTGGTCACGCTATATAGGTTATGTACTGTTATTAGCCAATACGCACTACCTAGCACTCGTACTACATATCACTCCTCTATCTAGGAAAAACCTGTTCCATGACCTCCTCATGAGAGTTCTTTTCAGTATTGAACTGAAAACAATCCAATTGAAATGTTCCTTCGATTACTCTTGGACTCGGGGGGTTTCCAGCACACTATTGCAAACCACTGTTGTTTCTCTTGGTCTTCTGCCTCGGGTTTTATCACGTAGTTTGCATATTTTCTTACTGATCATGTACTTGGCCTATGAGATCTCGGATTGTTTTATATGCATTTGAATTTCTTTTGGTCTACGTTTTAGGATTCTTCAATAAGTCAATACCTATTTAATACTTATGATTTAATTAATGATTTTTATTCATACCATAGGCCTATGTATTATTTTGTGTTTATGCTAAGAAATAAGAGTTTGTTTATTGTACTCGCCGAGAAGATTACTTCAAATCGAAACCGGTCGCAAAGTATATACAAGTATTCAAATTATTTAATACTTATAATTTACTTCGGCTTCTTGTTCTTTATTATTTGTTCTCAGTTCTTCAGATAAACTCACAACCAGCTGTTCGAATATGAAATATAGTTGTAGATATTTCAATTCTGTACTAGGTTTATTAAAATTACGCGTGTTTTGAATGAAAACTTTCTTTTGTTCTAAAATGAAAAATCCCCAACTACTCTCAAATATAATCCCGAAAAGTGTAAAGTTTGAATTTACGTATAATTAATGTTGAAATTGATTTTTTCGGTTCCTTCCCCTTATTGCTCTTTAAGACACTTAAAAATTAAGAAAGGTAGCCAAAATAAAAATCTTTCAACCCAGGAAGGAGAGAAGTTCACTAATTGCATTTCCACCAATAAAATTAATTACCCACACATTGCTGTACGGCTAAAAACGCTAGCAGTCAAGTTGACATTTATAACTAACATATGTTTATAACTAACTATGTTTATAACTAACATAACATCGATAACTACAAGCCTGTTGTCAGTTGAAATGGGTTGACGTGTGAACTTGGAGGAAACTAGGAGATTGCTGAGCAAGATACGGTACGGCTGGTGAGATAGACCAGAGCCTCTTGCTCTTGTTATCTCGGGAGACTCTTCTAATTTTGTATCTCAAGACTCTCGACGAGGAATGAGGCTCAGTCGAACTCATTCTTATAACTCGTAGTTCCAAGACGTAGACTCCACAATTCTGTTTATATACAACATATTTGCGTATTATTATTCATATTTTACATGTATGCTTTGCTTGATATGGCTATTACCCGATCATAGAAAGGGTAACGAGTCTCGGCATTAGTGTGTGTGATTGAAATATATGTATAAATGTTGAACAGGACAAACTATAAACATCATATTTTTCACTTCATTACTACTGGAAATGAAGTGCCCTCTAAAGGAAATTAGTGATCCGTAGTCACCTCCAGGTTACGTTCCGCAAGGAGTCGCAAGAAAATGTTGAATGAAAGCTGAAGTTAACTGGCACTCATTACCTGTTTACTTATTTGAAAATACTTTAGGGCAAAGTTTCGTTAACATTTCCGTTTCCCCTCTATTTAAAGGGTTGATTCTAAACATTCGATAACGTTACCAAAATGCAATATACGTTCCATCTAACACAAAATTTTAAACAACTTAAAGTAAGTTTTTTTAACGATCTCGATAGTTCTTTTTTAATTAATATAAACGGTTTTCTTATCAAAACTAAAAGGTATATTTTGAACAAGTCCTTCAACTCTACACGTGAGTACATAACACAAAACTTTAAAAGAACTGTTATTTCATGTTCTATTTATTTATTCTACACAACAGTATATTTGACCATGCTATGGGATTTTTTATCTTACTAAATTACAAAAGCGTACTAGGTTTCAAAATATAGGAGGTACATAGGTAGTTTTTTCTTAAATAAAATGTAATTATTTATTTTATTTCTATTTTCACTTATGGGGCAGCCTGTGCATTTCAGGAGTTACTTTATATGCCGGATTTTACTCGATATCTATATTAAATAGTTTTGACAACATACTATTATAGATACTCGACGGAGAACAAAACTATATAGTTGATAATTTCATACAATGCAAAATTGTTACGAAATAAATCCCTTACTTGGATCATTTTTCGATTTCCATATTTATTAAAATAATTTGCTATGAAATGTCACTATTGTGAGGCCAGAAGAACCGTTAAATAGAAATGACGCCCATAACCGGTATATCACCTCTCATATGAACCATTAACTCGAGAAAACCAATATGTCAAGATTTCAAATTAAAGAATACAGTAGTGGTTTGAGTGATAAAGCGGAGAGTTTTGTTGGAACTGTTAACATAGACGATAAACCCGTACTTTACTGCCTAGACTATAAAAATAATCATCTTGTCGTCACTCCTATTGTGGTATTGTACACGTAGCGTTTTATAGCTCTTCAAATAGACTACTATGTTCTATCGGCTTGAAAAGCGGTGCGCATAAAGCAATAAGTTAGGTCGTCATAAGGCAGTTGACTAAAACTGCTTTTGATCTTTGACAAGAAGGTTATATTCGGTTATATAAAATTATTATAATTGCTTTTGAAATAAACTCCCATACTTCTTGAAGCAAGAAGTATCAAAGATGTTCGAAGAATAAAGACTAATTCATTTAGTTTCCATGTTCTATTTAATTAGACGTTCGATTTCAAGAGCAAGTACACGGATTTGATTATCCAAAATTAATTGTATACAGAGTGTCCAGTAATTACGGGATCAAACTTCACCAAGTGGTTTGTCTGGTCATAAAAAAAAGACTTCCTACAGCACAGCACACAGGCCTATCTCGCCTAGTTTTCCGTCTGTCTGTGTTTTTCACTGAATAATTTTTATCTCCGGGGCCATTCAGTTATAAACTTAAAACTTTGCACACTTGTTAGTATAATTAAAACCCATATTTAAAAATAAATGTGATTAACTTTCACTTGAAAATGGTGGCTATATCAAATTGTCTATGCTTATTAACTCAAACCCCTTAAACTTTATGCTAAATGCACAATTATAACATAACGTGGCAAATATGTTTACGAACATTTTAAGACCAAGTTTGTTGTGTTGCGATAAGTAACGACTGAGTAATTCCTGAGCACAAACCTTTATTTACATGTTTCTCAAATGTAAATAAAGCAGTGTGTTGAGGAATACACACATCTCCGATATTATAGGATTGTATAGGAACTATTATAGGATCCGTTTTTATTATCTCCATTTGTTATAGGAAACTTGTGTTCATTATAAGCTGACAAATCACCTGGTGAAGTTTGATGATTAGAAAATCCTAAGCTAAGATATTTAAATCAAATGTTAATGTCAAAGGAATCAAAACTAAGGTTAAATTATTGTTCTGTGACTATATAAACCGAAGTGTTCTGTGAGCAATTAATTTGACAGACACTCGAGATAGGACAGTGTTGATTACTATCGCTACCAAGGGTACGGATGTCTGGATGTCTGAAGGTTACTGTTCCACTAGGTTGAACTTTGTTTGAAGTGTCAAACAGTTCGCTTAATGAATAAGTCAGCAGTTTGTGTACTAGGTTAAGGTGGAAGGTGTTCTTGGAATCACCTGGAGATCGAGTAGTTCTAACACAACATCAACCGACCGCAACATTCAAAACAACTATATTTGTCTTGTCAGTTCACTCGACGTTCTATGCATAATTTATCTCATCTAATAACAACCGCAAGACTAGTCCGTTCCTTTCTGTCGATGTAGTTTCGGTTCCAGGTCAAGCTAAAAATTACTAAGTGGTTAGCTTCGTTGTTGCTGTTGAAGGCCTTTTGTTTGCTTATTGCCAAGCTATGGCTTTTTAACTTACACGAAGTGCTGAAAATTACGTGCTTTTAACGAGTAGGAGAGCATAAAGCTCGGTAAATATGAATATAATCACATCTAAAATATGTGTTCTTAAAAACAATTAAATTTGACCCTCTTTGGTTCCTTCAAAACTTTTATGAAAGGTAAAGTTTGGCGTCTGTAAATACTCTATAAATACAAACAAACAAACTTATATTTTATCTCGGTAAAACCTAAATATTCCAAATATTAAAGACTCCCACGTTGTTGGAAATTTAGCTGTACATAAAAATAGTGCCATAAATGTCCTTTTTTGGAAATAGTGCATTTACTAGTCAAAAAATGCAACAAGTACATGGGGTTTGAGATTTTTGAGGGTTTTTACTTTTTTGATATAAACATTTTAGTCCGATCAACATTTTAAAGGTTTGAAACGAGACCACTATTGAGTCAAGATCTTTCACTCAGCGCAAACAAGGCGAAAACGATGGCCGCGTTCAAAAGTAATTCGGGAACAGACATAAAAATAAAAATCACCGCAGGTCAACTTGTATAACCTTCTTGTTTCTCTGAAGTCGGTTAACAACTTGTATAACCTCCTCGTTTCACTGAAGTCGGTTAAAATGGACTAACATATCAAAGAGTATTCCCACTTGACATAACTATCATATAAGGCTTCTGGCACAGACCACGACGAGTCTCAGCAAGTCCACTGAGGATGATCGATGTTAACAAGAGCGAAACGTTAGGCACTGTAAATAGTTTAGTAACGCGGTCTAAATCGGAGGCTTAAGATGGTAGTGGTGAGTCAAGCCGCTTAAGCCTTCGTTCTCATCCACTGTACCATAGCCGTGGAATAATTTGAGGCTCAAAGAAATCGATTATTCAACAGTAAGTTAAAATTAGTTACAAATTTTGCAAACACTACAAAAACATTTGATGAAGCCCGATGCAACGAGGCGTTGATGAAAGCAGTATAGAAACACGAGTCGGCGTAAACTATTGCCAACTATCGCTTAGTAGGTACATGAAATAACTGTTCATACCACTTTAAGAGGTTAGTGCTATTTAAAGACAGGAAGCAGTTCCACGTTAAATCAACATCATTTAGAATTGCTACGGGTATGTGCGAAGCGACGTGGCAGCACTTGCTCAAAAACTGAAAATTCATTTTACAAATACTTTTGTGTTTAGAACACATTCTGCTGTGGGTTAGAGCTGATTTCAAATTAGTGAACTATTAATCGGACGTGTGAAACAACGTCATGTGATGGGACGCAGCGACGAGAATCTCATCCGACAAACCAATTAACTAATAGCCTCCTATTGAAAACCCAAATCACCTAATATCTGCTGATAACAACCATCGCTCAGAGAAAACAAGGCATGCGTTTATCATTTAACGATGAATAAATAAAACTAGTTCACTTCGAATTGGCGATAAATTATCATGATCTGACAAGTAATAAATACATCGCGTGTTTGATATTCGCGATACGCCGATGATGAGTGAGATATGAGTTGAGCAAAACAAACGTCACGAAGCCACACTACACACGTGTGTAGTGTGTAGTGTGTAGGCTGCCTTGACCATGATTACGTCATCATACTACCTATTGCCTAGTAACGCTTCAGCGTTGACTGGCACATTTACACAATACATGCACACTTAGCGGCTCAAAATATATCTTGTTCAATCTTCGATTTCTCCCTCGTTTAATGATTGATGACTCGTTTGGAGTTTGCAGATTAAATTCATTGTTTTGACAGGGGACTTAATTTTATTTATACGTCGAGAAATGTTCCTTACGATGGCAATTCCATATGGAACATACAAAATATCAATTTACAAGATGGCGAAGTTTCATCTCTGAAAATACTACAAAAGCGTAGTAGTAGGTACATAACCTTATATTTCATTTAGCATAACCATTGGTAGGTATGCTTCTTTTTAGATAAAGGTTTCTTTAGTTGGTATAGATTTTGTTCAAACTGAATTGAGCTATAAGAGCAAAATCCTAACCCCGTTTCAGAAGTACAAATGTGATATGAGCCCCACTGTGTGCAGGTCTGACCCATTGAGGTATTTCTTAAAAGTATATTTAAGCTAAATCTTCATTGAACAGTTACTCTGATTATATTAAATGTTAACTGTCGAATAAATAAATCTACATTGAACTGTAACTCTGATTATAGCTAAAGTCTTTAGAGATAAATCAGCAAAGAATAATAACGTTATGAAGACATTCGAATTTACAGTCCACTCTCTTCTCCTTTCAATAAATATTCATCATTATAATTGAGCGAAGTTACATATGATATACACAAGAGCAAACCTTTATCTTGATTATAATATTTGAATAAAACGTCGAAAGATGTATTCGCTAAGAAGGGAAGTCAGGGAACGAATAAATCTTGGCCTCTTTATCTTGTATGAGGCCAATGTTTAGTTATAGTGTTTAGTTTGAGCAGCTGTGTGAGTAGCTGTAGTATGAGCAGCTAGTATAGCTAGTATACTAACAGCTGTGTGAGTAGCTGTAGTATGAGCAGCTAGTGGCTAGTTATGCCAACAGCTGTGTGAGTGTGAAATACCGACAGCTAGTATAGTATACTAACAGCTGTGTGAGCAGCTTGGTATGAGCAGCTAATACCAGCTAGCTGTGGTGGCTAATGGGCAGCTAGTATAGCTAAGTATACTAACAGCTGTGTAAGTAGCTGTAGTATGAGCAGCTAGTATGGCTAAATGTACTAACATGTCATGAGTAGCTGTAGGCCAGGCAGCTAGTATGGCTAGATATCACTAACAGCTTTAATGAAGCAGCTATAAAATACTAAGGCAGCTAATTATAGCTAGTATACTAACACAGCTGTGTGGTGCTCATTATATGAGCAGCTAGTATAGCTAGTATACTAACAGCTGTTATTGAGTGCTATGGTACCCGGCAAGCTAGTATGGCTAATTATACAACAGCTGTGAGTAGCTGTAGTATGAGCAGCTGAGTAATTATGGCTAATTAATACTAACAGCTGTGTGAGTAGCTGTGAATATAAACAGCTAGTATAAGCTAATTATACTAACAGCTGTGTGAGTAGCTGTAGTATGAGCAGCTAGTATGGCTAATTATACTAACAGCTATGTAGGTACTTCTGGTGTGAGCTAAATGTGTTGCTAACAGCTGTGTGAGTGCTAATAGTATGAGCAGCTAGTATAGCTAGTATAGTAACTGCTGTGTGAGCTGTTATTCCTCCCTGGCTAAGTTCACAAGTTCATATTACAATACCGATTAGGTGTCAAGCCACGTTCGATATCATTTGCTACAAGGAAAATCACGAGAGGAAATATCAAAATGTTTATAAAAGATTTCCTCCGTAGTTTCTTGAAAACTGCCAAGTTCAGTCTCTAGTACTCGGCTGCTCTATAATTGCAATTCATTAGAATTTATTTTTCGAAGAGTTTAACTTATCTCTGTTTACTTAGTTAACTGTTTTACCTCTTATGTGTCTGGCAAAGAGTTTACAGTATATTAATATAATTTATTGAATAAATAAAAAGGGAGTTTCACGAGGAACCGGTGTACTCGTACATTGTACAGAGTGTAGTGCGTGCCAGGCCCCGAGGAGGCTATACAATACAATATTTACTTGATAACCGCTGGTTTTAGCAATCCATATTACCAAAAGTACGTGACATTTATTTGTTTGCCTTATATGCCCTATCAAAAGCTCTATCATGACGCGTGATTTAACCCGACTTTTAGAAGCTAAGTACTGCATCCCTATTTCGGCTTTAAGGGTGGTTTAGTTGAGGGTTTTTTCTTTCCTCTTTTATGGAAAATAAATATCAAGCATTCCCATTCATACATGGTTTTGTTTACGTACAAAAGGCTTTAGTACCAAATTTCGAGAAAATGAGTTTATATAATTATGTTACCGGAACTGCGTGGAACCTAACTAAAAGGAAGTTTCTCTTGTTTAACGAGGCGAAGTTACTACAAAGTCCTCTCTACCACTCAACCTCGACCTTTACTTAGCGTCACCGTATTAGTCACATTACAAATTGTAAGTGGTGATTGCGGGGATCGAACCCGCACCACCGTAGTGTTGAGTTCCGTAGTCGCGCGCGATACCAATCTGCCACGGATCCGCTATTGTAACTAGACAGACAGGCTAGATACAAACAACACGCCGAGCAGTCGAGTTAAGTAAGCAGGTACAGCTTTACTTTACAAACTTAAATATGAAGCCAACTGATAATGGTGCCATCTTTTTATTTTACGACTTAACATATTTCCAATCTTAAAATATTTTCGAAAGAGTACAATTTTTGTGAAGAAATCGCGGCTACTAAAAGAAACAGCATTCTACAATAGTTAGAAGGGAGGGGTCGAGAGATGTTTTCTCAGTTGGATATAAGGGAATGTAGCCAAGACAGGTTCCGCTATGTTGACAGCATCTCACCCCTCCACCCCTCCACCCTTCACACCGCTCACACCACGGCCAATCAGACACTACACTTCTGAACTTGACACATTTCCACACATTTCTTACTCGGCTTGTTATCATATTGGTTTTATCTCAATTATTTGCTTTAACTGAAACGAAAATTAAAGAAAAATGTACTCACCTGTTTAATGAAACTGTTGTGAGAGTTTACAATAACATTGTTTGTATGAGATTAAATGCAGTTGAAACTGTTCATTTTTAACTATTTATTCATAAAGCACATTCGTGGCTCAGTAGGCAGAGTCAAGGCTTGTGGTGGGCAGGGTGACGTGTGTGATTCCCGACGCGGACACGAGAGTTTGGACCGCTTTGGAGTTAGGACGCAAAAACGTGTATATAAGAATTTCCCACAAACCCTAACTTTCAAATACGAGAAAGTTTTCTTGTAACCAACCAGTCAGAAATAATTTTACCAAATATACTTAAGCTTCTACACCTTTAGTTCCTGGAGGTACTTAGTTAATTGAGATATTTTGGGACGAGGTTAAAGTTCAACCTCCTAAGTATTGCCTTGTTACCTTTGCTACTATATTAGTTTTGATTAAACTCCTTGAATATAGGTAAAATAGTTGTACGCAATATTCCCACTTCTACTATAAAAGTACCTTAAGGCTTTGCAGACAAAAGAATGTTCAGTGGGAAGGGTGTTTAGTTCCGTATATCAAGGAAATGAACCGTCTCTTTGATTCATCTTTAAACTATTCTGATGTTTTGATTTCGGGTTGTTCTTGAGAGACTTATTATACAGTTGTAAGCGCCCCTAATAACTTATTCCGTATTGAAGACGTGAATGCATGCACTATTGCAAAATTAATCATTTTAAGAGACAGGCGTCACTAAAGTTCCTTAAACGGTAAAATTTTTAATTGAAAACTTCAGTTTGCTTAGCGAAGATGATATTCTTCCACCAAAAAATACATCATGTTGCTTTAGGCCATACGTTTTCGATAATTTTGCAACTACACGATCCTCGTTTGCAGTAGCTAACCCTATTAAACCTAATTACAAAAAACAAAAGCGTATATCCGCAGTCCATATTCTGTGACACATAAAGCTTTCATGTGAATTAGTTATTAGCGTGCATTAGTACATCTATGTAGCATCGCACATTCCATTATACCGAGTATACCCACATGGATATCAGAGGTCTACAAGTAATACATCAAATAAAAGAGCAACTCAAACAGTTGTGATTGATTGCATGTGCGTGTTTTGGTCCCTACCTCTCACTATAGAAGCGGGCCTACGTAAGCTAACAGGCCATGCCACTGAATCCGTGACATCACCAGAGCAGGCTATCACCAGCGGCTTTCCTCCATAAGAATACATTGAATTGGCGCGACACAGCTCTCGTTGTCACGCTTTTATCGCAGGCGCTTTAGCTTAATATTCCATATGTATAAGTCAATTCTACAGGTCGCACTTTTTGTACAATTTTACCCAAATTTAGTACAAATGTTCCTTTTGTAAATATCTCGGTCGAGTTCGTTAACCAGCAAAATCGGACTACTGGGACCCGTTTTTTTGGAGGAGTTCTTTCAACCAAATAAATATACATTTTGTAATTGTACATCAACACACCAAAACATATGAAAATCCATCAAGTCTTTTTAAAATGGTACACCTGTCGTAATAGAACATAAAAATCTGGAGCCGAAGGCCAAAGCTAGACCGTGAGCGTAGCGAACAGGCTCGTAACACCTGTCGTAATAGAACAATCTGAGACCAAAGGGGCAAATTAGAGTAACAAATTGCAAAGGGAATTCGATTCACTCATGCCAGCAGCGCTTTAGCGCTTAGCTGCGAGTCGGGCTGGTTTTATAACTAGATCGATTTCTATCATCAGTTGTTTATTGTGTTTATGAGAATAACGCAGATGATTTTATTAGTTTAATAAAATCGTGACATTTTGATGACGGACATGCAAGTGCAATCAAGGGTTTACTGTTGTTTCGTCTGATTATCGCACTGTTTATCTAGTCACCTGGCGAATGAAATATTCATATATTGATTATGAAGTGCAACACATCACTGATATTGAAGAGGAGTTTCACCAATAGTTTTATACCAACATTGGTTTTTACCTTCGTTCACTATTTTATCAAGTTAAATATTATCTCTCACTTGATATATTCAATCGACTGTTGTTTGCTGACAACTCCAGCAATTTTCACACTCCACAGTATTTTAAAGATAAATGAAATGTCATATAATAGTTCATATAACTAACCGTAACACTATAAGGGTTTGTGTAACACTTGAATATTTTTAAATGAGAGTGTATTCAAGCCGATTAGTGTCATTATATATATTTGTTCAATTGTTGTCTATTGCAACTTGCTTAGAGGAATCTAAACATGGTTTTGGCGTTGTTGATTTATTAATTGTCCTAATGTACTATGTTTAAAATGAGATCAATTAAATATCTGCCCTGTAAAGGTCTTATATGACCTCATGGCCTAGTTACATGAGCAGCCAACAATACCAAATTTCCTGAAAATCAGGTATTGGAAAAGCTTAACGCCAAGTGTGTTCCTGACGAAACTGGTTTTCGATTGTCTCTCAGTTTTTACTTAGTAGGCTACTTAGAGACAAATATTCTAAAGTGGTGTTATGTAGTTTAAAGAAACTACATGTTAACCTCTGGATATTATTTCATTGTGTTCTACTAAACACATTGCACCTTGCCAGAAAGCCAACCACTGTCGTTCTTGGACAAATCTGCTGTGACGCAGTAAACGTGTGATTTTTACCAAGGACTGCTTTAAAAGGCAGCTCAACTTAGACATGGTCAGATTTCAACCTTTCAAACATATTTAGATCACGAGAGCTATGCAAATGTGAAATAAAATGAAATGAAAAGCGTCTTTATTGGTGGCGAAGTTAGGACTTTAAAGTCCTCTCTTCCACTTAACCAGAGTACAAAATATAACAATTTCATAATTACAAACAATTCAAAATATATACATACAATTTAATTATATACAAACAAATTAAATATATTCATGCAATTTAAATATATACAAAACTATAATGAGAACTCAAATTAAAAACTACAAAACATTACGTACAATAGAATATCTGTTTTTCAATCTGAATTTGGTTTAAGCTCACCTTTAACAATGGCTGCTACTGCAACCATAAAGGTGTTGGTTTGCTATTTGCAAGCTTATTTTACGTTGGAGTGGTATATAAATGTGTCACAGTTTAGCGGCGAGCGGTTTTAGGCTACCGGGATCCGAACTGCCAGCTTTTATACGTGCATTAAGCATCTCAGTTCTCAACATTTCAATCCCTTCGAAATCTCGCTTAAATCTTTGAAACTATGGAACAAAATGTCAGTTATAATTGAATTCTTCCAGTTTACACCGCGTCAAAACATCATAATAATTAGCTTTTTCTCATTGGCTGTTACATATCGCAGACTTTTTCAGGACTGGTTGCCAGCTTGCGTATGGAATGTTTATTGCTGTCTTCTTTGTTGACGTTATTATCATATCATATTATTGATTATTGTTATCCGAGAACCATTTATTTATTTACCAACCTTTGAAATAATTAACATGAAAAAGCTACAACAAAGAAAACAACATTTAACTTTCCAGTTACCGGCAACCAGTCCTAAAGAAGTCTTTTCGATAGTGTCACAGCCAATGAGAACATCGACAGTTGGCATACCTGCTCCAATAATGGACAGTGGTAGCCCTGTCACCAATAGGATAGCAGACAGCAAGTAGCTCAGTTTCAACCAATCAGTGACTGAAGCTACTACCTACTCAGTGAAACCGAAATATCTGAAGCTAACTACTATGATGTTTTGACGTGGTGTGGGCCGGAAGAACTAGATTATTGTTGTGACACCAACCACGAAAGCGAGTTAAAATGTCAATATCTGCCGTGCGCATTCAGTGGTCACCTTAGAGAAAGCCTGAATTCCTCGCCCAAAGAACACACACACCGCACGTAACAACTGACTAAACCCGGGCCTTCTTTCAACTGATGTGGCCTAACTGTCAAACCAAGCGCTTTCAAGTGTATACGGCGGCCCGTTTTTCGACAGCTTTTTTATAACTAAAAACATTATATATTTTGAGTAATAAAACCTTTTAAACTTTTAATAAACATGATATAGCCTATTTTCAAACTAGAGGAGTTTTCCGACACATTTAAAGATCCCGATGTCTCATAAATTGTGCATTAGCTTCACAAATACACTTTGAAATTGTTCAAGTTTGATTGCTTTTTAACTCTATTGTGTACACTTGATCCCATAATTTCGAAAAACGCTCTACACGCGTGTAGGTAAACTTTTTAGCTTAAGATGCAAATACTTAATTAACTTTTATTGTTTTGGCGTATTTTGGACTATTGGAGACCCGTTGCGGCGCAGCTGAGGTGGACCCTGTTACATCTAAGTCGCTTTGTACTCGTACAGTCGAGACGTGTATCAATCGGCCGAGAATCGTGTGAGCGTCACAAATCCACAAACCAAGGTCGTGTCGTCTGCTGGGTCATGTGTTCCTGACTGAGTTACTATTCAGCCTTTCACCTAATCTGTCTCTTATCTCCCAGATCCTCTCAATGACCGCGCAACAAATAACCTATTAGTCAGACAGTTATCTGTGGCATCTTTACAAGAGCCGAGTAATCAGCCCTAGCTTGTGAACTAAAATGAAGTACAAATTGTTCAAGTTAATAATGAACCGTACATTGTAAGCGTGCTGGCAAGCAATTATGAAATACGAGCATATGAAATATAATAGTTTAATGGAATCGACTTATTAACCGTAGTGTATTTCTTATCTCCATAGAGTATCTGTTAAAACTATTTGGCTATCACGCTGCCATACCTGGTTGTAAGTTAACATTATATTGATTCCTCTTAAATGGTTTATTCTTTTTAAATTTATGATTACAAAATATAATGTTTGGTCAAGTGTTAACATTACATTTAATTTAACTATATCGGAATATTTAAATTTTACAGTTATTTCGTTAGAATATCGACTGTTTTTAAACATATGTTTTATTATTTGTAAAAGTTTAAACTTAAACCTAGTTCATCCAGTTCACACTGTGTCAAAACATTATAATAATTAGTTTGAAATATTTTGATATCATGTGGAACCATTTCCAGTCACTGATTGCTTGAAACTGAGCTACTTGCTGCTGTCAGCTATCCTATTGATACTAGTTTTCTTCTTTAACAGTCTAATTGTAATAGCTTTCATAAAATTTACTGACCATTACATCCTGCCTGTCTTTATCTTTGAACAATAGTTTAACATTGGTCTGGTTGCACCACTGTATCCATTTTATCTAAAAATGTTGGTCGATTTGATTTTAGCACTAAATAGATTCTGCTAGTAAGTAATTAAGTAGATAAACAGGCCTTTAATCACAAGGGACGACCATATACATGTATGTTTGTTTCATAATTACTCACGTCACATTATACTAAAATATATATTATGGTTAATAATTACAAAACGAAGTAGCTGTTCTGTAATCTCAACTACTAATATCGTGTTGATCGAGGATCACAACATAAACAAATGGTCGCTGAGGAAACTTTGAGTGTTAATACATTTTCGCGCTACAACGGATGACAGCTGCAGTACTGCAAACTGCAAAGTGTGAGTGAACATCATAGCAGCGTTGAGATCCTGAAGTCCTGAACACTATTATCCATCGCTTACTCGTACTTCTCTCTTCTGCTCTTCTGCTCTTCTGTCAATCTCGACTTGCCAGTTTATACTTTAAAACAACTTTTCACGTGATATTCCTTCTCCGTCCAAACGCCATTTCAAATGTTATGACACCCAAAACTTAATGGGATTTTACATCTTTCAATTTAGGTGTGGAAATCATAACCCCAATACATCTAAAAAGTATGAGTGTGATCTGATGTATCGTTGGAGGTTTTGCTTCCCTCCCTTAATTGGGTTGGTTTGGAGGAGGCTTTCGAATTTAATGGAAACTAGACTGTACCATTACAGTTTTAATCGGCGATATAGGTAAATGATGGCCTAAAACGTAGACATGCTTAGAACAGAATTATGGCTTTCAATGATTTCGCTTTCGATGCATTATAATATACGTCCTGCAGGTGCAGTTAGGAGCGCTTTCAATTTTAGGCTGCATAACAATATGTACTAAAAATCATAGGTTTTACTTGCTTTAAAAGCTATCCGGGACCTTGCTGGAACACAACAAGCCGGACCTTTTTCATTTTTGACACAGCGAACTGTAGCACATAGTACTTCTTTCTACGTAGAAGTTGGATTATTACCAACACCAACAATTTTCTATATTGGTAACAAATAAATGAAATAAATAAATCAAATGAAATGATAGCTATGTTTCTGATCAAAAGTTAGCATACATTTTAGACTGTTGCTTTTTTACGGCAATTAAAATCGAACGACGCACAATTTCCAAATTGATTCATCCAACAAACTTCATTCAGGGTTGAAAATTTAAGTCCCAAAATATGTAAACAGGTTCGTCAGACTACATGGTTTAGCGTGAAAATGTATATATATATAGACAATATAGAAAGATAAGAAAAAGATATAGTTATGGGACACACAATACTAAAAATAGTATATTTTTCAATACAAAATATTACTCATACCGAGACCATTCTCATGTTTTCTCAATTGCGCCCAAGGTTTCTTAGCAAGGTTCCTCGTGGTACTCGTGGACTATGCCCGCAATACACTTTCAACTGTGAAAATACTGGAGCAAAACGTTTAGCTTTCTCTATTTCGTCTTGAGTCTTCATCTAATATTTATAATTAAAGTCTCATTAGAAAGACAAAAGACAAAGTGAAAGTTAAGAACTTCACGTATTATAGGTACGCATAGCCAAACAAAGTATTAAAGACCCTTTTGGATCTATCTAAGTAGATACAGGGTCAGGCAAAAGTGTGGAAACGCCTATATAACTTTTTAACCAGTTTTTTCAGGGCAACCGAAATCGGCACATTTTATTAGAGGAACCAAAAGTACCATTTAATTCATACTGACTCTTTGCCCCAGTTTTCAAAATGGGTGATTGGGGGTGGACTTAAAACTCTGTATAACTTAAAATAGACGCCATTTCTTTCTGGGTTAAGATAGAGACTTCTAATTTTCAGCATTCATCAACATTTTAAGACCTTCAAAATGAAGTGTCACTCGATGGGGCTTCCCTATGAAAATTATGGGGCTGCCCCCAATCCCCATTTTGAAAACTGGGTAGTGTCAGTATGGTACTTTTGGTTCCTCTAATAAAATGTACCGAGTTCGGTTGCACTGAAAAAACTGGTTAAAAAGTTATAAAGGCGTGTCTACACTTTTGCCTGACTCTGTATACACGAGTTTAATAAATGAAACAAATACGAATTCAGATAACTTAAAAGCTGCCTTGTATTATGACTTCTAATCTAAATAAAGAAGACACAGGTAAGGTTCGAACAAAACATTCACTACTATGTATTTCGGAAGTAAGAACTCCAAAGCGCCTAATTAATGCTCTATACATATTAAAATTGACATTAAATGGTTATTCATTCTACGTATATTTAGGCTTTTGGCTTGATAGAAAATTAAAATGGAACGTTAGCATTAGACTTTCAAGAACAAATTTCTCCTTAGAAAGTTAAAAAACTTAATAACAATAGATTATTATGAATCATAAAAACTATAAATCACATTATCTTTGAACAGAAAAACAGAATCATTTCTAAATTCGATTAAGGAAGCTTAGAAAGCGCACTGTTGTATTACTCATCCTGATAGGTAAAACAAACGTTTACTGTTTACTGTTGACTTTGTTCTGAGTTTCATTCCACTAGTCGAGAGCGGATCTAATGTGCTTTGGCGGATGAAGCTTATCGATTGTTGGTGCTGACGAAATTAACTATCGCAGAGATAATATCCTGCAACGATTTCCACAGGAACCGGTTCACATCCTAAAGTTTCAAGCAAATTCTGTATTCACCCATCTGAGCAAGAAAGACCTTTCGTACGCAGTACAGAGGTCAAACTAATACAACTTTTGAAACGTACCAGATGAAAGTAATTCCCACAGTCGTTACGTAGTGTTAAAGACTTAGCTAAAATAGTTTTGTTACTTATTTTAGATTTCTTGAAGTCCGTGTCTGAACTTTGAGTGCAAATTATTTGAGAATTTTAGGCATAGTTTAATTCGACACATTTCTAAAATTTTAAACATACCGTCTCTTAAAAAAATAGTTTAATTATTTCAAACATCCAAAAAATTAAACATAGGAATAGAAATGGCTAAGTCAGAGTACTGTATATGCCAAAGTTAACGACATTTTAAAATTACGTATTTTGGATAGTGGGAAAATTAAGCGTCAATGCAGAGTAAGACAATAATTTAAGGTAAATAAGAAGTAAAATCCTAAGGAAATGAGAAGGCAAGTCAACTGTAAGTGCTTATTTTCTGACCCTTTTTAGGGATTTTCAGTACAAGTTTACTTTGGACTTACCGAACCTATTCAGCTTAAATGTACTAATCATGCCGGTTTTAAGTTGAATGTGGAACCATGTGTGCAGTTTGGAATTTTTCTCTGACAAGATATGAAACTGGCCTTTTGGAAAACGCAATGTAATGACAAACGCTTTCTGACAAGTTTGCCGACGCTCTCCTAAAACTCTGCCAAAGTTCGTGGTTAGTGGTAGCGTGGTTAAGTGGTAGAGAGGATTATAAAGTCCTAACTTCGCCACGTAAATAAAGACTTTTTTCATTTCATATTTCATTTTTCGTTTCAAAACTGACTAACCACTTCTTTTCCTGAGCCCTTCTTGCGTGCTGCCTGGTCAACCATGAACAACCCACCCCAATCGCCTAGAACATGTCTTAATAATGTACTACAGTCTCTACGAGTGGCTTCTGCGGTTGAATATGTCAGCTAAGTTGGTCGTCTGTTCTCCATGTAGGCTCACAGGGGATCAATACGAAATCACATCCCACGTCGCTCAGATGATAGAACACACAGACAAGTTTGGAGTTTAAATCCCTACTGTTTTATATAGGTCAGGATACATCTGTCAAGGTCGAGCTTGTGGCATTAACTTTAACTTTCTTCAACCTCATATCTTGTTGATTAGCTCACAATGGATTTACGCCTTCTTTGGTTTCTTGACATACCAGGTGTCACACCTAAAGTGAACCAAAAGTTCATTTTTAATTGTAAAAACGACCAACTTTTTAGAGGGATTCCCCTTGATTTCCTAATATTTTTCAAAGAACTTATAGAGAGTCCCCCATAAGAAGTTGGACATAATATTTAAAAAGTTAACTTTTTGTTCAATATAGGCAAGACAGCCGGTATGCACATGCCACCTAACTGCCTGTTGACTGTTGAGTTCTGAGTGCTGAGTCAGCAGGCAAGTGAGCAGCAGGAGTGACGTCTAAGAGGGCAAGCATATGCTGCCTGCTGCTCCGCTGCCTGCTTACAGTTGAGTTCTGAGTGCTGAGTCAGCAGGCGCGAGCAGCAGGAGTGAGGTCTAGAGGGTGCTATATGCTGCCACGCTGCTGCCTGGCTGCCTGTTGACAGTTGAGTTCTGAGTGCTGAGTCAGCAGGCAAGTGAGCAGCAGGAGTGAGGTCTAGGAGGGCGAGTTGTACATGCTGCCTCTGCTGGCTGCCGTTGCTCTGCGTGCAGCCAGCAGGCAAGTGAGCAGCAGGGAGAGGGTCTGAGGGAGTTGTGCAGCTGCCTCTGCTGGCTGCTGAGTGCTGAGTCAGCAGGCAAGTGAGCAGCAGGAGTGAGGTCTAGGAGGGCGAGTTGTACATGCTGCCTCTCTGCCTGGCTGGCCTGGTGTGTTGACTCTGCGTGCTGAGTCAGCAGGCAAGTGAGCAGCAGGAGTGAGGTCTAGGAGGGTGAGCTGCTGCCTCTGCTGCTGCAGGTAGCGACCGCGTGCTGAGTCAGCAGGCAAGTGAGCAGCAGGAGTGAGGTCTAGAGGGAGCGCTGTACATGCTGCCTGCTGCCTGGCTGACTAATGACTGCTGCGTGCGCTGAGTCAGCAGGCAAGTGAGCAGCAGGAGTGAGGTTCAGAGGGCGAGTTGTACATGCTGCCTCTGCTGCCTGGTTGACTAATGACTGCTGCGTGCTGAGTCAGCAGGCAAGTGAGCAGCAGGAGTGAGGTCTAGGAGAGGAGGGCGAGTTGTACATGCTGCCTCTCTGCTGCCTGGTTGACTAATGACTGCTGCGTGCTGATTCAGCAGGCAGGCAAGTGAGCAGCAGGAGTGAGGTCTGAGGCGAGTTGTACATGCTGCCTCTGCTGCTTGGCCTGTGGTGTTGACTGCTGCGTGCTGAGTCAGCAGGCAAGTGAGCAGCAGGAGTGAGGTCTAGGAGGGCGAGTTGTACATGCCTCTGCTGCATGGTTGTGTGTTGACTGCTGCGTGCTGAGTCAGCAGGCAAGTGAGCAGCAGGAGTGAGGTCTAGGAGGGCGAGCTGTACATGCCGTGGTTGACATGACCGCTGCGCTGGAGTCAGCAGGCAAGTTAGCAGCAGGCGTGAGGTCTAGGAGGGCGAGTTGTACATGCTGCCTCTCTGCTGCCTGGTTGACTAATGACTGCTGCGTGCTGAGTCAGCAGGCAAGTGAGCAGCAGGAGTGAGGTCTAGGAGAGGAGGGCGAGTTGTACATGCTGCCTGGTTGACCTGACTGCTGCGCTGAGTCAGCAGCAAGTTAGCAGCAGTGAGGTTCTAGGAGGGCGAGTTGTACGCTGCCCCTGCTGCATGGTTGTGTGTTGACTGCTGCGCTGAGTCAGCAGGCAAGTGAGCAGCAGGAGAGGTCTAGGAGGGCGAGTTGTACATGCTGCCCCTGCTGCATGGTTGTGTGTTGACTGCTGCGTGCTGAGTCAGCAGGCGCGAGCAGCAGGAGTGAGGTTCAGGAGGGCGAGTTGGCTGCCGCTGCCCTCTGCATGGTTGTGGACTGCTGCGCTGAGTCAGCAGGCAAGTGAGCAGCAGGAGTGAGGTCTAGGAGGGCGAGTTGTACATGCTGCCTCTCTGCTGCATGGTTGTGTGTTGACTGCTGCGCTGAGTCAGCAGGCAAGTGAGCAGCAGGAGAGGTCTAGGGAGCGAGTTGCATGCTGCCTCTGCTGCTGGTTGTGTGTTGACTGCTGCGTGCTGGAGTCAGCAGGCAAGTGAGCAGCAGGAGTGAGGTCTAGAGAGGAGGCGAGTTGCATGCTGCCCTCTGCTGCATGGTGTTGACTGCTGCGTGCTGAGTCAGCAGGCAAGTGAGCAGCAGGAGTTAGGTCTAGGAGAGGAGGGCGAGGTGGAGCATGCAGATGAAGAGGTGAGGAGAGCTCGCAACTCGAGAGTAGAGAGTGCCTAATTTACATCCTTACCCGCTAACCATTCCTGCACATTTCTGCTGTCATTTCCTCTACTTGCACCTCCTTCATCTATCTCATTGCTTTGTCTTAGTACAGGCTTCTTCTTTGCTACATATTACAGGTAACTTGTAACTTTACACGAAACCTGTGTTCGTGCTTACACTGCCTACTTTAGGCTAGCCCGTTTTCTAATGTTCTGTATTATGTTTTAGATTACTTTCACCTGAAGACGGGATCGGATTGGAGATCCCGAAACATCGTGACCTTTTTTACTCAGTAACGATGGAAAATGTCCTCAATAATAGTTCAACTACTGTATGTATGTACAGTATAGTACACTATACAAACTGTAATAAATCAAAACATTGTATAAAATTTAAAAAATGCGCAGCAAACAAATAACTGTTTTGGAGTTGCCAAATTAAATATTCACTCATAGTATTTATTATACGAATAGTTGTCCACTTAAAATTCACACCCTCTAAGTTTGTATAGTATGTTCAAAGCTCCAAAGTTAAATCATTCCGCAAAGCTGACTTGGACAGGAATCATATTACACAGCATTGAGTAGTAGATAGGCTGGATAACCGAACAAATTGAAATCCACATCATCTCATCTGTGCAAACCGCAGACAACAGGACTGGAGGTGAACCGACGCACACAATAGTTAGTTATCAGTATGAGATATGTCGTCTGCATGATATCGTGGACAACCTGACAACCAGGCTCCTGACAGTTTAAGTGGAATGTGTGTTTACTCATGGTTTAGATGACCTTTGCGGCTTCGCACATTTTCCAACAAATGTTCACATTTAACTCTAGAGATATAAGCCAATAATAATTTAGAAATTGTTAAGGACGAATATCATAGACATACTAGCAATTACATTCTGTAATACTAGCGCCTTTCACAATTCCTGAGACTTTCAAGTTTGTTCTACAGGCCAGACGTGGAGGTCATGCGTGCAGTTCTCTTAACCTCTACATAATGAAGCTAAGATGGTTTACACTTAAGCCTTTACGACTGAGTGAGTGGACTGTGACTGTACTTACATATTACTTATAAATATCCCTGGCTATTGTTGGCTTTGCACCGGCCACGAAAGCCTAACAGTTAAGAGTCGTACTGCGAAGAGTTTTGTTTGAGAAGCATAACCAAAACTTCCAAAAACGCGTGTCAATCTTAGTTTTAATTTTGATTATTTAGATTATTTGCATAAGCTGCAACATTCGCTCAGGGTAAGTTCCTGCTTTGACAGGGAAGGACTTTTTTTGTACAGGAAAAAGTAAAAATAAATAAAACTAACACTAACTAATAAACTAAAATGACTTATTTTGCCAATTATGTTATAATTACTAGCTGATGTGCTCATACTACACACAACATGGATTATAACCTCCGCTGTTGCACTCAACAGCTAATCTGAGTCCAACCTACTTATCAACCCATCCGCAGCTTACTTGTTCAGCAATTTTTGCTTATTATTATTGATTACCTATAATACAGGGTGAGTTTTATATGTCCCCCACACCTTAACTTTTGAAAAAAGAAATATTTTTTAAAACCCTTTGAGGAATGTTTTTATAGGATTCTGAAGTTTGTTTTGACGTATATTGCGTCACCCACCCCCACCAAAAACAGGGGGGAGGGCCCCTTAAAATTTTAAAATTGCAACCCCCTTGTGACACCTCAAAAGAAAGGTAGTTTTAATACAAATTCAACGACGCAAAGAAAAATCGTTCTCTTGCAATACCTACTTAAATATTACAAAAAATCAGGTTGAAAATGCTAAATATCACATAAACAAAAAGTTATAACAAATTGTTCTTCAAAATGCCCTATGAGATTATGTTATAGGGTTTTGATGTTTCCTCCTAAAAAGGTTTTGTGTGCAAAAACTAACATAGGAAGATGTGATGCCATAACGTACATTCAAAAGTACATAACAACTGTCTTATGATAATATTTTTCCTGGAAACTTGTTGCGCCCAATAGTTCAAGCCTTACACTTAGATGAAATACAAAATCTAGATAATCTGTCTAGATCTAGATCTCTAGATAATCTGTCTAGATCATCTCTAGATATCTGTCTAGATCTAGATCTCTAGATAATCTGTCAGATCTAGATCTCTAGATAATCATATTACTTTCTGATTTCAACCACTTTCCAGCGAAAGCCAGCTAAACAAAAGACTTGTTGAAATGATATAACGAGAGATGCAAGTAAACATGAAACGGGTTAAAGTTGAGGAGCATATTAGTGCCAATGTAAAGTAGGCTCTCTAGGAGAGGCCGCCCTATGCTCACCCCTCTCACCGGCATCCTTCATTCCAAGTCACCTCTCCTTTCCGCTCTCTTAAACCTAATCTTACTATCAGATCTTTCATTACGAGTATAGCCGTAGAGCTTTGCAGCATGTCTGTTCACCTAAGTTCAATGCACTGATGAGATTTTTCACCGCTCAAAAAGTACCAATTCTTTTTTGCCTGTATACATTTGTTATACAAATTAAAAGAGAATCCAATTTTCGCTGGGTTAACAATAATTAATTTAATTAACATCTTAAAGGTCAACCTTATCCATATCTTTTTGATGAATTTGTGTGCTTGTGTGTGTGTGTTTTTTCCTTTACTTTATTTAAATTAAAAATAACGAGCCTAAAAAACAATACAACATGCGCAATAACGTTAAGAAATTTAAAACACAATTAGAGGAACCAAGCACGTTCACGGCCAGTGACAGCCACCCAGCGACTGACTAACTGGCTGGTCGGGAGCCACAGACGACCAATCACAGACGTGTATCAGACTGACTAATCACAGAAGTGTATCAGACTTACCAATCAGAGACGAGTATCAGACTAAACAACTGTAACAAAGAACACAAAATACCTGATTACACACAGCCAATTGAGAGGAAGATATTGTTTCGATACATTAAATTCGATACATTAACGCTTTTTTTATGCCACAGACGCCTGATGGTTCAGTGTTGTACGCGGTTTGGGAGTTCCAAACCTTAGTTTTTGTAATGGGATGAATGTTGTATGGATGTGTTGTATATATAACAAAATAAAGGACTATCTTTAATTATTTTAGAATCAATATAAGGGCATACAACCAACCTTTTCATTTATGTATAAAAGTCCGAACGCTGCTGATTTTGGAATTTTCTTAAGTTTAAGGAACCTCCTATCAGGTATTTTCCCTAAATTTCCTTCTAAGATTTAGGCAACAATAGTATATTTTGTTTTAGTTTAATATTTTTGGCAGCCTGACAAGTTTTGTTTTGTATTTCATGTAAAAAAATGGAAATAAATCATTCTTATTTATTCTTATATTTAGAGTGTTAATGAATGAGTCAGTTTTCCATAACAATGAGTTAAAAGTACTAAGAAGAATTTAGAAATTTCTTTATTATACTGTATTGGCTTATTATATTCTTGGATTATAGGCCAACGCGGGACTTCAGGATTATGAGTTTTGTGCAACCCATTCATGCGTGGGATTTTAGAATGGGGCGATTTACGCTAGTTAAGTTTCCTGCGCCCTTTTTTGAGTCCTTAATACCAGGCTACAAGTTTTTGTGATATTTCTTGCTGAAAGTTTGGACTAAAGTTATGATTATAATAATATTTCAATCTCAGACCCTCTTTCATCTCCACAACAAACTTGATACAAAGAAATATGTTCACTTCATCATATTTTAATACTGGCTATAATAAATTACACTTAAAATATATTTGAATGTTTATGAAACCATGGATGTGTAAATAAATATGCATACAACTAAACAACGTATACTGGAATGAATAAATAAATAAATCATAATGAGTAAATAAATAAATGTAACGATTTAAATAAATACATATTGAATCTAGAAACAGCATAATAATAACAACGACAAGTAATTGTACAAGAATATAACGATAAATAATGTGTAGAAAAGTTGCTTGCTCACTCACAAACTTGTGTAGGCGTCTTTAAAAGTAAGCTATTCGAACAATTGTAAAACTTCAACAGAGAGAGCCGAGTTAACCAGAATTAAATAAAATTCTGACAACTTCTTTCTTCACATCTTGCAATCCTGTCTTTTCCAAGTCAAAGTGTGACCCCACAGTTCATGTATGGATGGATTTACTATTTGTCTCCACTGCATCAGTTAAAGGTTAGTTATCAACCTATTTAGATCGATAGTGTAGTATCATTTCCGTACAGAAAAATACGTTGACCACGTGAAACAAGTAAGATTGAAAGGATTTGTTATGCCGCCACAAGTTGTCAATCAGCTTTAAAAGACATTTTACTCTCACGAGCAGTAATTGAAAATTACGATTATATTTAAATGACCTGTTATGGTTTAAGGACTCTAGGTATATAAGATGGCCCACTTGGTTTCTATATCAATCCATAAGGTCTACTACACATTCATGTAACTATTTCAATCATTCGATGCGTTTACCATGTCTTTGCCCATTTTCACAGGTTTGACTCATTTTCTGTGATGAACTATAGGATAACTTACTATTGCGTCTACTTATTGTCCCTCAGCATGGTCAAGAATCAAAACCTACACAGCCCTTAGAAATCAAAACAATTATATAGATATCAATGACTAAAGCTTGAAGAAACAGCTGCATGTGCTTACGAAGCTGAAACACTGGAAACGTTCCAACAGTTTTCAGCCATAAATCTTTTGCAAACATTGCCCAAGTAACACAAAGTAAGTTTGTAGTTTATTACAAGTCTCCGTGTACCGAGATGGAGATACTCTCCTTGCCTATTTCAAGAGGAAATACACTAGTTATGTCAATAATGATCAAATAGTTGCTGTTGGTAGTTTTCAGTTTAGTTGTAAACAGAGTAAAGTTTGAATAGCCAAGGGTATACAAAGTTCTCTCCCACCTCAGCCTTATGGTTTGCTCTAACGTTTTGTCACACGTTAGCCGGACAAGTGTGTAGTCTAATCAGAATGTTGTCCTAACATTTTTTTAGTTTGACCCAGGATAAGTTTACTTGAATGATTTTGCAATGGCTCTAGGAACACGTTTAATGCAAAAACTACCTATATTCATCAAAAAATTACAACAGAGCTCTAAAAAATCACATTCTAATAGGAAGATTTCCGTAATTTACAAGTTTTGATTCAAGGTATGTTGAATTCTTGATGAGGAGATTATTGGCAATGTCACTGTTATTGGCCTCTTTGTATTTTTTCAAGGTATGTTGTATAAAAAGCTAGCGATATTTTAGTTAGGGTTTTGCTGTGCAGTGTGTTATAACCCTACTTCTCTAGGCTATTATAATTGATTATAGAGTTTCAACCCGGTTGTAGTTCGGGCTAAACTGGCTGTAGAATATTATAACATTTATAAGTAGCTAAAGCTTTGGTAAATTTCGGTTTGAAAATAGAAATTCATAAAACCAACATTTACTAAACAGAAAAGGGGAACATAAAAATAGCAAGTTTTCGTAGAGCGTAAAACTTCGTAAGCGTTCGCTTTGCCCCTGTAATTATCTGACTGTTTATTTTGATCTTAGTCCGTTATTTTTTTGTCT
The DNA here is from genome assembly GCA_018831715.1 of Matsumurasca onukii. Lineage (NCBI taxonomy): Eukaryota > Metazoa > Arthropoda > Insecta > Hemiptera > Cicadellidae > Matsumurasca > Matsumurasca onukii. Next base: position 30,582,187 of record CM032064.1, read on the forward strand.
TTGTTATAAATAACAACTCGATGTTTATTTTGGTTTTATACTCAAACATAGTGGTATTACTGGAAGGAGATCTGTATCTCGATTCAGTAACCCCCACTCAAAGTACGGGCAGACCTTACATTGTATGTATTTCCAAATAAATTACAAAATATCAATTCATCCTGGGCCATTCGTCCTTGAATAGCTGATCATTTAATTCTTATTTTAGACTGGACTTTAACCATGCAAGACAGGACTCGAAGCAGGATCTGTTCACCGCTGAGACACTATCAACCAATACGTCGCGGCTTTACAATTTTTTCGGATTAAGTAAAATCAAATATGTTTTGCCAACAGTAACGACCTGGTCGTTAAATTTTCATCGATAATAAAGATGATAAAGTGGAACAGATGACATAAGTGACGGTTAGGATTGATGCTTCAGCACGGAAGGGGAGGCCCGAAAGGTCAGGAGTCGAAACAGTTTTAGCCGGCGTGTTTGTTCCCATAGGTTGGCTAGCTAAGTCACACTACACAATATTAACGCCCGATGTTCTGCTGAGTAAGGCGTTCTGCTCGTACTTCCACAAGTTGTCTGGAACAAATATGCATGACAAACAATCACACCGATATCAACGCAAACCGCATTTCACTTTTGAATCAAAGAGGTTTTCTTTACAGGTTAAACATCCGGTTGAAGTTCATTTCAACAAACAATGAGAAGCTAAGTTTTGCTGAATCGGCCAGTGTAGTCAATGAACCTAATAAACAAAATGATTCTACAAGAATTAAACCAAACTACTGACTGTTTTTTTTTTTTTAATATGAGTAGCCCAAGTAATTTAGCGTTGTTCTAAGGCCTAAGTCTTGTCATTTTCCCAACTGTCAAAATATGCCAGAAAGCAAACATCAACCAAAACCTTGTAAAGCGTTAAACTTAGACTCAGACATTAAACTCAGACATTAAACTTGTAAGGTTTCTCCGACTTGAATAGGTTTGAGGGTGGACGGAGAACCGAGGAACCTGGGTCAGTCTGTTGTTCTGACATTTCAATTATACTATCTGTACCACATGTCGGAGTTTGAAATGTAATATGCATGTTTGTGAAATACCACTGTTTTAATTATAGTGTTATTGGCTGTTGGTAAGAGAATCAATTTGTTGAGATGATTGACATACGATAGTTTTGTTGTTTAGTGGACTATCACTGTTCACTCACTACCACCAACCGACCTCACGATAGAACTATCCCTATTTAAGTTTGACCACTAATCACTATGAGCTTATGCAGCCTTGGTGTTTGCGAACCTGCGAACTTTACAGTGCGGATCCACAGGTAACATATGTAAACGAAATTCTGTGTCCTTAGACATGCATGACTTCGATCAACTTATCCTTATTTAATCTGGTCTAAGCATCATAAACTGTTGGGATAGTTCTGCTGAGAATTACGTGTGTTTACTGTAGAATACAACGAGAAGCGTCGTCAGACAGTATGTTACAGATCTACGCCACAAACATGAGTAAATGAGTAAATTATCATGAAATTGTTACTTGTTACTCTACGGTATATTAGACCAAACTACTTACATTTTCTTGGATATTGTCATAACAGTATTAGCCGTTGAAACATACATAATAATTGAAGAGAACACAATCAACTTGTCCGTATGTGGTTTACAGGTTTACGTGCAGTTTAAATAATACATTAATCTATTGAGTTATAGATTGGGTTTGAGCGGGATGAAATCGATGTGCCTCGTAAGACCCATAATAATAGAGCACAAAAATCTGAGGCCAAAGGCTGAAGTAAACAGCTGCGTTGAAAGTAGTAGAGTGCGAAATATCCGAAGTAAACAGTTCGTAGTAAACAGTCTCGTAACTATAATGTATACGAAAACATGAGGCCGAAGGCCGAAGCGAGACTGTGAGCGTAGTAAACAGTCTCGTAACGCCCCTTGGTAATAGAATACGAAAACATGCCGAAGGCCGAAGCGAGACTGTAGCGTAGTACAGTGTAACGTAATACGAAAACATGAGGCTGAAGGCCGAAGCGAGACTTGAGCGTAAAACAGTAGTAATAGAATACGAAAACATCCGAAGAAGCAGAGATGAGCGTAAAACAGTGTAAGGTAATAGAATACGAATGGCCGAAAGCGAGACTGTGAGCGTAGTAAACAGTCTCGTAACGCGTAATTACAAAACATGTGAAGGCCGAAGCAGACTATGAGCGTAGTAAACGGTCAACGCTGGTAATAGAATACGAAACTCAAGGCCGAAGCTGTGAGCGTATTAAACAGTCTGTAGTAATAGAATACGAAAACATGAGGCCGAAGGCCGAAGCGAGGCTGTAGCGTAGTTACGATTAGCTAATTAGAGTGTACAATTGCAAAGGAAATTCGCTTCACTCATGCCAGTGGTGCTTTAGCACTTTGATACATGTCGGCCTGGTTTAATTTTTTACTATACATACAGTTTGGAAAAAACGCGAGTATGCAAGATATTTAATTTATAAATTAGAAAGTTGGATTGTCAAATGAGAGGTATTGTTCATAATGGTCTTATTATGTAGGGGGTGTTAAACCTAAACTGTAAAAAACATGTCCTTGTATTGGGACATACAACAGTGCGTGTACAGCACTAGAGAGAGAGAGAGAGAGAGAGAATGAAAGAGGGAAGGGCTCGACCAAACATGCTCTCTCTGTTTACTAAGTTCCCATTTCAAACTAAACAAAATTGTTAGCTTCCGGAAAGCTGAGCTATATTTGTTGTTGAGAACCTCTTGAGCTGTTTATTCAGCGGCTACTCCAATGACCTCATCGCTTTTGAACGTTTCCTTTCGAAACCATCAATGAAATTAATATAAAAAGAAGTTGTAATTGCAATTACTTATTTTCTTATCTAGCTCTCGGTTAGATTCGGAGTTGTCGATTACCTTGGAGCCCGACAACACGCGTGTTCATGTTCACCTGCGTGACCAAACAATAATAATCAATTGAACTGCGAATAACTAGAAGTGCATACTCAGAAGCTTGAATGCGTACTAACATTACGGCTCAAAGCTGTACTGCATTACGATCAACAGCAGAAATTACGGTACATGCAGATGTTAAAGGAACTTGATGGTTTAACACTCAAAGCGGAAAGCACTGGCTTGAAAACCCTGCATTTTAATTAAATATAAACAAAATCTGACACTAATCTCCTGTTATTCAACTGAGTGGAAAAAGCAGTGACGTACTGACGTGCATTGCACAACTGCAGGAGAGGAAGCTGTGCTCTAGATGTGTCTTCTACGAGAACTGTACTGTATATTGCACACTGCACAGAACATCAGTTCTCCCACTCTCTTCCAGTAGTTGCTAAAGAGGAGCAAATCTTCACAGCAAAACTGCCCGACTGGACGATCATCTTGTACGGTACATCGCTGCTTGCTTTCAACCAATGTTGTTACTACTTTATTTTTTCACTGGGTGTCCCATCTACTCGATGCAGCAGGTTTTAATTTGCAATACTATTTGTTTGAGAGGTATATTTGGTTTGTAAAGTGTCTCGTATCGGACGGGATAATCATGGTAGCGACAGTCGTCAATCAGACCAAGTTCGATTCCCCGGGGCGGCAATACCAAGTTTGTCAATATCACAACAAACTTATCAGGTGTCCGTGATACGTATGACACCTTAAGCAGTCGATCCCAATCAGTACAAAATAGAACGATTTGAACTGGAGAAAATAATTGCTCATATAATAGATGATTCCCTCATCACCTAAGGCCTTAAGAATCCATATCTTGCGTCAAACGTCCAATAAAACAGTAGTGATGCTATTGTTTATTCCTTCATTGTTTAAGTAGCTTTCTTGTATAACGTACGGGGACAGCAAGGGTATGCATTTTGCGAGTTGTTCTGAACACATCACAATGCAGCAGCCCACTGGGTATTCACTATTCAGTTGTATATGTTTTAGTAATGTATGATACTCGTATGTATACTGTTGCCTTATGTATCCTCCAGGCTGCGACACCCGGTGACTGACGTGTTCTAGATGGAAACAGTGTCCGTATGCAGGAATCAGGATACAGATGAGATGTTTGACAAGGTTCCTCAGATCTCGGAGAACCAGCTACGTATTGGCATGGAAAAAGAAAACTGTCATTCTTTTTCTAAGGCATTGGTCTCGCAAGTCTAGCAGTGTTTCCTACCTAATTCTAATCACACAGAAGTAGTATGTAGGTCCTTCCATGTGCCATAAGAATACGGCTCGAAGGGTTTAGTTTTTTTGTTACGAAATAACAAGTCCTACACCATCGAATTAAGTGTTTTATACCCTTCTAATGCATTTGCATTCTAACCACCTGTTTTACATTGTTTTAGAAATCTATACTAGTGTTAAAAAAGGGTTAAACACATATTTAAGTGCTGTGCTTGTCGATTTAATTTCAAAGCTCAATTTCAACAAACACATAGTAAGTTTGGTTGAACAACCTAGAACTACTGTCCAAATTTATGATTGTCAGAGACTTACAACAATATGTTTCAATTAGCATTTGCCTTGAATGTACCTTTGGGCGGTTTATCCTTAATTTGTCATTTCTGCATTGTAAAGCAACAACATTTTTATTTGAAGATTGATATCTTTTGAGAGGAATGCTAGACTCACAAGTGCTACTTGGCAGAATAAGCACAACAATGGGACTGTGAATTGCACAATAAATTGCAGATCTCTACAGTCCAGTCTCTAGGAACTTTTACTCATATGCCTGTGTCTGTGACCTTGTCTCCTGTGTTTCAACGTAGATGATTATGTTGCTTATATTATCATCGGAAAATAAAAACGCCGCCTTTTTATTGTTCATATTCAACGTACTTATTTTGTAGATCAAGAACAACAGTTTTGTAACATTTGTGGGTATTATTCAATATTGATGATGGTAGTCGAGTTTGTTGTCTAAATATTGTTGGTTGTTAATGAGATAATAAAAGTTAAGTAAAAATTATAGATCACTAACTACGAGTGAAGACTTAATGGATGCAAAATATAAACTCGTTTCCATAATGTGTTTATTGTGCACATCAACAAACCTCGGCTCTACGATACTTTATATCCATGAATACGGTATCGATACATTTTAAATCAATTGTCTAACTATTGAAGTAATATGAATATAACGGTAAAACATCCTTGGAAACAATATTTTGCATATAGACATGTTTGGTTACATGTTTCGGCTCTGAGGCCATCCATGATCACATTCAAACATCATATCGTTTTAAAATGTGATCTTGGCCTCAGAGCCGAAACATGTAACCAAATATTTCTATTTACAAAATATTGGGGTTTTACTGTCACACTCATATTACTTCCTATAACATCGCTTTAATTTCAAATTATTCATTTTAACTATTATTTTATTTAGTGTACTCAATTTAATGGCATGATTCTGCGAGAAATACGAGTAGGCCTACGTAAAAAAAACATTTAAGTCTACGTAGATGCTTTTGTACATTTGAACAGGCCTACCGTACGTGAGAGGACTAAGCCGTAGACTACTTGTACCATATACTGACTATACTTATGCAAGACTTCGTTTAACAACGTCTTCCCTATACTGTGCGGTAGTGTACAAACACTTGACATTCAGGTGCTCGGTTGGTGAATGGGTTGTGGGTGTGCGTTGCTTATCCACGATATGCATGGCTGGCCAAGTGACCATCCTACTTACGTCACTCGACCATGACCACTAGCGTGCTGCCGGCTCTACCGAGGTGCCACCTAGCGCGAGGGGCCGCCTAACTTGAGGCGTCGCTTAGCTTGAGGTGCCGCCTAGTGCGAGGTGCCGCCAAACTTGAGGCGTCGCTTAGTTTGAGGTGCCGCCTAACTTGAAGCGGCGCTTAGCTTGAGGTGCCACCTAGCGCGAGGTGCCACCAAACTTGAGGCGTCGCTTAGCGTCAAGCGTTACTTAACTTAAAGTTCCACCTAACTTGAGGTGCCGCCTAAACAAGTTGAAACTTGGCATAATGTTTACTGAAGTACATTAATAAAAATCCTCAAATGAAAAACCAATTATTTTAAAATGGTGGTAATTTAAAACTTAGTCATGTCAACTTAGTAATTTAAAATAACAAATTATACCAGGAGTAGGTCTAAAAATAGTCAAATAATGTGGTTTAAGTGAAGCTTCAATGTTTAAAATGACAGTCCTTGTAAAAATAAATACTTAAGTAAACATTGTACCAAGTTTCTATGTTATTGATCAGACCATTCCAGATATAACAATTATTCAATGTAAAATACGGACAATGGTGGCTGGTGGGTTAATAGAGCGTGTATGGACGTATATGCAAGACTTTTCTTGTTTAGACTCTTGTTTTTCCCCTATTATTAAATCAACCTCAGATTTATGTAATATGGCACGTCCATAACCTAACACACTATATAAAGTAGAATTGGACATTCAACCGTACATTGTGCATTGTGTGACCAGCTCTTTGGACACACACCCGAGTGTTCATTATGATTTGAAGGAGCTCTAATTTTCAGCATTATGGATTGTCACTTATTCATCTCGGTAGGCCTATACATGAGGTAACTCCTAGGTGTAAGTCCTGAATTTGCCTTGATTTCCCACAAAGCGTTTGTGCGACGACCAAAGTCCCATACTACACAGAGTTTTAACTTAAGATTTCAATGACGATACAAAGGAACGTGCTCGGTATTGATAAAACAAACTAAAGCTTAACACGTTCTCTGCGATCGACATGATAAAACATGAAAATTGCATTGGTTTCCATGCAAAGTATCCGTAGGCACCAGACGCTCTGCAAGTGTTAATTTCTTTACCTTTAAATATCCTTGAAATCTTATCACAATTTATAACAAAAAGCTCAAACTAATTCAAGCAAACACCTGAGTTTATTTTGGTATTTATTTAAAAGTATGTTAAATCAATATGCTACGGTACTTCAAAACTAAGCACCCTATACTGCGTTGAGGCAGACGTATAGTAGATTAGCACCATGGCGGAAACAAGTATGGTTGAATTCTATTTGTACCATACACACGGTTAATGGGGAAAATGTTTTTGCCGAAAGCTCTTGAAACAAGTGCGTGTAAGACAGGCAAGCCATGATTGTAACTCTTGGACATTAACATTCAAACTGTACTATAAATTAATGAATAGCTCTGCTCTTGTTTTATTTGCCTCTCCTCCCTTTACTCGAATGCCGCACATTCACTGACTCCAGTTCGACGTGTCTGTTCTAAATCGTCCACTAGAGACCTCCACTTGTTTATTCTTCTCTTCGTTTACAATTCTATTCTTTTTTAGCACCTTACGATCGAGCTATCTCCAGGGGTTTCCTTCTCAAGTCTTCATTTTCTAGTTCACTGGATCGTTTTGTTTTATACTTCTTACTGAAAGGTTTTTTATATGATTTAGTCATCCAATAAAGTTGTTAGATTTTCTAACTCTTAAGTAGTTTTTTTATATCAAAAGCGTCAAAATGTCAAACTGTTAAAAGTCGTATTGGATTTCATTCATGGGGGCTGGATTAAAATCGATTGTATATTTTCTTTTGGTCAACATTCGTTGTGATTCTTGTATAAAACCAATTTCACGATTAGTTTAAAGAGAATAGGCTATTGAAAACTCTTACAAGTTCAATAAGTAAAGTGAATTTACCTTGACTTATACAGAAAAGACATTATTATATGAGTTGAATTATAGATTATTCTAAACGTACTGACTATCAAAATTGGATCTCTCTAAGTAGGCCTACAAAGAATGTAAAGTCATTGATTAAATCAATTGCCGCACCATATTTAATTACTGAAGTAAAACATGTTTCCAGACAAAGCCGTTGTTATACACGTTTTAAATATGTAGAATAAATTGATACGAACGCTTATTGTACGGATTTATGCTAGTGTATTCAATATGTGGTTTTCGAAGAACTTACTTATGGTTCTTTATGTATAAGTGCGGTCAATTAAGCAGTTTTGGTTACAAATGTAAAAAAGCACGCATGGTTTAACTTAATTGAGTTTTTTGTATATTTAGGCCTTCGTATAAACAAATTGGAAACTACCAAAGTTTGTAGACCTTAGGGTATTGTTATTTCCCGATGTCTACAGGCTCCTACACCAGGTAACTTAATTGTCAAAAAGGCCTTAAAGCTGGAAATAAACAACTAGTTACCAAAGTTTGCTGTCGAACAAATTGAACTCGTAGTTTTGGCTCTGTTTACTCAAAGTTGTCCCTCTTGTGCTGAGGGGTATTCCATAACCCCAGAACCCCGGTGTCCAAGCCTACCAAAACACTCTGCCCATTGCTGGCTATGCGTGGCTTTCCTAACAATGAAGTTAGTTTATTGTTAGTCAGAAAACAACAATAGAATAACCGACGCGTCGAGGTTGGACATTGCAGCTCAACACAGTCCACAGCACATCTTTATTCTTATCACGCATCGATGCTAGACTTGACCTTGGCGTGTCCTTTACAATTTGTTATGTCAAACTAATTAAATTCCTAATAGTGTATCGTAAAAGCTCGCCAGTCAGGGTTTAACTTTGCAACCTAAGGTCAGTACAGTTTCGTATTGCTTGCATATTGTCTAACTAGGCCCGTATCTATGACCACCCGTAGAATTTAGATAGGCAGATAGTGCACATTGTCTCCAATCCGCTGATAAGCGCAAACCTCCATACTTGACACCGTAATGGTTCGTACACAGACCCCTTACAGAGTTTCCAGAACGTAAATACTACTGTTGACTACTAGTATGAACATTAGTTTACAGAAGCAGGTAGAACCTTATCTAAATATACCTCCTTGTGCGTATTGTATTTACCCAATGATAAAAATATGCAGTTGTCTTATAATCAGATGGCAAGTTTCCTCTTGGACTTGCCTCTAGTAAAGTAGCATGAATTCGGACTTTCAAACTTTTGACCTTGTAGAAACCAGAGTTTTTACTTAACAATAGACTGCTAAATCATTCCAAAATTACTTTTAGACACGTTAGGTTAATTGAGTTAAGTTAATCATTTTAAACCCGTTGTTTGATTGCAGATTATTTTCATCCTTTAAGATTTAGTTGAAAGTGAATTGTAAAAGTGTTTTATTTAGATTTTTTAGTTTCCAACGTCAGGTTTTGATATATAAATGAACTTTTGCACAATATTGAAGAGCAGAGTGGTGAGTGGTGCTCAGTAATAAATGAGCGGTGTGTGGTGGTGAGTGTTCGTAGGTGGTGAATGATGAGTGGTGAGTAGTGGGTGAATGGTGAGTGGTCGGTGAGTGGTAGTGATTGGTGAGTGGTGGTGAGTGATGGGTGAGTGGTAGGTGAGTGGTGGGTGAGTGGTGAGTGGTGGGTGAGTGGTGGGTGAGTGGTGGGTGAGTGGTGGGTGAGTGGTGGGTGAGTGGTGGGTGAGTGGTGGGTGAGTGGTGGGTGAGTGGTGGGTGAGTGGTGGGTGAGTGGTGGGGGTTTTGGTGAAAGGAGTTGGGAGGAAGACAGAAAAGGAGTGGTGAGTGGTGGAGGATGGTGGTGAAAGGAGGAAGGGTGGAAGGAAGGGAAGGAGCCCCTTAGGAATGGACTGGACAGGAGGAAACAGGAGGGAACTGTGTTGTCTCTGCCCAGATACACCAGTTTTCCTTCATATTCTAGGTAATTTCGATGAAAACATGATTTGTAAGAGCAAAGTGTAAGTAAATACAACGTTTTAAATTAAAACAAAAGTAAACATTATATGCTCTGGTGTTTAAAATAAAGGCTTAATCGTAACCTTTTAAGTCCAAACGAACATAAAAAATGCATACTTTTAAAAGCCACGAACTCGTGTAGTAATTAGTTTACCTGAAAAGGGGTATAACAGAGTGAACGCAAGGCTTAATTAAAAAGGCTTTTGAGGTAATTTCATTGTTTTGCTCATAACCGATATTTAATACTTAAGCACTTTAATTGGTTATAAGAATTCTTCATTTGTTGCTGTACATTTTCTGTATACAATCGATAAAAGTATCGGTAATCTAAATATGCGTACCAAACTCTTGTTATATATTTGACTAGCTGTGTACGCGTGCTTCACCACGGATAAAATATTATAGCATCATTACTTTAAAGTCTTTTTGTACAAAGGCAGGCTGTTGCTCGGGTACTGGCATTAAACTACTGATCCTTACACCTGATCCTTCATTTTGAAATTGGGCTTAAAGTTATGCCTTAAAAACGTGTTCAGTGCCCACTTTGGTCCCACGCCATTTATTTATGGATGTTGTATGGGCATATATACATAGCTAAAGCCACTGCGTAATGGGTTAAACCCTTAAACAAAGTGTCACTACTATTACTATAGCTTCAGCCAATTTTCAGTTATAAGCGGTCCAATATGCCTTAAAAACGTGTTCAGTGCCCACTTTGGTCCCTCGCTATTTATTTTGTGGATGTTGTATGGGTATAAGTTATAGCTAAAGACACACTACGTAATGGGCTTAACCCTAAAACGAAGTTTCACTATCATAGCTTCAGCCGATTTTGAGTTATAAACGGTCTAAGTTGCCTTAAAAACGTTACAGACAGACAAGAATCTTTTGGACGCCAGTTTCGGTCTTTGCAGGGTATAAAACCCCAAATAACCAAAACCCTATGGATTCCTTGCAATGTACAGACAAAAGTCTTATTTTATTTATATAGATTGGGCTTTGAAAAGCCTCAGAGAGGATTAAAACCAAATTACACGTGTGTAGAAAGACAGTAGACTCTAGCTAAATCAATAAATCATCAATAAAGTACTAGAATTGAAGTGCAGCCACTTGAAGTGGTGTTTACCTATGTCGCCACTTAAGAAAAGTCTTAATAAAACAGACGATAAAACACGGACATTTCATGTTCCTACCTGCCGGTTGTCGCTGCAGCAATACCGTTTACAACCCGGATTGATATTTTCCTTGCACTTTACTAAGAACTACTCGTATTAACCTTTCAGCAACTTGAAATAGATGTTTTGTCGTACTACTTTGATGTTTTACTAGGAATTGAGGGACTCAGTATTTATCCTCTATTCCTTAGCAATTATTTGAAAGTGGCCAAGAAAATCGTGGCGTTACAAGTTCAATTAAATGTAAGAACTTTAAACTTACCTTTGTTTCTTCTTGTGAAGTATTCCGTTGAATTAGGACGAAGTAATATTGTGTTGGCCTTTTTCTGCAAAGTAAGTAAGAGGAAAATTCAATGTATCAAACAAATAACTAGTTCTCGTAGAAGAAAGCTAACGTGCATAATTTGTTTAAGTGCTTAAGGGCCCGCCTCAGTGGACACCTCAGAGAAAGGATGAATTCGTCCGCCCAAGGAACACATGACACCGCGCACGTAACTACTGGTTTTAGAACATGCCTTCTTTCAACTGATATGGCACAACTGTCAAACCGAGCGTCTGCATTGGTTTACTGTGACCCGTTTTTTACCATTAAACATAAATTTTATATCAATAAACATGATATATTTGGAAACTAGAGGTGTTTTTCGACACGTGTATAGAGAGCCTGACTTCTCATAAGCTGTGGAGTAGTTTCAGAAATAAACTTTGAAATTATCCAAGTTCCTTTAAACTCCATTTTGTACACCTTAAACGCGTAATTTGAAAATAAACACTCTATACACGTGTCGTAAACCCCTCTAGTTTCTAAATATATTATATGTATTATTGTAAAAACTATTTTGAAAAGAGGACAATGGGCCGCCGTATACACTTGCATTGAAGCGTCGCTGCGCAGTTGAGGCAGACCCTTAAAGTTAAATATTTATGTAAAAGTAAATTAATATAAATACCGGGTTCAAGTCCCGGTTCGGTCCATTTTGTGCTTCAATTTTATTTAATATTATAATCATTATATATCTCATTATCATCTATAAGTAATTTGTTAAAACTATAATAATGAAACAATAACCTTATTAGAATTAGGATGACCAATCATTGTTTTGACGTCTACCATCAAAAATAAAGAACGGAAAGTCTTTCACACCAAGACAGTTAGAAGATTGTTATGATTTAAAAAATATTTACTTGGAACAACCACACCCCGATCAAAATTTCATAAATTATAACATAAGGAACACTGAAGTTGCTAATCAGTTAGTATTAAGGTCAAGACTTCCAGATTGACTTAACATCAGATGATCTTTCCTTGTGTGTAATAATAATAGTAAACATATCAAGTATTTACATTATTTGTATGTTTGTTTTCTTTTATAGGCTCCGTTGAAGGTTTCGAAAGAGCCGAAATATAAGCCTATTTTAATTAGTGACTTGTTGTATGTGTTAATAATTGTGTGTTTAAAGAACTATACATACATAAATATATATATTGAGCAGTAATTGAAGTTCTGCAATCAAACTCTGCCCCTGACGCACAGCAACTCTGCAAATAACAATTGCACAACTAGTTTCAAACTAATCCTATGTATCTCATTGGTGAGAGTAATTTGATATTGTTACATATGTATGAACTGTGAGATTAGTTTGAGTGTCACGTGTCAAATTATTTTCAGTTTATATTGGAAAAACAAAATTAATTCAGCCTTTATTGGTGTCTATCCGAGTGGTATTTTCAGTGACGGCCGGATAGAGCGGCCTCGTGACCCACTCTATATACACCGCTTATAACATGGAGTCAATGCTGCAAACTATGTTTTAACTGGCTAATGTACTCAAGTCAATAATATATTTCAATAGAAGCATAGAGCTGGTGAGGTTGTTGTTTATAAGCTCTAAAACTTGTTCTTTTGTCAAACAATAACTTAATTTTGACTACACTTTTGAATACACGTTTGACTACGCTTTTGACTACCCAATCGACTACACTTTTGACTTCATGTTTTACTACACCTTTAACTACATGAAATCGACCACCGGTGTGTAACAAATAGTGGAATAATGTCTCTGGAATAGTGCTTTAGTTAATAGTTTCCAGACCCTGGATTTCTTTTAGCCAATAATTTATAGTAAAAAACGGCACATAATTATGAGACGGCAAACGATATCGTTGCCTTTCGTTGAACAGATGGGAGTCATGACATCGGTCATTGCCTTCGGCCTCAGCTTGTCGTGTTCTATTACCACTGGCGTTACGAGGGTGCTCACCGTTCAGCCTTGCATCCTTTATTATTTTCGTAATGCTATTCAATTCATATTTACTAAAGCCAATCACCATTTATACAATAAAAGAAAGCATACACTTTTTCATATGAGCAATAATAATTAGGCGTTACATTCTAATGCTAAATCAATAGTAAGACAAAATGTTTGACATCAGTCATGCAACAAATCGGCACAATCAAATATTAATTATGCAACGACGGTAATATCCGTAACACTCACTGTCTAGCTTCGACCTTCGGCTTTGTATCCTGTATCATACTCAAACTACAACATTCCATTGGTCGTTAGGCTAATAATTAATGACTTAATCTGGGGAACAGTCGGCCCTAGTTTGCAACAAGACCACACCTCATCATCCATCAAAACACTCACCCTTCATCCCATATTCACCTTAAAATATCGTCTAAGAGTGGTCAGGTTCTCAAATCAAAGTATCAAAGTAACTCTTTCTTCAGCCAGAGTTGAATTGTATTAGCCAAGTCATACATATGTCTAGTTAGTAATGTTTGAGCTTATATTTTGCTTTATTAAAAGAAAAGGTCCAAACAGAAATCATACAACTTACATATTTTCTTTTTTTCAACTTTCACTTCGGTACGTAAGTTTACCGTTCAAACAATACGTTTGTGACTTACGGTAATTAAAACTACACCGATACAAGCTCATATTTAACAACCCAGATTTTAAATCTCAAAATAAATACAAAATAATTGGATTTTGGTTTATTTATTTAATGTTTTGCAGTAATCTCTGTTGATGGTGGCTAAAAGTTGTTTTCAAGAACGAAAGCTACGTTAAGGAGTAAGGGGAGCTTGGAGACGTAGCGGGATTTATGGCCGGGGACTACGGCTCACTACCCAGCCACAGGGGACTCAGGCGCCCAAGATAGTCCCCTGGGGCTGGGGATCTTCATGAGTAGGCATATTCCCACTGATACTAGATACGTGTTTCCAAACCTTTCACCTAACAGTTTTGCGTGTGAAAATGCATACCACACGTTACGAATCTACGACGCACCTTCGTTTGGACAGGATAATCAATGCATAAGCCGAAAACCATTGAACACTTTGTTTTGAGGCACCGACCACTCTTAGAGGTTATTTTAAGGTTAATATGTCTAGCTATTAACGGTGAGTGTGATGAGTGTTTTCTGAATGTTGAGGTGTATTCTGTAGTGTTACAAACTAGGGCTGACTGTTCCCTACATTGGGTCATTAATAGCCCAACGACAGATTGATGATTTAACGTGGCTTCCGAATCATTACTGTACACGGTTAGATTAAAATAATTGCGTGGGTACACTTTATGAATCAAAATAGTCTCGCATCTATTTAACTTCAAAGCACCATGACATTTTCTGAGTCTAATATTTGGATGAAACTTACAGCGCTGAGTTCTGTTAAATAAAGGACAATGAGGCCGTTAGTAAGGTGACATTTTGGAATTAAGGACTGGTTTGGAACTTTAGGCGATTCAAAAAAAGAAACGAATGTCCGAATATAAGTAAGGCTGACGATCACATGTCTGCGAAGTCTCGTTCCTAACTGATTATAACTTTACGGTTATTAAATATATTCCAGGTCTGTAGCCAACACCGGTATCATACATTTTATTTACTTTAATTCACGCCTTCTGAATTGGAAATCTTAGATACACTTTGTCAAGCTAATATAGTAAATCAATAACTGGTTGACACGTTCGCCAAAACATTAAATATCTAATTTGATAAGTGTAATTTAATTATTTTTTGTTCAATGACCATCGGGCCTTATCGTGTTTTTATGAACAATAATAAGATATTGCATTCCGTTTATGTCCCAACTGATCAATACTAAATTTAAGCTCTAAATTTTAAAGCGTTTACAAGGTTATACTACACTATAAATGCAACAAAATGGCGTTACGGTGATTAAAACGTCTTATACACGCCATTTTAATGTAGGTAACAGATATTTTAAGACTTTACTCAGGATTTATTTCCTTACACTATTAAATACTGAATTTAAACACTAAAACTTGCTTTTCCAGTTTGTGCAATACTATTTTGAAAATTATTTTGAAATAGTAAAGTGTCATTACAAATACGTTTAACTTCTTCTAAGTGCTGATTTTAGTTTTGTCTCTACCGCCAGAAAATTAATTTCATTTATTCCAAACTTGTTGTGGTTAGACACAATGGTTTTGATAATTAAAACTGTTTTTTATGAGCAAGTGACATTCCTTATCAACCAACCCCCTCCCTGTAACAAGTTGGCTGCCCTATATCTACCCAATGAATTCTCGCGTTCCGATTTTGCTGGTTAACTAACTTAACAGAAATATTTACAAAGGGAAGATTTATTCAAATCGTATGATACTTGGAGGAAAATACTCTCCGTAGAAAGCTGACATATATGCATGTACACATAAAGTTATGTCCACTCAAAACCCCTGCTGAAAACGTGTAAAGTGTACCATGAATAAGTGTGCATTTGTCCCTATCATGTTGTGTTCATAAGACGAGT
Source organism: Matsumurasca onukii (assembly GCA_018831715.1). Lineage (NCBI taxonomy): Eukaryota > Metazoa > Arthropoda > Insecta > Hemiptera > Cicadellidae > Matsumurasca > Matsumurasca onukii. The sequence continues at coordinate 30,597,827 of CM032064.1, forward strand.
AAAGGCGATACTGAACACTGCAACAAGTTCACAAATGTCTGAGCATCAGGAATGTTGGCAAACCAGCTACATCCTTCAACAAATCTCCAACTTTTATATACTGTATCTACTGTAATTGGAAGAGCGTTTCAGTATTTGAGGAATTGAGATGGTTTCGCCGAATAGAATTGTGGTACGCATAGCGTATGTCTAGTTAGTAATGTTTGAGCTTATATTTTGCTTTATTAAAAGAAAAGGTCCAAACAGAAATCATACAACTTACATATTTTCTTTTACTTTCAACTTTCACTTCGGTACGTAAGTTTACCGTTCAAACAATACGTTTGTGACTTACGGTAATTAAAACTACACCGATACAAGCTCATATTTAACAACCCAGATTTTAAATCTCAAAATAAATACAAAATAATTGGATTTTGGTTTATTTATTTAATGTTTTGCAGTAATCTCTGTTGATGGTGGCTAAAAGTTGTTTTCAAGAACGAAAGCTACGTTAAGGAGTAAGGAGCTTGGAGACGTAGGGATTTATGGCCGGGGACTACGGCTCACTACCCAGCCACAGGGGACTCAGGCGCCCAAGATAGTCCCCTGGGGCTGGGGATCTTCATGAGTAGGCATATTCCCACTGATACTAGATACGTGTTTCCAAACCTTTCACCTAACAGTTTTGCGTGTGAAAATGCATACCACACGTTACGAATCTATCGACGCACACTTCGTTTGGACAGGATAATCAATGCATAAGCCGAAAACCATTGAACACTTTGTTTTGAGGCACCGACCACTCTTAGAGGTTATTTTAAGGTTAATATGTCTAGCTATTAACGGTGAGTGTGATGAGTGTTTTTCTGAATGTTGAGGTGTATTCTGTAGTGTTACAAACTAGGGCTGACTGTTCCCTACATTGGGTCATTAATAGCCCAACGACAGATTGAACGCACCGATGATTTAACGTGGCTTCCGAATCATTACTGTACACGGTTAGATTAAAATAATTGCGTGGGTACACTTTATGAATCAAAAATAGTCTCGCATCTATTTAACTTCAAAGCACCATGACATTTTCTGAGTCTAATATTTGGACGAAACTTACAGCGCTGAGTTCTGTTAAATAAAGGACAATGAGGCCGTTAGTAAGGTGACATTTTGGAATTAAGGACTGGTTTGGAACTTTAGGCGATTCAAAAAAGAAACGAATGTCCGAATATAAGTAAGGCTGACGATCACATGTCTGCGAAGTCTCGTTCCTAACTGATTATAACTTTACGGTTATTAAATATATTCCAGGTCTGTAGCCAACACCGGTATCATACATTTTATTTACTTTAATTCTTCCTTTGCCTTCTGAATTGGAAATCTTAGATACACTTTGTCAAGCTAATATAGTAAATCAATAACTGGTTGACACGTTCGCCAAAACATTAAATATCTAATTTGATAAGTGTAATTTAATTATTTTTTGTTCAATGACCATCGGGCCTTATCGTGTTTTTATGAACAATAATAAGATATTGCATTCCGTTTATGTCCCAACTGATCAATACTAAATTTAAGCTCTAAATTTTAAAGCGTTTACAAGGTTATACTACACTATAAATGCAACAAAATGGCGTTACGGTGATTAAAAACGTCTTATACACGCCATTTTAATGTAGGTAACAGATATTTTAAGACTTTACTCAGGATTTATTTCCCTTACACTATTAAATACTGAATTTAAACACTAAAACTTGCTTTTCCAGTTTGTGCAATACTATTTTGAAAATTATTTTGAAATAGTAAAGTGTCATTACAAATACGTTTAACTTCTTCTAAGTGCTGATTTTAGTTTTGTCTCTACCGCTAGAAAATTAATTTCATTTATTCCAAACTTGTTGTGGTTAGACACAATGTTTGATTGCTCATTTTGACTTTTATTTTAAATATTTGTAAAATTATTACAATTACAGTAATTATATTTATTTATTTACGGAAACCTATTTCACAAAGGTTTCTTAAAATACCAAATTATGAATCTCTAACAGTTATTTTTCCTTGTGTACTGTAAATGTTAGGGTACAACAAGCGTTACATAAAATTGATTTGAATTCTAGTGTGATCAAGTTTACAGAGTGTTAAAACAAAGTAAGCCCATTACACCATTTGTACAACTAATAAAGTGTCTAAAGACAACGAACATGTAATATCACGGCTTAATTCTTTGTTTGAAGTTTGTTGTTGTTCGGGTCATGGCTCAGGCTAGTGGATGTTATAATTTGTTAAATGCAAAAAAGGGGCTCGCATGAACCATCGCGGGTATATACTAAACAACAAACACCGTACAAATAAAGTACGCGTTCGCGTTTTGTACATATTTGAGCTACTTGAAAAGAATAACTCACTAAATACCTTTTCGTAACGCAAGTTTTAACAGTAGTTTTAAACTATCCTTCTCATTTAAACGTGTCCTTTTTCATCTGCGAATAAAAGTAATATATCGAAATTACTATTGCCGCGTTTTTTCTTCAACCAATCAAAACATTAACTCTTAGACGTACGCGGCCGGTGTCACAACTATAATCTAGTTCTTCCGGTTCACACCGTGTCCAAACTTCATAATTAGGTTGAGATATTTCGGACCCGCTGTGGAGTAAAATCTTCAGTCACTGATTGGCTGAAACCAAATATGTTGTTGATTGGCTGAAACAATCAGGTGACTGAAGATGGTACTCCACAGCGAGGCCGAAATATTTCATGTTTGGGCGCTATTAATCGGAAGAACTAGATTATAATCAGAACCTTCGTATTCACGATTGCCACCCTTGACCGACGGGCATGAGAAACTATAATCAGTAAAATAGAAGATGCCATAGGGACCACAGAGAAAGACTCACAAAATGCTTTTGTGTACGGAGAACGCTCTCCATTAGGATGAATCTCGATATCCAAACCAAACCAAGTAATGGTTTCCAGCTTACACATTAGTGAGTTTTTATTGAGTGAACGCTGAGTAAAACGCAAGTTTACCCCAACTGTTCAGAAACCTTAAGGTGCATTGTCACTGGTGCGGCTGGAACGTCTAACGTTCAACGTCAGTCGTTGGACGTCAGACGTAGAGCGCCTGCTTTGTATTGTTTCTTATGGCGCCATTGTCACTCACACGGCCGCCGCTAGAGTCGTTGGCGCCATAAGAAACAATACAAAGCAGGCGCTACGCGTCTGACGTCCAACACTGACGTTGAACGTTAGACGTTCCCGCCACCAGTGACAATGCACCTTTAAACAGCGGTGTTGCCGAGGTTTCGTGTGTGTTCTAGTTTCTACATGGAAAAGTTGTAGTTTACGCGATTCTGTTGCATTTATAGTGTTGTATTACAATGTAAAGGTTTTATCCCTGGAGCGAAATACCTTGCACAGATTATTTATAAGCATAATGACCAAGATGGCATGGTTGATTTATTCATACAAGATAGTTAAAAGGATAGTAGCTATGATTTTACCATCACTAAAAAAAGACGACTTAAATTCTTTAACTGGTTTTAAGTTAGAATTTCTGGCTTTAAGTTTAAAGGTAAAAAGGTAAAGTTTGTCTTGTTTAACGAGGCGAAGTTAGGACTACAAAGTCCTCTCTACCACTCAACCTCGACCTTTACCTAGCGTCACCGTATTAGTCACATTACAAATGTAAGTGGTGTCTGCGGGGATCGAACCCTCGCCACTGGAGTTATGAGCTCCGGAGTCGCGTGCGATACCAATCCGCCACGGATCTGCTCGCAGCAAGTTTAGCATTTTTCATAAGAACAAATCAAGCTACAATTATACTCACTCGGTCCTTTTCTTGGAGCAATGATGTTTTTATTTTATTAAATATTTGACGATAGGAATCCAAAATTAAGAATGGTATAAAATATTTATCTGTTAGTAGGATTTAGATAGTCAATAAAAGGGTCAAGTTCACGCAAAGAGTTCTGTACGCCCCGGAATCAGACCTTGAAATTTCATCAAACAGCTACACCGTGTTAGAAAGTATAAGCTTATAATGTTATTGTTTTATCAATTAGAACTAAGTACATGCAAACACATCTCCAGTGGCTAGTGGCTACGGTTGTGCGAAGCGGTGAACACTATCTGAGTGGTGTCTGTTATCAGTTGAACAGATCAAGTGCTGATGAGGTGAACTGCACAAACAACTAACTCACTCAGTGTTACCTTGCCGGTCCCCTCACCACAACCCCACAACCCAACAACCCCTTCACCATCAACCACCACAACCACCATCATCACAAGAGATCATTCATCCATTCATCCATACACACTCTTCATTCGATACTGACGTTACCTTGTTACTATCGGTTTGTATTAGGCTTTATGACGGAAATTACTAAAAGGACAACACCATCAAATTGTATTAAACTGTTTACCGTTTTTAATAATTAAAAATCAAAATAGGCGAATAGTAGGCCTACACGTTATCGTATAACAGCGGACCTGGTAGGTTTGATCCCCGCAGTCACCACTCACATTTGTAAAGTGACTTTACGGTAACGCTAGGTAGAGATCTAGGTTGAGTGGTAGAGAGGACTCTGTAGTCCTAACCTAGCCTCGTTAAACAAGACAAACGTAATTTTTACCTTTACTTTTGAGCAATTATTTTTGTGTGTGAACAACTAGAAATGGTTTCCGACTTGTTGGTCTTGTTAATAATTAAACATTTCACAGTATGGTAACCATAAAATGTCTCTTGGGTTGTACTCGCACGATCATAGGGTTCAAAGATAGGGCTTCAAATAATGCAATACGCGAGTAGTAGTTGTTTGACAAACTGCAAACGTGAAATAAATTTTAATAGTTAAGTTTTGTTGGAAATTGAACTGTGTAAAGTATGGTACCACTAGAGTTTCTATTGCATTGTATGTCATAAATACAATTGTATATTGTAATATATATATATACAAGTTTAAAGTTCGCGAGTATAGTTAACGGTTTCGCGTGATATTTCAAATTCTTTATTAGATTTTGGCAAACCGTAACGGGGTAAGTCATTCTGAGGGCCTAACCTTATTAATTTTGAACAGTTCAGTACCATTTTCATTTACGTAGTTAAAGGTAAAGTCTCCATAGCTTGAAATCCGAACCGTAGTCTCTAGTCATTCGCATGAATTCTTTTAGGGTGTTTAACTTTTTTTATTTCGAAGTTCGACTCCTCTTCAAAGTTTGTTTATTATTGGGCCCCGATGGAATTTAGCAATACAAAATGCAACAAATCATATTCAATTCAAGGGCCACGTTTGAAAGTAATCACTGAACAAACATAAAATAAGTCGTAGGTCGTATTGTATAAATGGCCTGACGCGGGAAGTCGAAACACTACGTGAAATTCATTATAGTTCGAGAACAAAACTACTAAAACCCAGAAAAGAATAATAATGTTTAATACTTACACAGAGTTAAAAAGTGTGTTTAACAAGTGAAATGGTTTAATGGTTGCAGCCACTGTCGTTGTCGAAGTTGTGAAACTAGCAAACTGAACTAGACTCGTTTGTTACTGATTGTTATCCATCGATAATGAAGGCTTTTGATACAAGTCATTCCGCTATTCTCCGATTGTTACCATATAATTACACCACATTTTTATCCTATATTTTTTGTTCTTTGATCTCATTACAATCGTTGTTTCAATAGTCGACACACAAAACTCAACCTTTTATGATGAAAAGTGTATGAGTCGTACAGAACTCTAGAGTAATGTTTCTTTCCGCTAACAACAATGGTTAAACAATTGTTTTCCGCTAACTTTAGTTACAAAGATGTTACATTAAAGGGGTTCCCTTGAAAATGGTCAACTCATTAGTTCATATAGAAATTATATTTGTATTTTACTAATTTCAAGTTGGTAACTTTGCTGAACAGCGCCAAGAAGATTAATATGTTTTCTTTGTTGCAAACTGCAACAAAAATCAAAACAATGTTTTCTTTGTTGCAGTTTGTTGTTATTAGTGACAGGCAGTGTCGTATTATTTGCAGTCTGACTTGATTTAACTGACTGTCTAATAGTTCAATTTCTTTTCAATTTTGACAATAATGGTTGTTCCAACAGAGTTAGAAGAGCCAAGAAATATGGAGAGGTATTTATTGTCATGTTTTGTATATAATAATAATATACCTTTCTTTCTCCAACTGTTTACAAATTGTACAATAATATACCAATACATTACACACTTTCTCAAACATAAATAATGTACAACAATAAACAGAGAAAAATGATAGGGGTCTCTTAGATAAATCTGGGTTGAGACCTCCTTCAGATACTTGAACAAACATTATGCTATAAGAGAGCGAGAATACATGTAACCCCAATATTCATTCTTATAGATAACAATAAATTATACAATTGATTTAAAAGTTTACTGTTACAATATATTTATTGCCAGTTGTATATAATGAAACTATACAGTGTGTGTTAAAATTATGGATACACCCTGTTAAATTTTAAATGGATAAATATGAAGAATATAAGTTATTACGTATAGATCTTTATCCAATGTTACCTACTGTCTAGTCACTAGTCTTAGGGCTGTCCACTACGTCAGTTAAAGTGTCAATTTATATTAGACTAATTTATTATTTAATTATTGTTAAGTCGTTTAAATTATTATTCTATACTATTTATTGTTATTGCTTTTAGATTTATCTTGTTATTGCCATCTATTTATTCATGTTGCAGCACATTCGTTTTTAGTCAATTATCTTACCGTTGGTGCATGTTTGTTGTTTCTTATTGCTTGTTTAAGCCGCACGTTTTTTTTATTATTATCGCTATTATATTATATCATTTCCCATATTGTTCACTGTTGTCAACTGTGTTACAGTATAAATTGTCTAACTGGTGTTTGCCGTTGAAATAAACAAATATAAGAAATAAAGTTACATTTTGGTCGAATTTACAACTTTGCCCATTGCCCCAAAATGGGTCTTTTGGGGGGCACTTCGACATTTTTAAATCGTTAGACCCATTAAGTTCTTAAAGTAAAACCGTAAGACCACATTTTTAAGATCTTGATTAAAGAAGAAGAACAGTGGAAACTAGAGCTCTCTATCTCAACCCAGTACAAAATTAAGCTAAGCAAATTAAGCTCATTGAAATTAAGTTAAATCTAATTTAAGGTTACCATTTTGTGCTGGGTTGAGATATAAAGCTCTGGTTTTCATTGTTCTTTTTTTTCACCAAGGCCTTTATAAAGTTGTGTCACTTAATGGGTCTTACTGTTTAAAGTTTCGAGCTGCCCCCCGAAAATCCCATATTGGGCTAGTGGGCAAAGTTGTAGTTGTGACTAAAAGGTTCACTATTTCCCCTATAAATGTGTCCTGAGTTTGGTTTTTCTATCTTAATCCGTTATAAATGTTACTGGGGTTTTCCAAACTTTTAACTCACACGTATTTTTTAAGTGTTCCTTAATTTCAATGAGCTGCCATTTGTACTGGGTTGAGGTAGAGAGCTCTAGTTTCCAAAGTTCTTCTTTTACCTAGAATTTCAAAATGAAGTTTCACGTAATGGGTTTCATTTAAAGGTTTTGAGCTCCCTCACCCCCCAATCCCGTTTTGGGGCAGTGGAAAAACTTCTTTTCATACTTCTGTTAAATGTCGTTAAATTTAATGGCTTTATCAAACAGTTTGATAACCTATTATTGCGGACACTTTCCATCGTCAGTGAGCAAGATGATCCGCAATAATAGTTTTAACTCTGAAATTCTCCCATCGTCAACAACAAACCTTAAACGAAGAGAAGTTTGATAACACGTTTCAAGAACGAAATTTGTAACAACAAATAACAAATATAACACTACAAAAATATACATTACTAAAATTAAAAAGAATTTCCTTAAACAATTTGTTTTTGATATGTAACTATAAACTATTTGATAGATATATGCCACAGTTACATGCAACCCTTCTAACATTTTACTAGTTGTAATGTTTGATTTAAAAGTGTGTATTCTTACTTTGAAACCCCAAGACACGGGGAAATATTAATTTAAATATTAACAGTTATTTTTAGCCAAACGTATACAGGTGGTGGATTTGAAAGGTAACTTATACACCTCAAATCTATTATAAGTTCTGATGTTTGATTTGAAAGTATGTATTCTTAGTTTCCAAAAGTGGTTGACTGAATGGTAACTTACAGACTATGTGGGTTATTTTCTACAGAAAAGGGATATTTTAAAAAGGTAAGGTTCGTCGTGTTTAGCGAGGAAAGGTTAGGACTTCAAAGCCCTCTCTGCCACTCAATCTCAACCTTTTCCTAGCGTTACCGTAGAGTTACATTACAAATGTAGGTGGTGACTGCGCGGATCGAACCCGCACCAGCGGAGTAATTTGCTCCGGAGTCGCGCACGATTTCAACCCGCCACCGGTCCGCTAAACTATCCATACGTTAAGGTGGGAAGCCAAGCATCTTGGTACTATTTGCCAAGGTTTTTACAATGACTTTGACCTCAACTGCTTATACAGTATAAACAGTACAGATTGGTGTAATGTTGTTATTTGCAAAACAACAGTGCTGTTTTGGAATGTATGACATTTGACATTTTAAGTGTCGTTTTACATTAGGAAACACTACTCATAGAGTAGAATATATTTGGTAAGTATAAAACTGGAAAGTTGTTATTTATTAGTTATTTATTTTGTATTTAAAATAGACATGTATAACAAGTTGTAAAACGTCGTGTACGTATTAAACGTAAACATTAAATTTAACTACTCGAAATTTAAAACATGGAAGTGGAAGATTTGATTGGTTTATTTGATTGGTTTTGCAATTCAACATGAACATATAAAGTTACATTTAATTGGCTGCCGGTGTCTAATTAGAAGTGTGGTACGTGATGTGTTAGTAATTACAATATAATTATTGATTACTATAATTAGAGATAGCCAATTATAGTTTAACACAACTTGTCTTTCTGTTTCGGCAAAACCAAGGGATTTTGCAGCCGTTTCATCTGAATAATACACTATGTGCAGGTGCATGTACCTGGCCCGTTCATGACCAGAAATGACGAAAAAAGTATGCCAATATTTAGTATACAATTAGTATACATTAGTATACCACTTTTTATAATTAGTATACCAACCGGAAGTGAATGGCGAACAAAATAATGTTTCCAGGCCAGGAACATGCGAGCCCGGTCATACGTTCAAATGAATTGAAACCAATGCCAAAATTTATTATACAATTAGTATATATTAGTATACCACTTTGCACAATTTGTATACCTACTGGGACCCCTCAAATAACGCCTTAAGGTGCCCTGTTTAGGCGTGCCCAGCCCGGTCATGTCACCAAATGACTCGAAACTGGTGTCAATATTTAGTATACAATTAGTATATATTAGTATACCAGTTTGCACAATTAGTATACCTACCGCGACCCCTCAAAAAACGCCTTTAAGGTGCCCTGTTTAGGCGTGCCCAGCCCGGTCATGTCACCAAATGGCGCAAAACTGGTGTCAATCTTTAGTATACAATTAGTATAAATTAATATACCACATTACGAAATTAGTATACCATATACAACTTCTGTAAAATGGAAAATCAAATTCAGGTAAGGCACGTACCTGGCCCGGTCATGTCACTAAATGACTCGAAACTGGTGTCAATCTTTAGTATACAATTAGTATAAATTAATATACCACATTACGAAATTAGTATACCATATACAACCCATAAACATATTTCCTAACTGCATTTGAACTGAGTAAGCACTGACAGAGGTTCGTCCCTAAAGCGTCTAGACGCACATTTCCCACGCTGACGCTTCGCTCTCTTATCAGTGCTGACTCACTATTGATAAGAAACATACTCCTCACTCCGCACTCTATTTTCAACAACAACAAGGAGCATTTCATTGATGTATTCCTTTTTGATGCACTCATCTCAGTAAATTTCAGGGCTTACTGTCTAAGACAAGATTTATTGTGGACCGTATGACTGGTTTTGGTTGATGGTAATACTAATGCGAGTGTGAATCGTCACTTTATTGTCTATACTCTGTAATTCCTAGCTATACAAACCTAAAATCACGATTTAAATAGTGTTTATGTTCATTTTAAAAATAGATGCTGCCAGCTTCACAGACCTATTAATAGTGAATTAGCAATTACGTAGTGTAAGCGAATTACTTACATCAATATAGTGTAATGTCAAGTGACTTTTACTTACCGGAGTTTCCGTTTTCTTGATACACTTCATGTGTAACAATATCTTCTATTCTTCTATATTCCAATCCCCATTCACCGTAATGTAACTTAGCTAACTTGTTCGTTTTAATGAAAACGTACACAGCGTAAGGGGAAATTTCACTATTGAATCCATTCAAAATCACACGGTATAAATAGTATGATGGTCCTAGAACTTTGCTGCTGCCAAACAAATCTGTTTTTAATTTACTAATATAAGCAATTAAGTCGTTCGCGGTGGAATTTTAGCTTTTCTTAGCAATTTCGTCATCCACTAGACTTATCAAATAAATATTTAAAGTAAACATAGTTTTTATAAAACAAATCAGAACCCTACTTTACATATACTCCACAACACAAGCCACTAAACTTAAAAATAAAAACTAGTTGAATACTGATTCACACACAACCACACTCGATGAAGACTACTCTCTAAGACTAGAAAAATAAAATATTTTCTTCAGGAAACACTCCTACCGTGCAATATCACGAAGAACTCTTGAAGCAGGAAGTGGAGAGAGAAAATAAAATGCTGAAAATCCTAAAACAAGGCTTTTTTACTTCATTTACACTACACTCCGTTTCACTCCCAGTTGGCAGCATTTGTCTTGCCTTTGATTTTCCATTTTAGAGGGGTTGTATGTGGTATACTAATTTCATAATGTGGTATACTAATATATACTACTGTAATTGTATACTAAAGATTGACACCAGTTTCGAGTCATTTAGTGACAAGAGTGGGCTAGGTACATGCCTTACCCGAATTCGATTTTCTATTTTAGAGGAATTGTATGTGGTAAACTAATTTCGTAATGGGGTATACTAATATATACTAATTGTATACTAAATATTGACACCAGTTTCGAGTCATTTGGTGACATGACCGGGCTGACCACGCCTAAATTGGGCACCTTTAAGGCGTTATTTGAGGGGTCCCGGTAGGTATACTAATTGTGTAAACTGGTATACTAATATATACTAATTGTATAGTAAATTTTGGCATTGGTTTCAATCCACTTGAACATATGACCGGGATCGCATGTTCCTGACCCGGAAACATGATTTTGATCGCTATTCACTTCCGGTTGGTATACTAATTATAAAAAGTGGTATACTAATGTATACTAATTGTATACTAAATATTGGCATACTTTTTTCCGTCATTTCCGGTTATGACCGGGCCAGGTACATGCACCTACTATGTGCGATTCCTTAAACTAAGTGTTTAGACTTAAGACGTATACATAGAGTGAGTCAAAAATATGGATTCACCCTGTTAAATTTCAGATGGATTGATGTTGAAAATTGCAAATCAGGGCACCTTTATAGGAAGTAAAAGTGAAATTTTTAGTCATTATTACAACTTTGCCCATTTTCTTAAGAGGATTGATAACCCCAGAAAAAGTTGCTCAAAACATGCTCTCTTTGTCCCCCGATAGGACGCTATTTTTTATGTTTCCATGTTCGCAAAGGTTGTCTTTAGGTTTGTATAACTTGGTTTTATAAAACACCTTACGCCAAAGTTAGTAAAAAAATATTAAAGTTGGCCAAAAATAGGCTATTGTAAAAGTGTATTATATTTTTTCACACGCAGTGTTTGCCTTTTTTCGTGTATAAGGAACATTGAACCACTCCTACCCAATCATATAAACCCACATTTTTCGTTTCGGTTCATAAAGGACTTCGGAAACAGGGGACTTCAAAACCATGTTTTGTTCTTTACTCAATGTCTTTTAAATGGAGTGTCACTAAATGGGTCCTTACATTATAAAATTTTGACCTGCCCCCCAAAAATCCCATTTTGGAGAAATGGGCAAAGAGTTACAAAATTGTTCATGTTTATTTCTTATAAATGCGTCATAAGGTTTATTTTTCTATCTTTATACGTTTTAAATTAATTTAAAAAAATATTTTTTAATCCATACTTTGATTCACAGTATATGTCTCAGGTCTAAGCCTCTAAAGAATTGCACATGATATACGATTTAAATTAAACGTTTGCAAAATCCCTTGGTTATGTCAAACTATTTCTAAATTTTGAGCTGCCCTCCAATATTAATAATTACTCATTATTTCTCCATTATTTCTTCATTATTTCTTATATATCTTTGACATTCCAAATCATATTTTCTTTTTTTTTACAAGAACATTTGTGAATCTATAAGTTAATAAAACTATTTGTATATTTACTTAAGGTAGTTTAGAGAATGACCAAATATCAGTACAGTACATTAAAGTTTGAATTGAGAAAACATTTGTGAACAATATTATTAAACAGTTGTATACAGATTTTTAATTTTTAAAATAGAAGATTGTTTAGCTGCTGTTCCTGTCAAATGAAGACATATTTGTCCGCTGCATTTGTTGTAAATGCTTATGCAAAACATAGACTGTTCTATTTTTACTACCGGAAAATGTTCTAATTTACTACGCACGGCTCGGATAATAGGCAAGAAACGTATAGAGAGTTTTATGTTACAGCTTAACAATGAAACCTGGGATAATTAAACTACCCGAGCCGAGACGGAGACGATAATGATGTATACAGACGCACAACTCAACATGATTCACTACAACCTCTGATAGTGATAGCGTAAGCCCCCAAGGAGTCAGAGGAATTGGAGGTGTTTTGGTATAGTAACATATATTCATTTCATTTCAAAAGGTGAAAAGGAAACTTCACCTGTTATAAGTTGGATTTTTAAACCGATGTTGAAACATTATTACGGACGTTTTCCATAGTTTTTAGTGAACAAGATGTTTCGGTTTGGAATCTCATCCCGTCTTCGAGTGAAAATTAACAAATATCATTACACAACAAATTATAGCAATGAGCTAGTTATTAGCCTTTGCTGACCGGTCACGCTACTAACTTTAGGCTAGCTCATTATCGAATTTTCTTTAGAAAAGTGAGATACTCGTATTTAGCCGTCAGCATGGTAAGACGTAGGCCCGGGACCGTGAAATAAGACCCCATCCTGACCACCCGAACACATTTTGAGTATGTTCACACTTTATATACATACCTTTATACACCTTTATATACATCGCCTCTACAGGTACCATTTTTTGTCCGATTTGCATAAAACTTGGTACAAATGTTCCATTTGCAAATATCTTGGTTTAGTTTGTTAACCAGCAAAACCGACCTACCGGAACACCCCTTTTGGGGGATTTTTCTCCGAAAATGTTGTTTCAATGATCTAAAAACAGTAAGTTTTACTCGATTTTGATTAAATCAATGTGTATTTTATTGTTATATATTTAAATAGCAAAAATTATGAAAATCCATCAAGCCATCATTTAAATAGTAGATCATGTGCGATTCCTTGGACTTATTATTTAGACTTGAGACATATATATTATGAAACGAAGGTATAAATTCAAAAAATACTCTTTTTTATTAAATTTGAAATTTATAAAGAAAGAAAAATAAAACCTAAGGACCTTAGGAAATGTTGTAACTATTACAACTTTGCCCATTTCCCCAAAATAGGATCTTTTGGGAGTTACCTCAAGATTTTAGCTAACTCGACCCATTTTTTAGCTATGGGTGTATCGACACGTTTCAAAATGGTCGCCAAAAGAATTATTTTCGCTATAACATCAGAATGAGTAGACCGATTTTTTGAAATTTAAAATGCGTTTTACTTTCATGATAATATCATGAAAGTAAAACGCATTTTAAATTTCATGTAGAATATTATGTAGAATAACTGCCAGTAAAAGAACCCCGTAGTCTGGGGCCGAAGGCCGAAGCGAGGCTGTGAGCGCAGCGAATTGAAGTAACAAATTGTAAATGACATTCGATTTACTCATGTCAGCGACGCTTAGGTGCGTTTCGATCTGGGTTTTATAATATTTTATGTTATTTTAATTTTACTTTTCACCTGAAGACGGAATCAGATTCCAGATATTGAAACGCCGTGTACTTCTTGTTCACTAAAAAGTTATGGAAAACATCCACAGTAACATTTCAACTTCGGAAGTAAAACCTTTGTAAAAAGTAAAACCTTGTATTGCACCTTCGTCAACAACAAACTTTAAACAAAGAGATTTTTAAACGTTGTGGGGCTGCAACAGAATCATGAGTTCCACTAACCGAGACCTTTGAATTCATACAACTCAAGTGTACACTGTACACTGTACAGGGTCTTTCAAAAACTGTCGTACTGACCCTGTCAACTGTTTCGAGGTTGAGTGGTAGAGAGGACTTTACAGTCCTAACTTCGCCTCGTTAAACAAGACAAACTTTACCTTTACCTTTAACTGTCAACTGTGCCTGAGCTGCCCCGCGACGCTCAATGCAAGGGTCTGCAATAATCCAAATTACGTCGACGCTATTAAAATTAAGTATGATTCGTTTTAAAGCTAAGAAGCTTGCCTAAACGCATATGAGCGTTTTTTTCGAAATTGGGCGTTTTAAATGTACAAAACAAAGTTGAAAAGCACAAAACCTTAGACATTTTCAATGTTTATGTGTGAAATTATTTTCACATTATACCACTAAGAGGAAATCGGGCTCTATACACGTCGGAAAACTCCTCTAGCTTCCAAATATATCATGTTTATTAATGTTGATATTATAAACTGTGAAACACGGTCTACCGAACTTTTGCAAGAGCTTGGTTTGTCAGGCCGTACAAGTTGAAAGAAAGCCAATTTTTGTTCAGCCAGTTGTTATTGCACGGTGTCGTGCGTTCCTTATGCGAATGAATTTAGGCTTTTTCTGAGGTGACCACTTAAGCGGACCCTTGACTCCCCCGTGAAGCCGGTAACGGCCGCAGAAAGGAACATTGTTCTTCGGACGGACGGACGGACTGACTGACTGATGGACGGACGGACGGACGGACAGAAGGACGGACGGACGGACAGACGGATGGATGAAGCACGTTTTAATTTCATATCCAACACGGAATATGATTTGATACTGTATTGTTTAATTTAAAATAATAACATTCCGACTCCTCACGGGCCGTCCTTATTGAGTGAACGAGTCGAGGATCAACAGCAAAAAAGGTATTTACTAATGCTAATGACTAATTTAAATTAATTTGTTTTGAAGATCCTGTATTCTTGCAATATCAGTGTGTCATAAATGATCAGTTATTGATCATTGGTAATTATTATGAACTGAAGGTTCTATCGCGTTTCAACAGTAAACTTCAAACTCAACGTAAACTTGTCGCATCACTTCACAATCACAAAGCTTTGCATGATAACAAAAGACAACGGTTCATTAAAAGAAACCAAACTACTTTGAAAGAATATTACACGCTTTCTTTTATATGCAATTTTAGCTGATGAATTGAATAGAGAATGTACTGTGATTCTATCAAACAAAAATGAACACATATTCTATTTGTTGAAATGTTGTTTTTAGAAAAACACTTCAAAAGAATCTTATTTTAAAAGGTTGTATCTTTAGTGCCATATTTGAAAATTAAATGCACCTTTTGAAGTGCTTATTCTAAGAAAACCCTCCAACCAATAGAACATGTTCAGTGTGCACATTTCGTTTGATTTTAAAGTAATGAGGAGCAAATATTCCAATGTGCGTACTCTTTGGTACTTATAAAACCTCATACCTTTGAACTACTGGTTATGAATGATGTTGCAGAGTGATCATTAAACTAATTGCACTATATATTGAGAAATCAGCAAAGGAAACTACACGTGCCATCTTAATGAAGAGCTTAGTTCATGTCTGCTTAGTTCCCATTTGCTCATTCCGTCTGGGTTTGAATATGAAAATCATGAATGAAAACATTGCTGTCTACGTCTGCAAATGAGCAATTATACATTATCAGAGTATAGTCTACACTCATAAGAAGTCAATAGATTATAATCTTTGCCCGTTGGAGTACAAATAGTGTTCTAAAGTTGCATTGTACGTTACGAGGTTAAAGGATTACTGAACAAGCAGCCGATCAACAACTTGTATATAATTTACAACGATCATAACTCTCTTGGACAACTTTGCAACGACATTAAAATAAGTAAGGGTTTGAATTAAACTTTGTTTAATTAGCTGATCAATTCTTAGATAAACAAACCGATCTCGTAGTAGTTTTGAACTCTAGCCACGAAGAGGCCGTCCTGAGGCTCGTTCATTTCATACACCTACATTGGAGGAGATATTAGAGCACAGTGTATTTACGAACCATTCATAAACAATGACGGGCAGAAGGTGTACGTTATCTTACGCAAGACGCGGGAGACCGACCATTTTGGAATCCTAACCTATGAGATCGATGAGTGCGGTGCACGCGGCACGACAGGCTTCTTATCACTAGTGTGTAGTGTGTAGTGAGAGCATACCTGGCAGATGCTGAGTGAGTGTGTAGGTCAGTGGAGCGAGCCGAGCAGGGTCTAGTGAAGTGTAGACTGACTGACTGAGACGCAACGTGAAGCAAGCTCTCGCTTTCCGTACCGACAGCCGACTGGTGACTGGCGAGTGGATCCCCGTCCTCTCTGATATATACACAAGCCTGGCCCGCGCTGAGCGCCAGCAGTGCGCGCCACCCGGCCCACCCACCATCCCTTCCACGCCGTCAACCCCTCAATCCCTCAACCCCTGTCACACTCACACCACCACCACCCCGAATGATATGTATTCCCGAATCATGATGACTCACTCTGTTCTTATTCAATATCGCTTCGGCGATTTTCTTTGCCAACTTTAACAGTGACCTAGACGGGATTTAAACAATGGCCTGGGGGTTGGTCAAGTTACTTTTGAGCCTCTTTCATTGGGTCAAGTGCTGAAAATATGTATTATGAATTTTTCAGACATTTACCGTCATACCATAGTCATTAGTCAACTAGCAATGTTTGTTGCGATTTCTAAGACGGCAAAACGTATGCGATTGCCGTTTTTGTGGTAGTTATACGCATATTGCAAACGTAATGAAATATAATGCTCAACAAATCTCTAGGAAGATTGCAAGGTTTCTCGAATAAGCCGAGAGATTATCTGTTCTGCAAAGAGATTCCTTGTGAACTCTTATGCAAAAGCTACAATTTATCATGTAGAACAAAAGCACGCCAAATCATGAAGGGGTTCAAATGAACTACCCATATTAAATAGGCCTTAATATGTCCATACGTGCCATGTAGATGGAGGTTAATTTTAAAATAATAATTTGTTTAAGTTATTAGGGAAACAAATTTCAGAAATAGCACCTTACATACCTTGGTAAACACTGTAACAAATCTAGAACTGCCTGTTGTGGCACGTTTTTTAAGATACAAAAGAGTAAAAATATAGTTTCATTTTTTCATGTGCATCAACTATACTTTGACTAGAAGTATTAATTACTTGTTACAACTGTAGTCTTCTGAACCTATTTATGGTGTGTGTGTGTGGGTTTTCTTTTTTAATTATTGGACAGACAACCCAGCTGTGGAACTAAAGCTTTTAACCCAAGCAAGTTTAGTTGAATGTCTAAAGAATGGCTAAATGTTATTACATCGAATTTCCGCAGGAGATAGAGCGATACATTTGTATCTTCACATATATCGCAGAAGAAATGGTTTGCAGTTTTGAGCCCCCCCAATTTCTTGTGAGTCTAACGGCAAAACCTTATACACCAGGTGTCCAAAAAGGCCAAAGCCCTCCCCATCCTTAAGTTTTGAATGAATGAACATTTTTAAAGCGCTTTGGCATAAGCATTAAAGGTTTACTGAAGTACTTTTTGACATAAATAAATAAAATAAATGGTTTATTGCGAAAAACATGTGACATAGTTTGGGGGTTTACCCTCAACCCGAAATATCGGTAGAGGGGTGTGACCCTTAGTAATTCTTAATTCCACCCATCGAGTGGCCCCTCATTTGAAAGGATATATAAAGAAAAATGTATTTATATTTTATACCAATAGGGATTCAGATAGTGTGGGATCAAAGCTTTAAAATTACATGCGACAAGATTTTGCACATTTGCGAACACTGGCATTTTTGTTCAAAAACGCTAATTTTCAAAACGTTGTATTATCTTGTAGCATACCATTAATAAGCTTTGATCACACAAAGGTAAAATTTTAATATTTGAAAAGGATAGCGACGGCGTTTTCTTATCTGCTCAAACAATGAAACAGGTTTTGGGCCGCCATTTTGAACAGGAGCATCGTACAACTTTTTTAGTGGTATCAATGAAAGTGTATTTTTACACCCTTTCACATAAGGGGTCACACAATGTGGTAAACTGAATATGTCTTAATATGTCGTTAACCAGCAAAACCAGTACAGCCTACCGGAAGTGATCTTTTTAAGGAGAAACACCCGTCCCCCCCAAAAGGTACTTCCAGAGTTAACTGCACCGTTATTAGAAGTTTGCTAGAGTTCACGCTTGTTGCTACGAGTTGGTTATTTTTTATTATAACGCACTTTTTCTATAGGACTAGTTAAAAGAAATTTAAATGGGGTTTTTAATTCATAATACTTAGTCTAAGGGTCACCTCAGCAGTAATCTCAGAGGAAGGCTGAATTCTGACATCTGACCAGAGAACATAGGACATGTGTAAGGAGCACGTAACAACTGGCTAAACAACGGGCCTTCTTGTCAACAGCTGATGCGGCAGTGCATTTTTTACCTTTCAAAAATATTTTACATTATAAATTTAAAAACATCAAACTGTCTAATAAAGTAAAATTGTTTGATTCTAAATTTTACATTAATAAACATTATACATTTGAAAACTAGACGAGTACAGAGTCCAATTTCTCAGAAAAGATTCACAAATAAACTTAGATATTGCCCGGTTTTAGTGCTCTTAAACTCAATTTTGAACCCTTAAAACGCATAATTTCTGAAAAACGCTCTGTACACGTGTAGGAATCTCCTCTAGTTTCCAAACGCTAGCGGACTGGTATCGCGCGCGACTCATCACTCCGGTGGCGCGAGTTCGATCCCCACAGTCACCACTTGCAATTTGAAATGTAACGAAACGGTCACGCTAGGTAAAGGTAGGAGTTGAATGGTAGAGAGGACTTTGTAGTCCTAACTTCGTTAAACAAGACTAACTTTACCTTTTATCATGTTTATTAATGTGAAAATTATTTTGAAAGGTGAAACATGGGCCGCCGTAAACCCTTGCATTGAAGCGTCGCCGCGCACCTCAGGTAGACCCTTAACACTGCAGTTTTACTGGTGTTGTATACATGAAAGGCAAATCACGCGCCAAGGGAGGTATAGCGGTGATGCGCCGCAATACGCTTGACGATACTCTGCGATACTATAAGCGTATGTGCTGTGGGTCCGCCTCTCACCCATGTGTAAGTACTTACCTCCTAGTCAAGTGTCGCCTAGAATATTCTAGTTGTTTACTCAGAGTGCTGTTTTAAAAGGCTTTTGTTTCCTCTTTTTCTCCTGGGATGTTTTTGTAATAATAATTAAGTTTGAGTAAAATTGATTTTAAACCGCTACTAGTTATTGAATTTTAATACTAATACTGTACGGCAAAATAGGTTTAAATAGCCAAAAAAACTTCTGTACCGGTACTACAAATGAGTAATGTCTTTGTGATACATCTCAAATTCCTTTTTTGAAGTTTGTTGTTGACGTTAGTACAATTTCTGAGGTTGAAATACTATTACGGACTTTTACCATCGTTTTTGAAAGAGCAAAAAGAACACGACGTTTCGAGATCTGGAAGCTGATTCCGTCTTCAGGTGAAAAGTAGCCTAAAACATAACACTAAATATTAGAAAATTACCAATTAAATAGATAGAAATATAATTCGCTAAATAAAATTCGCGCAAGATGACCAGTCAACCACCACCGATTGACATTAGTTTTTGTTTTGTTGTTTGTTCCTTTTGTTATTTGTTAGGTTTATTGAATGTTATGATAACGACTAACCTAAACAACAACACAACACGCACAAAGCTGTAACAAAACAAAGAAATCAAGCACGTCCACGGCCGGTGACAGCTGCCCACTGACTGACTGTCTAACCAGCCGCCAGACAGCCTCATCGGCTGGCTTGGAGCAGCGGAAGGCCAATCACAGCCGTGCATCACTGACCAACTGTAACAGAGAACACAAGAATGCCTATTCATGCACGGTTAGTGTAGGGGAAATTAGGTAGAACTTTGATGAACTATAATCAGGCCTCTGTTTCGACAAACTGGCATTCCTACCATCTTTAGCCAATACTGTCTGAACTCCCTACTAGCCATTAGCAAGGACATTAACAAACTCCAAATGAGATGCAATATGCACAGCCACAACACCAGACACTGTCGAGATATTGACATCCCTAGATGCAGGCTCTCCAAAACCCAAAACAGTTTTGCAATTAGAGGAATCAGGCTATACAACGCACTGCCAGCTAATCTCAGGACAAATGACTCCAACAAGATGGAAGTTGCTCTCAGGAAAATCTTCAGCGATAAACCTGTTTACACGCTGAATGAGGTTGACAGCAACTACTTCCTCTAGTCCATTGCCATCTTTTAAATCAAAATAAGAGAGTTAAAATTTTAGTTTTGTTTTGATTTGACGCAGTCTATCTGGTATTAGCTGGACATCGACAAAGATAACAAGTATCAAGTAAGTTGATGACTAAGGAGTCAAAATTACTAACAAGTCTTACAAAAGTTTCTTACACAGTCAATTATACTGATTTATGCACAGCCTACGGAGAGAAAACTCTAGTGTAACAGTCCTCCTATAACAGAGGTTATTTATTGACAGACGTACCTTGACTAGATGTTCAGTGTAACTGTGCATTCTCTTAGATAATCGATAAGGAAACCCATTCGCGTGTCGTTTCCAATATCAGACCTGTGGATGACAGGAACCGAAGTTGCGCCTTGCTACATGTTCTCTTGTAATCAACTTAATTAAAGGTTTGAACCTTCCATTTTTATATCTCTGACTTTGCAATTAATGCATTATTGTGCTTGTAACTAACTATATTAAAAACTAAATCTGCTTGTAGTGAATGACTGAATCATCAAAAATCTATTGGATGGCTGTACGACACTTCCCGTAGAGCTAATCTCAACCTATAGTAGATTTTAGTTATTAGTTTTAAATATATTTGCGTGATATCTTCAGAAAAAGTAGGGAGGACTAATCTTTTCAATGTTTGAGAGGATGACGGCAGTTAAAGAAGGCGGCTGAAACTAGGTCAGTGGAGTTGGTTTACATTTTTAAATGAATCTGCCAACGCATAAGCTCGGATTTGTAATCTGATGGAAAGTTGCTAAAGTTAAATCAAAATGTACTTCACATTTTGTGTTCTATGGGTTACTTGTTAAAGTGCTTTGAAGATAAAATAGGATTTAAGTACTTATCAAATACATACAACGGCTAGAATATCTTATTTGTCCAAAGGAAATTCGATGATAAGATTGGCCAGATATGACAGAAATTACATAGGCCAAACATCAAGGCCTGTAAAAATACGTATAGATGAGCACATGAAAAAAGTTAAAAATAAAGAAGTCTACGGCTCAAAAATATGTGAACACGTAATGGAGACGGGACACACCATTCGGTGGGAGGACAGTACAATTTTGTACAAGGAGTCAAATTGGAGAAAGAGAAATTTGACAGAATCTTTGTTTATGTCACTGGAGTTATCGCCCTTGTCAAATCCGTCCGTCGAGATAAGCCCGATCTACATAGACACAGTAAGGGAAGAGGCGAATCAGCTGATGGCTAAACAAAACTGCATAGAGATAAGCAAGCCTCCCCCTCCTTCCCCTCACCGCCCCGCTAGTGACTCATCTAATTCGTCAGTGGTTCGTCGTTCGCAACGTGTTAAAGACCGGACGAAACAGGACCAAAAAAATATTTGGTCCTGGGACGAAAGCCCTTGAGAACGCGGTACGTTTATAGGTGCCGCGAAACGTCGGGAAGTGCGGAAGACTGTTGTGTTTATGTGTGTGTGTGTCTGTGTGTGTTTTTGACGTGAAGATCCCTACAATCTTCAAGACATCGTAGTCTTCCGCTAACCTTAAGGTGAGTGAGGCCCAAAAGTCAGGGTTTATTGGCCAGATATAGTTTCCCAATGGTAGCAAGTCATTCAGCACACTTTTAGCAGCTCCCCAATACGTTTCCATTCTCGTTAATAGAACCATTAGTTTACGGCAAATCTGTAACGCTCCTTTGGTTACGCCCGCTTGAACTAGAAAATGAGTGTATGAACTTTTCTAGGAGTCCGTGTGATGAATGGTCACCCAGCTCGCTACCAAAAATCAAATCTTCATACATTTTTAGTTTTTAAGTAATAATTATTGTGTCATCCAAACTGAAATGACACTGTTGAATGACAAGCCAGTCTCATTCATGAGCTTTTGAAACGTTACATTTTGAAATGAGAAACTAGAAACTCAGTAGCCTGCTTGAACGCAAGAAGAAACCTGTAAATATTTCAAACAAATGAATACACACATAATTACTATACATGGCAAACAAATCAAATTCACGTGACTTCATGTAAAACCAAATTGATTGAATGGACCAATCGTGCTGTCTGAGAAGATATAGGCCCTACAAAAAAATCTCGAATAAGTTCATACACATCAAGAAAAATGAAGAGTTCAAAGAGAAACTGAATATATTTTTAATAGAAAAGGCTTACTATTACTTGAATGAAGAATGAAAAAGTGCTTTATTTTTCTTTGATGGTTGCAACATCAGGTCTCACGTAGGAGGCCTGTAATTAAAAAAAAGCACTTGGACAGCATTGGTTAAAATACCCGTCAGCTGGTTGGCAACATTTTCAAAAATATAAAATTAACACTCCAATATTTTTAAAACACAATACATAATTTTTTTAATTACTATACTTATTATTTTTTAAACCCATAGCAAATCGTATAACTATACATTATATGGACCATATTTTGTAATGCATAACAAGAACCCTTCCAAAACTATGTATATGTTACATAATAACTGCCTACATGACCCTTGTTTTGTTACAATTTAAAAATTGAACTCTTGTATCAATGCCCATCTATAATTCCATGTTTCCTTCATATAATTTCGTAATACCCACTGATCCCTACCATTCAAGAACTCCACGTAATTAAATTCATTCGATGTGCACTTTCCAAAAAAGGCGTTTCTCATATTTTTTAATACAGGATACATTGCCTACTATGATTTAAATGAATTTTATGAAGAAGAGGAATAGGCGTATAAACATATTTGATGACCACGGCGAGTCCTTCGCTTTCAGTGGGATAGCAGCAAGTATGCAAGTAAAACATGAAAACAGGCTTATCGTTTAACTATTCCATTTCAGTTAGAGTAAGCCTTTTACTAGTAGACCATTAGCACTGATGTTTGTATTCCTGAAATACTCCAATTCCATCAAGAACTTTAGAGCTTCCAATTGTATTGTGTATATAAACTTTGAAGTACTATATATTTTTAAAACTTAAATTAAAATTGATTTCTTAATACTGTTGCAGTATGACAAGAGTATCGTTTATAACTCTTCCCTCTAGTGTATTTTTGATCGTCGCTCATTTAATGTCCTCTGCTGCGCCTCGGCCGTATAATCTTTTGGTTTCAAAAAGCTACACCTTAGGACCTAGTGGTGAAATATATAATGTAATTCACAGTTAGCCCCATATTGCTTGAAATTGATTGTTGGTGCTGACCAAAACATTGGACACCTTACCAATCTTATTAAATTTAAGATGAGTATTTCTCCTTGATATATGGCGTTTTAAATTTGTATTAAAATTTCCCCAAGTCATCGCCGAATCCAGAGATGACCAGATGCCTCGTCACTGTATCATCTTCAGTCACTGATTGGCTGAAACTGAGCTATTTGATGTCTGGCTTTCCTGTTGCAGCCCCTGTGATCGATAGGATAGCAGACAGCAAGTAGCTATCAGCCAATTAGTGACTGAAGATGATACTCCACAGCGAGACCGAAATATCTTAAACTAATTATTTTGATGTTTTGACTCGGTGTGAACCGGAAGAACTAGATTAAAACTTTACTTTCTGTAGAAATTCGCTAAATGCAAGATTTGAAGAACACAGCAGTGGTCCCCGGACTGCTGACCCAGGCGGAGGCGGCCAGGCAGGAGGCAGGACACACCGACCCCGGGGGTTGTACGCGTATCACTCCACGTGTCTCTACCCCAGAGACTATCAGTCTAGATAGAGTTGATAACATAGTCCACGTGATCACTGCATGCGCCTCTTTGTATGATTGTGAAATCCCTATCCAGTGCCCACACGTCCTACTGCAATTACTTTCCCAACTATGAATTGGCAACCATTCCAACCAAATAACATCAGGGACTTCAATATATACTATACTGTGTACACTCCATGTCAATCTATCTCTACCTTCAGTTTGATGGACTAATTTACAGTCTGACAGAAGCTATTAGTTAAAATATAATGAAAAGCATAGATTGAATTTAAATATCTATATGTATATTTACTGACAAGGCTTACCTACAATTTTGGAAGCAGTATGCTAGAGAATGTGAAACCGTTTTTTAATTATTATTCCTTTGGATTATTTTTCAATTTACTTAAGCTAAGTTTCTTGAAAAATACCTTAGCGAGATGGTATAAGACTTTTGTTCCCATAAACTGTGTTTTCTTTTTGAAGAATTCAAGATTATGTGGCAATTCTGGTCTGTGTACTCGTGTGTTGGAAGTATGAGTGTTGTCAAGAAAATTATTATTTTGCAGTTGCCTACGTAAATTGTAGTATCTAAGATGTAGAGGGCATATACCGTTAATATTTGTGTAGAAACGAATAGGATTTTTTTGGGAAACTGAATCATTTAAAACAGTACATGATTCTGACTGAATTTCATTTTGTTTTAATAATATTTTATCCAATTTTCCTTTGTTGTTGCTCCATAAATACTTAAGCCGTAGGACAAGTGAGAGGGTGGCGAATTATAAACCGTGTTTAATGTTTCTAGTTTACGAAACTTAGTCATTTATTTCAGGGCAAAAGACCAGTTTACATTTTACTAACAACTTGATTTGTTTCTGCATTCCAACTCAAGTTAGTGTCCTTGTAAAGTACAAAACATGTCAATTGAACTAGTTATTGTCGTCCAACCAGATATCTGGCTTTGAATTTAAATTTAATTTGAATATAAAAGAAGGTTTTGCCATTGAAACACTATTTTCTTTGATTAAGAATTGTCGTGTTATCTTCGAAAATAGACAGGTGTATATTGTATAAGAGAAGGAGTAGGACAAAATCTACTCCCTGCTTTAGTAACGCACAGTTACCCTTTAGTTAAAACCAACCCTTTAGTAAAACTAAAACCCTTTAGTAAAACTAATCTACAACAATTCAGTGCAGTTTTTTTACTAAGGGGTACAAGTATAAAAGTACCCTACTAACCGATTTGTTTTTAGTTTTAATTACAAATGTAGTACACTTATGTTATAACTAGTAATTTGTGTATTGCGTAATATCCTGGATTCCAAGAAGAAACCAAACACAAACGCCCACAAACGCTAATATTACACCAAATCGGTGTCACCAGTGTAAACTAGCGTTTGCCATGGAAATAAAAATAAATAAACACACAAAATTCTGTTTTAAAACCCAAATGACGCTATGCTGTTCTCCTACATTTTACTCAAGCGGACCCGTAGCGGGTTGGAATCGTGCGTGACTCCGGAGCTGATCACTCCGCTGGCACGGGATCGATCCCCGCAGTCACCACTTACTTTTATAATGTGACTATGCGGTAACGATAGGTAAAGGTCGAGGTTGAGTGGTAGATAGGATTTTGCATTCCTAACTTCGCTTCGTTAAACAAGACAAACTTTACCTTTTTTACTCAAGTGAGTTCCTCCTCTCCCTACCATTATAAGGCTCCAAGTACAGTACTTTGTACTCTTTGAGAAGAAACCCATAAAATATTTGTAGAGAAGGTTCTAAAGTCCAAAGCCCTAACTTTGCCAATGTACAACTTTTGTTTAGCAATAAGGTCCTTTGTTATTGTTATAACATGTGGACAGCATCCACATGTAATGCCCCTTTTAGTGTGTTTGCCCCTAACCAGTAGCGTAGCCAGGAGTTTGGAATGCGGGGAGAGGTTTCCAGGTTCACGAGGTAACACGAGATAATTTTTAAGCGAGAAACCCCGAGTGGCCTGGAGGTATGGAGTACCCCTCCTAAAAAGGGGGATCCGGTGCTCTCTCCCGTCAAATTAGCAACATTTTGATGCAAAATGGTGAGTTTTGAGCGGTTTCGGAGGACATTTTTATCCTGAAACTAAAGGATTTAATACGTTGATTTCATAACAACACAGTAGTCGAAAGCAGAATCTACAGAACCTGATAATCGAAATTCTTGTCCAGAAATAGGTTTTACAATGTTGTTTTGGCCATTTTATTTTAGATGTTACCTGTTGACTTCGAATGGACAAAATATCAACTAATGTCCATCACATTCACATACGCAAACCGGATCGGTGCTTTTCGGTGTTTTCTACCTTGTGAGAGTCCTAGTTACTCCCGCCGAAACCAAGAATTGCGCTAAAATCACTCTTAAAGTTAACATTTTTCAAACCCGTTTCTTAGTGGGTGGTTTTGGGCTACCAGAAATAGTTGTGTAAAGTCTTTAGGTCTAGTAGTTTGGTCTGTGGTCTGATTATGAATGAATGAGTCAGGACACTCTCTTTTACATAGATGGATAAAATCTTATATATATATTTAAGTGATTAAGGAAGGAACTTCTGCGTTAAGACGACTATCTAGTCGCCTAAGACTATGCAACGCAAACGCGGGGAGACACGTGAACAAAATCGTTGTGCTGGAAAACGAGTTTATCCCTAATATGTTTTCCATTACAGTTGGCCGGCTAGTAGAAAATAACACTTCCAAAGGTTCTCCAAAGAATGTATGATATAAGCTCTACTGTCATAATTTAAGCTAGCTGTAATAAAGTTACCAATGAGAAAACTTTATAGTTTTTGGCTTCTAGCTATGAAAATAAACCAACTATTTTACTAAGTTGAAGTAGTTATTAATGTATAAAAATCTGTTAGTACTTTAAGCTTTATTAGTTAATATTCTAATTTCTAAATTTGTGTTATTTCTGTGTATGTTTTGTTAAACATGCGTTTTGAGTTGATTAAAGGGCCATTCCCCAAAAAATTAAAACGTGTTCTAAAATTTAGTTGTAAATATGTTTAGCAATAAGTTTATACTCTAAAATGTCCAAATATATGCTTAATCCATAAATAAAAATGGTTTACTAGTAGTGTATTGTTTGGTTTTACTTTTACCACAGAAAAACTCTCTTGTTTTACTCTCTGGTAATACAGATCATCGGAGTGTAGGAACTGATGCACAGCTGATAAATTATGTTGTTTTTGTTTTAAGCAAGTACAAATATATAGTTGTTTACATTGTCACTGTCAAGACAAATTTTATAATATAGTATACACCCTAGTTAGTGGAAAAACGGTGAGTTGTACAAACAATCTTAAAAATGACGTTTCTTAGCACATATGATAAACCTACTGTCGACAGTAAATCATAATAAAATTTATAGTTTTTAGTTGTTACCTGATTTTGCTAATTTTTTATGGTTAGTGGTTCTCCATTGATTTTCAAAACCATGGAATCAATATATAAATAACAAAATGTCCTAAGAAGCGTTAAACCTAGTACTCTTTTGTAAAACGTTCTTCCGCTGTATAACCAACAAACAATCAGACCGCGTCCGTGGCTCAGTGGTAAACACGGCTTGCAAAGCAAGGTCGGTTAAATGGCTTTGATTTTCATAACCATGGAATAAACAATATTTACCGCTTTCCTAAAAGCGTTTTGTGATGTAAACCTAGTAAGTCTCTTGTAAAAATTTGTTCGTAGATGTAAAACCAACAAACACCGTAAACCATTTTGAAATGGTCGTTGGATCATGTTGGTATTTTTTCATATGTGGTCTTACTTAGATACCAATTTAAAACGTAGAATTTTTGGACTTATGTTTAATGTTTTGTATTGTTTGGGAACTTGTTTGATTCTTTATGCCTGAGGAATCCACCTCAGTTTGGGAAAGTTTGGAGCCATATTTTAAAACCCCATATGTGCAGCGGGTGTGTATACAAGTAAGTGCAGCGGGGGTTTGAGTTCAAAAAGGTCTTACGGTAAAGGTCCCATCTTCAAAAAACCGTACAAACTACACCATTTAAACTAAATTACTACCGTTTATGGCCACATAAAGTAGCCTAAGACACAACTTTCATTTATTGGTATACTTTTCTAGTCTAATACAGTGTGCGTCAAAATAATCAATACTGAAGCTTAATAAGCTGGATTCAACTTGACGATCAGCTGTGACAACTTCTGATTGTTGCCAAGTCTTAATGACTTTTATTTATTTTATGTTTGAGGTTATCTTTTGATGACATGGCGCTAACTACTGCAGATAAAGCTTTTATTGTAGAGCATTATTTTCGCTCATACGGAGTTGGACGTTTGCGGATGGGTCTAGTTTGTCATAAACTGCATTACGTTTTCATTAGCATCTTCACAAAACCCCGCCTAATAATTCTGTAATGCTTAATGTTGTTATAAGCTTCGTAAAGATAATTTTGTATGTCTTTCCGTAAGGACCCACACACCAAAGTTCAAGTCAAGACAAAATTAACCATACGTGAGAGGGATGAAACAACCCATCTTCACTATTATGTTAAGGAACTTTCAAGCACGGTATGAGTCTAGCCTGAAACTGAACGGAAGTCACATTGAACATTTAATGAACTGATTTAAACATATTTAACTTCCTTTTAAGGGATATGTCTTTTTCTAGTACTGTACATACAATCTTTAAATTTCAGTATTGTTTATTTTGGCGCATACTGTATAATTTTATGAAGTTTCGTCCGTACCTGTGTACAAAACCACGTTTGAACTTTACAGACGGATAAACTGTCAAACAAGAGAGACAGATATTTTTCCAATGCCAGTTCTTTTAACTCTAAGATATACCCGAACTAAATGCACATAAAATGCTCCATCCTAGAGATATGCAGACAAATATAATATAATGGGGAGACCACTCTATAAGATGCATTTTTTCTAGGCTAAGCTCTAGAGACTAGATCAGATCATCCGTTTTAAACTGGTATCGATACAAAGTTTTGCCTTGCCTATAATTGTAGCAGTATTATAAGAAATTCACAGTTTAAATACTGTATATAGCTGTTATTTTATTGACTAGCCTAGGTTTCGCAGGATACAAAAAGTCAACACATTTCTTATAAAACTGTAACAGCTGTAAATAAATATAAAATAATAAATTGATTCCAATGTAATCCAAACCAAAGAGTAATCAGGATTTAAAAATAAATTAATACAAGTTACTAAACGATTATAAAAGTGTTTTGTCGAATTTAAACTAGAAAAATGAAAACTTTTTATTTGGAAATTCGCTAGGACTCACGGTAGCGCAAGTGGCTATGAGTCGGCTAGGTTTTGTTATTGAGAGTAGAGTCAAAACACCGAGAGTGCATCACATCACAATCACAGAGTATTTATTCTATTGTTGAATGATTTAACATAAGTTCTCTCTTTAGCTCCAGCACAAAGGTAATTAGATAATAGCGAAGATGGTAACGCAGATTTATTTATTTATTCAATTTACATGCTGTAAAACAGATTAAATCCAATTAAATTACAGCAGTACATACATAGTAAATTACAATATTGTAGTGGAGATAACCTATGTCCAAAATGTAACAGTATATCAGGCATTGAACCATCGTGCATAATTTATATTTTAATAAAACACTTAATTGTGGAACCAGCGCAGAGATAAATAAGTTTACACATAATTATGGACTTATGGAAAAAACATACTAGTTGTAAATATTATACATAATAAATAAAGACTGATGAATAAAATTTGCAGCCACATTATAATATCAAACTAATTAACAACAAGTAATAACGACTCAAATATATTAACCTTGCAACGGTTGTAACAATAAATAAATAACAATGATAATAACAATAATTAAAAGTTAGAATGAACAAAACAGTTAGGCCTGTATAACATAAATTTGAAAACAATCCATCAGTAATGTTATCAGAGCCCACTCCCCCGGACAAAGGCACTCAAGCGTTCCTGGGCTGGACGCAAACACAGACGCCGCCCCCCATAGAATAAAAGGCAGCCCTTTATTCTATGAAAGGCAGCCGGCTTTTCGCCAGCCCGTACTGACCATAAGTTGCAATAAGTTGCCATAAGATTGCACGAATGACCGATTTTACAAGTTACAAATACTATTAATTATACAGTTAGAATTATTATTCAAAATTTAACAGTCTTTTCCAGTGGTAAAAACAAGGATAGCATATATTAAGATGCGTATAAAAGGTTTTTAGACTATAAAAAGACAGTGTGAAGAAGCTAGTTCTCGGTGGTAAGTCTGCGTATACGTTCGGAATATAAGCACTGCCGTAATCATCTGCGTTTGGGTGGACCGATGCTTCTAGGTGTCAAACGCGGCAACGCAATTCAAGTCTTGACCAAGTCAAGCGTGTTAGTTAAACTATGATCAATTGTAAATATGCATGCATGAGAATCAATCGTGGTTGGCTAATCAGAGCAACCACAACCCCTACACCTCAGGAGCGGCCTTTGTTCACCTTTTGCCACTCTTATTGACGAACTAACACTGATAAAGGCTTATAAATTATTTTATTTGCTAGGTTTCCCAGGATACAAAAATCAAACAGCTTCCTTATTTCAAGAAAATAAAACTATGACAGCTGCTTTATAAATTAAAGCATTACAAGGTGAATACTTTATTCCAATACAAGCCAAACCGTAGAGGAAATATGACTAAACTTAAAAGATAAGTTTTAAAAATTACTCACAGTGTATAAAATAGTTTTGTTTAATTTAAATCAGAACAATGAAAACTTTCCTTTTATTTCGAATTTCACTAGAATTCGCGGTAGTGCTTTTGGCTACGATTGGATATGTTTTGCTCATGGATTGTATGTTAAGTGGTTTTAAGTTTATTACAGTTTCAAAAATGCCAACATTTGATCACTCTTACAGCCTATTTCACCTTTACCATAGTTTCCAGTTGAAAATCATAGTATAAATTTAAAAAATACAAAGCCCGGTAAAGAAATTTAGTTGTACCAGCGAACAAACCAAAATAAAGTTTTTAGGGACTAAGACTTGCGCAAGTAAGCTACTCTAAAACTACCAACACTTTCCTATGAGATGTGAATCATGGCTTTTGACAATTTGTATTTTGTCCTCGCTATTAGTATTTATTTTTGCTGTGGGTGCTTTTACCCTCTCCCCCCATAAAACCTCTCGAAATTTTCTTGCGACTGGTAGCCCAATGGATTGGTTTTGGATTAGAGGTATTACCGAACACACTGCAAAAGATTTGAAGTAAATTAATTCTTGCCGTAACTATAGTATTAACAGGTAAATTTGCATTTTATGGACTAACACAATTTGCATGCTCAACAATAAAGAACCAACATTAATCAACTGCCATCTCAACGTGGTTCACTTTTCAATAATTTGTTGGCTGGCAATAAACATTAACAATTTCAACTATGGTTCGAAGCTCGAATTAAAGAAATTTACAGTACCGTATGCCTTTCATGATGAGTATTTAATCAATATAATCAATGATTACCACGGGCGTAGGCAGTGGAGGGGGAATCGGGATAAATCCCTCCCCGCCATTTCCTGGAAGATGGCATACATTTGTCTCCGTATATAAGGTTGCCCAGTTTAAAAGATATCGTAATAGCCAAATGCAGTGTGGAGATTCATATTTAAAATTATACATGTTTCGCCTCAGGCTTTATGATACTGACTATTGTTTATTTCTTCCCCAGATAAATGATGTACTAGTAGTTTCTAATTTCTTTGGCCAATAATCAAAACACTAAGCGTAAGGAACTTTAATGGCTATGAACCTGTAATCTTTGGCAGAAAATAGCCGGGACAGGAGCCCTCAGCATCATTAGTAAATAATAGTTATTGTATTATATTTGTAAGATTTGCTCGTATATTTCGCCTTTTATTTCTAATAAAATGTTCACACTTGATTTATATTTTCGAGCCTACTTTACTTTCAACCAACCTTTTTAGTTAAGTAGGCTTATTTTAATATACAGTGTAATTTTACAATGCTGAAATAATTAAACATTAATTAAATAATTAACGTTTGATTGATTGAATATTGTGCATTAAAACATGTTTGTGTTATTCATTGTGTATATGTATATACTTTATTTATATACAGTCCTCAATCCTCAGAAATAAATTCTAGCTACGTCATTGCAAAATGACCAGCCAGCAAGTTTCATACATGTAATCTGTAGAAAATATAAAAGGTCTTTGGCTTAAGTCAGGACTTGATCAAGCGGTTTGATGCCATTAGACTGGGAGCAGGTTTTTATTATGTAATTCCCGTGTATTCCGCGTTTGGCACAATTCTATAAAAAGATGCTTACTCATCCTCTCACTGCGTAGATTTTGGACCAAGAAAAGTGCTCAAAATGCTTAATCCCAGGGAGTACCCTCAGATCTTCTGTGCTATCTCTGGCGAAATCAATTCCTGGCTACGTCACTGGTGATGACCAATCTACCCAATTCCTTTTGGGTCGGGACTATCGGAAACCCCGAAAAGGTTAGGTAGACATTTTAAAGAGAGAACCACGTTTGAAACAAGGTTTGCCTTTAGGAAAAGTTTCGTAAAACCCAAACCCAGAAATAATACTCGCAAATCTAAAAACTGTTTTACAGTATAAAATATAGTTGTCATAGGAAATACATAGGGGAGACTAAAAGACCACTAAATGTAAAGTAAAATAACACAAAGAAATTAAGCGTAAGGGTGTCAAACATAATTTAAAAGTTGCTCAACATTGCTGATCCGAAAATCATGCCATGAAATGGAATGCAGTTAGCATAATACATCGGTAACCATATTTTTAAAGAAAAGTGATTGAGATCTCGCACATAAAGCAGCTAGCAGACCGTTTAACCAGTCAAGCTTCAGTTTTAATAAGGCCTATAAGGCTACCTCTCATCTAAAATGAACTTTAGCGTTGGGATAATCATGACTTTTCTCCTAACTTTCAGCAGGAAATAGCCC
Source organism: Matsumurasca onukii (assembly GCA_018831715.1). NCBI lineage: Eukaryota > Metazoa > Arthropoda > Insecta > Hemiptera > Cicadellidae > Matsumurasca > Matsumurasca onukii. The sequence goes on from CM032064.1 coordinate 30,631,159, forward strand.
AAACAACTCATAGCATGGTATTAAGGACCCAAAACAGGCTATATAATATTTAACTAGTGTGAGACGCCCTATTACAAAATCCTACACATGTATGAGTTGTCCAAAATTCATAAACCTAACTATCAGCTTAGGCCATAGTCAGTTTTCGTAACTCACCGCGTAGAGATTTTTCTAAAACTTTGTTAGTCATTTTAACTCTTTTGTTAAGGAAAACTGACTTATTCATCAAAAACTTTATTTTTGTCGAATGGTTTTAAGTTAACGCTTTTTTACAAAAGAACTCCAGATCTTCCTCTTAAGCCAGAATGTACAGAAATGTAACAATATAAATAGTTTACAATAAAAGTACCGATAGTACATTAAACAATTAACTAGCTACACTATGAAAATAATTTAACAAGGCCTTTCTTAAAATGAGACAACGACATGGTTTGAGGATCTCGGAAAGCTCATTGTACATTGTCGGTCCAAAGTAAGTGAACCCTCTCCTACCCAGTTCAAGTCTATAACTCGGGAAACGTGAAGTCTTCTGTCTTGTGACTTGACGTTTCGCTACGCTGAGTACGCTCACATCATAACGGCCGTTACGAAGTTGTTTCTCACGCCCAGAGCCTCGCTTCGGTCTCTCATTTATTTGGCATTTTACTGCAAGTCCTTTTAATAATTAGGTACATTTTACAGAACCTTCCCTAGATGTAGGTGTGGGGGTACGGGCTGCTCAGCCACTTAAAACGAAAATTAAACTGTGAACACTATTTAAGTTATTAGTAGATTAGCAACATCCAAATGAAGAAATAAAATATACGGGGTGAGTTTTAAATGTCCCCACCAACCTTGACTTTTGAAAAAGAAAATAGTTTAAAACCCTTTTGGGAATATACTTTGCGTCACTCACCCCCACCCAAAAACTTGGGAAAACGGGATTTTAAAAAGGATTTTTTTAAATTTTCCTTTTCAAAAGGTAAGGTGGCATTTAGAACTTACCCTGTATAATTAATATATGTTACTTAATTTTGAAGTTCAACAGTCAACGTGGAAATGTTGTCCACATGTTATTAGTTTAGTTTTGCGGTGGTGTATACGTTTTTCGTTAGGGTAATTTTGTTGCCAAAAAGGAATACAATTGTAATAGTATTCTTTGTTATTTAGCAACCTACGTTGGTGGAAAGATGTACATTTTAATAAAGTTTTCTCTATTTATAGAGCAGGAACCTAACTCACCTGGATAAAGTACAAACTTATAAGAGAACACAACTGTCAAAGTTTCGTCCCTACAGGGGCCTTAGTCATGAGAAAAGGAAATCACATAAAAGGGTTAGTAAAATACATAAAACATTTAATCGATTCGGAACTTAGCTTGAAGTTCAACAGTCAACTTGAAAATTTTGTCAACATGTATTCGAACCCCAAATATTCCCATCTTAATTTCCCCCAGGTAATTAGGTAAAGTAGTTGATTTTAATAACCAGGGGAGTGGTACACAGGTAATAAAAGACAAGTATCGGTGAGCTATTAGGTTCCAGCTATACGAGCCATATTGCGAAACTGCCAGTGGCGTAAATAGCACCCCCACAACCCCGTAGTGCGGGGAGGCGCCGTGCTTTGGGGGCGCTGGGAAAATAGCGAATATTCTGAGCTCTAGGGGAGCAACTTGATAACGCGAAAGATGATATAAATAATTTACTCTGTTTCCACGTTGACTAAGTGTCGTTGTACCTGTTTCATTTATGATTTAAAATGGAAAATAGCGTGCAAGCAACCTACCCAGGGGCCAGGGCATACAGTAGGGGGGAGGGTTGAGGTGTGAGGTGGCCGGAGGGGGCACCCAACTGACGGTCTGCGGGGAGGTGCCGTGGAACATACTTACGCCACTGGAAACTGCCTCATATAACAGTGGATAGTTCTAGTAACCACTCTAAATAATAACGAAGCAGGCTGCAAAGTGAATTAAACACACACTAAAGCTTCGTTATGTGCACATGTTTTGCTCTACTCCGTTCTGTCAATAAAATAGCTAGGGTTACTCATGACATACCAAAGTACTGTACTCGTAACACTGATTTGATAAGTTAGTTACTAATGATTTGTAATCATTGGTTGGTTTTTCTTGGAGTCTAGACTTCCTGCATCAGTTTTACTAGTAGGGCCAGCTATTTTAAGTGTTCTGCTACAACCCGTCTTTACTCGACACATTGTTGGTATTGGTGGGTCCTTTTTAGCATTTACCCAATCTATATTTATAAAAGGCTTTGTCCTGACTGACTGACTGACTCACTCACTCACTCATCATCGCCGAGCCCAAACTACAAGGCCTAAAGAGTTGAAACTTTGCACACCTGTTTTTGGTAGCCCAAAACCACCCACTAAGAAACGGTTTCGTAAAAGTTTGATTTTAAGGGTTGTTTTTGAGGGGTTGAAATTAAGAAAAAATGGGTCGTGTACGTGTTTACTATTTGACCGCTAGCGCCTAAACAAGTGATCCGATCTTCAATCTGATGGGAAATTGTTAATGTGGCATGAAATTATCTACAAGTTCTATCTCAATCATTTTTTTGTATCTCTCTAAGTTTACGAGTTATTAAGCAAAATGTAAAAAACTGGTCACTTGGCCCAGGTTCCCCGCGCCCCAACCCACCGTATTGACCCACTCTTCTATCCATTTGCTGCCTCTATGTAGGTAAAATTTCAAATAACGATGTCCTGTTAATCTACTATTTAGGCCTTGCAGAATACTTTATTTATTCAGACTAAGATACTGACCGGTATGTTGAAACCGTTATATTACTGTTCTAGAATGGTTATAGGTTCGAGTTCTTCAATAATGCAACTGTACCGTACTTCAATACGGCAAATTAAGAATTCTAAAGTTGTATCAAATGAATGAATGATTATTGGTGATTTCTACATGCTGAATTAAAAGTATAAGCATAGGTAAAGGATGCTGGTGTCAAATTGTAAAAGTCTAATGCTCGAGTGTTTTATAAAACTGTCCATAAGAATATAAGTAAAACAGTTTTACGGCAGAACGTAGGCTATTATTTGACGAGATACCAGTATTACCTTGCGATTCAGCTTATTGGCAACAGCAAATAGTTTAAAATTAGTTTTAGTTTTAGGGATTTTTAAAGATTTAATATATTTATTAGGTCTAACCATAGTTTTGTGGAACAATTTGTTTTAAAAATAAACATTTGCGCCCAGCCTACACTAATCTATACAAATAAAATAAGACTTTTGTCTGTACATTGCAAGGAATCCATCGGTTTTTGGTTATTTGGTGGTTATATACTTTGCAAAGACCGAAACTGGCGTCAACAAAATTCCTGTCTGTCTGTCTGTAACGTTTTAAGGCATCTTGGACGGCTTATAACTCAAAATCGGCTGAAGCTATAAGGGCGAAACTTTGTTTAAGATTTTAGCCCATTACGCAGTGTATCGTTAGCTATATTTTATACCCATACAACGTCCACAAAATAAATGGTTAGGGACCAAAGTGGGCACTTAACACGTTTTAAGGTATATTGGACCGCTTATAACTGGAAATCGGCTGAAAATATGGTAGTGAAACTTCGTTTAAGGGTTTAACCCATTACGCAGTGTGTCTTTAGTTATATTTTGTATCCATACACCGTCTACAAAATAAATGGCGAGGGACCAAAGTGGGCACTGAACACGTTTTTACGGCATACTGGACCGCTAATAACTGAAAATCGGCTGAAGCTATGGTAGTGAAACTTTGTTTAAGGGTTTAACCCACTACACCCATTTTAACCCATTTCGTGTGTCTTTAGCTATTTACAATATGGGTACCCACAAAGAAAGTTTTTTTTAATTGAAAAATTTAGGTGAATTTGTAGGGGTTTAATTTTGGAAAACTACCTCAGAATTTCTTCACTTAGACATTCAGAGCACTGGGCAAATTCCTCACTTCCACATTCAAGGCACTGGGTAAAAATTAAATACTTTTGATCGGTGTGGGATAAACGCACCAAATTTTACAGGCCTGTTTTATTATCTATAAACTACTTTTCTAATTAGTTGTTGGTCTGATGGCGCCAGTGGGTTGCAACCAGTTGGGGTTAGTAAAACGGATATTGCAGATGGCTATTAGATATGGCATATCGTTGAAAAGCTATTAATTTTTTACACAAACGTCGCAAACAGCATTTCTGGGCCAATCAAAGTTATTGCCGTTTAAAATGTCAAACATTTTAAGTTTTAACGGCAATAACTTTTGATGGAATAGTTTGTTGAAAATTAAGTTTCAGGATCGTTTTGGTAAAAATACCTATTTAACGAGATGCAACTTGCCGCAGTTTTAGTTAATATGGCTGGGGTATTTGTATTGGGGGAAGGGGGAAAGCTTCTCTCCACTCCACACTGTCTACAGAACTGCCAACCTAACGAACCTCGCGTAACCGTGGTTAAATCCTAAAAGTAAGAATCAAAGAACAATCACTACCTTCTGTCCATATATTTGTAACATTGTTTCTGAAACTAACCAAGGTACGAGTAATTCAGACGCTATTAAACTAATCTTGACACATAGTATTGGTTCAAATGCTACAGAAAAATGCAGGAATTTTGTTTTAGACTACTAGAACGCTGGCACCTATGAACTAAGCCGCATTAGCCAAAATTCCTGGCCAATTTGACTTTGTTTAGTAGCAATTGGCACTTGCCAGAGGCTTCACGCTACTTATTCTACTCAATTTACCTGTGTCATTTTTGTTTCCTTTCCTCTTTCTGTTCCGCTGGTTTTGCCTAGGTTTGGTTCCGTGTGTTAAATAATTTTTATCGTTAGCGGAGCTGAATACGAAATCTTTTTATGTAGTGTTTAACTTTTAGTAGTCTTTAAAGAAACTGTCAGCTTAATATTTTGGGTTAAGCTACCTATATAAATAAAATAAGACATTTGTCTGTACATTGCAATGAATACATCGGGTTTTGGTTATTAGTTTTTTTCTACTTTGCAAAGACCGAAACGGACGTCAAAAATTCCTTTCTGTCTCTTTGTAACGTTTTTAAGGCGTATTGGACTGCTTATAACTAAAAATTGGCTGAGGCTGTGGCGGTGAAACTTAAGGGTTTAGCCCATCATGCAGTACTTCTTTAGCTTTAGTTATATCCATACAACATCCACAAAATAAATGGCGGGGGACCAAAGTAATTACTGAACACGTTTTTAATATTGGACCACATATAACTCAAAATCGGCTGAAGCTATGACAATGAAACGTCGTTAAAAGGTTAAGCCCATTACGCAGTGTGTCTTTAGCAACATATAGCAACATTTTGATGTTCATATAATATCCTCAAAGTAAATATGGCAAACACTCAAAGCGGGCTCTAAAAACACTTGAACGGCGGAAGTAACTATGAATTTCACAAGGTAGCCAAACACCGATTAACACTTATTTGGTGTCCGTTTGTTTGTACATTGAAATGAATCCATCGGTTTTTGGTTATAAAGTTTTACTAAACTTTGTAAAGACTGAAACTGACGTTATAAAATTCTTCCCTGTCTGTCTGTCTGTAACGATTTTAAGCCATTTTGGAACTCTTATAACTCAAAATCAGCTGAAATGATCGGCTGCAAATTTATTTATGGATTCAGCTCAAACAAATTGCACAGTTTGTCTTCATCTATAGAATATTTAATAATACATACAACATAAAAAAAGTCTGAAGGTAGAATATTTCATTGTTTGATTTTTTATTTAAATTGTCTGATTTAGATTATGTATGTAGGCCTATATTATGTATTATGTAAATAATCAAGAAAATAAATACATTCTTATTCTTATGTATTAAACCTATAAAATGGTGAACTCATGGGAAACAGTACAATTTACCAAACAACATAAACATTGATTTTCTTAGAAACATTTAGGTAAATATATTCACAAAAATTCAACATTTAAATCCCGTAACGTAGCATAAAATAATTTAACAAGTAATAAATAGTTGTTTAAAAAGTTGTCATAATAAATAAGATGTCCGTCGGGCAAAAGGTGAACAAAGGCCGCTCCTGAGGTGTAAGGGTTGTGGTTGGTTGTTGATTAACCAAACCACGATTGATTCTCATGCTATTTACAATTGATCATAGTTGGTTGCTTGACTTGGTCAAGACTTGAATTGCGTTGCCGCGTTTGACACCTAGAAGCATCGGTCCACCCAAACGCTGCATCTCACAGCAGTCTTATATTTCGAATGTATGCGCACACTTACCCCGAGAACTAGCATTTTCAAACTGTCTTTTTGTAGTCTAAAACCCTTTTAAACGCATCTTAAGGTGTGCTAACCGTGTTTCACCAACACGACAAGACTGTTTAACTTTAAATACTGATGATAATTTGATAATTAATGATTTTTCTAACTTGTAAAATTGGTGATTAGCGCAAATCTTTGTTATCGACATTATCCTTACAGTCCAAGGGTAAAGAGAGAACTAGTGTTAGAACATACAACAATATAATAAACACTCTGTGATTGTGATACACACTTTATTCCGACTCTACTCTAATCACAAAACATACCCGACTCGTAGCCACTAGCGCTAACGTGAATCCTAGCGAATTTACAAATAATAAAATTAGATTTCATTTGTTGTTTAAATTAGACGCAATTATTTTATTCACAATTGGTATTTTTCTATACAGAGTGTCCCATTAGTAAAGTTCCAGACTCTGGGAAAAGGTTAAATGGGTCAAAATAAGAGAAAATCAAGATTAAAGTTGTTTACAAACATGCTTAGTTAACCAGATATTTGCCATTTTATATTGTTCACTAATTATTTGTTATCTCCGACACCATTTATCGTATTTGACTCAAACTTAACATAAATTTGTATCTAAGTAAGACCATTGTTGGAAAAAATTACCAGTATGAACTAACCTATCATTTTAAAACGGTGGCTATTTTATGGTAATTTTAGGGGATGTTTGGCGTTACACCTTAAATAGCGAAGGAACGGTGGTTTTTACGATAAAATGTAAGAATGACATTTTGTAGTGAATTTTACTACCTATCTATTGACACCAATAACATAAAAGTCTATTAGGAAACAACGAAGCTTTAGGGGAAACTCTGGATGAAAACAGACGACTTTCCACCTTATTATCTTGACGTTTGCCACGGTTTCCACTGTTACTTTGTTGATTATGAATTGATCTTTTTTACCTTGGTGTCAGTAGATAGTAGTAAAATAGTAGAAAGTAGTAAAATTTGCTACAAAACAAGATTCTTTACATTTTATCGTAAAACCTACCGTTTATTCACTATTTAAGGTGTAACTCCAAAAATTCCCTAAAAATACCATGAAATAGCCACCGTTTTAAAATCATAAGTTAGATCAAGCTGCTAATTTTTTCCATACACGGTCTTAATTAGATACAAATGTATGCTAAGTTTGAATCAAATCCGATTGGTGGTGTGAGGAGATAATAAATAATTAGTGATATAATATCTGGTTAACTAAAAGTTTTGAAAACAGTTTTACTTTTAATTTTCTCTTTATTTTAACCCATATAACCTGTTTCTAGAGTCTGGCACTTTACTTATACGACACTCTGTATATTACTATACAGGGTGAGTCTCTACTGTCTCTACAGGGTGAGTCTCAAATTCCACGACTCTCAGCCCGTTATAGCGTGTGTCTGCAGCGTCTAAATATTTAAATTCTTTTACTTTTCTAAATTCACGCTGCAGAGGTAGGAAATTGCGGCTTCCTACCGATGAATAAATTAGTTTTTATTCCAAATTCGCCGCTAACCCAACAATAATTACGAGGTGATGAGAGCTTGAGGGCCTAACACTCTATTAGCCTGAGTCCCTCAAAATAAAACCAAACCAACCGTGTCGAACACCCAGTTTGACCTGAAACCCTGGAACGACCCGGCTCGACTGAGATTTTTCGAGCAGTAGTGTGATTTTCCTGGACACTAGGTCCCCTTTGGAGAATATTTTCTCCGCGTAAAATCCGTTACAGCTATGGTAGTGAAACTTTGTTTAAGGGTTTAACCCATTACGCAGTGTACCTTTAGCTATTTACAATATGGGTACCCACTAAGAAAGGAAAGTTTTAGGGGTTTAATTTAGGGACAAACTACCTCAGAATTTCTTCACTTTGACATTCAGCCATTACAAAGGCCTTTTTATGGTCTAAAAACTACTTTTCTAATTAGTTGTTGGCCAGATGGCGCCAGTGGGGTGCAACCAGTTGGGGGTTAGTAGATCGGATTTTGCAAATGGCTATAGGCCATGGCATATTGTTGAAAAATATTTTTTGTAACATAAACAATGTCGCAAACAACGTTTCTGGGAAATTGGCCAATCAAAGGTTATAGCCGTTTAAAATGTCAAAAATAATACATACAACATCTAAAAAATAGTGGGCTCTGAACTTGCTTATCTGAAGTCTGAAGCCGAAGCATGGCTGTGAGCGTAGGTAAAAGCCTTTAATCTCCCGTGGTAATATAGCACAAAAAGCTAAGGCCAAAGGCTGAAGCGAGGTAGTAAGCGGAGTAAATTAGAGTTAAAATTAGTGATTTAGTGTAACAAATTGCAAAGAAAATTTGTTTTATTCATTCCAGCGGCACTTTAGCGCTAAGCCGCATGTGTGTCGGCCTGCAGTAATGTATTAAAGCTATAAAATGGTGAACTCATGGGAAACAGTACAATTTACACAAACATTGATTTTTTAGAAACAATTAGGTAAATATAATCACAAAAATTCAATATTTTAATCCCGTAGCGTATCACGGGTATTAATTGTCAGCTAGTAACATATATTGGGATTTAAAAAATTAGAATAGGTGTAAGGCCTTAGCAGTTCAAAATAATACATGTATAGTAGTAATACAGGCTTATTTCATATGAAAATTTTGGAAACTTTTAGAATTCCTACGAATTATTTTCAATATTTTGTTTGAAATTAAGTTTTAAACAGTGCCTGTAGTAACATTATATGATGTGTAATTAGTATCGAATTTCCTTTGGAAAAATGAGATATTCATGCTGTCAGCATGGTACGACCTAGACCTGGGACCATAAGGTGCGATCCTGACCCCCAGAACACGTTGCGAGCAATTTTCTTCAAAACTTTATAATATACATATGTGTGTAGATTCTCTACAGGTCACATCTTTGTCAGATTTTCAAACAATTCGGTACAATGTTCCTTCCGTAAAGTTCCGATGTTCCAAGTTCATTAGCCAGTAAAAGCGGACCACCAGAAGTACCCTTTAGAGCGGCAGGGAGTTTTAACCAAACAATTGGTTTTAATGGTCTAAACACAGTAAATGTCATCCCATTTAGATTCGACGACGCAAAGAAAAGTTAATTTATCCCTACTCGATTTTTGTAATACCTGTTTAAATATTGCAAGAAATCAGCTTTAAAATGCCAAATTTCACATACAATTTATTTTTAATATAGTTTTCTTGAATATCTTTTGAGGGAAACATCACAACCCTACAACATAATCCCTTAGGGTATTTTGAAAACTAATTTGTCATAAGAAATGTTTATGTGTTTTTAGCATTTTAACCTGATTTCTTGTAATCTACAAGTGGGTATTACAAAAGAACGAGTATAGAGATAAAAATGTTTCCTTGCGTTGAATTTTTATTAAAATTCCCTTTCTTTCGAGGTGCCACGTGGGGTTGTCATTTTAAAATTTTGGGGGCTCACCCCTCTCGCCGATTTGGGGGGAAGGGATGGCTGACACAAAGTACTTGAAAAAAAACTTCAGAATCCTATTAAAACATTGCCCAAATGGTTTAAAAATTGTTTCCTTTTTAACCGACTTTCTACGCAAGGAGGAGGTTACACAATTCGACTTGGGACTTTTCCAAAATGTATGGATCAACGTTGCCTAGACTAGTGGTAACTGGGTTTAAAGCCTTTAGCCAGTCCAATATTTCACTCATTGAAATGAACATTCAAGTCATAGTAAGCTGCTTTTTAAGACTAAATATGGTTGGTGGAATTTCAATGCATTGTGTAAACAAGAAGTACGAAGTTCCATTTTGTAATTTATTGAAGTTTGGTAGCAGTGACTAAATACATTTGTAGTAGACTAAGACACGTGATATTATGCATTTAAAGTTATTTTTCCTTTTTAGAGCCTTTAAACCTTTTTGAAGTCGGTTCTTTTTTTTATTAAAATTTGTTTATAAGACGTTGATATTGTTTGTATTTCCTCGTATCCTATTGCTGTAAAATATCAATTAAATAAACTATTTTTATTCTTACTGGAATTTTGTAGTGCGCTCTACCAGTAAAAAAATAATATTTCATTGCAAATATTAAATATGGATATCAATAGTCAAAAAAGTACCAGCTACTACCTACAATTGAAACATGGATTTTGTATCATCTGATCATATAATCAGAATGCGAATTGTTATCTGTGAGTAGCAGATACCATACGCGCACTTTTGTATGACAGATGTCACGCACCATTTCAGCGTAAGCAACAAAACCACGCCAATAGTGATTTTTATAATGGACGGCTTTGAGCGCAACTGCTGAAAGTTATAAAGTTCTAAGCCGTGGTATTTTCAGCTTATATCTAGTGAAAGTTTCCGGCGAGGAGAAGATACCTGTCGGGTCAAGCACAGCTGTGTGTTGTGTCGCACCATTTCCAACGTTTAAGCAACAAAACCACGCCAATAGTTGATTTTTATAATGGACGGCTTTGAAGCGCAACTGCGCGTGAAAGTTATAAAGTTCTAAGCCGTGTTGATATTTTCAGCTTATATCTAGTGAGGGTTTCGGCGAGGAGAAGATACCTGGGTCGGGTCAACACAGCTGTGTGTGCTGTGGTGTCGCGCCCATTTCAGCGTTTAAGCAACAAAACCACGCCAATAGTTGATTTTTATAATGGACGGCTTTGAGCGCAACTGCGCGTGAAGTTTATAAGCCGTGTTGATATTTTTCAATATCTAGTGAGGGTTTCCCGGCGAGGGAGAAGATACCTGGGTCGGGTCAAGCACAGCTGTGTGTGTTGTGGTGTCGCGCACCATTTCCAGGCGCTTTGAGCCAACAAAACAGCCGCACCTGTTGGTTCCGCCGACAAAATGTCAAAACGTAGAACCCTGAAGTTTGTTTTGACTTACTTTGCGTCACCCACCATCCACCCAAAATTTTTAAATGCAAACCCTTCCCCCTTGTGGCACTTCAAAACAAAAGGATAACAACACTAATTAAACGACACAATAAAATTGTTTTTATCTTGTCTGATTCAGGGGTTAAAATAAAGTTGATCAGGAGGTATTACTCAAGATGTACCATGGATGCTTTCATAGCGTCATCACCTACGGAGCAGCATTCTGGGGTAATAGTCCCATGGTTATGAGAATTTTCATACTTCAAAAAGAATAATTAGAAACGTATGTAAGGTACACTTTATCTGTCACTGTAAAGCACTTTTTAAGCAATTAAATATCCTCATATTAACGTCAAACTATATTTTGTAAGTATCAATTTCAGTAAAGGAAAACAATGATTTTTTCCAAAACAATGACGAAATTCATCATTTCAATACCAGTCAATCCAAAAACATTCATGTCCCTAGAGTAAAAACTGAACATACTAAAAAAGGATTTTTGGGGGAGTACGTTTCCCCCGAAAAGGCACTTAGGCCTAGGTAAGATTGACGCACTTGTGGAAGGTGGAGGCTAACTAAAGACGTCACTTGGAATGTACAGTTTTTACTTCAACCCGAGATTGCTATAATTGTCTCGAATGGTGTGGGCTGATGTCTGTCACATTGTCTTGACAGATTTGACTTATTTGACAAATGTATGGTGATATATTCCTTTTAAATGTGAACATTCCTTTTGCTCCACCCAGTACATAACTAATTATTGTATTCTTTTTTAGGTTCCTTTTGAATTCCCGCACAGTAGCTTTTAACATTGTCAGGAAGTTCTCTATACAATTGTTTACCACCTACAACAGGAGATTTACCATACAATGAACCAATATCTCTGTACATAATATATTTTATTAAAATATGTTCACTTTACAAAAATACACTTAGGTATGTCATTGGTAATCGTGATTCGTGTCACCGTACGGGCACGGATGGGACATGAAGGGAATACACTCGCTACAACAGTAACGACAGTTTACTATAGTTTAGTTTTAACTATAGTACAGAGGGTTACTATAGTTTAGTAACTAACTACTACAGTACGGTGGGGTCCCTACTTGTTAGATTTGACGTTTTTGGGGAGCTGTCCTGAGATAAACAATCCGTTAAATGGTGTTATAGTCAGGCCAACCCAACCCACTCAATGTTAAATTCAGCCCGGTTGGTGTATTGTTCATCATTGGCTGCGAGATTTAAATAAGATAAATACGATTTATGACCTCTTCTCAAATTATCCATATGCCTAGTTTAATGTCAGCGCAATAAAATTGATTTTACCTTTAATCCTAAAACAGAAATCAATGTTTAAGCGCGTTCGAATGATATTAAAAAGATAATAGTTTAATGCCTTAGTGCTCCAGTTAAAACTCCAATGCGCTCTTGCGGCGGAAGTAGGAACTACGATGGACTCAAATACGAGTAGTTTCTCCTCTGTCACCGCTAGGTCGCAGCGCAAGGTCGTGCGCAGCCTTGTCATCTCACAAAGACAAGCGCTACTGTGACTATATAGAATTAGTAACTAGTCGTTTTTTTCAGCTTTAAGGCCTTTTGACAATTAAGTTACCTGTTGTTGTAGCTTGTGGACCTTGTTGTTTCCCGATGTACTTTTTAATCTAGAGGTGTTTTTTAGTGTACACTTTCACCTTTAGTGTAAATACTGTAGTGTATATAGACAGCATCCCCTTGAAGATGAGCTACCTTTAGGTTGAAATGTACATCCGGAAATAACAATACCCTAAGGTCTACAGGCTACAACAACAGGTAACTTAATAGAATTATTGGTTGAGTGTCTGCTACAAAATGTCAGAAAACCATTTAAATCAAATATTTCTATATAATTTTGAATTTAATCGGTTTACATAATTGTTTTCAACGTATTTGATTTGACTACATATTTTGTATACCAAAACACTTCAAAACTGTATGATTTGAAACAACATAAATATACATACGTCGTTGGTTGTCTATAATATTTGTTTATTCCCAATGGACTACACCATTTCACCATCATTTCAGTGCTATCGAAACTGGTGCTATAATGACTGGTGTTATCTCTTTGTTTAGTATTAAGTTCTAATAAAACGAAACACATTTAATCTTAGGTTAAGATTATCTGTGAGGCTGCTCTGTATTTATTTGAGTAAAACATATGTTATATTGTTTATTGACACCATAACGACATTGCATTTTTCTCACTTCACGTTGCTACTCGTATGTTTGTTTTCAGTCGCTTCATGACATCCGTACCTTTAGTAAAACCTGCTTTAATTATAAACTCGGATTTTGTATTGTATTCTGTAGTTGCTACACAACCTGTTTAACTCTATTTGGTAGCCCCGAAACGACGATATTAATAATTTGAAACCATTGTATTTTAGGTAAGACTTAAAATATTTAATTTGTTTTTACCCATTGTGTGTACACGAAAATGTCTTTTTACTAGCTGGTATTTTTTCTCAATACAGTTCATATACTTAACACTCTAATAGAATGTGTCTAGCTTCACAGAACATGTATTCTCTTTCATTGTGTTTAAACGTAAGCAAAAGTAATGAATAATATTGATTTATTTACTTATTCCCAACGGATTACCATGTTGGAGAAAAATATGACATTTGGCTGTACAGTAATAGCAAGAATCAATACACATACTCAACTAATGTAAGTGAGGCAGTAAAATTTTAGAAATTACATAGGATACAAGTGTTTTAATTATATTATGGACAACGATGTCATGTAGAAAGATGGAGTAAAAAGATGACGTAATGCCGCCTGAATCATGGGCGAGCACGACGGACAGCTGTGCGTGGGAAATGCCGTGTGGTATATTCAGGCATCTCGAGAAACAAAGCCGCGCCTACTTTGGATTTTATCGAATTTCCTTTGGAATAAAAATTTTTTAATAAAAAAAGTGAACCGACTTCAAAAAATGTTTAAATGAAAAGCTCTAAATAACTTTAAATGCATAATATCACGTGTCTTAGTCTACTACAAATGTATTTAGTCACTGCTACCAAACTTCAATAAATTACACAATGGAACTTCGTACTTCTTGTTTACACAATGCATTGAAATTCCATAACCATATTTAGTCTTAAAAGCAGCTTACTATGACTTGAATGTTCATTTCAATGAGTGAAATATTGGACTGGCTAAAGGCTTTAAACCCAGTTACCACTAGTCTAGGCAACGTTGATCCATACATTTTCTCCTTACCTTAAAAAACTTGGGTATAGGGTACCTTAAAAAGTAGAAGATACCTCAAAAGGAACTTAAGTACTTTTTGCGTTAAAAATGTGTTGCTTTACCTCCAGAAAAGTTTGAAATATTTTCTTGTAGAATTAACTTGATGGTCATTTAATTTTGCACAGTATGGTATCATAACAATTCTGTTGGGTGGTGAATAAGGTCCCAAAAATGTGCAAGTAGAACACGCTTTTACGAGACAATTGAAGTTTTATAAACTGTCTTTTTTTTTCTTTTATGTCTATGTAGCTTTCACATTTTATATAATTATACAGTTAGTTTGCCTTTAAAAAGCTATTAAGCCTTACCCAGACTTTTCAAACCCACTGTATTTTACAACAACTTTAATAATAAGTCTTTAAACCAAAATATCTATTAACTTTTTCATATTTCACTAACTAGATATTTGGCAACCATAATATACACTCCTGGACAAAATTAACGAATCACTGGACTTAATTTTGTCCAGGAGCGTACGGTATATTATGATTGCCAAATAGCTAGTTAGTGAAATATGAAAAGGTTATTGGATATTTTGGTTTAAAGACTTATTATTAAAGTTGTTAGTAAGACCTTTTTAAAAATGATTGGCTTTGTAAACATTGAACAAACTGTCTGATGTACAAGTACATTTTAAATCTATTGAGTAGCACCTTCAGGTCCTAAAACTAAGTAAACAAGTGGTTTCTTACCTTGGTAATTGTTTTGGGTCGCAAATCAAGAACAAAACTTGAAGAATGTTTGGAAACCATTAGTTAGCTTTTATGTCTTTCAAAATTATAGTTAATACTCTTAGAGTTATCATAAGAAATTTAATTTCAGACTTGCCCCTGGAAACCCATAACTTTAGGGTGGGGATTACAAAATCCGAACCAATACAAAATGTACTTTGGGTTATCTAACAACATGTACCAAAGCACATTTAAAAATAGATTCTTACAATGTGGCTTTAGAAACACATTAGTGTATGCTCAAGTGTAAGAGAATTTTTGACCAGTTTTAGAGGAAAGATGTGGATGCTTCTAAAAACGTTAATGTTGTACTCATGAAGATTGTATTTTGCTCTAAAAAGGAGAAATGTAACCCCATTTTCACTACAGAGGTTGGCATAGTCCTCCATATTGTGGTTTCTAAGGAGCATAGTGAGAATTTTAAAGGACTGTTCATTTGTTTCAAAATGACAGCAACATTTGCTATGTAAGAAAATGTTTAGTTTTGTAAAATCTAAACACAAAGATTAGTTTTGTGTTGTCTGTGGATGCCAGCATAGCTGGCGAAAGGCGTCACAACCTTTAAACGTGTGTATTGGTTATGGAGTTTTAAAATTGTTTAATTTATTTGCTAAGTAAACTAGCTTCAATTAGGTACATCAGAGCCAATGCTTGCTTGAATGGCCTAGTACTTCAGTTGGTAAAAGTGGTAACAATTTAATATAATAGTAAACATGTAACCTTCAAAGCCATATATTTAAGGAATTACAATTTTTTAATACCTGAATTCAACTTGCTACCAAAACAAAGATAAAATATAACGGTTTAGTTACTATCTTCGACTATTTATCAATGAAAAGTTCAACTAGAAATATGAACAATTTACACCAGATTTTCTTTTATACAGTGTATTAAATGGGGTAGGGAGAGAAGAATGGTATTAAATAAAGAAAACTAGTACAGAACAAAACATAACATGAATCTTTAATTTAAAGCATTGAGGACAAAATGTCTCTGCCAACAATTACAAACCGATATCAATGAAAATAGAGCATTAATAAAAAAATAGGTAACACAGCCCCGAAGTAAGTTCTGTGAAGCATTCTGACGGGCTCACCAGCGCTACAGTTGAAACTCCAGTGTCTTTTAATCAGCATAATTATATAGGCTATATACTTTATAACAGAGATCAAACCGTGTGCTGTCTCCAGAGTATGCTCTCCAGAAAATAATCATAGACTCGATACACTTTCATAGCTACATATCGAATTATTTGAGAAACTCTCGCTTAAGTAATCCTGTACATAATTTACAGTCGATCATTAACAGTGTAGCTAATTTAGTCGAAATATTACAATGAAACGACCATCTAACTGACTATCTCTGACTAGAGTTCCTTTGTTTCAAAGTAATCACTGAAGAAAATGAAATGAACTACACAAAACTTAAACGTAAGATTATTCCGTCATTAATAAATTATGTCGACCTATCGACTTTCAAATGTCTGGAATGAATTATGTGTACGATGGACTACGACTACATTATAAATGACTAGAATTAATCGTTGGAAAGACAAAACACAAACGCCAAGATAGAAAATGATATTGCACTTGAGGAACTCGTCTGAAGTTCCAACTATCAAGATTATCACAAAATCCGCAAACCTTAGTCTTTCGTGCTGAGATGCAGCGATTACGAGTACAAGTATTAATATTGCCACTGAGTGCGCACTGCGCACGTTATGTACAAGCAAACACGGTCAGTGTCGAGAATACTGATGACAATCACCTCGGTCCACAAGGCTCGAACACAACCGGTGAACACATATCAAAATTATGAAACCTCAGAGACAACACGAAAGACCAAGTTAACTAAATAATATCATCGCATGGCAAAAAAAAATATCGCACAAATTATGTTAAAGATCTTAGGCTTACAAAGTTTGATAAATACTTTCAAACTACGTAACTTATGGCACTGGTTTGAAAGTTCTAATACTAAGTAAAAAATAATCTGGAGACCAAGGCAATCCTAAACATGGTAATTATAGATTAGTAGTAAAAGTCTGTGAAAAGCTGCAGACCAGCCGCAAACCGCTTCCTCCATGGTTTCTGGAAACAAAACACTTCTGTTAGTGATTAGTTAACGCAAGAAACATACTTACTGGTCTTTTATTAAATACTCCAACTTAAGACTAATAAGCGTTAAAAAGAATTCCAAGGAATTTTTGTATACTTTGTTTTGTTCTCTTAAGTTATTTCACTATTTTGTTGTTAGCAGCCTTGCTAAGAAAAGTTCTTTAATTTTATGCTAATGTTCAATTTTTCTATTAATGGTTTCGCTTATAAGAAAATATGAAGAGTAAAAAACGCAGCAAAAACCTGTCCATGACCATTTCATGTAGCTTCTTTAGGTAGCATGGCCTTTTAACACGTTTCAAATGTTAAACTCTATCGTGAGATCACCTCTTAATTATTTTAATTAAAAAACAAAGGTACTTACAATTTTGTGAAAAAGAAACTATTATGTGTTGAACTCATGAATTGCGAGCATCATCAGAGTGAGGAACTACGGGGTGAAATCTCCTACACCTGTAAACATCATCTCTGAGTCAATATTTACCATATAACAAAAAAATATAACATAGGCTACTTTGATAACCATAGAACAAATACCGGTACACTTTACAGTTATATTCAATTTGTAGTGAGTAGACTCAGGAAAATGCAAAGTGCTCAATCTTAAGATTTGGGGCCATTTTACAAGACTAAGGACCACTTGATATCAAGATGAATTTTATGGATTACATTTAAATGACAATGTTTTCTATTTTCTTTTGTACTACTTCTGTACTTGGTTTACATTATTACTAAATCTTGCTATTTTCTCTGTAAATAAATAAAGTTATTTTAACTTGACTCTACTTTTTGTACAGAGGCCAAAAGGGCACTCTTTAATTCCATCACAAGCTGGTAGAATACTGAGAAGAGCTCACAGAAAAACAATACTATTCTTTACAAAAAACAGACACATTGCAGAAACCTGATCAAGTAATCAAACACAGAGTTGGGTCTTCATTGCAGAAGTTACCAGCATGTTCCAACAAATGCTTGACCAACAATGCAATCACAAAACTCAACACCTACAAGGACCGTAGCCCTGCTTCCATTGGTGAGGGCTCAGTTAAATGAGTTCAGGGGAGAAGTCATCCGATTGGTCTTTTAATTTTAGGGAGCTTTCCCATGAGCCGGAGAGTTTTCCCTATCATCACTTGGGATCAACTATCACATTCCACAAAGACTGCTCTAAGGACTACGGTTGACATCTTTACCAGTTTGCCAGCTGACAGCAGCAGCTATCATTCATATACACTTGACCTTTGTGAGTAGTTTCTTTTATTTATTGAAGGAAACAGACACAAAAAATTGAAAAGAGGCAACAGATTTTTAGACTCTTGATACCAAAAAATTTCATTAGAGGGAAACACAAGAAGGAAAAATAAGGTCTAAAATACTCCAAAGCTCTAGCCGAGTCTAGCCACTGGCCCTCCACTGTTTGACTTACGAGAAGGTTCTACTACCACAGTCTGGTGTTACCTAGCATTGTTCTCCATTGGAGGAAGCTGCTCCAGATGCTCCAGAGGGGAGGCTGGGGGTTGTTGCCGGAGGAGTCACTCGATACTTCACTGCTCTCCTCTCCTCCCGGCGAGCACAGCAAGTGACTCGGGATGCCTCGGATAATCCTACAATCCAGATACACCACAATCAATTTCCTTGCTAGAACTTGAGTACACAAAAAAACATTAGTTTTGAACATGTAATTAACGCTTTTGAAATAAACTTTTTGTGTGAATTACCTTCTATTAAACTGTATTCGTTAATTAAAAACTAGGATTGCTAAATGTATTTCTCTCATATGTGAGTAAATTTTATGGTTGGATATTGATCCAAATATAGATTTGACCACGCTTTATTGATCTATGAACAATAAATTGAATTCTGCCTTAGATCCATAAACTTAGATAAATTTGAAAAGTGTTAGGGAGAAAAGAAAACTTAGTTTTCTCATAAATGTGAAAAGAGGGTAAAAAATAACAATCCAAACAACGATAACAATCAAAATGAAACTCTAATAATCAAAATTAAAGAGAGCGCAGTATGGGCGTCAAAAAATGACAACCTAATCAGAACAATGAGTGACTGTAGCCTACGGGAGCAAACAGTTTATTATGCGTTTGCCAGCGGCTAGAAACTATGAAACCTTGCGTCAACCTTGAACAAGCGTCTTTAAATCGCTTTGCATGAATTAGCGATCCGTCATTCGCTGTTTTTATGTGATGACTTTATGTATGTATTATAATTTTTACATTATGTGAAAGATATTATCTAGAGTGGATTGAAGCTACAGTTTTGAGTTCTAATTTTTAATGGTGTTTTCAGAGCTCTGTGTTTTTACATGTTTGGAGCTTGATTGTCTCAGAATAAACATAGAATTTGGAAAATCAGCTTCCAATCTGCCCTTAAAACTAAATTGCTCTTCCACTTAAAAGTTAAGAATTCGCAATAACACTATTTATGACAACGGCTTTTGTCGGACTGCATCGTCACATTTTTCCACCCTTACTGCGGACCCGTAAACTGCCAACAGCTTGAGACTCTCTTATAGACTATTTATAAATCAATAAAACTAAGTTTTATACTGGGGTCTTTTATATTTAATAAAAATACTTCTACAGTGGTTTTCCAAAAATTATTATTTATTTATCAATACAATAACTGACTAATTTTAAGTTCTGTGATTGCTTGTTTTATCTAGTTGGTCTAAAGAAATCAAATTTACGTTGTCAAAAAGAAAAATACGTTAAAGAATAAACAAGTTGTATAAGAACCGTCAACTAAAATATGAAGTAATGTGAATTAAAAGTTGAAAATCTGCTACTAAACTCAAAAATCTCAATACATTTTGAAAATGTTAACTCAACAATTTAAAAACAGTTATGTTTCCTACAATTTTGAAAATGTTGTGTATTTCAATTGTTTAGCAATTTTGTTCAACCATGACTTAATATTTTAATGGGCGGCACTGTAATGAGTAGTATTAATTTTGTAGTTGTGTTAACCATACAAAAATTACATTGAATAGTTACTTTTAAGACAGATTTGTCCATATTTCCTCGTAAAATTGTTTACACTAAGTTTGCTAACAATTAATTAGACCACTGTATGCAGATTTAACTAACAAGACATAAATTATAAGAAGGCTAGGTTTAATTTGTAAAAATCAATTCCTTTCAGGTATTTTAAAGCTGAAGTTAACAATAATAAATTGTTTAAGTATTTTCAATTAGATGTATGTCCTGCCAATATTCCTGTTTTTTTTTTTTTTTAAGAAAATTACGAACATAAAATCATATAACCAATTCAGTTAAAAATATTTTGTTTTTGTACTTTTTAGTGTAATTGTCTACTGAGTAAACAAATAAAGTGTAAAAACAAATAGTCCTGAAAATAAATACAAGTGGATAGGGTTAAAATCTTATCTGTACAACTAAAATAAAAATACGACACATTTGAAAAGAAAAGGACAACACATGGAAAACATAATATCAAATAATACAGGAAAATGGTGCTGCAGCAAAGGCCACATGCAGAACTAAAAAAATGGAGGGGGAAATCCCAGCAGTGCAAATGCTAGTAAATTGCACTGTTATCCTCTTCAACCAAGGACAAGAACAAAAAAAGTGGAAAGGGTAAAGTAGGATGATAATAAGTGTTTAAATTACAATGTGTAGTTAAAAATAACAACTGTAACTTGTGTGAAAAAGATATCAGCATGTAAATCAACAGGCTTAAATTGATTGAAATGTAATTGTTTGAAATTAATTTAATTCAAGTTGTTATACTGGTGTAGTGAAATCAAAACAGAATGGTGAATATAGAATGTTACCCCTTTGAATAAAATAATCATTTTATAAATTTGTTTAAATATTGTCATCGTGGAAAATAAAACAAAATTATACACAATATTTAATGTAATGCATGAGATCCTGATGTGGTCAGTGAAACAGATTATTGATGATAATGACCAATGATGGAGCAAATATTAATAGCACTACTTACAAGCATCTACTTCTTGCTTAACTGAAAACAACCTGCTGTTAGTTAACTTTACAATAAATCTCATTTCCCACTATTGAGAGATTGCGGTGTTTTACTGTTTCTTGAATCCTTCCAAAGATACCGTAAACACCAATATCCATGAAAGTATTCATAGGCAATATTGACATGAAAACCGTGAAGTTTATACTTTAACAGGGACTTGATAGGGTAAGAGCGAAGCACCGATAAGCCAAAGAGAAGGTGCTAGATGTAGACGGTATATACCTCTCCCTAGCCTGGGCCTGAGTGTGATTCTGTGAGAGGTTTTCAACTGACCGTCTGGGCCGCGCGAACCTTAGCGGCAGCTGTGATTGGTCAGTGACGTATTTGCCGTCACCACCGCGGCGTCTGCGCAGAGCCGGTGTGAGCTCTGCGTTGTTTGCTGGCTCACGGCGCGCGTCAGGCATTGTCGCGCAACGCCGCAGCTTCGCTACTGTTGTCGCTCGCTCCAAATGCAAAAGTTGCTCGTCATCCCTGGAACAACAGCTCGCGTCACTCACGCCGCTAAATGTAGCAAAAGCCAAGGAGGTAGAAGACAGATTATTCAGTTGAAAATAGTGAATAGTTCTCGTTCTACACGTCTACGGAGCTGATGTACAGATGGATAGAATTATAGAAGAACTGTGTACAGATACGACAAGTTCCGAGAAGAATGGTATTTGTTAGAACCAGAGGAGAAGAAGTTAAGAAATATTAAGATTACGACGACAGAAGATAATTTCTGAAGAGAATGGCAACACCTGATAGTTAAGCTGAGATTTGATACAGTTGATCGGATGGTTTTGTTTAGCTGTGGGTAGATCGACAAGAATAAGACAGGATGAATAAAAATTAAGGAAACAGATAAAAGATAGGAAACCCAGTAGCGCTAACACTCTTTGGTGGTGTGCAGTAAAGAGAGGTTGTGTTAATTATACTTCATAAGATAAATAAAAATTCATTTTATAAGTCAGGTTGACTAAAAGTTTTACAATGGTAAAGTTATTTTATTATTGGCTATTTCATTTACTTTTAACTCAATCAAAGCAGAGTTACGGTGTTAGCTCATTAATTTCACACTTCCAGCTCAGGGCTTTTACTCTTCCTGACAAATGACTGGTGTGATCTTAGAAATATACAAACCAATACTAATGTATAATTTTCAATCCATTCATTCTTTCAATATATCGTATTGTAAAAATATCAACGCAACTGACATAATTGTAATTGATGACACAGTACCCTGGCTCTTAACTGGCAGTAATATCAAGGTGCAATTTCAACAGCCTTTACTAATTACATCATTAAAGTAACACTTTAATTACTTTGGGTTAACAGCCATTTGTGATTTGTTTGTTTTATTTTGATCAATATAAATCACTACAGTATATATTTTATAATCCAGCAGCTTGCCACTACGGAACTTCCTTGCAGCTTGCTCTAGCGGTATCAGCAAGTCAGCTGTTCATACAACAGTATTGTACAATAGTCAGCTCACTGTCAGAGTACACACTGTAGAACTATGGAGCCAGTGTCTGTGATCAGTGCATCTTCAGTGATTGCTCCATCCTATGGGCTACACACGAGCCACACCGTCAGTACAACTCGACACTTCCGTGTGATCCCAACCATGACCACTGTGCACTGTGTACAGTCCTCGCAAATCCCTCTATGTGTCAAACGGACATGAAGGAGTTAACGGTTTGGAATTTTTTACGTAGGCGTGTGAAACGGAAAACTACAGTTTAGTTCTAGATACATCCTTTGTTAGCTGTGAAGTAAAATAGAGGTCAGTTAGTTACGTTCTTATCAGAGTAACTTTCCGATGAAAGCAGAAAGGCAAGCCTAAACTTGTTGAGAAAATAAAAGATGCAAACTTGTACTGAACTGATTGAATGTCCAGACTTGGCTGGTCAGATGGTGTGCGTTACTCCATTACAACTTACAAGCAATGCTTTTCCTCATCAGACCCCGAGCAACAGCTTCTACCTCTCGTCGGGGTTACGAAAGTTGGATAACAAGTCTGATTAGTGTACCCTGAGCTCTTTGATTAAGCTCTTGTCACCTGGTAAAAATGAAATAAGTAGTTTTTTTTTGTGTTTCCCGCTATTGTTAGTCCCTGGTAATTTTGAATTCCTTGGTATCGAATTTACTTTGGAAAAATGAGATATTCATGCGGTCAGCTTGGTAAGACCCAGACCCGGGACCGTGAAATGAGCACCGATACTGAACCCCAGAATACGTTTTGAGCATTTTATATACATATGTATGAATACAGTGTGGAAAAAGGTCTGGAAACGCTTCAATATTTTCAGAGCAGGAAGACGCAGACCAATGAAATCTTGGACCTCGTTCAAAATCAAATCTCCTGACAATTTGGACATTTTCAATGTTTTTCAGCGTGGGAGACGTCCCGCCCAGGGGTTGGTGTGAAATCTTAAATGTTAGCCTATGTCAAGTTTGGTATCTAAATAAAGCTCTACTTAACCCTTATTTACTATACCCTAAAATACTTACGTAACTACTACACAACGTCTGTCAGACGCCTCCTTTGTTTCACTTTTTTTATGGACAGAATTTATTACATATACATAATTTTTAAATACACAACTCTTTATTGTTAAGTTGATAAACTATAGAAAATACCAATTTATATTTTACCAAAAATAAGCGTTCCATATTTGTTTTCTAAAAAATAAGTTTCAAAAAAAGAATGTTTTTCAAAATATTTATAGGTAAAAAATTAATATTTTTAACATAACAATTTTTTTTGCTTTTTACAACGTAATAGCAAGCATTAAACATATTTCGATGTCAATATTATGTGTGCATCACTACCTTAAAAAGGTTTTTTGAAAAATTGTATTTTTTATTTGGTTTTATTCACCAAGAAAAGGTAAAAAATTAAAATTACTTTTGACACAGTTACATATGAATTAAACTGTATATAATTGATATGGAAAACTCACACAAACATTTACAAACTAAGTTTCAACAAAAATTGTTCAGTCTTGGTCGGCGAAGCATCTTCCACACAACTTTTTCGCGCACTCCAAGCAAATGAAGCCATTAAAACGAAAACTGCGTTACAACTATCACGGCGTCTGAAAGGTCGCCGCGGTTGTAAGCCAAACGAACAGCGGTACACTCAGATAGTTACTGTTCACAAGTCAAAGTCCTTGACTCAACTGAAAGGTAGACGGCTGGACCGGTTTCTAGAAGGCGGGAGAGGGAAAGGAATAAGGGGAGGGCGTCTGGGAGACGCCAGGAGTGCAAACTAAATGCCACAAATTAACTTCAAAGGGTGACGACCCTCTGACCTTTAATACAATGCATTTTTTAGTAACACAAATGTTGGTTTTACATAATAATTTACTTTTCACTCTAATGCAACCTTTATTTCTGAACAGCAAGAGCAATTAAAATTTGAATGGGAACTATAGATAAAATCCAGCAAAGCTCTGCAACCTCTAATACACCCATGTTTACAATTCGGAAGGTCAACCCTGTCCAAAGTTATGGACGTTTTACATTATTAATCAACTGAATTGATGAAACAATAAGTTGTAAACATGGGGTATTAGAGCTTGCAGAGCTTTGCTGGATTTTATCCATAGTTCTCATTCCAATTTTAATTGCTCTTGCTGTTCAGAAATAAGGCTTTTTTTTGCATTAGAGTTGTAAATTATTATGTAAGACCAACATTTGTGTTACTAAAAATGTGATTGTATTGTAAGTAGTGAACTGTATTATCTAATTGTTTAGAGTTTTCTTATCAGATTAGAGTTACAGCAACATTCCTTCTTCAACTTGTCCTTTGTTAAACTATACTAATTCTTGCTATTTATTTAGATTTTACAAATCTTACTAACCAAGCATGTTTTACATCTTGTATAAATCAGTTACAAATCAACTAATGAGTGAAAAGAAATTAAAACTTCACTATGTTCCATGATTATTTAAAATGTTTAAATTTATTGAAATGTTTAAGATAAAACATCCATAACTTTAAACAGGGTCACCCTTTGAAGTCAAATTTGCGGCGTTCAATTCCACTTAAGTAGAGCTTTATTTAGATACCAAACTCAACATAGGCTTACATTTAAGATTTCATACAAACCCCTGGACGAGGCGTCCCCCACACGCTGAAAAACATTGAAAACGTCAAAATTGTCAGGATTTTATTTTGAAAGAGGTCCAAGATTTCATTGGTCTACGTCTTTCTGTTCAGAAAATATCGAAGCGTTTCCAGACTTTTTTCAACACTGTGTGTATATATATATTTGTGTGTACTCTCTACAGGTCACATTTTTTGTCCGATTTTCATGAAATTTGGTAAAAATATTCCTTTTGTAAATATCTTGGTTAAGTTTGTTAACCAGCAAAATCGGGATACCGGAACCCCCCTATTGTAGGAGAGTTTTGGTAAAAAAAGTAGTTTTAATGGTCTAAAAACAGTAAATTTCATTCGATTTTGATGTAATTTGAAATCAATATGTATATTTAAGGTATCCACTAATGTAGCAATAGTTACGAACATTCATAGAGTCATTTTAAAATGGCGGCCAAAAGTGATTTTTTGCTATAACAGCGTTATTAGTAGTCCGGTTTCAATAAAATTTAAAATACCCTTTACCTTCATGATATGTAATAAGACTTGCAGTAAAAGAACACGTAAGTCTGGGGCCGAAAGTGAGGCTGTAAGCGTAGCAAATAAGAGTAACAAATTGCAAAGGAAATTCGATTCACTCATACGCTTAACTGCATGTCGGGCCTGGTTTTAAAATATATTCTATATTTCAAACATTTTTCCTACTTAATTATATTATTAGTTTTAACAATTGTTTATCTGTTTTTTAGTTTCAGCATAGATAGCTTGAAAGACCTGCCAGCAAAATCAAACACAAGCCAGTTGATGGGTCAAATTAGTGTGAAAATGAGATTAACAAGATGAATAAGATAAATTTCTTGAAATTTACAACTGCTACGGGTTGATAATTGACAATACAACTTGACAAAACTTAAAATCGCACATACAAGCTAAATACCAGTAAATTTTTATACTCTTTAAGTAAAAAATCACAATGCAGCAATAAATTGTATAAAACCTGTTTATAAACTTTAAATTCTAAGCATACAATTCTATGAAACAACACAGTACTTGTATTTTGCATGCCTGTATAATCATGTTTCAATTCGGCTTAAATCCGACCCATATTTTTCAACTTACAAAATTAAAATATAAAATAAATAAATATGCTCTAGATATCCCCAACTATTCTATACTAATAGTGGTCTTACAATTCAATTTCTCTCCTTATTATGCATAAACCATCAGGGGGCAGCAAAGGAGAACAATTGTAGGGAAGGCAGCCAACACCGAAGGGATTTTAGGGGTAATAGAATATGCCCTAGGACAAAGCGGCAATAACACCCCAAAAGAAATTGGAAAATACGACACTTAATATGTTTATTTGACTTTAGATACTTATTGACCATTACATACAGTGCTAAAAAGTACAAAGTAAGTTTAGTAAAATAAAGACAGATGTGTAGTGTTTAACCGTCGCGGGATTAAATATTAAACATTGTTGCTATCTTGATTTTGCGGATGAAACTTTTCTATGTGTGAGCTACTCCTGCATCCGTAGCTCAGTGGCCTCGGGCACGAAGGGTCACAGGTTCAACTCCTTGCGCAGGTACAAGGATTTGGATCTCTTCCCACAGCTTAGAATAAGTACTAGTTAAAGTACTGTACCTTTAGTGTGGACAGCATATAAAGCCAACAGTTTAAATTCTGTAATACTATGCATTGTGAACCAACCGTGGAGACTTTTCGACCAAGTTGTACTAGTTCAGTGTTTTTTTGGTGAACCTGATTAAGATTGGAAGTATCAAGTTCTCAAAAAGAACAATAGTCGTCCCACAGTAATATCTTGAGTATTCTCAAATGGATTGCCTTATTGGTTTTGTCTTGTATGATTGCCTGTTTCAGAAAATATTTTAACATCCTGCTGGAAAAAATATTTTAAAGAAATTAAAACTCGATCAGGCAAGATGGTAACCCAAATGTGTCCTTATTGGGGGAACGAAGGACTTAGTGAAAATTTCCAAGTTCATGAACTATGAAATAAATCAAATAAAATCAAGCAACAACTACTCCAGGACCTATTGAACAGTGTCCAGCAGTACAGAAACAACTCTACAACTTTTTGTGTTAACATCTGTATCCGATAAATTTGATTATATTTTGGACTTTTGTTGATGAAATGACATTACAATCAAGTTAAAAAACAGGCATCAATTTGGCTAATAAAGCACTAGGTAAAATAAGCTGGTATTAAATGCCAAACCTGAAAATTGGAATGAGTAGGTTTTTAAAAATGCACGTGAGTGAATACTTGGCCAGGAAAAATGTTACTATTTTAACCGATTTCAAGCAATGTTGGAGTAGCTAAGAAAAATCAGCTCTTTATAATTAAAATCATAAACCTCTTCGATGGATTATTAAAAGATAATCTGTTTTAGCTGTTTTATATGTAAAAAGGTAATAAGGAATCAGATACTTATTAGTTATTACGTCTTATTTACATACTATTTTCATTGTGATGTAAAGGATAGGCTTACTGAGAGCGTGCCACTCAGTTTTCCCACTCTATACTGTTTAAACAAGTAATGACTAAAAAAACAGACATTCAAAATAGATTTTGTATTAGAATGCAAAAATCCGATTGAAGTTATTTAGTCAACTCTTATATGTCTTTCCTATATGGCGACGTTTAACATGGGAATCCCTTAACGGTTGAAATAATAGCCTCCATGTAAAGTGATTGGATCACCTATGAATTTCCTAGGGATCTGGTAAAAAGGTAAAGTTTGTCTTGCTTAATGACTAATGAGACAAAGTTAGGACTGGTAGCTTGGTATGTTTTGTTTAAGTGTGTTGATTTTTTGTAAATACAATGTAACTATGACATCACACTTCTTTTGGGTGTCTCTTAGCCAGATGTATAGACTAGTGCCAGCCAGACTGATTTAAGATTAAACCTTCGCTACTAATGTAATGTCATATCAACAAACAAATACCCTCGTATGTTGAAAAGTTGTAAGTCATTTTGTACTAGCTGCATTGTAAACTAAACCAAGCAGTGAAGCGTAAGCGAGCATAAAGAAAATCATACGGTGAGAGCTGAGGAATCGTACTGAGGATAGACAAGCGATGAGCGTCTATGGGTTAAGAGTAAGTGAGTTGAGTACCTGGGAGTGTAATTCAGCGCTTCGACAACGCTCGCTCGCGGACTTTTGCTCCCGCTCACTAGAATGGGTATTTTGCTCGATTTGTTGCCAGGCACCTTATTTCTGCAACAGTCACTTTATTGCAATACTTTAAAATAACTTGCCTCAAACTGTGAGTCTTTTACACCTAACCTGACCAAATACAGCTACAACAGTCTAACCCCTTGTAGAAGTCATTAACAGAGGTTTATCCTGCCGTACTCAGCACAAGGTTAGGCCACTTAGGTGTTGGAGCACCTTGTTAACTGTTGGACAGAGTCAGATAGAAAGACCAAATTCACTACATTATTAGGCATAGGGCGCTACAGTATTTACTCAAATGGTGACTAACCGGGTGCACCTAAGGGAATGGTACACGAGGAATCTGTGAGATATGCGTAAGAAAAACGTAGGTCGTGTGACATCAATTTATTAATGGCTATGTAAGAAGAGTAAAATAATACACATTGCATATCAAAAGGACACGTCAAAAGAAAACGGGCACCAGTTGAAAGTTTGAAACTTTAAACTTCAAAAGGCTGCCGTTTTGGATAGAACAAACTTTGTTTTGATCTCTACTATCTTTAATTTTATCTTTAAATTTACACCTAACTCAGACTATTTTTCACCCCCATTTGTGAGCCCAAAATACATTTTTTCTGATGTCAAACTATCTAAATACTAAGATATACTTCTTTAGGGGCAATTGCTAAAAGATTCTTAAGAGATGTTTGTGAGGGAAAATAAGATGAACCTCCACTAACACATTTTTGTAAAATTTCATAGTCTAGAACCTAGCAAATACCATAGTGGCTCCCAAATTCAAATTTACACCCTAAATACTTACAGAGATGCTGCTTTTAATGCTATATTGATGTTTCAATTATATACCATGGTAAAAATAAAAAAGAATGTGTTTAACACCTTGCAGAATTTTTATCGGACACTTTCTTTGGTCTTTGGCCTAGGTCTAAATTATTGTATTTGTTTAAAATCCAAAGGGCCGACAAGTAACTAAAGATTCTTGAAACCATGTTGCTAGTAAAAGCCCATTTGGTTACTTCTAAGTTCTAAGGTTGGCTGTTTTGCAAAGCAGGGTCTTCACTCTTCAGATATTCATATAGGTAGTCAGCCTGCAACAGCTTGACTAATTCTCTACTTGTACACTGTACAACATTCTATTACTGCCTGTGGCATGTCAAATTCAAAACACTGAAAAGTTGCTGTGTGCATTTGTCACATTCTATACATTATTGTCTCTACTCTGAGGTTTATCAAAAACATGGAACAAAATACAAAAGGAGCCTGACATTTTGAAATTTACTCCAAGAAAATATATAAGGTTTGGTGGCATATACAGGGTGTCGGTGAACTCTCTGGACATACTTTGTAGACATGTTCCTTGGGTCAAAACAAGAATATTTTACCATATAAACAGGGGTCTCCGGCCTTGTTGTCCGTCTGTCTGTGTGGATGTGTTTTTTACTAAAATAATTGTGACAATAAAACTAATGAACTGATTTTCACCAAACTTTGGTCAAAAATTTAAAATGCCACTGTCTGATTAGGAAAAAATATTATTTCATTTAACTTTCAAATTTCAAAATGGCGGCCATTTAAAATTTTAAAATTGCATAACTCAAAAACGAGTACTTTTACAGCAAAATTATAAGAACAATTACTTTTTGTGTATTTATTTTTCTTTCTAAAAATGTATACACTTTGAAAATCGAATGATAAATAACAAAGTTATTGTGATTTCTGTCTTACCGGCCCATGTCCGCCATGCGTTCCTCCAGTCAGCTAACGCAACAACAATGAAACTGACTACATTATTTTGATTCAGGAGTTTGTTAAATTCGTTTGGACATCTCTACAAACAATAATTAGTCTTTCCATGTATGCTACCGTGTCGAAGGTCGTCATTTTGAACAGCTCTTGCACAAACAAATAAATTACAATTTAAGTCCTCTGTTTTGGTAGATTAAATAGAAAGTTAAAAATGTAATGTTTTATTTTAAATTGTTTTAGTTATTGGGAACTTCAACAAATTAAATGAAACTAACGCGAATTTATGAAAAGGTTAACTAGTTGACCTAGTTAGCTAAAAAATCTTAGTTAAAACTTAAAAGTAAATTAACTTAGTTAATGTCAGAGTTCTCCTATGAATATCTATTTTCTGAAGACTCAGTGAACTATTATTATAAAAGTTTGATAGTTTTGAATAAGTAAAAAAATATTTTTATTTAAAATGGTCCATTTATCTTCCAGAACAAAGGACATAAAATGTAATTTATTTGTTCGTGCAAGAGCTGATCAAAATGACGACCTTCACACGGTAGCATAACCGAAAGACTAATTATTGTTTGTAGAGATGTCCAAACGAATTTAACAAACTCCTGATTCAAAGTAATGTAGTCAGTTTCATTGTTGTTGGCGTTAGCTGACTGGAGGAACCGCATATGACGGGCCGTAAGACAGAAATTACAATAACTTTGTTATTTTATCATTCAATTTTCAAAGTTTATACATTTTTAGAAAGGAAAATAAATACACGTAATTGTTCTTATAATTTTGCTGTAAAGTACTCGTTTGAGTTATTCAATTTTAAAATTTTTAAATGGCCGCCATTTTGAAATTTGAAGGTTAAATGAAATAATATTTTTTTCCTAATTAGACAATGGCATTTTAAATTTTTGGCCAAAGTTTGGTGAAAACCAGTTAATTAGTTTTATTGTCATAATTATTTTAGTAAAAAACACATCCACACAGACAGACGACAACGGTTACCGGACACCCTGTTTATATGGTAAAATATTCTTGTTTTGACCCAAGGAACATGTCTACAAAGTATGTCCAGAGAGTTCACCGACACCCTGTATACAGGTTGGTTCTACTGTAATTGTTTCAAGGGGCGACACCAGAGATGTGGGAGGGGGGAAGGGGATTGCATCGGACATGAAATATCTAAGATACTATTTTGCACTATTAATATTTAACAATTAAAGACATTTTAATCCGTCCAGAAAAAATCCAACTAATCCGAACTCATTGAGATTGGAGCCTAATGTCAGAAAAACAAAAATTTTGACATCAGGTTGGAGCTTCTTTTCAACCATCGGATGTCTCATAACAAAAATTTTTTTTAGCTTGTTTTTTTGTATGTTTACTGTTTAGACATCTAGGACAAACATTTGAACATTGACATTTAGTCTTTTTGTTGCAGTCAAATAAAAAGATGTAATTTTAGCTGTTTTTCAACAAAAGGCTTGTTTTGAAAATTAAGTTGTTACAAAAGTTAGATAGACATCTTATTAAGTTTGTAACTACTAATTAAAAATTAGATTTTTATGATATGAAACGCACAACTATATCAAAAGACAAAAACCTAAGCACATAAGTTTTTTCGGACGGTTGAACTTTGCAGTTTGTTTCATCACAAAAGTGTTGATGTCAAAAATCTGGTTGTATGATCAGGTTTAACTGAATAATATGCAATGAGTTGATTGAAGTGTCATACATATGTGCCTCTGCCCACATTCCAGTGTTGCCAAGTTCAGCCGACACCACAAGTCCTCACCCCTGTCTCACTGGCTGCCCGACCCTGATCAATGATCATGGAGGTATCGTTTGCCGTTACCAAACAGAAGCGTGTGTGAGTTACTTGCCATTGAAAACGCTTAATCTAGCAAAACGCTACATGTCGGTCATGCAAACCTTCACCCTTCTAGTTCCAGCAATTGGCCTCTTAAAGGCTACTTAATTATATCTTAGTTTCGGATCCAGGGCATTTGTAGCATTTTACAACAGCCGACTAGAAAATACTACAAAATGTTTATATGCTGCATCAAATATGCAAAGAAAATAGAAGAAAAAATCATTTGCAATAGAAGAATAATGTCATTTAAACATTTTAGACGTCTTGATTATGTTAGTTGTTTCTCTCACTAATCTTTGTCTTGTTGAGTATAGTGGGTGGTTGTTTCAACAACCAGTTTATTTGTCTTCTTTTTTATTTAATTTATTGTGTACTACTACTGAGTACTGATGTAATCTTGTAAGTCGTAACATTACTGCAAAACTTTCAAGTCAAATATTTTCTGAACTAAAAATCATTCAATATTTGGGTCCAGCTGATGCATGTTTGCAGCTGAAGAAAGATTGTCCAAGCAACTCAGGATGTTCATAGAAAACTCGTGCAAATGGAGGTCATTGCCCTCACCTTGGTGGGGGCGCAGTTTCCCAACCCAAGCGACCAATTTAATTATTACCGGTAAATAACTAAGTATTTGTAAATAAATCAGTTCTAAAAATCTGTAAAGACGTTCACTAAGCTACATTGTAAGCTACAATAGAACATTGTTGCTAGTTCTATGGAAAATATCTACATTTACAAAAGTCACAACCACTTTCTTTCTGTAAAACAGACATTTATGAAATTTATTAAACCCATAGATAATGAAATCTTCTAATAGTTGTAAAGTGTAAGGGTTTTGTGACAGTTGGACAAGTAGTTTTTCTGGAGCAAATGGTCAAACTCCTCTGAAAAACTAGCAAAGTAATATCCTTTTATTTCATTGTAACGGCTCCCTCATAATTAATGTGTTAAATATTTCTATTTATATTTTATATAGGTAAACACTACAAATTGTACAGCAACTTCAATTTGGTTATGTGAATTGGTTACGCCACACAAAATTCTCAAATTCAAGGATATATACTTTTTGATCCTAGGGTAGATTTTCAAAATATCTAAACTGAGAAATTACTTTACAGATTTAACAAACAAAATAGGAAAATAAAATTGTTAAAAAATCTAATTGAGTCCAACAGTACGTATGAAACAGACTACTTGACATAATACCTATGACTGTGTCCATGTTTACTTTTGCTGTTGAAATTGGTGATAGGTTGGTTTTATTGCATTCTACATGAACCATGAACACCACAATTAAAATAATAAAGAAAATCTCTATAAAACACTAGATTTGTATCATATTTTCATTTAGAGGAAATTTTAGTCAAGGCAAACCATACACTTTCAGAAAGTTGAAAACGACTTTCATGGTTTTGACGAAGAAGAAAAGTTTCCTGAAGTGATTTGATTATATGTTTGTTGTCTCTTATTGTTAGACATTATGAGACAAATCAAAAGATCAGAGAAAAGCCCTTTTGCTCCATGATTTTTTGACAAGATACAAACCCTACTGTTGCTGAAAAGGTGCATTATAAAAGTTAAAACCTCTGTCATGCAACTTTGCCACTTTCATCACTGCCTCTAGCCAACTCATTCCTGCTGTTTTTTTTTATTTTGAAAATATTGAATTGGGGTAGTATTATTTTTACTACCCTTAGTAGTATATATCTACAAGCACTTTTATTAGTTTAATGGACATTAAGCATGTGTAAGCACGGAACACATACAGCATAATGTGGAAGTATACAGAAATTTGGGAGGTGTGTACGAGAGCAGGTTTTCTAAGGTTGAGATAACACCGAGCGAGAATCAGAAAATTATAGTTTCAAAACCTAGTTCTGATAACAATTCGATTAAAACCAATTTTAAAAAACTTGTTTAGTTTAATGGGTAATATAGTTGAAAATTACAGTACAATGATTACTGTTTCACATCTACTGTCATTACTAATCGTATTACGACTGGTTGCCAATAAACGTGTACAGGACTTTGACTTGCCCCCAATCATTTGTAAGCGAAGGGCATTCTTAATTTGTGATTAGCCTTCGTGTGACCAAAACTCGGCAACCACAATCGATAGCGGAAGTAACTATGACTTCCTTGAGCGAACATCTTGATTACGAGTAAATCGGTGAGAGTGCTTTTAGGCCCTGTAATTACAAAACGTGACATCCAAGTGTGCTCCACCTGCTACATGTATTCTAAACACCTTCCTCCCATCTTCTGTTGCCGTAGTCTGACAGCCAGCTCTTCGGCAAGAGGTTGTAAGCTTTTTCAGCAAATTATGGCCAAGAAATGTACTGCTGTTGAAAACTCCTGAAATAAATTTATTCCTATCCAGCCTTCATTTTCTACAAGTTTTAGGTTATCTTTAAGAAAATAGACAAATTACAAATTAAAAGCTTTGAAACAGGTTTTAACGCAGACCACATAAAAAGGGACAAAAGCGAGCCAGAGCTATCTAAAACTGAAATGGAAATGAGACAAAATGGCTGCAACCTAAAGTTTGAAAGCTTTGAAATTTGGAGCGCTGCTATTTCTGTCAAAAGAGTGAACAGAATAGTAGAATGCGATGTCTGGTTTTCAACATTTTGCTCCATTAAAACCTACATAGTTTTGTGTAGTTTGAGGCATTATTCTGTTCTACCAACCTTTAA
This sequence comes from Matsumurasca onukii, assembly GCA_018831715.1. NCBI lineage: Eukaryota > Metazoa > Arthropoda > Insecta > Hemiptera > Cicadellidae > Matsumurasca > Matsumurasca onukii. Next base: position 30,666,042 of record CM032064.1, read on the forward strand.
TTGGATATATCACACTACCATGCTGCCATGTAGATCAGATAATGAGATCTAGTTTGTTTAATTTAATAGGACAACCATCTACCACGTAGTAGGTATCCAAAAATGTCAGTTCATATTTATAAGGAAATATTAATATATCATTTGTTGAATATGGTGTGTTTATTTAATTTTAACTTAATCACAGTGTATTTGATAGTTTTACTATGTTAAAGCAAAGAATTACTCAAAAATACTTAAATACTTCTTAAGTTCTTTTTCTACGCTTATGAACAAGATTAATGGTGTACAACTAGCAGTGTGCGAGTACTTGGTTATCGAATATTTACCGATACCGAACTCGGCTCGACCTGATCGGTAAAGCTCAAAATTAGGTAGAGTAATTTGCGAACAGTATCAGTCGATTTCACCGTGGCGTTAGCGAGACCAAGAATCGCCTTGGCCGGTATCGAGTAAAATTGAGGATTTCACATGAGCGTTAAGCGTGAGTCAGAGATCGCCGCTAACGGTATCAAGTCGTGATTTCAAAATAAAAGGTTTTGCCTTGGAAACAAATACTGCTCTGGGGATAAAACTGCAGAAATTTATAAAGTTAAGTCAACTTTTGTGGATTTAATTTATTTAATGTTTTATTTTGGTTTTGTTTAGATTTTTACCATTCGTTTAAGCGTTAACAAAGTCTTTCTTTCGTTTTTGTTCGTGTGGATTTTATGTGATACATTTAATGTATGTGTTCATATTTATAGAATTTAAATAGTAAAATTTGTCAAAAAACTCCAAAATGAGCTTGTTTTTTAATACCGATATGCTAATACTCAACTCGACTTGAAAACTCAGCTTTTTAAAAAACTCAACTCGACTCGAGCTAAAAATGGTACTCATAGCCCTATGTACAACCTTCAATTTGTGTTGTCCAAAGATGCTAGCCTCGCTAGTGAAAGGCCTCACAGGTTAAACCTATACAGTATTAGCTTTTGTTTTTTTTAATTCAATCTAAAATTAATGGTGTTGATGCTTTTTTATTTGATAAAAGCCCTATTTTTTGTTATATTTGCAAGATATTTTAATTTATAGCATTTAGACTTTAGAGTCAACCATAATCAACTATTCTGGTGTTTTCCATTTTATTTTGTGTTTTAACTGTAATATAATATAAGAAGCGCATGTTGTCTTACAGCATTTATAAATAAGCTGAAGCAGAAAGGATATCTTCAAATTCAAAAGGACTGTTAGACATGCAGACATGTTAAAAGCAAGTAAACTATAGAAGTTTATTAACATTTTAATGAAATTTCTTACAAAATATTAATTCACTGAGAGTTGTAATAGCTGAGGTTCAGTGGGGAGGAGACATATAGTGCATAAGCAGGTGCTGCAGAATAGTCATGGACTTAAGTTTGTCTTTCACCAACCTGTTCTGTACCGAGTTTGACTCTGGAACTGGAGACAGGCTGTGTTGAGCTTTACTGTTCTCTTCTGTCGCGTCAAAATATATTGAGGCTGGTTCTTCTTTTCCAGGGCTTATCGGACTACAACCTACAGCAACAAGGGTATTAGTGTATTTAACTACAGCACAAGCCCTTCATCACATGAAAACACCAGAGTTGCAACTGACGATAGTTCGGCAGCATCTACCGATGGAAGCTGTACTTAGTGGTTGTTTCAGGTTTTGTTCCCTTGACTCCCAGGATTGGGATTTATCAAGTTGGTATGGCCATCAAGTAGAGTCAGATGCCTTAATGATACCCTGTTTTTCTTGAAAGCATTTCACTTTTATAACTTTGAAAACCAACCTTCGTGCCTTGATCAATAATGTGGGTCAAAATTTAAATAACTGCCAGTAGTAAACTAAATCTCTTCTTTCCTCTTTTGGTCAATAACAAGACAAATCTTCATTGTCATTTTGAAAGATTTTTTAAAGTTCATTCAACCAAGTCAACAGCTTACAGCCTTCCACTACGAAGTTTGACATGTTACCTTTGGTTTCTGCTTTGTTGGTTTCCATGATGTTCCTTTTGTTCTCTCGAGTTGTGCGGTTGGTGTGTGCGTCGAACCATCATTGGATCTATCCACAACTCGGATCTCTAACCTTCCTGACACAGGTCTAAGTTCTATTTCATCTGTAAACAATGAAACAATTACATATAACTATATAAGCAAATTTCAACCTCTTACAACATACATAATAATACCTTATTGCTGTTGACATGTCTTAAAAAACTCAAATAATAACATTGGGTGCAAAATCTACATAATATTAGATTGTCTTTAGTACAATTCCATACCAACCTTCATCAGCCGTGGTTTTTGCAGTCGCGAGGGATGATTCTTCTTTTTCTAATGATGATTTATTGACCATTGGTCTTGCAGGTGAAGATTCCTTTTCACACGCTGGATATGTTATTGCAATGTTCTGGAAAACAAAGGTATGTTCAATCTGTGAATTCAGTAATATTAAAAAAAACTATGGCTTTGATAGTTTGAAAGTTCATAATAGTAGCAAGAGCAATTTAGTAAAGAGGAAAGCGGTTTTCCTGCCACTTCCGGAAAACCACCCAAACGTTAGGAGTAATTTTTCTCCAGAAATGGCAGGAAAATCCGTTCTTTTACAAAACTATGGCTTATCCGCACAGTTTTGATATTTGATTTTCAAAAGTACTAAATTTGTTCTGCTTTCACATCTGGATAATTGCACATCATTAATGAACTGAAGTAAAACTCAAACATAACCAGGTCAAATTTTGATTCTTATAGTAGACAGCTGCTTTGATTCTTGTAGTAGAATTTAGTATTAATTCAATCATTAAGATATCAATCATCCGAATGCAGCTTTTAGAAAGAAATTACACTATAGAAGTTTATTAACATTTTAATGAAATTTCTTACAAAATATTAATTCACTGAGAGTTGTAATAGCTGAGGTTCAGTGGGGAGGAGACATATAGTGCATAAGCAGGTGCTGCAGAATAGTCATGGACTTAAGTTTGTCTTTCACCAACCTGTTCTGTGAGTTTGACTCTGGAACTGGAGACAGGCTGTGTTGAGCTTTACTGTTCTCTTCTGTCGCGTCAAAATATATTGAGGCTGGTTCTTCTTTTCCAGGGCTTATCGGACTACAACCTACAGCAACAAGGGTATTAGTGTATTTAACTACAGCACAAGCCCTTCATCACATGAAAACACCAGAGTTGCAACTGACGATAGTTCGGGCAGCATCTACCGATGGAAGCTGTACTTAGTGGTTGTTTCAGGTTTTGTTCCCTTGACTCCCAGGATTGGGATTTATCAAGTTGGTATGGCCATCAAGTAGAGTCAGATGCCTTAATGATACCCTGTTTTTTCTTGAAAGCATTTCACTTTTATAACTTTGAAAAACCAACCTTCGTGCCTTGATCAATAATGTGGGTCAAAAATTTAAATAACTGCCAGTAGGCGAGAAACTAAATCTCTTCTTTCCTCTTTTGGTCAATAACAAGACAAATCTTCACATTGTCATTTTGAAAGATTTTTAAGTTCATTCAACCAAGTCAACAGCTTACAGCCTTCCACTACGAAGTTTGACATGTTACCTTTGGTTTCTGCTTTGTTGGTTTCCATGATGTTCCTTTTGTTCTCTCGAGTTGTCGCGGTTGGTGTGTGCGTCGAACCATCATTGGATCTATCCACAACTCGGATCTCTAACCTTCCTGACACAGGTCTAAGTTCTATTTCATCTGTAAACAATGAAACAATTACATATAACTATATAAGCAAATTCAACCTCTTACAACATACATAATAATACCTATTGCTGTTGACATGTCTTAAAAACTCAAATAATAACATTGGGTGCAAAATCTACATAATATTAGATTGTCTTTAGTACAATTCCATACCAACCTTCATCAGCCGTTTTGCAGTGCGAGGGATGATTCTTCTTTTTCTAATGATGATTTATTGACCATTGGTCTTGCAGGTGAAGATTCCTTTTCACGCTGGATATGTTATTGCAATGTTCTGGAAAACAAAAGGTATGTTCAATCTGTGAATTCAGTAATATAAAAAAAAAACTATGGCTGTTAGTTTGAAAGTTCATAATAGTAGCGGAGCTTTAGTAAAAGAGAAGGACTTTTTTCCTGCCACTTCGAGAAAAACTACCAAACGTTAGGAGTAATTTTCTCCAGAAGTGGCAGGAAAAATATAACTATCCTTGCAGGTTTTGATATTTGATTTTCAAAAGTACTAAATTTGTTCTGCTTTCACATCTGGATAATTGCACATCATTAATGAACTGAAGTAAAACTCAAACATAACCAGGTCAAATTTTGATTCTTATAGTAGACAGCTGCTTTGATTCTTGTAGTTACTTTTAGATTATTAATTTCAAAATTAAATATCACACTTTAAGTGTGTATTTGAAACACTACAATAAGAATAGAGTCTACCAAAAGAATCAAACTAAAAGAAAGAGCTCGATTAGAGTTCACTAAGAACATAATGCTCAAGAGTTGGAAACAAATTTGATGTAACAAAAAAAGGCTTTACTCTACATAATAGACCAATAACTGTTCCACATACCTAGGAACTTTGATGGGAACTAAATAATAATAGATTTGTATTCTTACTGAGAGAAACAACACTTACAGGAAGGCTTGGCCTACGTGGGACTTCGGCGGGCAGCACTGTTCTTGTGGCTACGCTGCGCATTACGTCTACTGCGTAAACGATGTCGTTGAAAGCTGCTTGTTGTATCAATGGAGGCTCCAGACCAGCTCTACAAAACCGAGTACTTTAAGTGTTAATCCACTCCGATGGGCAAATTAATAATTATACTGATGATGAACAATTTCCTATTTATGTAGTGTGGATACACTGAGGAAAATATATTTGTCTTATTTTCATTCATACTTATGTTATGGTATTTCATTATGTGGTGCCACTTCTAAAGCTAACTTAAATAAAATTCTGATATTACAAAAAATAGCTATTAGGATTATGTTACACCTTAAGTTTGATGAGCCTGTAAAAGCAAATTTTCAACAGCTAAATATTTTAACTGTTCATAGAAATACATTTTGAAACTGTTTAGTAAAAGATAGGGTGTCGCAGTACTTTCGATTGTCGAGTCAGTATTCCGATACTGAACTTCGGCTCGATCTGATCGGTAAAGCTTGAAATTGGTCGAGTAATTACCTTGGCTTGATATCGAAATCGCGATTTCACTGAGTAGCGGAGTCAAGATCGCCGCAAAAGTATTGAAGTCGTGATTTCTGTGAAGTCAGAGATTACCCTTGAAAAGAGTATACAGATGAGTATGATTTCACATGGAGGAGCATTAGCGAGAGTCAGAAGATTACGCGAAGAGTACTTACGAAGTCGTGATTTCACTGCGGCGTCAGCGGAGTCAAGAGATCGCGGTATTGAAGTCGTGATTTCACAGCAAGAGTTAGCGAGAGTCAAGAGATTACCCTTGAGAATATCATGATCATTGATTTCACCAGGCTTAGCGAGTCGAAGATAGCCTGGCGGTATTGGTCATTGATTTCACAGCGAGTCAGAATGGCGAGGTATGTCAGTAGTGATTTCAAAATAAAAGGTTTTGCCTTGGAAACAAATACTGCTCTGGGGATAAAACTGCAGAAAATATAACAAAAAGTTATAAAGTTACGTTCAATTTTTGTGGATTTAATTTATTTAATATTTTACTTTGTTTTTGTTTAGATTTGTACTGTTTGTTTAAGCGTTAACAAAGTCTTTTTTGTTTTGTTTAAGGTATAATGTGATATATTTAATGTATGTGTTCATATTTAATTCATTTAAATTTGAATAGTAAAATTTGTCAAGAAAATTCCAAAATGAGCTAATTTTTCATTGTGATGATAATACTCGACTCGAACTAAAAAAATGATACTCGCACAGCCCTAGTAAAAGAGGCAAACACTGAGAAAGGATACGCGGATACACATAATTATAATACTAGACATAAGAGTAATATTGGATTTTATTAGAAAAACACCTTCTATGCAGGGAGATCATTTATTAAAAAAATTGCCCTTGGGAATTAGAGATTAATCCAATTTAAAATTAATCTTAAGGCTTATTTAATTCAAAGATCTCTGTATAGTTTGGACTATTTGTAATATTGTATGGATTTCTATTTGATACTACACCACAGTCCGTTAATCGAACCCATTAATCCGAATTCCCTTTTAATCCAAACTATCAGTTGGGAAAAAATTGAAATTTTCTAGAAATTTTTAAAGACATTTTTTGTTGTCACAAGCAAGAAACAAAACAAAATACTAACTTTTAGAACACATTTTGATGAAACAGTTAGAAAATAAAAGCAATACAGATAGTTAACACATTTAATTGTCAATGAAGCATGGTTGGAGGGTAGGGAGGAGGCTGTCATCGCAGTAAGCTGACACAGAGCGCAACCTTGGTGGTCCCAATATTGGTTCTGCCGGGACTGTAATTGTATTTATTGTACTATTGTGCATAACTTTATAAATGAAGGCACTTTATAACTTTATAAATGAATGAGGCATCACTAAATCACTATTTGAGATGCGACCACTCTCATGAGGGTATTTTAAGGCAAATATGTGGTGAAGGATGAGTGTGATGAGTGGTAGTAATGAGTTATGAGGTGTAGTCTTGTTACAAACTAAGGCCGACTCTTCCTAAGAATGGGTCATTAATTAATAGCCCAATGACCAATGGAAATACAAGGACCAACGGCTTAACGTGACTTAAGAAAAACGCAGGTGATGGTCTGATATGTCTAAACGATGGTGGGAGTTTATGCGGGTATCATCATAAAGAGTAAAAAAGAATCAGAAAGTTAGGTAGGAATTGGCTACCTAATTTTTGCCGAGAGATCCGGGAGACTCCAGGCTTTAGGTAGAGCTGCTTGAAGTTCAGGAAAGTTCTCTATGCCGGCAATGTTTAGACACTGGATAGCAGGTGATTGTGAAATTGTGTTGCAGTTATTGTTGGCGTTATTGATGGGCACCTGAAAAAATATTTTTCATGTTTACTAGTTAAAATGAGTACTGCGTTTCTCACGACACTGCTTGATGCGGTTCCACTCATGGTCGGTCAGTAATGTGAATACTGTGCAATTACTACTACTGTCTAGTATTGAGATATAAATAGTAAAATTGATGGCAACAAATAAACATGAAAGATTATGTAAACTAAACAAAAAAACACACATTGTATCAACCACAGAGTATTTTGATTGCAAACTGTTACAGATACTTAAAAATATTAGAACTAATACTAAATAAGGTAGTTAACTAATACATTATTGAAATAGGTGAATTTTACAAGGAGAGAGAGGATAGTAGCTAGCTTACCTAAGACAAACAAGTTGATTATCTATTCTAGGGTACTCTAGATATTTTGATAAAGAAAAGTAAAACGTAGTACTATTTAAAGTTTAATTTGTATCATAACCAGCAAACCTCAGGACAACTTTGGGCAATTACTGCATATCCATTGCAACACTTATGGTTTTCATTTTCAACAGATATTTCCTTAACTATTATTTTGTTCACTAATTTTTAAGTTGGCAACTTGATGTAGTTTGGAGTAAGTTTTGTTTGTCCTAGTGAATTTCAGATTTCAAAACTCAACAATCAAGCTACTCGCCTACCTACAGGTTCTTACCGGAGATTAGTGTTCAGAATAAGATAGAAATTGCGTATCAAACAAAATAGGCCTATCTTCTTTACATTGGGAGTCAGTAAACATAACTTCAACTCTGATTGAACACACTTTTGGTTCACTTCACCAAATCAAACAGAAAACAGACATGCGAGGTTTAATCTATGTGCCAGCCGTGCTGGGGAACGCCGGAGTTTAAAACCCGAGGTATACATTTTGATCGGTACAAAGTAAACCGATAACTAAAATTTGGGGAAACGCCCTTTAATTTTCAATGAAGCAATGGCGGTGGTTGGAGGGGTAGAAGAGGGAGGGCTGTCTTGCGCAGTAAGCCGCACAGACGCGAATTCACGACGCTGCACTGTGGTCCGCAGCAGTACTGTACCTGTAATACCCCGACCTTGGAACTTGGACCCCAACAATGCCGACAGTGACAAGTCGCTGTGCATGCAGCTAACTGACAAAAGTATTGCAGCCCTTCACGATGCAATGACTAAACATTTATACAGTACTGATCAATAAAATATAATGTAATGCTGTTGTTATTGTTTAGTTAGATCGCTATATTTTTGCATAAAAGTTAATCTTTATCATTTAGTGTATTTTCCGTTATCCTAATCCTTGCTAATCCTAACTGGGTCCGGGTCCCAATTAGTTTGGGACAATCTTAATTTGTGTGTATTTATTGTACTACGTGCATAACTTTATAAATAAAGATTTTTGACTTAATTATTTATAGCTTTTCAAATTGTAAGGATGGGACACAGGAGAAAGCAATTTATAGAGAATCAAGCCTTTTAGTGCAGACTGTATGATACAATATACAATATAGATTGTAAGGGGCTGGACTTGCTTGGCCAATTACGTGATGGGTCTAGTATTAGTAAGAGAGTGTTTTTACTATATTTTCAGGCGGAAATTTATGGGTGCATCTTATATTCGCAGGGGCATGGCTTACTTTTGAATATATATATAGAAAATTAAAGATCATGTGAGAACGGAAAAACAGAAAACAGCCCAAACTATGATGTACTTTGCATGGATCTATCTTCAAGTAAATATGATAACAGGACTTTGATCCCATATATTCAGTACAATGATATCTGTAATATAACCTTTACTTTTAACTGAAATTTGATGAAAAGCATAGTCCCAATTTGAATGAGGCATCACTAAATCACTATTTGAGATGCCGACCACTCTCATGAGGGTATTTTAAGGCAAATATGTGGTGAAGGATGAGTGTGATGAGTGGTAGTAATGAGTTATGAGGTGTAGTCTTGTTACAAACTAAGGCCGACTCTTCCTAAGAATGGGTCATTAATTAATAGCCCAATGACCAATGGAAATACAAGGACCAACGGCTTAACGTGACTTAAGAAAAACGCAGGTGATGGTCTGATATGTCTAAACGATGGTGGGAGCTTATGTGGGTATCATCATAAAGAGTAAAGAAGAATCAGAAAGTTAGGTAGGGTTTGGCTACCTAATTTTTGCAGAGAGATCCGGGAGACTCCAGGCTTTAGGTAGAGCTGCTTGAAGTTCAGGAAAGTTCTCTATGCCGCAATGTTTAGACACTGGATAGCAGGTGATTGTGAAATTGTGTTGCAGTTATTGTTGGCGTTATTGATGGGTACCTGAAAAAATATTTTTCATGTTTACTAGTTAAAATGAGTACTGCGTTTCTCACGACACTGCTTGATGCGGTTCCACTCATGGTCGGTCAGTAATGTGAATACTGTGCAATTACTACTACTGTCTAGTATTGAGATATAAATAGTAAAATTGATGACAACAAATAAACATGAAAGATTATGTAAACTAAACACACATTGTATCAACCACAGAGTATTTTGATTGCAAACTGTTACAGATACTTAAAATATTAGAACTAATACTAAATAAGGTAGTTAACTAATACATTATTGAAATAGGTGAATTTTACAAGGAGAGAGAGGATAGTAGCTAGCTTACCTCAAAACAAGTTGATTATCTATTCTAGGGTACTCTAGATATTTTGATAAAGAAAAGTAAAACGTAGTACTATTTAAAGTTTAATTTGTATCGCAACCAGCTTAAACCTCAGGACAACTTTGGGCAATTACTGCATATCCATTGCAACACTTATGGTTTTCATTTTTCAACAGATATTTCCTTAACTATTATTTTGTTCACTAATTTTTTAAGTTGGCAACTTGATGTAGTTTGGAGTAAGTTTTGTTTGTCCTAGTGAATTTCAGATTTCAAAACTCAACAATCAAGCTACTCAGTACTCCACCCCTACAGGTTCTTACCGGGAGATTAGGTTGAACGTTAAAGCTTTGTTTCTCGTTTCTGGTAGAGTCCTCACTGATGCGGGACAGGTGGGGCTCCTGAGCTGTGGTTGTGACTGGGTCAGGGACTCGTGCTGAAGGACTGCCTTGTGACTGACTCACCGCTCGCCCGTCACTAGAAGCTGTCACTACAATCGCACCTCCTTCTGCCGGGAACTGAGGCTGAAAATCAGTTACATCGTTAATTCGTTACTTATTTCAGGCTCAAGAGTAGAGTTTGTAACAAACATTTAATTCATTAACAGTCAATTACCAACAACCTTACAATTTTACATCGGCCTACCTGAGTAGTTGGTGTATTTCTATGTTCAGGACTAGGCAGGTTTTCTCCTTTCCATTCATTGTCCGTGGTTTCTTCTGAATCGTCAAACTGTGACTTCCACTGTGACGCAAGAGTGATTCCTGAAATCATCATATAATACCGTAGTAAGTTCCCTTTGGGTGAGAACAATCACAGGTTTAACATGGCTTAATCTGTAACTTCAAACAAAATTAATAAAAACATTCTAATTACTGTACTATAAAGCTGTGTGGGAGCAGATTTTTTGGAACGGGAGGGGAACTTACAATGACATTATTGAGAAACTGGCCCTAGGAGAATGTCAGTATGAAGCAACTGGCTGATAATCCATTTCAGGGTAACAGCTGAACTACTGCTAAGTAGAAAGAGTAGTGAAAAGAAAGGGGTGTCTTATCTATTACAAGTGGAATTACTAGGCCACTCACAGCAAATCTCTAGACAAGAATGTGTAAAATCTTACCTCCGCCTCCTCTGGTGACTTGTTGCATGGCAGACAGGTTCTCATCATCAATGACAGCAAACTGGGTGACTGAAGTGTCTCTGTTGTTCTTGGAGGAGGGGTTGCGCTTTGTGGCAGGGGGAGGAGGTGCGCGTCGAGACCGTTGACTACCTCGGAATCCAGCATCTCCACCTCCACCTCCACCACCACCTGACCAAACATCACGTTCAATAAATTTCTGATTCCTCACTTTAAGCTTCAATTCTTCAATTTTATAGATACTTGTATGTATACTGTGTTTGGCTAGATTAGTGGATTTTAATTTTTAAAGGTTTTTCCTTTTGGCTTTTTTGTAAAGGAAAAATATTTGAACTAAGTTTAAACCCATATAAAACATTAACATTAAATTTAATAGTTAAAAATTATGCACAAGATTTTTTTTTATGTCAAAGTCTTGTGAGAAGTCAAGGCAGGTGAGTTCAATTGCCATCTTCTTTGTTCATAATACTTTTTATATGTGCATGTAAGCTTATTTACAAGTACTTTACTTTATTGAAAGTCAAGGGAATTTGGTCTTCAAACATATACCTTTTCTCAAATCGTTCATTGTGTTTTTAATATTTGTATTACCTATATTTAATTGTTCTAAAACTTTTATTTTCATTGGTATAACTTCTTTCATTGGTACAACATTTTACAATTTTAAAGACTGTTATATGAAGGGTTATACAACATATACAAAAGAGAATCACAAAACAGGAAACTATTATGTACAACAGTATCAGAAAATGAACAAGATCTGAACCTGTCGATTGTTTTAAAACACAAAACAAATTTATGTGCTGGGTACTATGTTTTTCCAATACTATTATATAAATATAACATATTTTCATTTTAATATTAATTCTAAATATTTTATCTAGGGATGGGTCGGTTCGTTCTCGGTTATCGTTCTGACCGTTCGTCGGAACCGATAACCCATGACCGACATAAACATCGTTCCCTAGAACCGTGAAATCACAACTTCGGTAATCAAGTAGCGGCGATTTCTTGACTCTCGCTAACGCCGCGTAAAATCAATGACTTCATACCATTCAAGGGCGATTTATTGACTTCGAAACAAGGGTGAAATCATCACAACTTCGGTACCGCTAGCTGCCATTCTGACTCGCTAACGCCATGTAAAAATCACGACTTCGATGAATCGCTCGCAAATTACTCGACCAGCCCTCGAAGCTTGTCGACAAGCCTCGAGCCGAAGTTCTCGAAAGATCGGAAAATTAACTCATCAAAAATCGAAAATTGCATACCCCTAGTATATCAGGAAAGAAACCTATGGAACCGATAACCGATAACCTAAATGTATATAGAACCGATAACTATTAAAAATTTTAACTTACTCCATCCCTAATTTTATCAAAATTGCTTAACTTGGTGTTACTTTGTAGCCAAAGCTTTTGGATACTACTTTAAGTTCTGGGTACTATTTTGTGAGTAGCATAATAGGTGTCTATTTTTTGAGGGTTTAAAAACAAAAAGATTAACTTGATGTACAATCTACATTTAAATATCTGATATCATAATAAATACTACTTGATCTACCTTTTTCCCCCTGAAAACTTGTCATTACTAAGAAGAACATAAATTTAACATTTCAACTTGATAGGAAAAAAGTTAGTTGAGGTATATCCAACTTTTCTGTCGCTTAACCTAAAACCGCAACTAGGGGAATCATGACTGAAAACAAAGAACTTTCAATAACTCATTCAAGTCATCTTGAAACTCTTGCCTATAAGGACGCAGTGTCTTAGAAAAATTATGGTTTAAGTAAGAAAATTTGACGGATGCCCATGAAGTTTGTTTTCTTGTTCAAAACTAATAAAATCACTAAACGAGACCAAAACACTAAAAAAGTAAAATTTAGTAATAGTCTCTTTTTTCAAGCCTGGATTCCCTTCTATAAAGAGTGTCTTACAAAATCTTTCAACACAAGATATTTTGAGTATGTTTTTTAACATCACAATTTTATTCATTTTCAGATTTTTTGAGAAAGAATTCATTTTTGTTAGAGAAGGAACTGTTCCATAACATAAGATTAAATATTGTACAAAACTGAATTGCCAAACAAAAACAAATTTGAAAACTTAATAAAATTAAAGCATACTTAAATGTGGTTACAAAAATGGCTTCATGCGATATCCCCACGCACTGTTATCCACGTGTTAGTAGAAACAACAACAAGTTACACAGTGAGCTGATTTCTTTGAAAGTGACAATGGTTAATGGATGAGCACAATATACATGAATGAGTTTTAAAAGCAGCAAGGTAATTATTTCAAAAAAGAAAATATCACTGAATTTACTGACAATAACTTTGGGTAGAGGAACTATTTCTGAAAATATTCACCTAAGGCCTACAAGATTTTGAAAGAACATTGTAATCATACAGTAGTCCCCATTTTTTAAACACAATTAAAACAATTTTAAAACATTAAACACAATTATTCGGCGACGTAAAAGGTACCCTACCGTTCAGTAACTTCATGTTTGTTGCAATAAGAAACTAACCAATGTGCCCCACTTGACATCCTCAAAAGTATTTGTTTACAAAGGATTTGTAGGTATGAACTAAAAAGATTATACCGATTAGCCAACTGTTTTTTTTGGCAGAGAAGAAACCCACCTTGTCTATATGTATCGAAAGAATAAACAGAGCCGTCTTGGTCAGTGATGGGGTCCCTGATGCGAGGTGAATCTCCCCCGATTTCTGAGTCATTGTTGAGAGACACTGTGCCAGACATGAGGCGGGTCCGGTTCCTGTCCTGAGGTGCCGTGGCTACCCTCAGTCTGGACAGAGCTGCGTCCGCTGTAAGTTGTCAGTGAAAGCGTCAACAACCGCCTCACCCATACGGGCAACATAATTAACCCTTTGACAGCTACGGGATCGCCACACTTTTAAAAACAAAATTCCTTAACTTTTCAACCATTTTTTGTATTTAATTTTACGTTTTACACATATTTGTAGGAAACGAAGAAGAAATAACAATGCACCAAGACTTTCATTTCAGCCTAATCATATGCACAATCTTATGTTTTTTACATAGCTTGAATACAATTTGTCGAAGCCCAAACAGACTTTTCCAGACGTATAAAAAATAAACCCATCATTTGTCTTTTGTACCAGTGGAACAAAAAATGAATGAAAAAGATTACACAAGTGGTTAAAAAACCTGTTCTTGAGTGGGTACATATTTCCCCAATTGAAACCTCATTTTGAAAATGAGTAAACAACACAAAAGTCAACAAAGCAGGCATCTGAATACACAAGAAAAATTACATGTACAAATGTTTCTTTCATGATTTCTTGAGTGACGGATGAAGATTGATAATGGTGAATAAGAACCGGTATTAGCCGTGTTTAAGATACCTGACTTGCGTTGGTTTTGGTTGGACGTGTGACGCTTGCGGTCGGACTGGCTGCGTGCGGACATCATGACCGCATCTCCCTCACAGTCCACACCATCCCGCTCCTCACGCTCCTTGTCCGACTGCTGGCCAGCCGCCGGCGTCCCCGGCATCGACACAGCTCGCCTCTGCTTCTTCGGTGATCCGGTCACACCATCTGTCCAACCATAAGCACGTACCCGTAAGAATGTGAAGCACAGACCATTTCCTTCAGTTTATCATAGGTGTCCGAGAAATTAGGAAATTCCATAATGTTGAACTATTATTTCAGCTAGCAGGAGTAAATGAGATTTAGGTAGAATCTAGTAGTCGGGTCATACCAGGTACCACTTGACACTAGGGCGAACACTACCAACGAAGAAAAAGTAGCAGCCAATGTGTGAATTGACAAGTTTAGTCAATTTAGGAAGTTTTCATTTTTTCAAAAAAATCTTTCTATTTTGTTTAATGAGATTTGCTGTTGATTTCAAATTACAACACCTCAAAATTGATATCAGGCTACTTTATTTTGACATTTGTGATAGAATGATTTTATTTTGACTGTATCTTTTTGTGTGTGTCTGGTCAGAGAATTTCATAATTACGTAATGTGATGCTACATATCAGGTCAAATTGGGTAATAAACATAGGGCAGGACCGGTAGTATTTACTAGAGTTATTTCATGTCAAGAAAATAGTTTGCTTTATTTGCTGTCGTAATTCCATTTTATAACTTTATTCTATGATATTTATTTCTCCAGAAACTTGTAAAATACATATTTGTTGAATAATACTGCCCACTGGTAGGGCAAAACCAGGATTTGACTTTTTGTTTAAATGTATGTAAGAAAGAAATTACCAAAGATTGGATTTGTACGTTTTGTTTATAAGTAACCCGATAGCTTTAGATTGTGTTAACATATTTTCAGTAGAGGTGTGCAAGATCTCGAGATTTCGAGACAAGACTTTTTTTCTCAACAAGAATTTGTATTCTCAAAAAATTCGAGACAAGAAATAAAATGAGCACAGAAAAAATGCAATACAACAAAATTGGGTAGAAGTGATAATAAATACAATTTTCACTGTCAATTAAAAGATTTGGGGTGAAAGAAGAGAAGGGATGCAGTAGCATAGAAGAGGGTGATGCGCGCATATATTGCAAATCAAACACTAGCGCTTGGAAATATGGGTAAATCACCAGTGGCAAAAACATGAACTAGCTGACTACAAAGAATAGTCCCTCGCCAGACCCCAGCCCCCAGGTGGTCCTTTCTCTACCTGCCTTCCCCTCACTGCTGACCCTTGTTTGCTAATTTGATAATGATTTCAAACCCAACATTTTTTGTGCTGCGGGAGGGGCGTAGTGGTGGACATAGCAGGGCAGTGGATGGGGATGGGAGAGGGAAGTCAAGCATGATGCATTCTTTGTTCTGCTTTTACCTCTTGACAGCTGCAGCTGGCAATTACGTCACTTTTTTAGATATGAATCAGTATCAGGAAAGAACCGCTAGAGTAGAATGGCTAGAGAACCGATAACCGCAAAAAATTGGAACCGACCCATCCCTAGTTATAAAACAAGTTTTAAATAGTAGCCAATCCAATTTTCGATCCCAAAAAAGGGAGAACCCTCATTTGTTATTATGTTCAGAACCTAACTTCACAATAGAGTTTAGGAAAAAATGTAAGCTCAACCTGTTGATTTACTAACTTTTAGTTAAACAAATTGTATTTCATCCACCTAAAATAGACTTTACGCATATTTTACTGCACTATCAAGTTTATTAATTATTTTTATATTTTATTGTAGTTTACAGCCTAACAAACTCAAATTAGAACTTTGTAACTAGGGTATTAGTAGGCGGTGTAACTGAAACTTGATGTGATAGGGTGGAATAGGGAGCAAACTGCTTAATAATAGCAAGGACAAACAAATGGGACAAGTCTATCAAAAAATCTCTGCTGATTCTCGCTGATCTCCTCTTGACCTTAAAAACTGCTCTCGCACACCTCTAATGTTCAGTCATTTTGGTCATACCTATATACCGTAGTTCTAAAAGTCATCAAACCTTAGTTTCTGGGTTGTACTCTACCCTCCACTACAAGCTCGCCCAAAGTGAATGCAACTTTTCAGACGCCCTCTCATGTTTTGGATACAGGTTGAGTTGTCGGTCCAACTTGTATGAAAGGAAAGCTCATCATGTTTCTTGTCAATCTTGTGTTAAAGGATTTGACTGATCCTACAGCCACACCCCATTCATTGAGTGTTTGAAGAGCCACTCACCTAACACTGGTGTGGTGATGTCTTGTTGTGTTGTATGCTGCAGTTACTACATTGACAGATTGCTTGTTTGTGGCGCTATGCGGTCGGACTGGCGCGTCGCGGACATCATGACCGCATCTCCCTCACAGTCCACACCATCCCGCTCCTCACGCTCCTTGTCCGACTGCTGGCCGGCCGCCGGCGTCCCCGGCATCGACACAGCTCGCCTCTGCTTCTTCGGTGATCCGGTCACACCATCTGTCCAACCATAAGCACGTACCCGTAAGAATGTGAAGCACAGACCATTTCCTTCAGTTTATCATAGGTGTCCGAGAAATTAGGAAATTCCATAATGTTGAACTATTATTTCAGCTAGCAGGAGTAAATGAGATTTAGGTAGAATCTAGTAGTCGGTCATACCAGGTACCACTTGACACTAGAGTGAACACTACCAACGAAGAAAAGTAGCAGCCAATGTGTGAATTGACAAGTTTAGTCAATTTAGGAAGTTTTCATTTTTCAAAAATCTTTCTATTTTGTTTAATGAGATTTGCTGTTGATTTCAAATTACAACACCTCAAAATTGATATCAGGCTACTTTATTTTGACATTTGTGATAGAATGATTTTATTTTGACTGTATCTTTTGTGTGTCTGGTCAGAGAATTTCATAATTACGTAATGTGATGCTACATATCAGGTCAAATTGGGTAATAAACATAGGGCAGGACCGGTAGTATTTACTAGAGTTATTTCATGTCAAGAAAATAGTTTGCTTTATTTGCTGTCGTAATTCCATTTTATAACTTTATTCTATGATATTTATTTCTCCAGAAACTTGTAAAATACATATTTGTTGAATAATACTGCCCACTGGTAGGGCAAAACCAGGATTTGATTTTTGTTTAAATGTATGTAAGAAAGAAATTACCAAAGATTGGATTTGTACGTTTTGTTTATAAGTAACCCGATAGCTTTAGATTGTGTTAACATATTTTCAGTAGAGGTGTGCAAGATCTCGAGATTTCGAGACGAGACTTTTTCTCAACAAGAATTTGTATTCTCAAAAATTCGAGACAAGAAATAAAATGAGCACAGAAAAATGCAATACAACAAAATTGGGTAGAAGTGATAATAAACACGATTTTCACTGTCAATTAAAAGATTTGGGGTGAAAGAAGGGATGCAGTAGCATAGAAGAGGGTGATGCAGCATATATTGCAAATCAAACACTAGCTTGGAAATATGGGTAAATCACCAGTGGCAAAAACATGAACTAGCTGACTACAAAGAATAGTCCCTCGCCAGACCCCAGCCCCCAGGTGGTCCTTTCTCTACCTGCCTTCCCCTCACTGCTGACCCTTGTTTGCTAATTTGATAATGATTTCAAACCCAACATTTTTTGTGCTGCGGGAGGGTGGAGGGCGTGGTGGACATAGCAGGGCGGTGGAAGCTTTGTTCTGCTTTTACCTCTTGACAGCTGCAGCTGGCAATTACGTCATTTTTTAGATATGAATCAGTATCAGGAAAGAACCGATAACTGAAATGGCTAGAGAACCGATAACCGGCAAAAAATTGGAACCGACCCATCCCTAGTTATAAAACAAGTTTTAAATAGTAGCCAATCAATTTTCAATGCAAAAAGGAGAACCCTCATTTGTTATTATGTTCAGAACCTAACTTCACAATAGAGTTTAGGAAAAAACGTAAGCTCAACCTGTTGATTTACTCATTTTTAGTTAAACAAATTGTATTTCATCCACCTAAAATAGACTTTACGCATATTTTACTGCACTATCAAGTTTATTAATTATTTTTATATTTTATTGTAGTTTACAGCCTAACAAACTCAAATTAGAACTTTGTAACTAGGGTATTAGTAGGCCGGTGTAACTGAAACTTGATGTGATAGGGTGGAATAGGGAGCAAACTGCTTAATAATAGCAAGGACAAACAAATGGGACAAGTCTATCAAAAAAAATCTCTGCTGATTCTCGCTTGATCTCCTCTTGACCTTAAAAAACTGCTCTCGCACACCTCTAATGTTCAGTCATTTTGGTCATACCTATATACCGTAGTTCTAAAAGTCATCAAACCTTAGTTTCTGGGTTGTACTCTACCCTCCACTACAAGCTCGCCCAAAGTGAATGCAACTTTTTCAGACGCTCCTCTCATGTTTTGGATACAGGTTGAGTTGTCGGTCCAACTTGTATGAAAGGAAAGCTCATCATGTTTCTTGTCAATCTTGTGTTAAAGGATTTGACTGATCCTACAGCCACACCCCATTCATTGAGTGTTTGAAGAGCCACTCACCTAACACTGGTGTGGTGATGTCTTGTTGTGTTGTGGCGTTGCAGTTACGGTCGATTGTGATTGCTTGTTTGTCAGCATTGGTGGTCGTCACTTTGTCAGTGTCCACTTCTAGCTTCCTGGTTCTTCTACAAACTGCATCGTACTCGGCCTACGACATTAAACACACTTCGGAAGTAACATGATACAAGTGACTGAAACTTGACTGAAGCACAGTCTTGATAGTTGATACTCAAGTGCAACATATAAAAGACAGAAATCTCAAGAAGAAAAAATATAAAAAACAAACCTCCACCAAAAAACTATCAATTGCTGGGAAAACCTTAAAACATAGTAAACACTGCATAAAGGTTTAAACAAATATACAAAATATTCTAGTTTTTAAATGTGTACAAAACTTTAAGTATATTTACCATCTTAACTTGATTTAAATGAAAATTGAAAAAGAAAAGAGAGTATTGATGAAAATAATATGTACATTTTTCAGCCAAAATAATATGTTTGAAAAGTTCTTCCCCTATCTTAACTTTTAAACAATAAAATATAAAAAATTACTGTGCCCATTTTGATCAATGTTTTTAAATCCAAGTGTTATTGAACATAGTGTAGGGGTTTTGAGAAAATGCATGAGTGTTGCAAAGTCGTATTCAGAAATGCTGAAAACCTAGTGATATTAGTACATGATTGATGTCGTACGATTCTACAGTGTGGAAACTGGAAAGGTGTGAATTTTTCTATCACCAAAAAACCTTGAAATAGAACTCCGACAATTTAGATATGCAATACCCAGATAAACAAGTAAAAGCTGTAAAAAACCAACAACGCAAATAAAAAAATATAATAAAAAATAGGTTGAACTTTTTTTGTTCAAATGACACTGCATGACCAAATAATTGAGTTTCATGTCATCCAGTACAAAATAATCTACACTAACTCATGCAGTGTCATCTACACTAACTCTAATACTACTGAAATGTTAGCCTGTGAGGTAAATCTATATTACAACTTTAGTTTGCATTTAAAAACTAGCCTTTGGAAATTGTTAATTCAAACTAAATGCATCAACATAGATCCTGAGAGTTAGGTTAAAAAGCAACTAAGCGGCCTAAGCAAAATTTGAATTCCAAGCATGGCCACAAGCGCTACAGTAAATCATACCAAATTTACAATCAAATAAGAAAGGGTTTCATTTTTTTCAATTAGATCAAATTTTTATGCATTACTTGTTTTTTACAATTTATTTTTTATGTTTTTAGTTTTTACCTATTTATTTGTGGTTTGGTTTGTATTGAAATCTATTTGTGTTGAAATGCATATTGTACAGGGTGTTTTTTTTAAAACGCAACCCAACTTTCAAACTTTAGTAAGTCATTTTATACGAACGCTATAAGGTCGTAAATTGTACCATTGGTTTGTTCACTTCAATATCTATCAGATGGTATGTATTTTTGCAGTAATATAGTGGTTTTGATTTGCTAATTTTATGTTATTGTAAAATAAACGCAATCACGGTTTTAGCAAAGATCAAAGAGTGCTTATTGTTGAAGAACACTTAAGAGAAAGATAATACTTTTGTCAAGATGTGTTTAAGATCAAGTATCCAGGTGTTAGTGGGCTGTCTGCTTTTGTTGTTTCAAAATTTTGAAAGATTTTTAGGAGAGTTTTCTAATTCAACCCTAACATTGTCCGTCATTTCTTCATTCAGTACAGTCCGCCCTCTGTTATGTTTTCCGTTCCCTACATAACCTATTTTGTTAAACTTTTTTTACAAATCTGTGAATTTTAGATTTGTTTGGAATATTCACACCTGTAAACTTGACCCCAAATTATCTTCTTCTTAAGAGTTCTTCAACAATAAGCAATGTTTGATCTTGGCTAAAAACCGTGATTGCGTTTATTTTACAATAGCATCAAATTAGCAAATCAAAACCACTATATTACTGCAAAAATACATACCATCTGATAGATATTGAAGTGAACAAACCAATGGTACAATTTATGGAACAACCCTCAGCTGTTATAGTTTTAATAATAAGGAAATAAGAAAGTTGTTTACTTTTTCTATCCTAGGAAACCTAGGCTAGTAAATTAAAAGCAGTTGATTTAACTACTGTATAATCTTTTCTATTGAGACTAAATACACATTGAGTTTTACCATTATTGACACAATTTAACTTCTGCCTAGTGATTTTTATGTCAAAGTAAAGACATTCTGACTAAATAAAAAACTTAAATAGCTTTAAAACGGTAAGTTCTTGAGCAACGGGGGTTGTTTGGATTATGGTGGTATAAATCTATTATACAAGGTGAACTTTGTATTTATTTATGGTAAAGCTACAATTTTTTAGGGAAAAATAAAACTTTGAATGGCCACCATTTTAAAACTGATGATCCGATCAAGCTGGTTAACAAACTTAGAAATTTACAAAATGAACAATTGTACCAAATTTCATAAAAATCAGACCACAATTGCGACTTGTAGATTGGGCAAATATAGGTATATAACGTTTTGCCATTTGACACAAGAATTGTTGGGAAGCAAAAACGCAAACTGCAATATTCTACGATGTGTCAAATTGAAATTTGCAAAATGTAATACTCTATTCAATAATGCAAAATGTAATACTCTATTCAATAATGCAAAATGTAATACTCTATTCAATAATGCAAAATGTAATACTCTATTCAATAATGCAAAATGTAATACTCTATTCAATAATGCAAAATGTAATACTCTATTCAATAATGCAAAATGTAATACTCTATTCAATAATGCAAAATGTAATACTCTATTCAATAATGCAAAATGTAATACTCTATTCAATAATGCAAAATGTAATACTCTATTCAATAATGCAAAATGTAATACTCTATTCAATCGTGCAAAATGCAACACTCTATTCATTTTACTGAAGACAAAACATGTTAATTGTTACAATTAACACTAGCTGTGTAATACAAGCACTTACTTCATTGTCTTTGCGATTGTCTGGCTGTATGTTCTGATTGTTGTTGCGTGGGGAGAGAGGAGTGGGAGTGGTCAGGGTGGTGATTGCTGGGGTCGGTGGGATCTGAGTCACTATCGGCTTCTCCCAGTCAAACGGGTCTGACTCTCGCACACCGCGCCGCTTCATGCATCGCTCCAACAGCAAACTGAGCATCGCGTAGTCTGGCTTGTCACTGTACTCCAAGCTCTGTGCACAACAGTACACATTTATTTCATGCTATAGAAACTTTAAAGCTAAAAATTTAAATAGATAAGTGTTTCCAAGCCTTTAAAGTAATTGGATTTGAACCTTTGTTGTTTTAAATTTTGCTTATAAGAGAGCTTATCTTATTTCAAAATTAGAAATTGACTCCACGTGCATTCTTGTGGGTTATGCCCCTGGTGTTCATATAGTAAAATAAATAAATACATAGTGATTTCCTAAATTTATTATTTAGTATATTTCATAAATTTTTTTCTTGACCCCTATTTATAAAAATTACTGCAAACAAATTGTGCAGTTTTTTTTCAAAGGATTTTTTTATTCTCTGTTCCAAATCACAAAGAAACCCTATTAAGTTAACTGTATTTTATTGTAATCTAGGTTCTGACTCCAAGTTAAATTAAAAAAAACTTCATTAGGTGAAAACTGGAATAAAAAGGCATACACCTGGAAAACACTTACTAGTAACTATACAGTTGTTTTATGCCTAAAATGCAAAGCACCACTTTCAAGAACATACATCTAACTCAAAGAGTTTATGAGACTAGGTGGACAAACCTGAATGTGTTCTAGGAAGAGACGAAGGTCAGAAGGCAAGTGTTTGAGTAGAGCTCTGTGATCATACTTCTCTTTCATGAGACCAACTTGTTCCTTGTCTTTGATTTTTCGCCAAGGCAGCTGTCCGTTAACAAATTCAACTAGCATGTAAAACAGAGACCATAGATCATCGTGTCTCCCCATTTCCTGAAACAATACAATTAAGATTAACACGTTAGCTTCCACCATAAGACCTTGGTTGAATACCTCGTATTGCCACGGTCCAATCGGGTCGGCAAAAAGTACCAAAATATGACGTGATTTTCGCTCAAATGTAGTAGACTTTTCATAGAGAAATATAGTTCTGTGTTTAGGTGGTATCTTCTTTACCGACAGTAGTTTGTTTTATCGCCGCGAGAGTAAGAGCACAGCTCCTAGCGGTGATAAACTGAACTACTGCACACGGTATGTGCCGACCGATCGGACCTGCTGGTGTCTATGTAGTATGTACCACCATTGCTGCGCCGACCGATCGGGCCGGCATGGCAGCTAACGTGATATCAAATTTTACTTACTGATTAGTTTCTGAATTCAAACACTATTCTTATTCAAACTAATATTCAGGATTGTGCTAAAATCAAATCTGAAGCATAGTTCAAGATAATTAAAGCCTTCTTTTCAGAATATTTGGCATCACCATATATATGTACAACCAATTTATCCTTAATACTTTTTAAAGTATTTATTTGCTTTCATTGCTCTGTCACTCCAGCTGGAACGCCTGCTAGGAAAAAAATGTGGTCGAAAACACTGGGCCTATCCATCGCTATCCAACATTTACTTATCCTTTACCCACTTTGGTTCTGTCCAAGACACTTTGGTAATATCAAGCCTATCCATAGTCGGATAGGAGGAGATCTGAGAGTAGTGTGATTTCCTTACACTAAACAACCTTTCTACAATGTTTTCTACGTCTGCACGCACATTAGGGCAGTGAAGCATTTGATATTAAACCAAGTCAAAGCTCTAATTTATTTGATGAAGATTTTAACTACACCATCATTTAATCTTGTTACAATAAGCTTCATCTAACTATGCTATGGCAGTATTGGGACTCCCACTTCTACAACCACTCTTAGTCTTTTGGGCCTTTTACTAGGCTTCTATTGTTTAGAAATATATTGTCTTCTCATGGCTACAGCCTTTTTAATCCTTTTCATGTGCCTCTTAAATGATAATAGCTTGGGTTTTGTCCCTTTAACTACCATTGTGCTAGAGATCTTGCAGAACAAAATCATCCCAGAACTAAATTGGTATACAATTTCATGCACAGTTTTCAATTATTATTTTAGGTCAAATAAAACTAAGTTTAAAACTCACTTTGTTCTTGTGAGCATTGATTGAGGCGTATCGCACTGTGCCTCTGAAACCAGCAGCGGCTCTAGGTGCTCGAACTTCCCCTGTAGCAGTGGTGTACTGACGCGCAAGTCCAAAGTCCAGCATGTAAACCTTGCGACAATTTGATGGCAACCTCCCTATCGAGAAATTGGACTGAAACACCAACGAACAATTATAGCCTAACATATCACTCCAGCTTTTTAAGCAATAAGTACTAATTTTACAAAGTCCATTTGAATGCTATTACAGTCAACTCTCGACCAATCGGGTAATCGGGTTAACCGCGACAAAGAATCAGACCAAGATTATTTCAGATTTCTGAGTATCACTTGGTTTTTACTATAGTTGAAACGAATAACTGTTGAAAAATCCCTGTAAGTTCCCATGGATTATTCCGAGTTGATTATTATTATGTCAGTGAAACCCATCAGTTTTCAGGTAGAATTTTTGAACTTAACTACTAAAACACAATTCAAGTACTGGACCGTCCAAATAAACTATAATGCCAAAATAGGTTTTAAACCTACCACTTAAAACTTGAAGGTAATCACAAATAAAAAGTAGTCATTTGTAGCAAGTCTTAATCATCATTAAGTACAGTAACCTCTCTTAACCAAAATTTCAGTTAACAAAACCATGTGACTCATAGTATTGCAGTATGGTACAGAGAGCCAGGTGTAACCTACCCAAGGTCAAAGACTCACTCCGCATCCTTCCTTACCCTCTGCATACCACTTTCTACTCCTATTCTCTTGATCTTGTAGTGATACTAGCCATAAACAATTCCCCAGTAAATAGAATGCTGAAATTTATATTCTGTGGGTGAGCTTGTGGCTTTGGTCGCTATTTCAGTTAAACAAATTTCAAGTCGAAGAGCTTCTACTTTGTATGCCCATGTAATGCAAAAGGATGGAGTTAAGAAAGTTTGAATTAAATCAGTTCAATAGCTGTAACTAAGTAGGAGATTACAGATTGGTGCAAATTTGACGTTTCAAAATCAAATACAGTCTTCAGTATCGGTAGGACCAGTAAGATTTGTATGTAAAGATAATTAATTAGGCTCTTTTATACTCTATACAAAAAAATATTTGTTTCAGGAATATCTTGTTTTCTTTTTTAACAAAATATTTGTTGCAAAATTACAGTATTTTGAAGGTATTTGCACCAATAATAGTAGGCTACCATAAGTAGTTGCATTGATATGGGTTGCACTGATACTTGATCATGTCTCACCTTGAAGTTTTTTTAGCACAGCAACTTCCATCTTGAGAACCTGTTTTGGCTGTCTGGCTGACTCTACTTTGAGAGCAACTTGTTCTTTGGTAACTAGATCCAGTCCCTCGTATATTTCTCCAAAACCCCCTCCACCTATTTTTCTCATCTGCAAAATCAAAGTTTGTAATGGATTAAGTTAGAGTTTTTCATTCTTGTTAACGCATTTTGCTCTATTTCAAAATATGTTCTGTTTTGGAGAAAATTGTATAGAAATAAATTTTTAAATCTAACTTTTTATTATGAAATTAGTTAATTACAATACTTAAAACTTACAACTTTCCATCGTTCCTTGACGACGTGGCCAGGCTGCAACAGATCTTCACTGGTCATTGTGATGTTGTTGTTCTGATCAGTTGATTCATCTACATGATATCCAATCTCTTCAAGTGTAGAGTCATCATAGTTCCTGAATAAAGACAGACATTTCAGATCTCCCAGTCAAATAATCTTCAGCCTGTCACTATTCCCTCTTCCTCTAAATTCAACCAGCTAACCTCTCTTTGTACATCTTAACTTTAAGAAATGTATCTACAGTTTTTCTAGATGTGAAAACTCTCATGCTAGGCTATAGACTTGTTCCCGACACCACTTATAGCGCAAGCTATAGGCATACGTACTACCATGCTTCAATTTTAAAATATTCATTTTCTCCTTTTCATATATTCTGTAAGCTTCTTTTCAATAAATAATGTGCTCCTTAAACCTTACCAGCAAGAACGCTATAAGATTAAAAATTGATGCTTTGTGTATTGAAAAGCTTAGGGGTTCTTGAGGTTTTCATTACATTTCAAGACATAGTTTTAACATCATTGCAGAAAAGAAATTAATCTATCGCAAACCAACACTACAAAATACTAAGTGAAAGGAAGAAATACAGGCTAAACGTTGATTGAAGTCAAAGAATACATTGTAGACTAAAGCTTAACACTATACGCAACAGAAAGGGTGTGTGAAAGTAAATATGGTTTATGAATTCCTTAATGTGGTTTGTGGCCATCGCTGTTTTGAAGAATATCTCCATCAGATGGGACAAGTTTAATTACCTGAATGTCCATACAGGGATTTCAACAAATACGCCTTTCACACTGTTTTCCACAGTACTCGTTAGGAGGAGAGAAAAGCTCTTAAAGCAGCTGCTGGTCAACTCGTGTCGGATGCTATTATAGGGAAGATGATGTAACAGCTGGGCACGGAGAGACTCTGCATTCACACCATAGGGGCTTAAAACTAAGAAAGAGGAACAATAATGTGCATCAGTTAAGTCTAGATATTAAAGAACTTCAAGCTGGAACTCCACTGACGTTAAGTAGACCCCTTATAGTGATGACATGCGGGACGCAATCTCCCGAGTCTGTTGATCTGGAAGATTAAGTTCTAGTACTTAGAGGGCGTTAGTCTTCCACACCAGAAAAGGACAGTCTAACCATTTCGCTACGATAAGCACTTCCCTGTAAAAAACCCAA
The DNA here is from genome assembly GCA_018831715.1 of Matsumurasca onukii. Taxonomy (NCBI): domain Eukaryota; kingdom Metazoa; phylum Arthropoda; class Insecta; order Hemiptera; family Cicadellidae; genus Matsumurasca; species Matsumurasca onukii. The sequence goes on from CM032064.1 coordinate 30,692,660, forward strand.
GAAAATTCTAGACGTTAAGGTTGCAAAGACATTGAAATACAGAACCTTGAAATCTCAGGTTCCTTTTTCTTTTTCAAAGTTTATTATTTGCACCTAGCTTACTTCAAAACCTTGATAATACCTGCTTAACACCTGATAAACCTTACTCTCTGCTTTGAGATATTGAGGTCCTATTGAGACACTGTCAGCACACATGAACATGTCTCTATAAAAAAGAAATAAACACACGGAGGTTTTGATACCTCTGGAAGGTTAATCAATCATTTCGGTGAAAAATGGTAGAACAAGAAATTTCTTAATAAAGAGCGCCTTGAGGAGAGGGCAGAAGGGTTGCCCTTTCGACAACCTGAGTGCTATGACTTTGAAGCGAAGAGGCGCTATATCGTTGAGTGCGTTGGACATCCTGAATTCAACTGCCAGCAGAGAAAAACAGTTCCGGGTTTTTTTTAGCCTTGTCCGAGTGATGGCAAACTTAGTAGGCTAACAGCAGATAAGAGCTGGTGACTTGGGCCTCTAGAATTTGATAAGCTCTCATCCTCAAAATGATTCACAATATCCATACCACTTTACAGCAGCATTGCTTGAAGAATAAGATAAAAGCGTTGAGTCGGGGAGGTCGGTGTTACATGATGCACAAGATTTCTGCAGTCAGTGTTAAATATGATTCAGATCAAAATAAATGCATTAATCGTCAAGTGGGGGAACCTTTAAAACTTTGCTGTGATATTTCCATGTTTGTCTTGATTAGGCTTCAACAGTTTAAATTTGTTTAAGGGAACATAGTTTAAATCAAGAAAATTGTTTATTACCTATCAGCAGTTGACGTTTAAATCAAGATTTAAGTTTACGTAAGCTACTTGAACATACAACATAACATTACAAAGACAAGTTGTTTGTTCGATCTAGAAGTTATATATTTGTTAAAATTATTTGTAAATCAATGTTTTCTTTTTATATCAGTTTTGTTTTTGGATTTTAATTTGAAGGTGACTGGAAACCAAATCAGTAAGACACAGGTCTGTGCAGATGATTTCCTGTGATTACTGACAGGCTGGCTTAAAAAAAATATTTTTTTGAAAATAAAATAAATTGAATGTTGTTTTACCAACATTAAACTTGTTAAAAACACCAAATCAATTCCGGCTTTTTTACTTTAAAATATTTAATTATAAAACTTATATATATTCAATTATTGGTTTATAAATATTATAAATTACTGTTTAAAAAATTGTAATGTCATAAAATTTTAAAAATTATTCAACTTGAGGGAATTTGAATACGGTAGTTAGAAACGGGTCACAATGGAACTAGACATTCTCCATCAAACGGGATTAAGTATCTTTTGGCCCATTCTGGGGATAGTACAACAGAAAGCTAATGATTCGTGACCTTGAACAATGCAGATGAACGAGAAGAAATACTGATGGACAAATCTTTCCCTACAGATGAAAACATGAAAATTGCTGTCTGGCTTGTGCTGTCAGAATGCTGGGTTACTGGATGTGCCGGCGTGACATATTATTTCCTGTGATTTTCTTAATTAAAAATCGGGACTGCTACCTTAAGATGTATATAATAAAGCAACCTGAGGCTAAAATGAACACTCTTAGTAGCATTTTTCAATATTATTTGTACATTACCAACTGTCAAACCAAGAGAAAATCCAGTTCAAAAATATGTGCCGATGTAACGGGTGAATAGCCTAGCTTGAATTAAATTAACGAGTAGTTCAAAAGTGTTTGTCCATTAGTTTGAATTATTTGAAATAAAAGGGATATTATACCTTATAATAATATAAATAAAAACAGAAAAACACCCTTGGTAAACAATATTTTGTTTATAGAAAATTTTAGTTATATGTTTCGGCTCTGAGTGTGATCATGGCTTCAGAGCCGAAACATGTAACTAAAATTTTCTATAAACAAAATATTGTTTACCAAGGGTGTTTTTCTGTTTATATTCATAATATTTTGTTCATTAGTGTTTGAGTGAATGATTTACCAGGCACTTGGCGCACTCACACAGACGAGGGTTCACTGTAACCTGTACACGCACTGCACTGGCAGGTCAGTCCGTCTCACTAGAAACAGAGCAGTGGTAAAGTGGAGAACAGAGACTCAACCCTCGTGTTGCAGTGAAGGCAACCTGACTGAGTTAATGAGAGACACTGGCACACTCACATAGAAATAGTTCTCATAAATAGTAGACAGATACCATGAAGAAAGAAATAAGTTATTGTCTTCGATGTAGGCTATGTGACGATGAAATAACATGAACTTGAGCGATAAAAGAAAAATTTAAGTTTGGTTTGTAACGTTGAACTACAACTGTGAACTTGTTTAGTTGGTTGAAATCATAGTAAGTGTAGTAGCCTATCACTACTTTTTCTTTTCTTTGCACCTTATTTCCTGTTCACAAAAAAGTTGGTTTTCATTTTGCAATCTTCCCATTTACGTATAGATATTATTCAGTGAACCTCAGTAAACACTGGTTTAAACGTTAGACGTCTAGTCTGGCGTTGTGTTACCGAAGATAGGGCTACGTAAGTTTGATTCTGTGCGAGGGGACACAGACATATGGAAAAATGGACTTCCACAGCCTTTTCAATAAAGTTGCTGGATGCTCAATCAATTATTTCACTGTTTTGCCTCTGCAGTCACCCACAAGTAGGCTGGCCTTAGTACCTACGGGGCCTATCACCTTCCATTCTATGGTCTAATTTGATTGTTTTGCATTGATGAACTTATTTGGAGTTAAATCATCAAATCTTTAATTTTTAAGTGGAAGCTTTGGGTATGGAAGTAGGTTGAAGAAATTGATACCGGCAGTTGGTGGACACGAGTGTGTTTTGTATCGTTTTGTCTGTTGTGACAAAATTATGTTCCCCTAGGCCCAAAAGCTAGACATTGTCATCCAATATGTCTCTGTTAAAAATACATTCATACAAAATATAATTATGCTGACTGGCTTTATTGAAATAAATAAGTGAGGTATAAAGGATACAGAGTATTGTGTCGCTCAATGTATAAAAACTGATAATAGCCTAGTTAGTGCATGACTGTCAGATTCATAAGTAACTATAACCCACTTGGGAGGTTATCTTAGTTCAATTCGACCCATCAATCAATAATAAGCGAACCACCAAACTGTTCTCTGTCAATTGAAAATGTATTAAGAACATAAATTTCAACTAAATGTGTACAATTTACCACACCCTTACTCGACTTCAATACATCCTTCAATACCAACCCCACACCCTATTAATCTTACACATCTTGAACCCTCATGAAGCAATTTTTTCGAGTTCGACCGTATAATATTAGCGAATTAAATCCCATACTATATCACTGTACCTATGGTCAATTAAAATTCTAAAAATAATAGAGAAGACACTGTCCTACCTGAAATTCACTGACTGCGGTACGTTAGCCCTCGTTTGAAATTTAGCATATTATTTTCGTCTTGATAGACAGGCCAAGTTGTAACTAGAGAATATTATAACTAGATGGTTAAACTATGCAATACAAAACTGGAAACTTTTAAAAGACAATTATTTAAAATAATTAACACCTAACACCACAAAAGTACAACCAGAAGTTACACAATTATGAAAAGAAACTCATAAACATTTTAGCACAGTCGATAGAGTCGCCATCTTTAGCACGACCGACGACAGAATAGAGACTCCAACTAGAGTCAACTGAGCAGCCGACAGCAACAAGGTTAATATTGATCTCACTAAAACGAAAAAAGTGCTATCGTATAGGACAATACTGTGTACCTGGTACTAAACAAAATACAATTTGAGCTATCATCTGTATTTACAAAAGTCTTTGGGCCTTAGTCCTGCCAGTCACCGACAGACTCACTCATCATCGCTGAGCCAATACTACAAGGCCTAGAAACTTGAAGTTTTGTATGAGCACTTCTTTTATAATATAGGCACGGTACCCACCAAGAGAGCATTATTTTTATTTAAAAATTCATGAGGGTTTTTGGGGGTTTAAACGTTGATTGGTTTAAATAATAAAAAACTACCTCGGAATTTCTTCCGATTTTGATGAAATGTAAAATAAAGGTGTATTTTAATCATATTGAACAATGTACGTACTAAAAACTGTGAAAATCCAATGAGTCGTTTCAAAATGGCGGCCAAAAAGTGGGTTTTCGCTATAACATTGTTATGAGCTGTCCGATTTCCATAACATTTGAAATAAGTTTTCCCTTCACGATATGTAATAAAACTTGCGGTAAAAGAAAACGTAAGTTTGAGGCCGAAGGCCGAAGCAAGGATATGAGTGAAGCGAATAGCCTCGTAACGCCTCACTCACTTCCATACATTCGTCCATATACTGTATTTGTAATATATGGGTTCTGAACCTAACCAGGATACGAGTAAAGCAGATGCTATCAAACTAATTTAGACACATAGTATTGGTTAAAACACTGCGGGAAAGTACTGAGTTTTGTTTAAGACTACTAGAACGCTGGCACCTATGAACTAAGCCGCATCAGCAAAGGTTCTTGTGCATTTTGACCATTGACTTTAAATAAAGATATAAAATCAATGATTTTGACTCAGTTTAGTAGCAGTTGGCACTTGCTAGAGGTATCACGCTACTTATTCTACTCAATTTTCCTTTGACATTTGTTCCCTTTCTCTTTCTGTTCCACTGGTGTTGCCTATGTTTGCCGTTTAAAACAATGTTATTATTTTAAATTGTGTTTCTAATGTAGGCTTTAGTTGATACTCAAAATAAAGCTCTTTACAGTATTTCGCTATAAGTCAATACATCTTTTGTTGGTGCCATTGGCTGTTTGTCAATTTTATATATTTTAAAGTCAATGTTGATGCCCGCTTTATCCCAAGTTCAAGGCAATTACTGCCTAGGCTCGAAGTGGTAAAGTTGGCTATAACTCGAAAATTAATATTCCTTCCTTAAAATTATATCTACAGTTTAGAGAACAACTCTGGAAACTCTTCAATATTTTCTGAACAGGAAGACGTAGACCAATCAAACCTTACGCCTCGTTCAAAAGAAAGTTTTCTAACAATTTTGTGACATTTTCATTGGTTTTCAGCACGTCCCGTCCAGGGTTTGGTATGAAATCTTAAATGTAAGCCTATGTCAAGGCACCAAAATAAAGCTTTACTTAAGTGGAATCGAATGCCACAAATTTGACTTCAAAAGGTCGATCCTATCCACAGCTATGGACGTTTTACTTTATGAAATAACTGAATCTACCTGTCAGTGCTCAACATCCTTTATTTTTCTTTGTTAATTGGGTCCGCATTCATATATTTGTTGTTATTTATTGTCTGTTATAGTCTAAGCAAGTATTACATTCTTCTTGTTATTCTATTCATTCTAATTTATTTGTGTTATCATTTTCTCTATTATAGTCACTATAACTCGTTGATATTTCCATAGTTTATCTCGTTACCTCTGTTACCAAAAGCATGTACATAGTTCCTCATCAAATTCACGTAAATTCACCACGTTCTTTCACACCTTTATGTACAATCACTGTCAGTTACTTATTGTTCTTTATTTTAGCTTAAGAATTCTACTATAGATTATCTTTAGTATAATCACAATTGTTAATTTATGGCCTTCCTTAATGTAAAAATGGAATAATCCGTTGGAATGAATAAAAAAATTGTACACAAGGGGGTATTAGAGCTTGCAGAGCTTTGCGGGATTTTATCCATAGTTCCCATTCAAATTTGTATTACTCTTCAGAAATTTGTTTCTTGCATGGTTGAAAAATTATAATAAACCAACATTTATGTGTTACTAAAATGCTATTGTATTGTAAATAGTAGGCTGTACTAGGTATGTAGACTTCAAAAGGTTAACCCTGTCCAAAGGTATGGACGTTTGATCTTAAAGTAAAAACATTTTAATACACTTTTATAAATAACTCATGTAACATAGTTAATCGGCAAGTGTAGTAAAGTATGATTTCAGAAAGAATTTTCAAACCTGGTAATAAGTTTAAATTTTTTAAACTCATTAGTTGATTGTAAATAATTTATACAAGAAGTAAAACATACCTGGTTAGTAAGATTTGTAAAATCCTAAATAAACAGCAAGAATGGACAAGTTGAAGAAGGAATGTTGCTGCAACACTAATCTGCTAAGAAAACTCTTAACAATTAGATAATACAGTCTACTATTTACAACACAATCGCATTTTTAGTAACACATAAATGTTGGTTTCACCTAATAATTTAACCTTTACTCAAATGCAAGAAAACCCTTAATTTCTGAACAGCAAGAGCAATACAAATTTGAATGGGAACTATGGATAAAATCCCGCAAAGCTCTGCAAGCTCTAATACCCCATGTTTACAATTCAGTTATTTCATAAAGTAAAACGTCCATAACTTTAGATAGGGTCAACCTTTTGAAGTCAAATTTGCGACATTCAATTCGACTTAAGTAGAGCTTTATTTTGATACCAAACTCGACATAGACTTACGATTTCAAGAAGATTTTAAGAGTTAACGAGATAAGATTTCATACCAACCCCTGGACGGGAGGTCTCCCACGTGCTTAAAACTCTGAAAAAGTCATAACATTTTCAGAAACTTTTATTTTGAACGAGGTGCAAGGTTTCATTGGTCTATGTCCTGTTCAGAAAGTATCGAAGCGTTTCCACACTTTTTTTCACACTGTATCGCAAAAGGTATTAAACCTTTCATGCAGGCATGCATCAGTTTAAAACAAAATGATGGTAGTATACCGCTTGGTTTGGAATACTTGCACTTGTTTTCGATATTACCACATTCCCCGGAAACTTGTGACATTTCGACCCTTTTAAAACTGCACTTTTTGCTTCATTTTCCTTATATAAACGTCTATTTTTGAACGCCATTTTTTATATTTCTCTTTAATTAATATTTGAGAAATATAAAAAATGCCACACATGTGTTTGTAAATGACTGGTACTCAATAATAGTTATTCTCTCCGTCACTGTAGATTCATCGGTCAGCAGTGGTGGGAGGAGCACGCAACAACACGGTCTCCTCCGCTGGTACTCTATGCCTCCGAAGAAGTGTATTCCCTCAGTACCAGCCGCAGTTCGCACTCGGGCACAGGCAAGGAACACATCATCATCATCCAGCCAGGCGTCCACGGCACCCCGTTTGCCCCCGAAGACACCACCGCCGAAGATCCGAACACCGCATGTAGGCACCCTACGACACCAGGCCCCTTCCAAGCGGCCATCAATTCAGCGGCCAGGCAGCAGTGCTACCCCCCGGGGACACCGAGGACGACATCAAGAGTCACCGAGCATCGAAGAGCACTCTTCTGACTCTCACCAACAAGACAAAGCCAAGGACCACAAGAGCGCCGAAGTCCCCAGCAATGTCTTCGCAAGGCTCGCGCCGCAGATCACGGATCAACTCTAGAAGCAACTCGCCGCGTCGCCAGGAACCCCCGGAGCTGCAGGAGCAAGTAGGCCCTAACTCCGCTCACACAAACGGTCAATGCATTCGTGGCAGCAATGGCGCTCAACCAGGCTCAACCACCGCCTGCGTCCCTCAAGTTCCGGCTCCTCCACCCATCGCGGCACCGGCTGATTTCCAGTGGCGAAGGCTTATCCAACCTTGCCCAACGAACTTCCCCCCGGCCACGGTGGACCAGGTCAAGCATATCGCAACAGGACTTCTGACAAAGCTTCCCCTGCTCACGGGATGATCAGACCACCATGAAGTAGAATTTGTGCTCTCCATGCTATCGGATTATGAAGAATTTGATCAACACTTACAAAACCTGGTGTACCAAAGAGCAAATATGTTGTCGATCGCGGTCCACTACGTTCCATCTTAAGTCTACAGGCTACATTTAACAAAGTACAAAAACATTCAAGTATTTGGAAAATTATGAATTAAAACCAGAAACAAACCCATAAAACAACACAGTATTTAAAAAATGTTGCAATAAAATAGGAAGTCGAGTAAATACTCTTAACTTTAAACCCTATTTCAGCACAAAAACTGCGATTACCAAAGAATCTGATCATGGTTGTTCTAATTCAAATGTTAGGTGCTGAAGGTTCTGTAGAGTGTTTTAAAATGCTCGACTACAACACTATTACTGCGTAGTTACGAAATCATCATTACTGCATCTGCGTATTGCATCTTTTGGTCTTAAGATAATAATGTTCCCCAAAACGCCTCTAAACTCACCATTTCGCATCAAAATTTAGCACATTTTCCGGGGGACGGCCGCTGACCCCTCTTTTCACTAAGTAATACAGTGAACTTTATACCCCCAGGCCCTCCGGTACTTCACGCTTAAAAATTACCTCATTATTCTACCCCCACCACATTCCAAGTCCATGGCAACGCTTCTCATTTGGGTACTGAGAATTACGTGGTAGGCCACCTACATAGGTGAGCATAAACACTGCCTTGCCTCTTACACAGGGTTTCTTTTTTAATTAGTTTAAACTCGCACCGCTGCTCTGCTACTAGGTATATTTGTGTGCAGTTTATTACATCTAGAACATTGAATCAACCGATTTTTAAATAGTGAACATCACACGCATACTAGCATCCGTGTGAGACGGAGACTGGTTCATTACGTTCGTATGTCAACATGAACCTGCGTGATTGAATCTCGTCATCATTCTATGGTGAGCTATCAATCATTATATAAAACACAGTACTTCTAGTCTCTATAGAGTCAGCACCTCTTAACCTCCCCGCGTTCAGAGGGTCTGGCCAAAATAAGGCCCTTTGTGCATACTGTTACTGTACTTCGCTGTTTAGCCAATACTTGAGCTTTGGATATTTGTATGTATATTTGACTATAGTTTACTATGAAAAGTAATAATACCACCAAAATATTACTATTCCTTTTCAAAATGGCAGGTTAAAACACAGAGTTATTCACTTTGAAACGTCTTTCTGCTTCAAAACTACTGTGTTCTGTATTCCACTGCACCATATTTCATGAAACGCCATAGTTTCGCTAAGATTATAATCAAACTCATGAATCAACTATTATCAATACGGTAGGCAATGTAAACTATGCAATTGGACCACTCTATGCTATTAAACTAAGGTACTGGTTTGGAATTTAGTAGTTTAAAACTGAAAACCTACAAGTGATGGAACGGTAGATAAAAAAACAGTAACCAACAACAGTAGGGTTATTGTGTAAAGGCATGATGAACCATTGTGTAAAGAAAGGTTAACTTCGATCGTAATAAGGGTATTTTGCATTTAAGGAAGCTATACAAATTCACAAGTGATTGGACCTATACATAATGAGAACGAAGACGTTAAGCGGCCGGAGTGACGACTATCATCTAACAAGTCCAGTACAGACCGACTCAATAAACTATTTACAGTGACAAACGTTTCGCTCATTTTACAGTCGAGTGACTCATCCTCACTGGTCTAGACTGTCTCAGCAAGTTCACTGAGGATAAGTGCTCGGTTGTAAAATGTTTGGCATTGTAAATACCTCATTGACGCGGTCTGTACTGGAAGCTTTGGATGAAAGTGATGGACCTACACATGATGAAATATTCGTATACTGTACTACGTGATTTCCTTAAATGTATATTCATTGTTCATGTGTAAAAGTGGTTTCTTGCAAAACTAAAATTGTACCCCAGTCAGCGTCCGCCGATGAGGAAGTGTAAGGAGAAACCGACGCACCGGTCAGGATGCGACAGTCGCACCGTGTATTCTCCTTTCTCTCTGACTCTCTTTACTTCAGACATTCGACATTTGACTGTCTCAGAACAACACCCGAGAATTGACAATCACTACAATGACTGCATTTGGCATCGATATGGTTGGTGACAAACTGAACCTTGGCTCACCACTTCTTGGCGAGGTCATAAATACATCTAATTATTGTGAATGGACTTTGATGTTTGTAGTGCCAGATGAGTCAAGCTCTTGTATCAATGCCCAATTAAGACTACTTGTTGCATACAATTCTTCCTATGAAGAAAACAAGCCTCAATCTACGAAGCACGTGTCATGAAAAATTGCTCTAGAAAATATTAGTGGACTGGTTTGTGTGAACTTTAATTTTCTAACCAATAATAAATTATTACCCCCACATACCCAGGAATAAATTATCTCATTTCTGTATTATAAATCAGTTCAATCGTAATCGTCAGTGGCTAGTTAATAAAACTTTTCACTCGCACATATCTAGATATCTTTAATGGATGCAAAACCTTCATTCACACAACTCGTTCATTTGGATTTTCCCCTAGCCCCATGGTCAGCCAGTCGTTTTCTAACTTGTTCTCCCAGTCGTGTGCCCTAAATTTGTCGGTTCCATGGAGTGCTTATTTCTTTTGCTATCAAAAATCCTTTTATGTGAGTTTTAAATGCATTGAGGCATTTCAAATCGAACTTGGCGAACTGACGATTTGAGTTAAAATCTTGCCTGCAAAGGCAAACGTTCATGAACTATCGTTCTATGTCTCCCAGTTCAATAGGTCTTCCACTTTCCCTGCCTCTAAATAGTTTTGTAAAATTGTATATCGTAAACGGCTTACCACTTTCTAAGTAAAGGGCTTATCGCACATTGCGACTTAATAGCTGCTACTAGCCATGTGTATGAAGTTTTCGACATGTCAACATTGCTTACCATTGAAATTTCAGCTGATTCAACGTTGACTCGCCGAAAGCTTCACACACATGGCTAGTAGCAGGTACTAAGTCGCAATGTGTGACAGGCCCTTAAATGAGCATAGATAGAGAGAGATATTACAGTTAACAACCCATTCTCCTGGGCTAAAACCTATTGTTCGACAAGATACGTAATCGTAATGTAAAAGCATCTTTCACTATAGCTTGAAAATGAAAATATCAGAAACTATCTATAAAAGCAGTACCTAGACTCATAGTTTAAGAAGATTTTTTAGATAGAAAAGGTAATATTGTATACAGGAGAGACATGCAATTATTTCAATTCAATGAGACAAATCAAACCTATATATTAAGTGTGAAAACAAGTTGTAAATCTAAATGTCACGCAATTTATTACACTGTCAAGAGAAACACATCCAAAGGTTTCTTCCGTCTTTTCACGTCACTCGAGACACGGATGGGAGGGGAGGGGGTGGCAGAGCTGACACGGAAAGTGTATTAATTTGACGTTTCTCGGGGGATAGACTAAAATAAATTTTGGGTTGAAAATAATTGGGTTCACCACGGACTGGCAATAGTCCAAAGTACTTTTTATCTCCAGCGGCGATTTGTATGCTTCCCGGTAGGGTATATTCGAGCTAATTTATTCGAATAAGTAATTACAGTGTTTACTAACACCGGAACGCGCAGTGTGCAAGGGGAGGGGCCAAGTTGTGTGCACTTGTTGATAGAGAGGGGGCAGATTGTATGTAGGGCTCACCTTCTTGACAGAGCTTTCATTTCTCTTGCCAAAGAGAAGGACACGTCGTAGAATATTGCGGTTTGCAGTAATGAGCTTCCCAACTACTGCTAAGTCAAAAAGCAAAACTTAAACCGACTAGATCGGATTATCCGTTTCAAATGGTTGCTATTCAAAGTTTGGTTTACCGATAACTTTGTAGCAATACCATGAATAAATACACGGATTACTCTTTACAATAGATTCATACCTCCTTAATCCATCAAAACAACTCCCATTGATCCAGAAATTAACGTTTGAAAGTTATTTTAGTTTTTTATTATTTAGTTAGACTTTCTTCACTTTGACTTCAAATCGCTAGGCAGAAATTAAATTTTGTCAATAATGGTAAAAGTTACTGTGATTTTAATAGACAACAATTCACATAAATCAACTTTTAAATTATTTACTAGCCTAGGTTTCCTAGGATGCAGAAAGTAAACAATTTTATTTCAAAACAAATAAAACTATTAACAGCTGTTGTTTATTCAATAGACAATATGCATTAAAAATAAATGGATTTCAACTCAAGCCAAACCATAGACCAAACCATCTTGATCTATGTCAACGATGCTGACTCATCAGTACAACAAGGACGCCATGTCCAGTACGCAGATGATACCACTCTCTGTTTTCAAGCAAAAGCAATCAAATAATTAGAACCATTGAGCTCAACAGCACAATCCAACACTTCAACGAGCTCAATCTCAAAACCAACCCAAACAAATCTTCTTTCATCCAATTCTGTTTGTCAGACAGACTTAGATCTTAGTCCAACTGTCATGCTGGATGAGACTGAGATTGAAGAAGTCAACACAACAAAATTCCTCAGGATACACCTCGATCAAGGTTTGACCTGGGATTTTCATGTAGACTATGTCTGCTCCAAAATTTCCTCAGGCATTTATGTTTTGAGACAGCTATCCATATATTGCCCAACTCAGGTACCGATGACGGCATATTATGGAGTTGTCTTTCCACACTCTACGGAGTAGCGCTAGGGAGGCTGCTAAAAAAAGTTTTTCCAGAATTTTAATTTTCCAAAAGCAAGCAGTCAGAAAATAGCAAAGCTGCATTGGAGAGAGTCGTGCAGACCGCCCTTCAAAACTTTGAAACTGTTGACATTACCCTTCCTCTACATTTTGGAAACCTGCCTTTTTTCAGACGAAAATGCGACTCCGGAAGAGGGAGTGATATCCACTCTTACGAAACCAGGGGCAGGGAGAACTACCGAACTGGGGGACACAGAATGGTAGCTCATGAACGTTTGCCTTCACAGGCAGGAGTTAAACTCGTCAACAGACTGCCGAACTCGATCAAAAGTGTACCTATGCCAAAGGCATTCAAAACTCGTTTGAAGAAAATGTTGGCCACAGAAGCATTCTATGATATAAACGAGTTTATGGCACACGACTGGGGTTGCGCGTAAACAGACCACGAACCAAGGGGCTGGATCAAAGACTGGATCAAATTCGAGTGAATGAGAATTGGGTGAATGCATTTCTCATAGATTTCTATGTTCTGTTCGCTACACTCACAGCCTCGCTTCAGCCTTCGCCCACAGCTTGGACTCCACTACGATCACGAGCGTTACGGCCTCAGGTTTACGGGTTTTTATTGGAAGTTACAGTATGTATCATGAAAGGAAATCAGATTTAGATTTCAATAAAATCAGAACACTCATTCTGCTGTTATAGTGAAAAATCACTTTTTCGGTCGCCATTTTGAAACGACTTGACGAATTGATTATAGTTTTTAGTATATTTATGTATAACAACAAAATACTTAGGTGTTTATTTTAAATTTCAGCAAAGTCAGACGGAAATTACTTTTAGATTATTAAAACCCCTTTTTTCGGTGAAACCCCAAAAGGGTACTTTCGGTAGCCCGATTTTGCTAGCCAACGAACTTGACCGAGATGAAAATGCGACCAGTAGAAATAACATATATATATATATATATATAGGAAGTGCAACCCAACTTTCAAACTTTAGTAAGTCATTTTATACGAACGCTATAAGGTCGTAAATTGTACCATTTTTGTTCACTTCAATATCTATCAGATGGTATGTATTTTGCAGTAATATAGTGGTTTTGATTTGCTAATTTGATGTTATGTAAAATAAACGCAATCACGGTTTTAGCAAAGATCAAAGAGTGCTTATTGTTGAAGAACACTTAAGAGAAAGATAATATTTTTGTCAAGATGCGTTTAAGATCAAGTATCCAGGTGTTAGTGGGCTGTCTGCTTTTGTTGTTTCAAAATTTTGAAAGATTTTTAGGAGAATTTTCTAATTCAACCCTAACATTGTCCGTCATTTCTTCATTCAGTACAGTCCGCCCTCTGTTATGTTTTCCGTTCCCTACATAACCTATTTTGTTAAACTTTTTACAAATCTGTGAATTTTAGATTTGTTTGGAATATTTACACCTGTAAACTTGACCCCAAATTCCTCTTGACAAAAGAAATTATCTTCTTCTTAAGAGTTCTTCAACAATAAGCAATGTTTGATCTTGGCTAAAAACCGTGATTGCGTTTATTTTACAATATCATCAAATTAGCAAATCAAAACCACTATATTACTGCAAAAATACATAGCATCTGATAGATATTGAAGTGAACAAACCAATGGTACAATTTACGACCTTATAGCGTTCGTATGAAATGACTTACTTAAGTTTGAAAGTTGGGTTGCGTTTAAAAAACACCCTGTATATATATATACAGTTTTGAAAATATGCTCAAAACGTGTTCTGAGGGCCAGGATTGGTGCACATTTCTTGGTCCCGGTCTGGGTCTTACCATGAGGGCAGCATGAATATCTCATTTTTCCAAAGGAATTTTGATCAAAATAAAACACATAAATGCATAATGTTATTTGTTAGGATCATAGAATAACAATGATGATTGCCAACATTGTTGTAAGTGCACGTTTATAAGTTTTTACATTTGCGCCTCCCGCTTTGTCAAGGTTGACACCTAACGATAATGTCCGCCCTTGTTAGCTGCTGTGGAAACTGTCTACAAGGCAGTCTACAAAGGCTGCTTGTTCATAGTATTTCACCCGGTACATTAAGGAAAGCTAGCCAACCACTAGAGATAGTTACTTCCATAGGTTCTCTGTAGTTTGTTGTACCTACTGTACTGCAGAATTATTGCGAAATGTGCTGTACAGTATTTTTACCCAAATGGAACAGTAATTATTGTTAACGTTATAATAATAGTTACAAATAATACACAGTTTTCGTAACATTGATTTCCATCATGGTTTAAAGCATTAGTAGAAATAAATAACTGTAATATCAAACATAAATCTGTTTAACTCATTAAATGTATTTTAAAAGTGAAGAACCTTATGTCAACATCTACACCTGTAGAATTTCATTGCAAACTGGCCGCCCTTTACTCGGATCAAGATGACATCGAGTTATAAGACGTACTATGTCTAAGGATTTTAATTGTCCGCATTGTCTTTGTGGTGGCAGGGGTTGTTCTTATATCAAACACGATCGGCGAGATGTTAAGAATAAAATAAAGCTTTTAAATTTAATTATTTACTATGAATAAAATCACGATTTGTATATCTGATTCGTATTTACACTCTGAAGTTAAACATAATAGGATCTAAGACAACAGGGATGAATTGAAATAATGTACAGTAAGATTTAGCATTTTTGTATGTTGAAGTCGACCTGATTGATATGTCTACATGATTCACACAATTCTCTTATTGTAAGCCAAGTTAGCTAGAGAATGAGATGTGTGTGTGTGTGTGTGTGTGTGTGTGAGTGTGTGTATGTGGATAACTAGAGCGGAGCCGGCAGAAGGGGCTGAGGAACTAGAGCGTAACACGTCACCTGGTGTGCGCACTCTGCACGCTGAACTGGCTGATCTAAGCCGTACTAGCCAAAATAAATAAATAAATAAATTGTTTATTGCGTAAACATTGAACATGTTATGCAATCGTCAATGCTGTAATTTAAAAAGCTAAAACTTTCCATACATTCTACCATCGAAATCCCAATCAGACATACATTTTTGGCATTCACTCTCTCTCATTCATTCGAATTGTACCACTCTAACCCTCAGTGTGTTCCGCGTTTTCCCAGTCATGTGCCATAAACTCGTCGGTGCTATAAAATGCTTCTGCGGCCAAAACCTTTTTTAGACGAGCTTTAAAAGCCTTAAGCTCTGGGGCACTTTTAATTGAATTTGGCAACCTGTTGACGAGTTGAACTCCCTACCTGAAGGTAAACGTTCATAAACTGCCGTTCTGTGTCTCCCAGTTCGGTAGTTTCCCTGCCTCTAGTTTCATAAGAGTGAATGTCACTTCCTCTTACGAGACCGCATTTTGATTTGAAAAAAAATACATGTTTAAAATAATATATAGAGGCAAGGTAGTGTCAACAATTTCAATTTTTTGAATGCTGGTCTACACGACTCTCCATTGCAATTTTGCAATGGTTCGGACTGTTTTTTTCTGGAGAATGAAAACTCTAAAACTCGATTTTGAGCATCCACCCCACAAAGCCAATCCGTAGGAAAGGTGTGGGTAGATTACTCCGTAATACGCCGTCATCAGTACCTGAATTGGGCAGTATTCGGACAGTTGCCTCAAAACATAAATGCCTGAGGCTAATTTTGAACAGACATTGTCTACATGGCATTCCCAGGTCAGACCTCGGTCGAGGTATATCCCCAGGAATTTTGCTGAGTAGACCTCTTCGATCTCAGCATCGTCCAACATGACTGTTGGAATGCCAAATAAAAGTTGGGGGGTTAGCACTACAAACAACAGATTTTAGGGTAAAATGACAACATAACTATTCCTCCGCTGGTTCATAATCCAAAAATACACCGACACTATTAAAGTTGAGATTAAGTATTTATATTTATTTTGAAGCTAAGAAGCTTACCTACATGCTTTTAGGGCGTTTTTAAAACAATTTTGCGTTTAAGTGTACAAAATGGAGTTGGACAGGACTAACACTTGAACAACTTCAAAGTTTATATTTTGTGAAACTGTTAAACTACTTCAAAAATCGAGCCCTATGCACGTGTCTGAAAACTTCTCTAATTTCCAAATATGTCATGTTTAGTAATTAAAAGTTGATTTTGAAAAGCGAAAAACGAGCCGCCATAGACCCTTGCAAGCACTTGATTTGACAGTTAGGCCGCATCAGTTGAATGAAGGCCCGTTGTTTAGCCAGTTGTTACGTGCGTGGTGTCGTGTATTCCTTGGGCGGACGAACTCAGGCTTTCTCTGAGGTGAGCGCTGAGCGCTTAATTGTGGATTCAGACCGCTTGGAAGAGCCCTGGTGATTTTCCTTCATCTATGACCTTGAACACCAAGCATGTCTTCAATCTAGATAATTTACTCAAGGTCTCGCCGAGAATCGAGAACGGAGAACGCAAGTTGGAAGCTATGCGATATCACGAGTCATCTTTGGTAAGAACTGAACCAAAGAACAGGTCCACTAGGGTATATCTTTGTCCACTTAGTCAACTATGACTGTAAATGTAAGTTACGGCATTCAGAGTGCTCACAAACGTCAACAGAGTATCAAAATCTTTGTAACAAAGTTTGTTACAAGAAATGGAACATTTGGACCCTCTCAGAGATCACGAGGAGTTCAAAAATAAAATAAAACAAAATATTGTATAAATAGTAAAATTTAAAATATTATGAAACGATCGCATTTAAATGCCATTAATATTAAACTGTTCGAACCAATTGAAAATTGAGTAAACCCACTGTTTTATTTTACCTTATTTCATAACTTAACCTCTTTCACATTCATGAAGCTGGAGACACGATGGTGAAGATTTATTTTGTGTTAGGTTTTACGCTATGTTGCTTTCATATTAGGACACGCTATAAGGTATAGATGAGAAATATTACAGATATGTATTGCCAAACGTTCCATAAAATGCATCTTTAGTTTTAGTTTCTAAAAATAGGTTTTTACCAACACTACTTTGTTTCTCAGCAATACAATATTCTTCACTCACCATTACAGTGATGGTTAGTAACTTTCTACGTAACCTTTACTAAATATAGTTGTAATTCATCGATCCCGTGAATACGCGTTGTTGCATTCAATCCGTCTGCGTTACAAAAGATGTCGATCTCATAATTCTTCATTTATATATTTTCCAAATAAAAAACGCGTTTGTACCTATTTTATACGTATTGGAAAATAAATCATTTATTCATATTTACTGGTAACTAAACTTATGTTTAGAAAATCATAAAATCGTCAGTTCAGACAATCATAAATGAGTTATTAACTAGTACAAATAAATAAATCACAAAATTTACAAACATCTGTTTCGCCATCTCACCTAGAAGCGATGACTAGCGCAACTTGACAAACAAAACCCTCCAATATTTCATTAGAAAATAGCTGTGTACGCGTGCTTCGCCACGGATAAAATTTTATAGTCTCATGACTTTAAAGACTTTTCGCACAAAGGCAGGTTGTTGCTCGGGTACTGGCATCAAACTACCGATCCCTACACCTGTTCCTCCATTTTGAAAGTGGGCTTAAAGTTTCCTAGCTGTTACTAAAGACGTACCTGTTCTTTGCACGGTTGTGATTTATGTTATAGTGTGGCAATACATTTTAATAATATACACACTACGTAATGTGTTAAACCCTTAAACAAAGTTTCACTACCATAGTTTAAGCCGATTTTCAGTTATAAGCGGTGTAATATGCCTTAATAACGTGTTCGGTGCACACTTTGGTCGCTCGCCATTTATTTTGTGTATGTTGTATGGATACAAAATATAGCTAAAGACACACTGCGTAATGGGTTAAACCCTTAAACGAAGTTTCACTACCATAGCTTCAGCCGATTTTCATTTATAAGCGGTCCAATATGCTTTAAAAACGTTTTAGTGCCCAATTTGGTCCCTAGCCATTTATTTTGTGGACGTTTTATGGATACATAATACATCTAAAAACATACTGCGTAATGGATTTAACCCTAAACGAAGTTTCACTACCATAGCTTCAGCTTTGCAACGTATATAACGCAAATAACCAAAACCTATGGATTCATTGCAATGTACACACAAAAGTCTTATTTTATTTATATAGATTAGATTGGCAACTGGGAGGATCCCTGCAGTGCTCATGATACATTTCGCCTTTCTATTTCACATCTCATAAATAACAGACAATATGTTGGCAATGGTAGCTGAGATATAATTTCCACTAAACTACTTAAACGTATTTCTTCGACAGTTTTCTTAAGAGTGCATGACATTTCTTCTTATATTCGCTCGTATATTGACATTCTTCGTAAATAGAAATCTGAAATATCTCACTGTAGTCTCAATTTTCAAAGAACCAAGTCTAGAGTATTCAGTATTATTTAATATTGACCTGCATCTTTCTCTAAGCACCTCGGAGATTTTCTATTTCTGAAAAGTAAACATTCCAAAAAGTACAGGACACGGTGAAATCTCCACAACTCTATACACTGAAAGAGGATTTGAACTTGATCTCATGATATAAGGAAAGAGAGGCGAGAGGGTAGAATTTCATCCATTGTTCACTGCCTATTGTGTCCTTCTTCATTCTTAGGTAACAGGTGTAACTGGTTCCTCAGATCCAAATTATAGTAACCCAAATTAAAATCTCTAGAGACGTTTTAAGAGACGGGTTACGTCTAGAGACGTAAGGTTGAAATAGTGATTGACTTCCGTCAATAATGCATTGCCCACCGCTGCCCTAGCAAAGCCAATAACGGCACCCACACGGTAGAACTGCATTTGTTTGATCGAGCACTTGCATGTTGATAAATTTGACGACACTTCTTTAATTCTGGTAAGTTCCTTCTCTTCACTATCTACTATCTACCTACTCAGTAATGAACTTTCTTTATTTTGTTGAAATTTAATTCTGTTGAAAAACATAAATAAATATTTTATTGCTTACAGTCATTTACAATAAATGTATCGCAATCGTCAATCTTTGTGTATCTAAAATTTTCCTTTCATTATTACATCAAAATCCCATTCAAACATACAGTTTGTTTTTTACACTCACTCTCTCCCATACATTCGAATGTAACCACTCTAGCCCCAATGAGTTAGCTAATCATACGGTCTCCCAATTGAATGCCATAAACTCGTCTGTATCATAAAATGCTTGAGAAATAAGAATTGTTTTAAGACGAGCTTTGAACGCCTTAGGCTCAGGGGCATGTTTGAACGAATTTGGTAGTCTGTTGACGAAATGAACTCCTGCCTGGGAAGGCAAACGGTCATGAACTACCGTTCTGTGTCTCCCAGTTCGGTAGTTGTCCCTGCCTCTAGTTTTTTTTACATTTTTGAGACTCTTGGAGGGCTAGGATACAATCTAGAAATGTGTCGTGTTTCCTGACAGCCTGACAGCCCAGGTGGGGTGTAAGGTAAGAGCTGCTACGGATGGGATCAGAATGGGTCGCGTCATTAGTTAGGTTGAGATAAGACTCGAGCAGAGCAGAGCACAGCCAGACTGAGGTCTGAGATGAAGAGGTGAAGAAGATTTGCGGGTTTGCCAGATCTGGTTACGTCACCGTCACACACACACTCACACACGCACACTTTGTCATCGTGCCAACCCGTGTTTCACCCTTACTGTACCATTGCGACTGTGTGGGTTATTATAATTCATTCGTTACGACTTCACTACAAGTCACATGTTCACAAGGACGCTCGCTGACCTGGCGCTGGCGCTGGCGGGCATGGCGGGCAGGTGGTTTTAATTCAGATCGACCTACTTCAAGCAAATTTTCTTCTGGAATTGTTTCTTTAAAGTATGATTCACCTCTTGTCGGAGTACACGTTTCAACGAAAACACGAAAGCTTTCTTGCGAAAAGCGCACGAAATAAATTCTTATTGGTGTGAGTTCATCTCGTCGTCTGGGACGAGTTAAATAGTTTATGACGAAATTTAATAGAAAGGCCAAAGTGAACAAAAACAGATAAAGCTAAGAGTATTTCTGTAACAAATGTGTGTGAATTCGAGTGTAAAATATGTAGTATTTAAAGGATTTTAGTTTTTAAATTGAACTTTTTCATGTTAAACGACATTTATGTAGTGATGTTTTTATGAACTATCGAAGTTATTAACGGCGTTATTTTTCTTGTTGTACTGTGGTATTTTAATTTTAGCTCTTAGTATAGTATGGATTTAAATGTATGTATATAATATTTAAATTTTTATGTCTTTGTAGTGTGGTTAGGTGGACTTTAAAGTTATAACTTCGCCACCAACAACTTGGACGTTTTCATTTCATTTAATTTCTTAGTCCTTACTAAACTGACAATGTATAGAAACTATAATCTAGTTCTTCCGGTTCACACCGCGTCCAAACTTCATAATTAGGTTGAAATATTTCGGTCGAGTTTCCTCGAAGTTTCCTTTGCAGTTTGTAACCCTAATTCGCTACGGTCACAGCCTCACTTCAGCCTTTGACCTCAGACTTTTATGTTCTATTATACTGTAAGTTTAATGACATATCTTAAACGAGAAAACATTTCAAATGTCAATGAAATGGGACCACTCGTTCCGCTGTTATAGCGAAAAATAACTTTTTTGTTGCCATTTTGAAATGACTTGGTGGATTTTAATAACTTTTGGTACATTGATGGATACAATTATTGATTGTCCTCAATTATTGAAACAAATCAATACGAGTGCCATCGGCAGGAGCTCGCTCACGGGACACTTTCAACACCAATGTCCTACTTACGAAGATGCAGCATCTGGGAAACAACTTACAGTAAGTGAAACTGGACTTCTTTACCGACAGCTAGTTTAGATATCTACGTCATATCTAAACCAATCTATTGTATTTCTCTCATTAGCTTAGAAATACGTGTTTATATATTAAATTTTAATGTTGTCGTGTTTCTAAGTTGTCACAAATTATACTGCATTTCAACTTAACAACTAACGAATACTTCTACATAAAATCAGATTTCGTGAACTCACATTCGAAAATGGATCACGACGTCAAACGCGCAGTCAACCTTCAGTTAAACTCGGAGAACATTTTTACATTTGAAACAGCAATCGGTTATAAATATATACGTGATAAAAACAATCTTTAGAAAAATTGTTTGTGGGTGGAGAGACAGGACAGGGTGAATCAGAGGAAGGGGAGAGAATGAAGCTGAGGAATTTGAACTGGTGCCCGAGGTGTCGGCCCTTACAGATCTGTCAATGTGACATTGCACTTGCAGTCATTGTCATTATCAAGTACACGTCACCCCGGCCGTCACCCCGGCGTCACCCCGGCGTCACCCCACCAGTCACCCCGCCCGTCGCGGCACAACGGCTCGTGGCTCACAAATATAAGGACCGGCCTTCAAGTTTTGAAATTGAACTCAACAATTATTGTGACAGTAGCTTAACCCTTTCGGACCTCATTTATTTCCATGGCTACAATTTATTTACAGTTCAAATGCATCTAGTTTAGAGAAATAATCACTAATAAACTTAAAAACACTTTTTAAACACAAAAAATGACTTAAAACAAATTTTTAACTTTTTTTTTATTATTTGTCAAGCCTACAATAAGCCTACAAACATGACCATGTTGGCCCACAGCCGACAGGATAGCTGAAAGGGTTAAATATTACCAATCTGATGAAATGTTTGAACTATTTATGTTTTGAAGTTCATTTAATATGTTTTTGGAATATTTTTATTAAATGTGCCAGTTTAAAGCTATTCTAAGTTTTAATATATTTGCGGGTCATGGAATGGAGCATAACCAAAGTCCTAATGAATGTTTTCTTTTAACCACAAATGAACCTCTGACATAGGATAGCCCTTTGTATTAGTCATTTTTCAATGGAGACATGTACAAATGTCAGTACAAAGCATAAGCACAAGTTTAATTGTGCGGATATACCGAGTGTCCCACGAAAAGGTTTAATTTTATATTACGAGCCTCGTACGTGTCCATTCATGCACCGAACTGTTTTAAACTTTACACGGTTTACAAAGTAGGTTTTAAAATATTCTGGGAAAATTTCAGCTCCCTAACCTTTGTAGTAAAAGAAATGGTGGCATATTAAAACTTTACCTATATTTGCTTCCTATAAAAACTACTTTCATGAGTTATTATCTGATTTGTTTACTACGTTGCGGTTCTAACGCTCATTGTTGAAAAACAGCTGTTTGATTGTAAAATTTCAGACAAAACAATGACTGGGAATAGGCATGCACGAGTTTTAAATGAACATGTCTTGCCCCATTTGTCGGTACCAGAAATGGATCAAGCAATCTTCCAACAAGATGGTGCTCCACCTCATTTCGCAAATCATGTCAAGCAATTACTAAATGACAACTTTCATGACCGTTGGATTGGCCGTGGAAGTGACTTTTTAGATTGGCAACCCCGATCACCAGATTTAACTGTATGTGACCTCTTTTTATGGGGTTACTTGAAGGAACAAGTTTATACCCATAGCTTGAATAATTATGAGGAAATAAAATGATCAATAGAAGAGGAACTTCTCCGGATACCGCGGAATATCTAAGAGCTTACGAATCATTTCTTAAGCACTGTTATCAGTGTTTGTGTAGATGGGTTACAGTTTGAATAATTTTGGATTTTAAGGTTTTTCATTAGGCTATGTTCTAGTTTTTATTTATTTAAAAGTCACATTGCCCTAGAATGTAACAATAAAATATTTTATAAAACCAAAACACCTTTTTAATGTTTTTAAAGTATCGTTTTTCAATATGCCGCCATTTTGTTTCTACAAAGGTTAGGGAGCTGAAATTTTCCCAGAATATATTTAGAACCTACTTTGTAAACTGTCTAAAGTTTAAAAAAGTTCGGTGCATGAATGGGCACGTAATATAAAATTAAACGTTTAAACCTCTTCGTGGGACACTCGGTATGTAAACTACTTTAATATACGATAAAATCATTATAATGGCTAACTACAATAACGATTCAGTTTTCCACTTTATGGCACCATAAACAATTCAACATCGTTAGAGGAAGAGCAACTAGCTCATGAGTAGTACAGGATTTCGCATCAATCTTCTAATTTTGTCTAGTTTCCCTCAATATTTTGGAAAGTAACAATTGAAACAAACGTAGTGTGTTGACAATCACTTGTGACAGAGTAACACATCGTCCTTCGACCCTGAGGATTTTGCTTAATACAAGGTTTAATCAGTTTACAAAATCAGCTTAAGGTTTACATAGTTTTGATCCTATCTGGGATTATAGATTGACTTGCACATGTTGTGACCTTTCTTTCGGACATAATTAAAACTTATCAAACAAAAATAAATACTGTACTTTAATAGCTTAAAATACAAGAGTAGTACAGTCCCCAGCTTACGTCTTGAGACGGTTTTCATTGCTTTGTTAAACTGAGTCTAAAACTTTTCACGCAAACTATGTTGAATTAAATTTAGCTTTGAATAGTCCGGCACCACTATTACTTTTACTGAGTTGCAAAATGCCACTGCCTTCAAACACTATAAAGAGTTTTGAGGTATGTTCAAAGTTTTGCAAGTAGATAAATCAGTTATGCCCAGAATGGTATCAACTACATAATAAACAGATTAAAAGATATGTCTCTATAGCTTTGAAACTTACAAGAAATTCCAAAACATATACGTGTTTCAGTGAGAAGGAGGTTACAGCTCGGTAAATATAAAGAGTATTACCATAACCGAATATATTTTCTGAAAGTTAATAAATTTCAATTTTACATGAGCCAAGTTAACGAACCTTAGTTATTTGTTTAATCTCTTACTTACTCAAGCGTTGATAAACAAATAAAAAATCCCTCGCCACTCTGATCGAGGGCATGGTTTGAATTCTATCTGCAACTCAGTCCAAACGAAGAAAATGTGTCATGCACTTTTGAACGAAAAACGATAATACCTCAGTAACCATCAAAGTGTTGCAAAACGTGAGTTAAGGGTTCCATGTTCTTTGAAATTTAACTGTAAATATTGTAGTGCCTCTCAAGATTTTATTTTAAACCTTGTGCCTTTGCGAGATTTTAGCACAAAATATGAAAAGAGTATTTTTAATAAATTAGGAGTATATACTTTTTTTTAATTATAGAAACATATGTACTCGTATATGGGACCCATATGGTGTTGTGCAAAACAATGGCCGCGTTCAAGCCTTATGTGCGGATAAGCATATAATAAAAACATTCTCAGGTCATATTGCGTAACCTCCTTCTTGCGTAGGAAGTAGGTAAAAAGGAAACAAACCATGTAGAAAACTAACAAATCTAAAAAAACTGCAAAGTGTTTTACACTTACTTTGCGATGTAAGGTTATCACACATTGTATTGAGCAACCCCATACGGTCGAGGTGGCTAGAAACTACATTGTATCGATACTTATATACTTCTATACTTATATAATATACTACTCAATAACGCAAACCCTTTTGATTTTTAAAGACGTGGTTTTATTTTCCAAGTGTTTTCTAATGGAAGCAGCGTGTTGACATGACACGAGGCCAAATTGCCACTCTTACTAAAGCGTCGTAACAGGGTGATACTCATAACGTAATATTCACTTACTGTTATTATTCTCTAAGTCGACGCTAAAACTAATATAACTAATGGAAATAGTGAAGCCCAAGGTAAAAGCCCCGTGAATGTATTATAAATGCGAAGCAGAAGTTAAGTATAAGTTGACACGGGTTGTTCTGAAAACCAGATTATTGTATTGAGAAACGCTCAAATGAAAAAGTCGTATTTAACTATTTACTTGTGTTCTTCGTAAATTATTCAAATACATAGTTGTATCAATTGAGTCTATGATATACAGTAACTGTTGTTTTGTGAAATAGTTTAAAACAATGTAACTTAATGGAATGGACCAAGACAATATAACGGGCGCTATATCTGCTATGGTCCAGAAAAGGTTTTTACGATTTTTATATTTTAAATTTACTGAACATTTTACTTACGATATTACTTAATATGATGAACTCTAGAGGATTTTCAAGATTGATAGCCTTGAAAAGAGGAGAAAGGTAACGCATTTAGTATTTTTAAACTGGTTAGGAACGATATAGATGACTCACATTGCTTATCAAAAATAAATCTTTATTGCCCAGCCTTTTATAACAGGTCTCAAATGCTCTTCAATGTTAACTTCTCTCGAACCTCTTCACACCTATTCTTTTCATTAAACACTATGATGCGGCTTTACAATATTCTCCTCTCCGATGTGGATATTTTTCAACACTTTAGGAAAATTTAAACAACAATGCCTCAGGATCCTGTAAGGGTGCACTATATGTCTTTACAAAGGTTTTGCGTCTCCTTTGTTTTCGCTTCTCCGGTCCTTGGTTACTCGAGATCAGTACGGGCTGTCGAAAAGCCGGTTGTCTTTTTTATTAAAGGCAGCGTCTGTGTTGACGTCCAGCCCAGGAACACTCGGGTGCCTGGGTCCGGGGGAGTGAGCTTAGATAACGTACACGTTATTTTTAAGAATATGGAGCAAAATATATATTTTCGTATTTATGATACTAACCCAATTATATTGTTAAGTTATTTATTTTTTATTACATCTGTATATGTTAACTATTTATGTATTTGTATGTAATTATTGGGTTTATGTACAATTGTTTTGATAATATCACGTTTAATTATTGTTGTTTAGCTCTGAGATATTTATTGATTGTCACTACTGTTATGGAATTAATATAATTATAATTTATTTGTTGTTATTCGTTGTACTATCTTATATTATATTGCTCTGCATGTTTTTATTTATTGTTCCGCATGTTTTATTTATTGGTCTCTATTTAGTATGTACAATCTCTAGAATTACGAGTAGTATGTTTTTTCTCAAGTCGATACTTATGTTTATGTTGGTTTGTTATGTATTTTTTAATATTTGCACTGGTCTCCGCAATGAAGTTTTTTTTATGTCTAGTTCAATTCTTAGTGTTATATTTTTGACTTCTTATTTTCACCACATTATGCCATGTTAATATAGAATGAAAGGCTGTAATGTAATTGGATAATATCAGTTTTTCAGCATGTAAATTAAATAAATAAATAAATAGCACATGACACATTGAAATAACGATTACGTGTTTAAGAAGTTGTTTTACTTATCTTAAATTTAGCTAATTAATCAAGTCCAGTCAAATAATCACTACAAATAATCAGTCAAAGATAGTTAAAGAGATAGTAACGCACTTAAATAGAAATGTAATATTTTTGTCATTGTGCTCTAAGAACAGCTGCTTTAGACACATTTATATTGACTAGAAAGTTGAACTTTCTTCCCAGGGAAATAACTGTTTTCTCTAGGGAAAAATATCACTTTAATGATTTTTATATGGCAAGGACATTAGCTGTTCCAATGGGGTTTCCACGGAACGATCAATCTATTGTCAAGAAGTCGACTACTGTAAAAAGATCTACTCTGACGACCTTAATAGGATTTAGTTTACTATCTTAGAAATAATGACAAATACTGAGCATTGCTAATCGGTTAGGATGAATTATCCTATCAACAGCTGTTTCTTTAAATAAACATTACAACGCAGCCTATCTGGTTCAAATGAGTAGTTAAATTTAAATAATAATAATACTTGATTGCCAGACAGTAAAATTGCATTAGGCCTTACAATAAATAATACATAAATTTAGAACGAAAAACAAACAAAAAACATAAAACATAAATAAAAGTAAAAGCATAGAAATAGGTCGTTGAAGCAAATAAATCAAATGTGTTCATCTTCTTCCATACATCCAAAATTCACCCATATTATAAAATGTATTCTTCACTAAAAATGTTGTCAGGCTTTTCTTGAAAACTTTAATGTTTTCTTCTGTTTTGATGTCTTCAGGTAAAGAGTTATAAATTTTACTAAATTATATATTGAATGTTTCTTAAATGATTTTAAAATAAAATACAATTCATCAGATAAATTCAATAATATTATACCTGCATCATGACAAAAAGTAACGTTCATTACTCAGCCCAAAAGTGTCTTTTTGACCCTCGTTCATGTTAGGTCCTAAGCCGGGCCTCGGAAGTTAAACTTGAGCTCGTAACAAAAAGCTTCTCTTTAAGACCTGATGATAACTTTATATACTTCTGTATTGGCTTTGAATTCGAGCAAACAGAATCCATCTCTATTCTCTAGTCTTAACAACCTTTACATTCAGAATCAAAGGACATCCTGTATACGTGTTGTATAGCAGTAGTGTTCATTGAATCATGGATGACATTGGTTACATGCCATGTCCTATGAATGGTATCGATCTAGAAGAATGACGACCAGCTCGGCCAGGCTTGCGTGTGGATCCGCTCCGCCAAAATTATGAGTTGCCCTCATCAAACATTGTACGGTTTACTGTTCACTGCTCATTGCTAGGTAAACTCATAATTTGCCCCTTGGATGTCATGTCATGCAACATTGGGCGGTTGGGGTAGGTTGCGTTATCTCTTTCAGGTATAAATTACAGGTTAATTGAGCAGCAGGTATCCAACTGATAATTTACTACAGTTTCAATATCAGTAATGTTATACATTATTTTAAAGGCTACGGAACATTGGGAACTTGAAAAGCGTTCTTGAATATTCAATCTGGGATGTTTCTAACCTATCGGGTCTAGGGAATGCGCGCGTTTTCCTATAATCTAACTACGCAAAGTTAAACCCATTCACGCTAAATTACTAATGATGAGCAGACTCTAACGCAAGTAGACTCTAACGGGCTTCTGACCAGATAAACGGTTTGGCAGCAATGCGCTCCTGGCAAATGGCAGCCACTACACCGACACTAATGGTTAAAATCCCATCCCGCATCATCTAACTAACCTATATATGTGTACACTGTACAGGGTCCGGCAAATCGTCTCGCCACCGGCATTTGAAAATCTGTGTTTTGATCAAACATATCGAAATTGACTAAAATTACAACACTCCATAATCTACTCCCCACAAGTCCACTGTCAAACCAAAACGTCTAACCAACCTCTTACTATGTCTTTAGGTGAAGCACCGAGTTACTCCCAACAATGCGCACACAAGACTTTGCCGTATGTTTTCTCAAGTTTTTACAGGTTCTCAAATAACAAAAATATAAATAAAAGAACATAACTAGATTTCAGTCTAAACGATACATTTTGAAGATAACTTACTGTAAAGTTCAGGTGATATTTTTATAGAAGCTTAAGTAACATAAGAACAAACACCAGTTGATGGCCAGTGGCTAGCATATATATCACATGGATTTTCAAGCTGGTTGATCAAAGTCCAAAAGACGTTTTGTTTGCTTTTTTCTTTGAAAACACTTGACTTACTCTCGAACGACAACCCCATGACGTAATAGATAGTTTTAGTCTTAGTGCAATTTTAAAATTAAAATTTGTTATGCTGGAAACAGTTATTGTATTAATATCTTCAAATTCTAAGCTCTTTTGGTGCCAACCAGTGATCGGTGTTCTAAGCTCAATTTTATATTGAGAAAAAACCAATCGGCAGGATTTTTCAAAAGTATCTTCCTACAGTCGTTGGAATTGCACATACCTTCAAACGCGCTTAGGCTTACGTTACCAGGGGAATCCAGAAATCGTGTAGCGATGTTGAGTGATTTGCTCCCTATCCTCCGATGGAGGTTACGTTAGGAATTTGTGTTAGAACTTTTTTCGTGACGAGCCTCCCTTATTTCAAAATAATAAAATGCTGCTTATGCCGTGAATATCTTCCTGACGCTCTAACGGTGACACTTTAAGCTACGAGTAGTTATGGAAGGGATAATTGCAAGTTACTATTGAACTACAGGTTATTGCTCATTTAGTCAAGGGTGTCTGTTTTGTTGTGTATACTGTTTGAGCAATAATTATAAGATATAAAGAGCAGGTAAAACTGGACACTATTTCACATTTATTTGACCAAACTGCTACAGATTGAGCCAATCACATTTCTATGAAAACTCTCCCTTTCTCATTTAAGAACAAGGCGAGTACATGCCCTATTTGATGAAAACAATTGGTTTTGTTGCAGAACATCAGTTTGCTACAACTTAAAACACAGCAATAGTTAATGCCGGACTTTTTTGTTACACTTTAACTTAAGTTTAGAGGCTGATACAGGTTTATTTATGGTCCTCTTGTAACTCGGGAAGAGCTCTGCAAAACGTCAAAATTGCAACGATGATTGAACGTTTGAAGATCAAAGGAGTACAAGTGGGGCAGGGGCACTCGTTTCTTACACGCTCTGTGTTCTGTGTGCACAACACAGTTGACAGTACACACTACTACTAGTTAACCACTACACGACGCCACGACGGTGATGGTGGGGTGCCGGGCTGCCGGCGAGGGGAAGGTGTAAGGTAGTCGCTAGACCGACTGAAACGTAAGACACGTCGTTGCCGTTCTAGAAACCTCGGGTCAGGGTCACCATATTTCTGGCACCGGGTGCGATATACAGTACGTACAAGTGAGAGCAAAGGGTACACAGTACACACTACATGTTCACACTCAGGTGAACAGCGTGCCACTGCCAGAACCGTGTCTACACCTGCCAAATAGAACATACTGTATAGCAATAATAAAAACCACTCACGGCAACTGATACAAGGTCGCCACTCGCCACCACCAATAACAACCTCTTTGTCTTCAGTCTTCACAAGTCACTTCATAAGATAATACCTGTTTCCCAGCTTGCATGGGAGTCAGGGTTTTCCTGTGATAGATATCAGGTCGAAATCTCTGCACAGAGTCATGAAAAACTAGATTATGTAAATATGTAATCTACAGATGATATTAGATCCAAATACAGTACCGATGATTGACTTGGCGAATGGCTATGGTCTCGGCGTCTCACAAACCATAACGCCTAAGAACGTGAAACAATCCAATCATTACAGTCGGCGCTGGATAATGTTTCCCGAGTCGACTTGAAACAGATGATACGTATTCTACGAAAATTATTGGATCAACTGGGCTAAAACGTAAGGGCGACTAAAGTTGGTTTTCAATTAAAAAATGAACAATATTTCAATAAAACATATAAAGGAATAGTAGCCGGTTTGCTGGCGTGGTGGCTAAATCGGTAGTGAACGAGACTACGGGTTGAAATTTGCAGGTTCAAGCCTTGGCTTAGGCAACGGTCGGTTCATCACAAACTTTATATGCCGATTGTAACTAGCAGATTAACAACAACAACAACAAACCTTAACTACCTTTAAACATTCAAACTTTTGCTCGGCACAAAGCATTTCTCGTGGAGTTTTGGTATTGAATGAACAATTATATTGTGCAAACTTTTGGTTTAGATTTGGCTGAACAAAAGCAGAGACCTGACTGGTAGACCAAAAGTCGGATATTTTACCGTTTTAGGTAGGTTTAATGGTTTTTTGAAAGGATGTTGACTCATACACTACAGTATCACTCTCATTAACGTTTCTTTTAAAGTGTCTATTATTTACTCAGGGTTATAAACTTGTAAATAAATTCAAACATAACAAAATCTTGTAAATCTGTACATATCATGTGACAGTAAAAATAGCCACACAGACAAGAATTATATTGTTGGCGACTACACGTTTAAATGTATTAAGGTTTTACTAAACACTGAACCAATTATGAATTCTACGAGCTGCAAAGCAACAATGTTATTATGTTTAATATTTTTCAACCACAATATGGCCAATACCAAAACCGTCATATACAAACCGTGATATATGAGCTTGTGGTAAATATAAACATAATGCCAACCATGGATATGATAATATTAACGATCCCACAATTGAAAATCATACATTATCGTTTGTATTCTCATAAAATAGTTTTACAGTAGGTAAATAATAAATATGTTAAACCAGCAGATATTTATATCGTTGATCAGCTGGAAGCCCCTCTCAGCCGATGACGAGTATTTTCAGCTGAGCAATGATATGTCTTCTGGTAGTCGTGTTATGTGTGTGCGAATTAAATTAGTTAATTATCTCATGGGTATCATGTGTTAAAACACGATTAGAATAATTATGAAATTGATGGACACTTTTTAAAGAAAAACATTCTATAAACTTTGGTTATGATCCATTGCATGGCCATTGAATGTTTTTCTTTAAAAAGTGTCCTTCAATTTCAAAATTCTAATCGTGTTTCTTTAACCCACATGGAAGTTGCCCATTAAAAGGCTTTAAGAACTAAATTGCCTGATGGCATTAGTCTAAGATTTGGATAGCTTACCTATCAATTCAATTTCCTTCAAAATTTCTTTTCCAAATAAAAGTAAGTACAGTATAAAAATTGTTTAATTTCGTTTTAAAGTTTTTAACTTGTCACAAAATTTGTTATTATTAAGTTATAGACATATGTTTTGTAATGTTTATTGTTTTGTATTGTAAATAAGTTTACTTCTCTCTTGTAAAGTCTTGTTAGAAACGAAATACTGAATATAGATTTCTTTTTTGTACCCCCTTCTCCTTCCTTTTCATCCTTTTAAAGTAATATAAAAACCGTTTGGCATTTCCTTTAAAAGTATAAATCACTCGTAGTTTTTCATACAAAACGATAATGTACGTCATCACAAACTATCTTAAATAACCTAATTGTATTCTAATTTATCCATTAGTTAACACGTACAAATGTTTATATTTAACATTGTATGACCAATAAACCTGCCAAGACGACACGATCCCGACCCACACACACAGAGAAAGTGTTGCACACACACACACACACACACAACATGAACTGAGAATACTGATTACTGGTTACCCGTGATTAGTGATTAACACGCTTGACCAGGTAAAGTTGAAATTAGTTTTTAATTTGGAGGATCCCTATCAAGGGTTGAAAAGGTTGTTTACTTGCCTACTATACCATTGTCTTTAACTGTCTCTTCTGCCATTACAATAAATTAAAGGTTCAGATGATCCGCACACTCCAGCAGGTTTAATATTTCCCAAAGAGAAAATAGTAAAATTGTTTTAACAAGTTATCACATAAAACTTTACAAATAGATAGCCCTCTAAAATTTAAAATTAAATTAAAAAGGTCTTAACATGGCTAGCAAAACATGTCTGGTAGAAAATAGAGTCATCCGCATAGCTTCAGCGATGTTACGGGTTTTATAAACCATACTATGGTTAAAACTAATAAAATTTATTAATAATTAATAATATGGTAGAATGTAGTACTCTTATTCAAAAATACAGGAATACAGGACGATTCAATATTATTATTGTAAACGTTAATAACAGGTGTAGCGTTTAATAAAACAGTTTGTAATGGTTGAGTAAAAATAATGTCCATGGTAATGTTCAACTGAAAATATGAACTGAATCCATTAAACATCCCGTATTCGTGTAACGGACATGTTGACATTTCAACTGATTTGTGTTCACCTGTAAGTCAAGCAGTCGCTCTCGTATGTATGAATAATTTCAACACTGTTAAATTAGCACGTTGTGGAAAAGAGAATGTTTAAGCATACGTTACGGCTTACAATGTAAAGAGCTAGTTATGGCTTTTAAGATAAATAGCTAGGTATAGCTTTTAATGTAAATAGCTAGGTTTGGCTTTCAAGATTAATAAACAGAGATGGCGTTCAAGATTAATAACTAGGAATGGCTTTAAATAGTAATAGCTAAGAATGGATATCAAATCTAATTCTTAAGTTCGGGCTTCAATATCAATAGCTAGCTATGGCTTTCAAGATTAATAGATCGAGATGGCTTTTAAAGTAAATAGCTAGGAATGGTTTTCAACATTAATAGCTAGGTATGGCTCTCAATTTATAGCTAGGTGTGGCTCTCAATTTATAGCTAGGTGTGGCTCTCAATTTTATAGCTAGGTATGGCAATCAAGACTGAAATGAAATGGAATGGAATGAGTCTTTATTATGTGGCGAAGTTAGGACTATAAAATCCTCTCTTCCACTTAACCACCATTAATATCAGATTAATAGCTAGGAATGGCTTTCAAGATTAACAGCTAGGTATGGATCTCAAGCTTAATAGCTATAAGGTATATTTTATCCCTGTTGGCATGTGCGTGTTACGCTGGCCGACCTCGAACTCACTAACTTTTAAGCCCCTAATTAGAAAGTCAGGAAAAGGTAGCCTAATGCTGACCACGAATTCACCAACTTTTGCCTCCACTCCTATAGACATCGGGTGATGGAAGGGTGGAAGCGATCAAGCGTGAACGGAATGTGACCGAAAGGGCAGAGACTGACGCTGCGCCCCCATGTACGCAAAAGACATCCCTTCAACGAACCTAATGACACGTTGCATAACAGTAAACTGCCAAAGTAAAAATTTATGTAGTTTGAAATTAAAGCATATTGTACTTTTGAAACACATTAGTTTTAAATTTTAAATAGACATGTTTCGCCTCAGCATCATCAGGATAAATCAAAATAAATAGATACATCTGGAATAGAAATTCTTAAATTGTACAGGTGAAAAACTTTTAAAGAGAAATATGATTTCTTGAAGTAGTTTGCTGTTTTTGTATCACGTATAATTTCAAATATTGGACTCCTATGGTTTAAATGGGTGATATTAAGTATATTTGGGTATTTCAGTTTGTTAAAATATATTTGGAAGTTCTCTTTACAATCCATAATTCACCCCTTTTAACAAATTTCCATGTTTTGTTCAATACTTGTATACGTGTGATTAGACTACAAGTAGTGTTCAACAAACGATGCCTATTTAAAATTAAAAATTACTGTGGATAAAAAGTCAAATATTCTTTTATTTCATAGTAATGAATACCACAAAAATAATAGACTTAACATGAAAAAGTTAGTTTCTTTGCTATTCGCAGTTTTCATTTAGCAGTGACCGTACATAGTTTACTAGTTTAGTAGTGACTGAGTGTAATGAAGTACCGGGATTTGCGTTTAGAACTGTGTTTGGACTTGTAATGGAGAACAACGACTTAAAAATAGGGTTTAGTGAGAAAGGTAATGAGCAACTGTTTTAAACAAATTAGAAATTAATTTTCTGCTGCGTGAGCAAAGTAAGCGATGAACGCGTTTGAACCAGTTGAAGCACGCAAGTGAATATCAAACCGTATCAATATTGCTTAACCTCGAGTAAACAAAAACTTTGTACAGTTTCGCTATATTCCGGAATCACTAAATTATCTAGATATTAGTCATTAGTAAAATTCGCAAAATGGTGGTTACAGGATATCTGAGTGGTTGAACTATCTGAGTAAAAGTAGTCTATAAGTAGTCGTTTGATACAATCTAAGATTATAAGAAACTCCTAGTTTCTTGGTACTGTATTCATAATCCTATTAGAGAAGAATAGGGAGCAAAAGTTGGTGAGTTCGTGGTCGGCCCGAGAGAACCTGCTCAGAAAAGTTGGTGAGTTCGTGGTCGGGGATTAACGGGGCAGGTAAAAGTTGGTGGTTCGTGGCCGTTACGCTACGGCTTAGTGACATTTTGTATATAATCCAAAGAATGAGGTACACAAATTCTTCAATGGAATATTGCATTTATGAATACTCATAGTCGAACTCACCCGTATGGTTCAACCGTTCTGAATGTTGATATTTATGAGATGTTAAGTATATTAATTCTTATATGAATTTGTATGTTTAAACAACAAAGCCTAAACTAACTCTTTAAACTCTTGTTAGTAAATTTAACTCATTTGTTAAGAAAAGTTTATTCATTCATGAAAAGTCTAAAGAATCTCTTCCTCTCCATCGGTTGAGTATAAACAGGTATTTTTGTGTTCTCTGATACAGTTGGTCATTCTGATACACGTCTGTGATTGGTCCCAGCAAGACAACCAATCAGTCTGTGGGCAGTTTTCACTGGTGCTGGACGTGCATGGTTCCGCTAATTGACTTTTAATTCTTTAACGTGTTTGTGCATGTTGTACTGTTTTCTTGGCTAGTTGTTTAAAAGTGTAATGAATTGAGTAGAAAAATCACATAACAAAAGAAAAAACGGATGTTGTTTGGTGATGGGATAACCGATCAGCTTACGCTAATTACTTTTGGGTTAACTTATTCCCTAATGTTTTGTGTTATGTTACAAGTTACTTTTACCTGAAGATGGGATCAGATTTCAGATCCCGAAACGACGTGTTCTTCTTGTTTACCAAAACGACGAAAACGTCCGTAATAATATTGTAACCACAGAATATCTACACATAAAATGTAAACCTATTCAAACACCGAGTGATCATCGTCATAACAGACACATCTGATTTCACCTGATTGCAGTTTGAATCCATCAACACGAGTACACATTCGGTCACATTATCAAGTAAAGACTACCCTGAATAAAAACCGCACACTAACGTCTTCAACTTATACTGTATCATAAATGCATCATCTGGTCTTAGGTAGCAGTTAAATCGTTCACCGTCCATTCAAACAGAGTACATGATTTAACCATCCCAGTATATCTATTTTCGGTCAACCAAGAAGTGAATTGAAAATTTGGCATGTGCTCTGGCTACAGTGTGGAAAGTTCAAGAAACCGTCTGATTTGAGAGTGATTTTACAACTGAGGAAGTGACCCTTGGCCTTGCTCGGTCACTCGGGTGACTCGTGGACGATCCAGTGACGGCCACGCGGTGACGAGGTGACGTAGTGAGTCAAACTACTTTATTATCACAGCACATCACTGTCGGAAACCCTCTTCTTGTCGTCACTCCCACCGCTCTTCTATTCTGTTTTTGCACCGTCCTCTACCACTGCCAGACAGCAGACTCGACCCATCTCTCCAATTTCAAACTGTTTCTCTTTGAAGTGACACTTTTGTTATCTTTGAAATTAGTAGTGTTTTATAAGTGTGTCTTTTTATATGTTTTGGATTTTGCAGTTCATAGTGGATTGAAAATGAAGATAAAGATAATCAAGTGTACTCGTAATAATAATATTTTCTCACCAAAAACATCAAACTTGCAGACAGATATTCGCTCTCCAGGAATTCTGTTTTCCTTCCACATACATATTGGAGACCCAGACCTTTCTGAAACAATAGTTTTCCAAGTTCCATCATGAGCCCTACTCTTGCATTCACCCTCTGCACTTAGTAACAACTTTATTGTTCAAGAAAGAAAAATTATGATAAATAATACTGTATTTTATTATAAACTTGTTCACAATATTCTACACTGTATAAACCAACTCGGTTAACGTGTAAACCAACTACTAAAGAGTTCGGAAGGCTAGTATTATAGGTCTATAGGTTATCGAAATAAATTTACGGATTGATAGGTATTCGATTAACGTACGTTTTATATCAAGAACTCGTATTTTGAGACACTGTAGTTAGCGTCTTGAGGCAGGAGGACTGTTGTTGTTTAGTTTAAATCAGATTACCCATTTCTTGGCGTCAGTTCAGGCTCGTTTTTGCTAAAAGCTCGAAAACACCGAGAGGTTGACAACCGGCCAACTCGTATAATTACCTCTTTACCTAGTCAAAGTACATTTACCCAGAGAATCCGTGTCTCCTGCTCTGCCTTGCCCCGTGCCCCGTGCCCCTGCTTCGTGCCCCGTGCCTCGTGCCCCGTGCCCCTGCTTCGTGCCCCGTGCCCCTGCTTCGTGCCCCGTGCCTCGTGCCCCGTGCCCCTGCTTCGTGCCTCGTGCCCCGTGCCCCTGCTTCGTGCCCCGTGCCTCGTGCCTCGTGCCCCGTGCCCCTGCTTCGTGCCTCGTGCCCCGTGCTCCGTGAAATGTGACAAGCTGAAATGTGTGAGAACTAAGTTACGCGCCGAAAATAAAGCGCGCTCGTTGAGAGGAGTGCGCTAAGTCTAATTGCAGCCCAAGGTTCGGGCGCGCGTGGGCGATGCTCCACAATTGGCCGTCCTTTCTTCCGCGTGCCGATTGATTGCTAGTAGATCTAGTATCTACTTTGTCACCGTGATACTGTCATACGCGACTGCAACTGTGCAGCTTAAGAGCAGGGCTGGTATACGAGCCATACCCTGCTTGAATCAGGCAGAGGATGCACTGACTGTTGGCTAATCCCATGTAAACACTGATTCCGGTCACATACACGGTATTCAAGAATAGGATTTTGAACGTAGATTTCTCAAAACAAAATTTGTATTTCGGTTGCTTAATGGAGCATTGCCAAGCATTGCTCCGAAACAGGTCGCTTGTTAAGAAGTTCTTTTCAAAAACTGACACTCTAACTGCAAATATTATTTCATGTATTGATTGGACAGTTTTTAGCTGAGTGGTTAAAAGCACTAATTATATGTATTTTTTCTAAATGAGTGATTATAAATGAATATCGGGGGTTTAACGATATTTATTACACTGACCTTATAATTATAAACTATACATCAAATGAAAGAGCCACTCAAACAGTTTTTGTTTGCACCAGTGCACATGTACACGCAACGTTTCGTGCAATTAAAGATGCAATTGGTTTAACAACACTCTACCCGAATGCTGGATTGGCCGCAAAGAGCCTAATGACAGAGCTTGTTTAGCATGGCCTCTACGGTCACCCGATCCAACGCCATGCGATTTTTACCTTTGGGACTTTATCAAAGATCGTGTAAGTGCCCCTGCTACCAGCTGACCTCCCCGAATTAAGAAACATTATTGAAGCAGCTGTTTTTACAACTACTCAACACACTTTACAACGTTTGGGAAGAACTCGAATTTAGACTTGATGTGTGCCGGGGGACAAATGGTTCTCATATTGAACACTTTTAGGTAAAACTGTTTGTGTTGTTTTTTCATTTGACACATCATTCATAGCTGTAAGTTTAATGTAATAGATATTATGGAGCGTTAAAACCCCGATATATATATTTATAAACACCCGGTATAACTGTTGGTCAACGAGCAATCATATGGTTGGAAAATACACACAAAGTGTTGGAGACACGGATTTATTATACAACCGTTTAGTGAAATATTAAATAGTTCATGAGATGTGGCAAGAGTCAGTCACCGTTGTCGTGTATGGACTATGGAGACAGGAAGGAATATCCTAATCTTGGCACTAGCCCGAGTGGATTGTACTGTCACTTTGATTTACTCTACTTCTGGGCTTGTCGTATTGTGAAATGCACATAATTCGTGGAAAATCGACCAAGTAAAGGCTCCGTTCCTACTAAACGGACGATAACTCAAACTCGTTCATCTGGTAGAACAAGTGCTTGGAGGTCACTAAGTCTATCC
The DNA here is from genome assembly GCA_018831715.1 of Matsumurasca onukii. NCBI lineage: Eukaryota > Metazoa > Arthropoda > Insecta > Hemiptera > Cicadellidae > Matsumurasca > Matsumurasca onukii. The sequence goes on from CM032064.1 coordinate 30,731,227, forward strand.
CTCTTGAAATTGTTTACTTTCAAGTGAGTATATATGAACTGTGAAAAAGGATAACTTTGAACGTTGTACCATAACTGTTGGGATACGAAATACATTTGAACGTTTATTATTACTTTTAGGTCAATTTAACTAAATTATGGGCTTGACTGAACAAATTTCCCTAACATTGCATGATCAAATTAACACACTGGACAGATGTAATTTATCACATAAGAACATGATTAAAACTGCCACGGTATCAAATAAAGGTCAGAACCAGTTTTACTGAAGAGTAGAGTTTAAGAACCTAAAACCACCAAAGTGTGAACCAAACGCGTCAAGTTTTTGAATAATTTTAAGGAAACAGCAAATCGATGACGTTATCCCACTCATTTCATTCGCTAACTCAAAAGCATTTTGATTTTGAATTTAATCCATATTTATACTTATCTCAAAATTAATGTGAGCCACTACACTTAGTGACATTCTGGAAAGGTTTTATTGCTGAGATAAAAACCTACATAAATGTCATATTCATAGCGCGGCCCAAGTTTGCAGTGCATATTAAATCACATTGCTCAAATAATCCCAAGTTACGCCGACGACCGACAGCCAGCAGTGCCGAGTGTGCAAGTGTTGGTGGAAGTAGGTTGAGCGTGGGTCACATGTAATTGAAACTGAGCGAGGTAATTTTAGCGTTGTTTAGGTACAGCCACAGCTTCAGCCCGCGCTCGCTATCAATTACAATCGACAGATCCGAGTAAGAGCTCACTTGCCAACTCCAGAGCGCGTGCTACCGACAGTCAAACATCAGGCCTTTCTACACTCACACTCACCCTCATACTCACACTCACCTTCACATTGTCACTCACGATCACACTCACACTCACCTTCACATTGTCACCACGATCACACTCACACTCACACTCACACTCACACTCACTTTGACACTCACGATCACACTCACACTCACACTCACACTCACTTTGACACTCACGATCACACTCACACTCACCTTCACATTGTCACCACGATCACACTCACACTCACGCTCACACTCACTTTGACACTCACGATCACACTCACACTCATACTCACACTCACCTTCACATTGTCACTCACGATCACACTCACACTCATACTCACACTCACCTTCACATTGTCACTCACGATCACACTCACATCACGCTCACACTCACTTTGACACTCACGATCACACTCACACTCATACTCACACTCACCTTCACATTGTCACTCACGATCACACTCACACTCATACTCACACTCACTTTGACACTCACGATCACACTCACACTCATACTCACACTCACCTTCACATTGTCACTCACGATCACACTCACATCACGCTCACACTCACTTTGACACTCACGATCACACTCACACTCACTTTGACACTCACGATCACACTCACGCTCACACTCACACCACGCTCACCCTCACTTTGACTCTCACACTCACGCCATGCTCACCCTCACTTTGACACATACGATCACACTCACACTCACACTCATCCTCAGACTGACACTGACACTAACCCTCACACTGACACTTACGATAACACTCACACTCATCCTCATACTCACGAGTCTACGCTCACAATCACTGACATGTGTGAAAATAAACACGTCGTGGCCGCCAAGTATCCAATCACACCACGAACAACTCAATACGAAACAAACGAAGTGTAGGCTACACTGCTTTGTTTATTATGCTATTTCGAATATTTTACCTTGAAGCCAAACTAAAAGTTTCGTTATTGCGGAAATGATAAAGCATATTCCGTTGGTTTAAGATATTTTCTTTACTAACGTAGTTGTTTAAATATATTAAAGTATTTACTTATGAAACATTTGACATGAACAAGATATTCATATAATTGTTCTTGGGTACATGATGTCACCAAACGGAGTCAATGTACGTTTTCTACTTTAAAAATCATTTTCAAATGTTATCCATTATTAAAATTATGACTTTCAAACAATTAGAACCCCATCCTAGATTTGAGTTGACATTAATCTAAAATACTTATTTTGGTATTCAAACGATTTTTTTTGTTGAGACTAGACGAGAAGATAAAACATAATTTTTAACTAGTGGTAACTATGTTGATATGGAAAATCACTATTTGATTTGCCTTTTAAGAATCACACCCTGTTTTTAACTCTAATTCATTTACAAAATAAACCTTCGAAAGACAACAGAATCTCTTGAAACCCCGACATACCACAAGAAATTCGATTTTGTTTATTGCGGCGGGAGGGAAATACGTTGAAACAAACGTTGACTAGAGAAATGGCTGCGAAGATATCATTGTTTATTTGAAACAGCTGTTAGCGGTCAGTTTTGCTGTTCACAAACAAATACTCTCTTGATGGCCTCTAGAACAAGAACGTCTTGGGTGAACCACGTTTCGTCTTTCGTTGTTTGCTGTTACCATTATGACAAGTAACAATGATAAGATACTACCCAATGTTCAATCTAGCTATTTCTAGTATATTACATTTGAATTTAATTGTTTTTCTGACGAAAGAGAAGTAACTGAGTGGATAACTTATATATCGGTAGAACTGTATCATCTGCGTCAGTTACCATTGTGTTCTACTGCTGCGCAGCACGTAAACTGAACAGACTGTCTTGTTTGTAATTTTACAAACACAATAGCTCTGACAAATGTGTTATAGACACAACCATCTTAACACATTTGGATACTAATGTTCGATACACTGAAGCACAAGTTATAACAATACTACCCTTTGGTTAACTTTAAAAGTTATTAAATTAGTTTAACTTCAACGAATCTCACCTGGAGTTTTGTTGAACGCATTAACATGTTCTTACATAACCAAGAGTATAAATTGTAACACAAATCTCGTCCCGTGTGAACAAGTCTAGTTCAGGGTTTAAATAAAATAATAGCAGTTTTCGTCATGGACCTATCCATGCGAATTGTATAAAAAATTAATTAAAACTATTATTGCACTACTAGACTTGGTAGATCAAACTGTCTGGATTCAATTTATTATTGAATGATTATGTTAATTAACACACTTATCAACAAACAACAACGAGGAAAACAAGCTTACAGATCAACAAACAAACCTTTTGATTCAGCTCCTCATCAATTGTTATTTTCTCGTCAAGTATTACCGATGTTTTAAAGTTAATTTATGTCCGATACTACGATTTCAGTTCACATAAACATTCCATAAACGCCAGCTGCACTGAATTGTTGACTTGAGTTAACTTAAAAACACTACAGATATTGCGGCATAACACATTACTGAGCATTATTGAAGTTAAGTTCAAATAGTAAAGTTGAAAACAACAAAACTGTTTGATATTGAAATGCAAACAGAATATTTTTAGCAATTGTATACAGTTATAAAGATGTCTTTTAAGTAACATACGTAGTAACAGATGGGTGAACAGTTAAACCAAAATGTACTTGCAATTGTATAAAACAATGAATTTCTATATGATATAAATTGACGATGTTTATATTGTTTTTGATATACAGGGTGTCTAGTAATTAGGGGATCAAACATCACCCGGTGATTTATTAAGTCAAAATAAACGGAAATTTTCCAATAACACATAGTCCTATCTCGCTTTGTTGTCCGTCTGACTGTGTTTTTCACTAAATAATTTTTATCTCTAAGTTATAATAAGGTATAAATTCAACACTTTGCACACTCATAGGTTTTACAAACATTTCAAGTTTGTTGTTCTGAGATTATTAATAACGGAGAAATTTAAGTTTTTCTGAGCGCATTTCTTTATTTACAAATGTTTCTTCAATGTAACTAAAGGAGAGCGCTCAGAAAAACTTAAATTTCTCCGTTATTATTTATCACAGCACTACAAACTTGGTCTTGATATGTTTTTAAAAACATTTTCCATGTTTTATTATACTTGTATTTTTACTACAAACTTACATTTTGAGTTAATAAGCTTAGACAACTTAGTATGACCGCCATGTTGAAACCAGGAGTTATGATAATTCAAATCTATTGTTTTAATGTTAAATTTAATTATACTAACAAGTGTGCAAAATTTTGAGTTTATACCTATTCTACCTTGGAGATAAAAACTAGTGAAAAACAAAGCAAATCAGACAAACCGAAAACTAAGCGAGATAGGACTATGTGTTATTGGAAATTGTCCGTTTATTTTGACTTGATAAATCACCTGGTAAAGTGTGATCCCCTAAATACTGGACACCCTGTATATCTATTACCGAATGAATGTCTAAGAACGGCATATATACTTGAAAGATGCAACGTACACCTAACATATCACGGCTACCTATTAATCATATTATTGTAGTTAATCTAATAGTTAACGTGGTATTTAACAACAGTTATACTTTCTGTATACACTCAGAATTACTACAAAGTAAATACAGGCGGCATGAAGAACGCTTTATTATACGATACAATATAACAATGGTTTTGTATAACCTGACGAGAAGTTTATGTTCAAGTGTGTTATTATTATTTTAATGAACCACATGAATGTAGTTATTACTGATAGACAATAACAGTCGATGACAGTATCAAATCCGACCAACTAGGAATCAAATGTTGTCTTTGCAAGTATTATACAGGGTTATTCAAAAATAATGTCCTACTTTCAAACAACTCTCCTTTAATAATTATAACTCAGATATACATAAATTAAATACTAGTAAAAAGAGCACATTTCAAATGTTTTCTTCCTTGGTAGACATCTTAAAAGCTCACCATGTCCTCCCCTGGCTGCTCGGCAAAAACTATCCGAAAATCAAACTCTTTTCCGGTAGATCACAAAGTTAATATTTATTTATGGATTTGACTGCAGCTCTGACACGGTTCCGCAGGTCATATAGATTTATTTTCAGAGTGCATACGTAAACCTAGCCGCACAAAAGAAATTAACGAGGAAACCACAAATCTACGACGAAACTCTCGCTGAAGCTTTTTGGAAACCCAAGAACGCAAAATATCTTGTGTTGAATGCGCAGCCATCTTGTTGGTAATTAAAAGCGGAAACTACGTCTCAGTATATGTAAACAAAACTTTGAAACTTCTTCTTTTCAACCGTATGTAAATTATTCATGAAGCACTCATACTATAAAGGTTACAAAGAATGAAAGTAAGACATTCTTTTAGAATAACCCTGTATTGCAAACACAGTTAAAATAACCGTATTACTCGTAGCTGTGTTTATTTTGTTACAGTTCAGGGTTTTATTTTCGTGTACACATTTACCAGTTTAAACGCATTTTTACGAAGCAACCAAGAAATATTTTTTAGTGTAAAACTCGTCCATGTTAATATTTCCGTCAAGTTGATAAATATAGTACGACGTGAAAACTAATATATAGTTGTTCCATACTGGTTTCGTAATGCACTTAAAACACTATACTGTACTTACATAATAAAATGCATTTAACAACTAAACCACTTATGAAAGTTAGGTAACGCTAACACTTGATTACTACAGTTGTTTATAGAAGTTCTAATAACGTCGACTTTGAATGTCTATTAAAGACAACGTTGTCTGCCAATGTTGTCATTAAAAAAATCTGAGTTATGTATTTCCATTTTGAATCGTAGATCTAAAGTTGGTTAGAATTTTATTTGTATCCATCTTATTCATGATTCGATACGGTTTAGCGATAAAAGGAACTTTTGCGAAGGAACTGAAACATTATATATACTGTTTTACTATCTTTATTAATGTAAACCACTAATAGTAATTTTTATGTGTCACGAAAGGGGTTAAACTTTAGTCACGTGATTTATGAGGCAAAGTATACAATACGTATACTAAATGTTATTTTATTCAGTGATTAAATAGTAATCACTTGTACATAAAAAACAACACAGAACAGTTTTATAAAGCTAAGAACTCGGTTTCGTCACACTCCTATAATTATGCAAACTCCTGTTTAAAAACCACACAAATTATCACTTGTTGAGTGAAACATAGGATTTATTGAATACAAACAAATACAACTAGTTGTTAAGTTGTTGATGAACTACTACAGCTGTTGATGTGTACAGTATTTAGTGTAAGTAAAACTACATAAATGTCACATACCGTGGTATTTGCTTGCTTGTGTGTTAGTTCGTGAAATGTTGTTGGCCTAATCGCGCCTTCCGTGCCAAAACAGCGTCCCGGGGTCAGCTAAAACCAGGGTTGCCAATTTCATAAAATGTTAAAACAAGTTTACTATTCCATATTATTACGTCTACTTTATTCCAATGTACGTTTTAAATCATCATTTAGAAACAACTAAGAAATTTAGTAGGCCTACAGATATAAACCATATAATATCCCACAATTTTTGTTGAACATTATTTGAAAACGTTTGTTCGCAAATTCTTTAAGCTGTACGTTTGGTTATGTTATTGGCAACTATGACAATAAATAAACTACTACATTCTAAACACCGTAAGCCGAATGAGAATGAGTATCTAACCTATTATTGTACAGTTGACACAAGTTGGAAGTCCAACAAACGTAATGAATCAAAGTCATAAAGGTAAATGTGGGCAGTTTATTTTGAAAGCAGCAGATCTCAGAGGTATATTTATGTAAGAGCTGAAAGTTCACTTCTTACGCGAAATGGACGAGACGCTCCAAAACAAACAACCTATTGTTGGGATTGTTCCTTTAAGTACACTTCAACTCAAGTCAATGAACTTGCACGAGCTCCAGGCGTCATTTCCCAGCGTACTCTAGCTTATCTTGTTGACTGTAAAAGTCCAACAACACTCAACACCAATAAACACCAACTCACCATACTCTTAAGCAGCTCCCAGACCTCTTGTATTGCTCCTAAACTTACTAATACATCTGAGCTTAAACCATAACCAGCTTACTATTTTCTCGCAATGAGTTTTTATTATCAACTCAATAAGATGAACAATATTATTACAGTATTTTGATGTTTTGTGTCTTATGGATTTGAACTTCACCGATCATTTCATTACACAATGAGTGTTTGTATTGGGTAATGACTGATATTTAAATGTAGGTGTCGTATTCATTTCGAAGTTGTCGGGTTGTGTTCGTTTAAGGATACACACTGGGTCCTTACAACTGTTCTTAACTTCGGATTTGAAAAGTCTATCGATCGAATTGATGTTATTTACATATATATGATTGTAAATTATTATCTCTTTCAAAACGGTCTGAAACATGTTTATCATTTAGAAAGCTTGATTTTAGTGTGCCATTCTAATAGATAACAGTGAGTAGCCAAGTGAAAATGAAACAAATGACTGAGATAAAATTGAAGCCAAAACGACTTTAGCATGCCAATAGCGGCTCCTTTCAGATTGAAGATATCGTAAGTACGCCTTTGTTGCCAATTATTATTTTTGACCAAAAACATTTCTAAACTTTCGCCAATAAATTGGACACATTTGCATTAGATAATACGGGATATTTTCGTTACTGAGTTCACTACTAATCCAATAATGTTATTTGTATATGTACTTTACCTACTTAAGTCAAATAACACCTCCAGTCAAACCAAGTCTTGAAATAAGAAATTCAAACCGACAAACAGGTTGTACTGATTGACATTTTTGTAACCTTTCATTCAGCTGTAAACAAAAATAAAGCTGCACTTGAACAACACTTATTTTATACTAATAATTCATCAATGTTCGATGTTTTTGATCATCCACCTTCTCGAACGACGAAACTCGTCAAAACTTGGAATTGTTTAAACAACCCCTTTCCTGTGCAATGAAAACTATTTCAAACAGCATGGATATAGGTGAACCCGACCAATAGTATTGCACCAGGCAGGAAACAGTCAGTTAGGCTGGGCGCACACACAACTCCAAGGTGAGACTTTTTAAGTAATGTAGGGCAGGACAGGGTATTGCACGAAGGAGTCACTTGACTTTGGTGTTGCCACCTAGAAGAAACAGAACTGTTTCAAATCAGGACTTTGAGGCGGTTTAATGACTGTAAAATTAGAAACAGGATTTTGGATGAGGCGTGTTTCAAGGAATAATTTGAAATTTGGGTTCAGGAAACAATTTGTATTGTTTTATTAAATGCCAACATTTTATGTTTGTTTCTTCTGTTATGAAATTCTTAATGGCACCAAATTCCTGATTTTGCAACAGTCCACCCTTCTTTAATGACAACTACAAAGAATTTTGAAAGCAAAGTAACCATTAACACCACCAACTGTTTGAGAAAAATTAAATATACAAATTAAAACTCCTGTCTAAAAAAAAAATGTCCTAATACTATAAAATACTCCCATAAATAGATCTTTAAGCTCCATAAGTCCAAAATATCAAACAACAATACCAAGTAAAGTATTACAAAAAACAAAACATACACTACTCCCGTATATAACTGCCAACTACCTAACATCCAGCCTACAAGGCAGCTAAAAATCATACAAGCCTGAACTTCATAACATTTGAGAGAGAAAACCACTCTCTGAAAAATTCACCTTAAGATTTGGTAAGTACATATGGTTAGCTAGTATATAAATATGGTTTTAATTACCTCATCTATCAACATACCTAAATGTTTAAATCTTAACATCATTTGTATTCCGTATGTAATTTGTATACAAATGTTCCAATTAATGAATCTATAGCAGTTTTAGAAGTGTACCTTCAGAGACAAAAAGTTATCACCGAAAGCCATCTATGACAATTAATAAACACTTCGTACAGTCTTAAGCCAAAATTATTTTACTTTTAATGATAGATATTTTATTCAAAACGATGGACTGACAATGGGACTTTTATCCTGTGTATAGCCAGTATCTTTAAATAAAATGGAAAATAACTATATTATGTCAAACAACAACCATACAGAAACAACATGATATACTATTACAGATAATAATCGATGATATTATTTGCTTCAAAGGTAAGGATTAAGACAGTTGAATGTTTCAAAAACTATATCTTAACTCAATACAGGTCATCCTAATCTAAATGTGAGATCTGAAAATCAGCAGCTAAACTATTTGGACTTAACAATAACAAAGAAAATAGCACTTCTAAATTTAAAATTCACCTAGAAAACCACAGACAAACCACACAATACATATTCGAAATATCCATTCGCAAGAATCCTGCTGATAACTATTCAAAATTCTAACATTACCCTATGTATATATGATGGAAACCTCACTATTTCCCCATTTCAAATCAAACCTACTTATTGGAACAGATACTCATAGTTACGGGACAAGATTGTTTCTGGTTCACTCTATGGTGATAGTTGTTTGTCCAGAACACATGTTTTTGAGTTGTATAACCGTTTGGAAGATGGCCGCGAACATTTGGAAGACGACCCAAAGTCAGGTCGGACAAAAATTAAAACCATGAACAGTTAATGGAAAAAGTCCGGGAAATTATTGTTACAAATTCGTTCTACAAGGTCAAAATGTCACGGGGAACATTATTTGGGTGCTATGGGACGTCTGTGGAAGAGAATTGTTCCAGTGAGGCCGGAATAAAAGGAACTGGGTGGTCGGCTCGTGTGGCACGACAGTGCACTTCTTCACAAGGCCGCGATTGGCCGTGATTTTTTTGCCAGAAAACAGACAGTTTGCTTCAACGTCCTTCATCTTCAACGTAATTATGTCCACGTGACTATTTTCTGTTCCAAAGCTAAAATTATTCATGAAATGAACACTTTATAACGGCGTTGCGCACATCTAGAACTGTGTGACAAAGGTCATTGAGGTCAATTCCAAAAAATAATGTAAAACAATCCTTAATGGCGTTAGATAACCGTGCTATGATGTGAATCGATACAAAAGGGGTGTATTTTTAATAATATTATCATAATTACATATTGCACATTCTTTGTTACTTCAATTTTCTCAAACTTTGAACTCATTAGAGGCTGGCCAAGAATAAACTGAAATATGTATGTAACAACCAATACAGGTAATCCATACTGGTTCGATGCAGTATGTTTTTTGGTATTCGTCGCTCAATTTATACCATGCAGAGTGAAGAAACCCACCTGTACGGTACGTTTAGTGGTGAAACGGATAAAGCTAAATTATTGGTTATAACGCTTACCTTCTATTTTGACCCTTAGGAGTCCATGAAAATTGCTTTAACACCTAAAATGCCCTAGATGGGCACTTTTTAAAAGGGGGGGTTGTTTAGAAATTCTAACCTGACCTAACCTATATGACTTGTGGTAACTTATTTTAATCGTAAGAACGTTCATCCACAAACTAAACTTTTCTATCATTCAATTTCAAAAGATTAAAAAGAAAATTACATAGATTTCAAGCCTAGTAATTGTGAAAATCGGGTTTTCAACATTGTCAAATTTTGACAGTGTTTCAAGTTTGAAAAAAACTTGAAATTGTGTTTTCTAGTTAGAAAATTGCTGTCAAAAATATTGACATTTATTTTAAATCACTCTTTAACACCATTGAAAATTTGGTATGACTAGGTTGGTTAGAGAAGCTAAAGCTTACTTTACCGTGGAAGCCTACATGGAAGATGGTTTGGTCAATCTTAGTTTGAAGGTAACTTTTCTTAGTGTAAGGTACCACGAAAGTTAGTTTGAAGTATTGTTCCGGACATTGCCCATCGTCAGTGAACAAAACTTTAATAAATGAAAACACTACCAGAGAAATCAATCCCATCCACAGCTGATAGATTATTTGTGAAGTAGACAATTTTTATAGGAACTCTTCGCCCACGCACATACATTTATGTCTATGTGGGGAGTATTCCCTTGATGAAAGATTTTAATTTGTCTGTATGTATTGGGAAATAAACTATTTTGATTTGATTTGACAGCTGCCCACCGACTGGCTGGCTGGAGCAGTGGACGAACAATCACAGACGTGTATCAGACTGACCAACTGTACCAGAGAATTACAAAATTGTTAATACACCGCCAATGGGAAAGAGGAAATTTCAGAGTTTGTGATGAATGAGTCAGTGTTTTTAACGGAGGGTTTAAAATGTCGAACAAGAAATGTCCCTACACGGGGGTCGGTTTGTCACGAGAACCGATTATGAGCATTAGCTTGTGAATTTTGGGTAACCCATCATGTGTACGATTTCAGAATTGGGAGTCTTACACTAGTTAAGTTTTTTGTGGCCTGTTTATAGTTCTTAATGCCATGCTGTGATCGAGTTTCGGTGCTATTTCTTGCTGAGCGACTCTTTAGTTTGTTTAGTAGTAATCTCCGTTAAATTACTTAATTGTTTTTATACTTTATGTAAATTCATACCTTGGTGTCTTCTAATGCCCCAAGTGTTTTTTTTAGAAATCAATATTTAAACGCGTGTAATTTAAAAGCTACGTCACGGGGTCATTTCGACTTCATTAAACTGCATATAATATGTGTGTTAATTATATTTATAACTCAAAATATAGTTTTTTTATCTATTTTAGCCCCCTACCATGGAAAAAACAAAACTCTTTTTTTTAAATGTTTATTAAAAACCCAAAGTTTTGCACTAATTTTGTAAAAGAAAACTACTAACCAACTTTCTTAATACAAGAACGGCTCCATATTGTTGAAAAATTATTACACTTGAATTTGGCGTGTTTTTTATATTTCTTCTTAATTAATTATACTGAAACTGGGTCTGACAGACCAATAGTTACACGAAACGGGATAAAAATATATGATTCCAATCGTAGAGTGAAAGTTACAATGAAATTATGATTATCCGTAGACTTAAGTTTACTTTTGAATGATAGGTATCCAGAAAGGCATTATTTCAACTGCTTGACGGATGGACGGTCTGCTTGTTTTATATACAAAGCCTCAATCACTCGTGAACACTCTGAGAAACATCCGCAATAATAACCTCAGAAACCCTAACATCGTCAACAATAAACTTCAAGCAAATCAAATCTAAACTAGCTGCGCCAGACCCTCTGGGACGCTCGCGAGCCACCACGGCCTCGGTGCCGCTTTGTAAAACTCGGCCATCCCGCTGGCCTATCTCATGGCTTATTTGATTTGTTAATGTTTTACCCCCTTTTTTTAACTTCCTTCCCCAAACAATTTGGTAGACCAATATATTTTTGAAATTAGCATAATATTCGCTTTTTTATACCCCACATCGATTTTTATGATTTTTTTATTTCTTGCCCCCCCTTTAACCCCAAATATATATTGTGCCCCGAACCCCAAAATCAGTAGGGGTCTTTGGATTAATGGTGTACAACTATGTGTCGAGTTTCAAACAAATCCGTTGATATTTACTAATAAATATTTACTAAAAAAATATAACACATGGGGAATTGGGCACCTCAAAACCCCATAAAAATAAAAGATCTATATAATTTTATTCGTTTCCCCACCCTCCACACTAAGGACCATTTCTATTCAAAAAATTCTGAATTACAGCCAGATTCCGAGATCTCAACACTCCGGACAACCCTAACCGAAATACTAATACGAGTAGTATAGATTAGTGAAATAGAACTAAAATGTTTGTTCAACGTTGGCAAATGGAAGTCAAAGGGTACTACTTACTAGTTTGAAATCAAACAGTCGATTTCTGGGTCAGGAATGCTACATAATGGACAGACTGAACCTCAGATGTAGTACCGGTATTGAACGCAAATGTTTGTATGTGTTTTCAGACCCATCGTAGAGATTCAGTTCAAGGATTTTGGGCCGGCAAACAAACGTAAGTTATTTCGAGACAGGTCTTGCACGTAACAACAATTGATCCCACCTGGTGATGCTGAGTTGTGAGTGGTCACCGCGATACTTGGAACTCTTCCCAACAACAACACACCAACACACCAACACACACAACACCAACACACCAACACACAACACACCAACACACAGGTTGTTTTTGATACGTCTGCACTCTACAATCGTGTTGACCTTTCGGACGTAGGCCTATCTTTATTAACGTGGTTGAAACTTTATAGAAGGAGTTATTATCTTTTAAATTTCTTACAATTGCAACTAAATTGAGGACTACGTGCATAAAGTGATTACGTCTAATGTTTAGTATATACGGTGAGAATGAGAGTTGGCAAAGTAATATACAGAGCATTGGACAAAGGAAGTAATAATCGCCTTTATACCCTAGTTTTCAACCCTTGTTCAATGAGTGCCTAGACTTTCTTGTAACCTTGCAATGTCAAGATTAGTTTAGCATGTCATTAAATCATTTTGTATTTTATATTTTCATTAATGATAAAAAACTCACTGTTTTCATTAATTTGAAAAACTTAAATATTGTTATTTAGTGACATTTGTAGGCTACGTTTGTTAAAATAATGAAAAATTGGAAATTTTAAAATTACAATATATTTTGATACCTATTGAAATTCTGGTATCTTCATCAGTTAGAAACATAAATAATAATAAACATGATTCACATGTTTTTCATTATTTTAACAGACGTAGCCTACAAATGTCACTAAATAGCTACGACCTGTCTGTAAAAACCTACAAATTTCAGTTAAATATTGTATACAGGATGAGTTTTATACGTCCTCCTCCCCACCTTAACTTTTAAAGAGGAAAAGTTTTGAAACCCCCATTAGGAAATGTTTTATAGGGTCCTGAAGTTTCTTTTGACGTACTTTTCGTTACCCACCCACCACCCAAAAACTTGGTGACTCAAAACCATTTTAATTTTTAAGCAGATTAATGGACGCTGTCACTATATTTCTCACAATTTTGAAAAAATACAGATTTAGTTTTTGGGTAATCAAAGCTTAAAAATGATATGTTACAAAATAATTTCCAAAACTGTCCCTTTTTCAAAATTTGTCAATATTCAAAAGTTTGAAAAGTTTATCGTTTTGAAGCTTTGAGTACCCAAAAACTAAATCTGTAATTGTCTTGTCAAATTTAAAAAAATCTTAATAAAAACCTTTTAACAAAAAAATCGAACCGACTTCAAAAATACACCTACAATAAAGTGCTCCAAAAAGTTTGAAATCATTGGGTAAAAGATATTATGTATTGCTTTACATGCTACATTCATAACAAGTTAATGAATTTTTGATGTTTTACAGCGTATAGGCAATAATTGGTCCATTACACTACAGTAAGATATTATATCTGTACTAATTTCATGATAACCATAATAATAAATATTAAGTTGCCAATAAATATTAGAATACCACCATTTGCGCACCCTATTATCCATATAATTTATGTAGTGAACTTTAATTTGTGGGTTGTTATAATCTTTACTCACTTGAAAACTGTTGGAGTCGGTGCTAAAGGAATATTATCACAGGAGTAGCAGCACTGACTCCAACAATTTTCAATTGAATAAAGATTATAACAACCCTGAACCCACAAATTAAAGTTCACTAAATATATGGATAATAGTGTGTGCATATATATGGTGGAATTCTAATATGTATTGGAAACTTATTATTTATTATTTTGTTACCATGAAATTAGTACAGATAAAATAACTTACTGTAGTGTAATGGACCAATTACTACGCTGCTGCATCAGAATATTATTTTATTATAGTGTAGTAGTATGTAATTTGTACCCAAAATTTCAATATTTCAAACAGAACTACTATTAGGTGTATTTTTGAAGTAGGTTCGTTTTTGTTGCTAAAAAGTTTTTTTATGTATGGATTTTCCGTCAAAATGAAAATCTTTCTTGCTTATGCAAAGTGGCATGCGAAAAGGAAGTATGGGTAGCTAAAACATCAGCCTATAACCCACCACCGGGTGGGGGGGGGGACAAAAGTAATTAAGTTGTGTTGGGCGCCAAAACTTTTTCAGCCTGAGTCGAACCTTGGCTACTCGTATTTATAAAAATCTCACCTGATGCCACACTGTACGTTCACATTTCATTTCAAACAACTAATGTGTTTGTTTGGAGGCGGCCGGATAGAGCGGCCGTAGGGCCAACTCTGAGGTACCGCTTATAACATGGGATAAAAACTCCAAACGACGATTTAAGCCAGTTAACTCACTTGAATGTGGACATTTTTACCAGGAAACATAGATCTTTTGATGCTACTGCATATAAACGCTGAAACTTTTACTTTCGCCATCAAATTCATTATCTCTTTCTTTTGTATTTCCATAAGAACACGGTACTTAAAATTCAGTAACTACAACTACCATATCAAGCTTTGTAAAACATTTTTTTATAACTAAACTCAAGTTTCCGTTTTTATATAGAGTAGCACTAATGTCCCCAGAGAAAAACGTTCGATGTTTTAGCTCATTAACCTACCTAAAACATCGTTTGCAAAATAATCCATTTAAACGCCGCTCGGGCTCTATCCTGCCGATACTGGTTGCCTCTTGTTTCCTACTTCGGCCGCGCTCCGCTAGGATGCGCTAGGACTCGCTAATCACGCCCACTAAGTTTCGTTGTTTCCCCACAGGTTTCGCTGTCTCCCCGGCATTCTACGTATTTTTAATTATTTTACCGTTATTAAAAACGTAATTTGCTGTTCTAGTTCCAAACTTGGAATGGTATTGCTTAAAAATACAATTTAAACCCTGTAGTGATGTAATAATTGAAATTCATCAGAATTACTGAGTAGGAATTCGCGTTACATCTCGACGTTTAGTGTGCGTATTATAACAAACATATTATTACTTAATCATACTGTCAGGTGAAGAACTCAGCAGCGGGAGCCGTCAGCCGGGGCCCGGGAGAAGCAGCTGAAGAAGAAGACAAGTTTGGACTGAGGAATTAGGATTAATTTTTTCCAGCTGCGAGGTTTATCGGCCTCGCGGCGCAAATACAACAAAACATAGCCTAGCTATAAATTTCAAAAACATACACATTTGTTTAAATAATCATACCATTCATGAGGCCCAACATATTAAGTTTCTAGGCTTATTCCTGAACAAAAAACTAGGATGGGATAATCATGTTTATTTTATTTTATAAAAGATAACATCTGGTGTCTTTTTATTACGAAAATTATCATCTTATTGTAAACTAGATGTTTTGAGAACAGCCTAATTCGGACTAATACATCCTCACATTTCGTATGGCATAGTATTTTGGGGGAACTCTGCTGAATCCAAAATATCACGAATTTTCATTCAACAAAACTCGGCTCAGAACGATTTTGGGCTATGCTTCGGACAGACCTGTCGTGATGCGTTTGTCTCTTTGGGTGTTTTGACCATTACTTCCCTTTTCATATTTAAAACTCAAATTTTTGTTTTCCAATGATTACCACCTTCTCGTAACCACGAAATTCGTAATAGGAATATGTTAAAACTTGAACCCCATCGCCTTGAAATGTTTAACAAACTTCCACTCCAGGCTGGTAAAAAATTATTTAACAAACTCCCAATAGATATTGGATCAACCAACGGCTTTGGCGAAGTGATGAATAGTTATATTTAGTATAAATCATTATACAGGGTGTTTTTTTTAAACGCAACCCAATGTTCAAACTATAGTAAGTAATTTTTTACGAACGCTATATGGTCATAAATTGTATCATTGGTTTGTTCAGTTCAATACCTATCAGATGGTATGTATTGTTGCAGTAATATAGTAGTTTTGATTTCCAAATTTAATGTTACTGTAAAATAAACGCAATCATGATTTTAGCAAAGATCAAAGAGTGTTTATTGTTAAGAGCAAGATAATTTCTTTTGTGTCAAGCGTTTGAAACCTAGTTTGCAGGCATGTGTAGACTATTTTTGTTGTTGTTTTAAAATTGTTTAAGGTTTTTTAGGAGAATTTCTTAACTAACCCTAACATCCTCCATCACTTCTTCATTCAGTACAGTCCACCCTCTGTTATGCTTCGGGTCCCCTACACAATCTGTTTCGTTAAGCTTTTTAACAAATCTGTGAATTTTATATTTGTTTGAAAAACTAACACCTGTAAACTTGACTACAAACGCCTCTTCATAAACAAGAATTATCCTGTGGTTAAGTATTCTTCAACAACAAACACTCTTTGATCTTTGCTAAAACCCATGATTGCGTTTATTTTACAATAACATCAAATTATGAAACCAAAACATCGTATATTACTGTAACAATACATACCATCTGATAGATATTGATATGAACAAACCAATAATACAATTTATGACCATATAGCGTTCGTAGAAAATGACTTGCTATAGTTTGAACATTGGGTTGCGTTAAAAAAAAACACCCTGTAGTTTTAAATTTCATAGTTACAGAATTGGGCCTTGTCTTACCAGTGGTAGTAGTCAAAACAACTTTATTGTACACAGTTTTTTCCAGAGTTATAAGTGTTTAATTTATTTAAATTTTTAAACATATCCGGGGTACCATTTTACAGTAAGTTATGATTTAGACAGAACAATACCATTATCATGTACACCCATCACAATGAAATTAAAACTGCATTAGCTTAAAGTACGGGAGTAAAACCGTGTTTGCGTAAAGTGTCTCAGAACATTTTATACGTTTTTTTACAGTACTTAAAACATTTTATGGAAACTGTGTTTTAGAAAGTTTTATTTTATTAGTTGACCTTAACTAGTTTTATAGCCTTGCCGAAGCGAGATGTATACCACTAAGCACGCAAGGAATACACGTTTCGGCATGAAATTTCGGACATTTTATTCCTGTTTACAAAATCTATAAAGATTTTTAAAGCATATCAAGTATATTTTTTGCTGAAAACTTAGCTATACACAAAGGTTATATCATTATCGGGTTTATTATATTGAAAGTTAAGTCTCTACGGTCTTTAAACTTACATAAAATGCTAAAGATTACGTGCTTTTTAGCGAGATAGAGGCCATAGATCAGTAAAAATGAATATAATCATATTAAATATATATATATTTTCTTAAAGACAATTAAATTTGACCCTCACTCGGTGCCTTCAAAACTTTGATCAAGTGTATAATTTAGCGTCTATAACTCTATAAATATAAACAAAGAAGTTTATCGAGTATTTTTATACGAAAATATTTGTTTATCTCAACAACGCCCAATTATTCGAATAACCTAAGGGTAATGTCTTGTTGTAAATTTAACTTTACATCGAAATAGTGCTATTAAAGTCCTTTTTTGGTTCGAAATAGTGTTTGTACCACGCAAACTACGCAACGAGTACATGCCTTTTTGATATTTTTACTTTTTTATATTGAAATATTAATCCGATCAAAAATATTTTTAAATTAGACCACTATAAAGTTATGATCTATCAATCAACGCAATCTGGGTGTAAAACGATGGCCGCGTTCAAATGTAATTCTTGAGCAGACATCAAAAATAAAAATTGCTGCAGGTTAACTTGTATAACCTGCTCGTTTCTCTGAAGTCGGTTAAAAATGAAACCCGTGTTGAGCCGCCATTTTGTATAGGAACGCAGTAATTCTTTTAATGACATCAATGAGTATGTGTTTTATACCCTTTCAAATAAGGTGTCACAAGGAAGGGGTTCGTTTTTAAAAAGGTTAAGGGGGCCCTCCCCGGTTTTGGGTGAGGTGGGTAACGAAAAGTCCGTCAAAAGAAACTTAAGGACCCTATAAAAACATTCCCCAAAGGGTTTTTCAAAACTTTTCTTCTTTCAAAAGTTAAGGGTAGCATATAAAACTCACCCTGTATATAAAAATGTATAAACAATATCTTTGAGGTAAAAAAATAGCCCGTTGTTTTGTTATTGGCTAGCTTAATATTTATTATTGTGGATAGTTTTTAGTAGTTTTGCGCTTGCTTACTTGTTTAGCTGTTTGTGCTTATTACTATTATTCTTTATTACACATTTATTTGTTCTAGTTGGTTATATTTGTATCTGAATTGAACACGGTTGATTTTTCATACTTTATCTTCGTTTTCACTACTATTATTTTAGTGTTTTTAGTTATTTGTTGCTAATTTAATTTTATTGTTGTTTTGTAAATTTCTAGCTTTATAGTTATTTTTTTCAAATATTGTATTTATTCTAAATTAATAAATTGTATCTAGCCTATTTAGTGTTTTCTTAATTAGCCATCTTGCTTACCCCTTAATATTTGTACGAACTGTTTGTCATAATATGCCATCACGACCATTACTGTATTATATCATATTGTAAAATGGTGTATCCATTGTAAGAATAAACAGCTCTCGGACTAGAAGAAATTCAGTAATCGTACATGTTAACTCACCCACACAATAAAATGATTTGTTCAGTAAGTATTGTTTTAGCTTTCTTTTAAATATATTTAAATCAGTTTCTGATCTAATATTTAGAAGTAATTTATTGTACAGTCTAACATTATGTACTTTCATCAAATATACGCATGTAATAAAACGCGCTTTAGATGCTTTAGGTACAATTTAAAAACACAATTAATCCGTATCTATCTCGTTGAACGAAAATTACTTCGTACGAAAAACTACTAATAAATTGAATGAAAGATTACTCTGTATCTACAACATAGTTAGTCGATTGGTCTTAAATGAAGACTTGCCCCTCGGGCTCGCTCCGCCTGCGGCCTCATGTTTTGGGGGCATTCGCTACGCTCATGATTAAGACAAATTTGCTTCACACCACTCGTTTTAGAGGACAAATAGTTTTGGAAGATGTAGCTGTAATAAACTGAGCAAAAAATTAAAAAATGATTAAAGTTCAAACTCTAGGTGCCAAATAACCACATGTTCTTTAATTTAGAATGACTTTCTGAACGTTTTTTCACAAAATAGAAATTTTTTATACACACACATACATTTTATATGTTTGGGTGGTTGATAAGTACCGTAACTAAGAGCCCAAACACAGCAACAAGTTGAATTTCCGACAATTTAACAAGCTGATCTAGCAACGAAACGGTCAAAAGTGGGGAAAAGTGTTAAATACAAAATTTGTAGAAATTTTCAGACGCCATAACTTTTAGCCGCCAACTTGTCAGAGCCTAAAAAAGAATGTTTTCAGATTTTTCCCGAAGGTGAGGGTGGTAGGATGCCAGGAAGTGCCTAAAAATGTACTCTTTCAGTCACCTGTACAACCGGCTTTATAGTATATTAATTAATGTGTGAAAAATACACCGAAAATATCAATACACATTTTGAGTGCACTGGAATGGATAGTGAACTGAAAGTTAATTGTTGATAAAAAAAAACGCCTAAAAGAGAAAAACACCGGTTATAACAGGGTTTTATACAATTTAGCTTCAGTTAAAATGTCCCTGTGATGCCGGTTATACAAGAAACAGTCCCTTTGCGTCTTGTCGTCTATACAATGTCAAAGTTAGTAAGCCCAGCTGTAATGTGTAATGTGTAATGTGGATACAACAATGAGTAAAGGTCGTATACAGAGCTTGAGAGTTGAGGCCAAACATCACAGTCGGCTGTTGGCAGGCGATGACCCTATTCAAGCTGTTTGTGTAACAGTAAAGTTAGCCTACTGTTTGCACCGCGCAGCAAAGGAGTTATGTGAAATGGAGTGTTTTCACTCCTTGGCCCCGTTAAGTGCATGACGGCAGACAGCAGACAGCAGACAGCCAGTAAATGTTTGCCACAAGCCGCGGCAACACCTCGGTGCAACCATTTATCTGGTCGTGTTTTCCACTTAGGTGTAAACATTGCAAAGGTTGCTTTCAGAGATGCTGTGGAGAATGCACAGTGCCGTCTTACCAACGACCACTCGGTCAAACCATGACTGGGAACTGGGAGTCTTGTCGCAGTACGTCTCTCTCCACTTCGTGTCAGAAGAGCAGTTTTTTTAAAGCGCTTTGGAATAAAATAGGAGAACATAATGTAATATAAAGTGGGTTAAGAGCTCCAATATCGGTAAAGTATAGATATAATTTGAAAACTTCAAAACCTAAAATACAATATAATATCGGCTTTGAAGTGTTCAAATTATATTTATACTGAAATATGTTACTTGCATTGATATATCGCCCTTTACGCCGAGATAGCGTTTTCTATTATTTACCTCAAAATGTGTCTGTTTCTGTATATCTGTAAGTGGTAGATTTCCTCCCCTCTTCGCAAAAAACGGAGAAAAATATTTCTATGTTATTGGCAGCTTTAATGTTAAAATAGCATTATTAGTCTAGACTCCATAACACATATGCTTAGTTTCTTATTCTATTAAAGTTATACAGAGTGAATTTCCACCCCCACTTTTGAAAAAGGACAGATTTAAAAATCCTTTGGAGAATGTTTTTTTATGATTCTGAAGTTTGTTTTGATGAACTTTGCGTCACCCACCAAAAGCCGGAGCTAAAAAGTGTTTAAATACAAATCTCCCTTTGTGGCACCTCACAAGAAAGGGAATTGAAATAAAATTCAACGACGCTAAGTGACGCTTTTTATCTCGACTCGTTTTTGTAATACCTATTTAAAGATTGCAAGAAATCAGCTTTGAAATGCCACATTTCACATCCATTTTTATGGAAGTTTTTCTTGAAAATCTTTAAAAGAAAAAATTACAACCCTATAACATAATCTCGTGGAATGGTCTGAAGAAAAATTTGTTATCAAAACTTGTTGTATGTGAAATGTAGCATTTTAAACCGGATTTCTTGTAATCTTTATAAAAAAAGCGAGCCATGATAAAAAGGTTTGTTTTGCGTCGTTGAATTTGTATAAATTCCCTTTCTTTTGAGATTCCACAAAGGAGGGGTTGTATTTAAAAATATTGGAGGGCCCTTCCTCGGGTTTTCGGTGGGGGTAGGTGACGCAATGTACGTCAAAGCAAACTTTAGAATTATATAAAACCATTCTCTAGAAGGTTTTAAAAATGTTTCCTTTTCAAAAGTTAAGGGGAATTTAAAACTCACCCTATAAAATAAACAAATAATTATTTTAGAACCTAGATTCACAGGGACTGAACGTGCTATACTTGACTTGTCTGAATCAGGGGGTGGAGGCTTCAGTGTACGAAAGTGCGATTACGAGTGGACGAGTGCGTCATCTAGGCCTAGTCATGAAATAGTCAGAGAATAGCCTATTTTCTTGAAAAACTGTCGCAACTCTAATTAAACAGATTCATTGAACGATCTCACAACCACGGATTTACAGTATGACAGTTTTGAGTAATAATTGATTTTTATAAAATAGTGAGTAGAACACTGTTCTAGGTTTGTTTTTACACTGGAAAATGATTATACAAATTTATAAAATATTTAGTTTCAAGTTTTGTTCAACAATTTCAAGTAAAATCTAAGTGTAGTTCTGGTATAAAGTTGGCTTAAAATGGTCGATTTAAGGGTTAAATCTATAAACTATTTGTGTATAAGTATTGGTTTGTTGATTGTTTGTTCAAATATACTCGTATCATTGTAGTATGCATATATTATTGTGTACTATAGGGTATGACTTGTTATCCAATTGCGTATGTTTAGCTACATTGTAATTATTGTTATCTAGGTTTATACGATCATTGTTGTTATTGTTTTCTATTCTGTATATTTTGTTAACCCATATTAATTTAACTCACCACGTTTGCATGTTAATGTAAAATTACAGGTGCCTGCCCTTAACCACCACGATTAGCTAAAAAAAATAGTAATAAATTAATACATTATAACTGAACACTTTATTCGTAATTAAATGTATGCATATTTTTGTGTTATGATATTGTAATATGTTGCATGTGGTCCCCGTCGACAAGTTATGCATAGCTTGTTTGAGCCAAGAAGATTTGACAAATTGTAAAATAAATAAATGAAAATAAACAAATCTGCAAACATTCTCCCCAAAATTCACTCAGGATCCACCTCTGATCCCTGCTGTGTCATATGTTATTTTAAAAGGCATAACAAAATATCAATAATGTAAAATGTTTCCTAAAAGTTAATTTGAAATTGTATGGTTGCTTAGACCTCTTATGTGATATACCTATAACATCAATAGTTTGTATACATGATTGGAAATACGTACGCCCCTGATACAACTAAAAGCAAGTCTGGTAAAGTAGACTCTATTACGAGCTTTACTGTTTGCAAAACTTATTGACTACTGAATCGTTTCAAATATTTAATCATACATAGGAAATTCCTCAATTAGTTGTTTGCTACCTAAAGACAAATGCTTAAGAGTCAAGAGTGACAAACGGTTAAGGTCTAAATTTTGGAGTGAGTTTAGAAATGCTTTTTACAAGAACTTCCTTAGTTCCGTTGTAAACTTGTATTACGCATTTCAAAATAAATGTCAGCAAAAGAGGTACAGGATAGAGTACGAGAGGTACGACAATCTTCGAACTCATAGGTGACGAAACCCCTATTTCGAAAAATGCCCTTGAATGCTTAAATTTATATTTTTGTTTGTTTTATTCAGAATCAGAATCATTTATTGTCGTTAAACACAATACAATGCAATAGACATAGTCAAGGTTTTATAATCTTAGTTGGCAACTTACGGATAAATCACAAGAGCTTACATAAGTTTTATGTATGTCACATTTTAAAATTCACTAATACTGTAAAAAGGATGGCATAAAATCCAATCGTACAACTTGACTTTAAAAACATTTAACTTAAGATCCTTAGAGCTATCACATAATTTGTTGAACATTTTCAAACCTATAATGTAATGGTTATTTATACTTTTACTTAATCTAAAATTTGGTAACTTAACAGAATTTAAGTTCCTAGTATTGTAAGAGTGAAAACCTTTACGCAACACTAAATCACAGAAATATTTTTTTACATTTACCATACAAACAAATAAATAGCTATAACTGTAAGAACTTGATATTCAATTACAAAAGTACAGAGAGAAAATGCCAGTAAAATGTATGCGAGTAACTTAATTGTATTTTTAAATGTATAATATTTTTTACAACTTTTCACACAACACATAAAAATATAAACATTCAATTTTATGTTTAGTTACTGAGACATAGAAAACCTCAAACAGTGCCTGCACTAACCAACATATCTTAAACTTGATGTTTTATAATATGTCTTGAAACATTCTCCGTCGATCAAAACGTGGCTTATTATGCTCTTCAGTCTGTGTTTGGGTTTTTGATTTCCGTAACCAATATACTATAAAGCCTCTTGTATATTAATATATACAGTATATAGATGACTGGTGTCTGAACGAGTAAATGTTTAGGCCCTTTCTGGCATGCTACCCCCCTCAACCATATACTCTTTTTGAGGCTCTTGGTGTGAAACCTTCGGAAAAAGTCGTTGAAAACATTCTTTTTAAGGCTCTGACAAGTTGACGGCCAAATATGATGGCGTCTGAAAGTCTGCCTTGTACTCAGCCGACATTTTGCATCATAGCGGCAAAACAGTTTCTCGGATCTTCAATCTGATGAAAAGTCGTTAGTGTGGAGACCAATTTCCTACAATTTTGTATTTTTCCCACCTCTGACGGTCTCTTAGTTACGGTACTTATCAACCACCCAGGCATATAAAATGTATGTGCGTGTACAAAAGAAAATGTTTTAATTTGGAAAACGTATGCAAATACTCCATATTATAGAAAGAATGGTTATTTGGCACCTAAAGATAGAACTTTCATCAATTTTCTAATATTTTGCTCTGGTTATTACACCTTCATCTTCCAAAATTATTTGTCCTATAAAACCATTGAATGAAGCAAATTTTTCTTAATCATAAGCGTAGCGAATGACCGCAAAATACGAGACCGCAGGCCTTGTTTTGTAAGTAACAAGTTAAATGGAAGTTGTTGACTTGTCGGTTACAAGGTAGACCGGGGAACAAGTGTAAAGTTGAAATGAAGGGTCGATAGAGAAAATATGAATGCACAAGGAAGCAGAATCGTGCAACCCGATCGTTGAACCGCGGGAGCTAAACTTGGCCAACTATATTTCAAATTGATTGGGCAACAAGGGTCGACACACAGGCTCGTGGCGACACTGCGCGACACACTGCCGCACACACACACACATACAGAAACACTACACAATGTTGTGTATTTACTTGACGCAGTGGTTTTGAAACTGTGTAACGCGTACCCCTAGGAGGCACGCAAATAATTTTATGGCATATGTGACCGGCAAAAAATATAATAAAGAATAAATCTCCAAAACCAAATAGAAATTTGCGAAATAAAATTTAAAACTGTTCCAATCACCGTTGATATGAAAATCCACTCAAAATATCTACACAAGATGAAGATATTTTCGAGTTTTGGACTCTTTTTTTTCTGATATACACCTGGAGTGAGAAAATTGTATTTCGGTGTTTATGGATAGCGCCAAAGCTATGAGTGGTCAAATCACATGACTGAGAGATCCTATAAAATAGTTTCAACTGTGTGTAAGTTTACTCGTTGTGTCATACACAGCGAGTCATTGCCGCCCAAGCACCATCCTGATGAATAAAAAGAAGTTCTCAGACTCTCAGTCAAAGCGTGAAAATTGTGAATTGTATCAAAACTAGGTCTCTAAAATATGTTGCTTCATACTAAGGACCGGTGATTTTCAAGGGGAAATGGTTTGTCCCGTACCTTTGCACTCCACAAATAATTGCTTAGTTTTTTTACAAAAAGCAAAAGAATTTGTCCACAGTTCTTACTGAATGTTATTGGATTTTGAGTTAACTTATTTAAGTTATATTTTTGACAAATCAACACCTGAAACCTTTTTATGCAGGGCAGTGCTTCCGATATTTTATTTGTTGTAGAAAAAACAATGCAATGGCAAAAACCACACTGTAGGGACAGAAAATACAACGAAACAACAGCGAGCTTTTTGAAAAGTTCACACATTTTCGCAAGAAAATGAACATATCTATGAATTCTCATTCGTTGAATCAACGTAGTTTCGATCATAGAAGACACGGATACAGTTTTCTTAGCTTGAAACTTTGTTTTTCATTAAACCAACGGTTGTCGAGGAAACGGTTGTTTCGTTTAGACGTTTAGCACACGTAATAGTGTGCTATAGCGACCTACTCGAACACCCTTCCATTAATAATGTATAATCTATAAATAATAATTAATCTAATACGTTAATTAATTTCTTTTAGTTAGCCTTCTTGAATATAGTTAATTTCAATTCAAAATATACTGTTTGTTTTAAATATAACCTGTTTTTCATGAGCGGTGGAAAAACTCAAGTAAAAGCCTGTTAACTACATAACTTACAAGAAGAAAAAATATTTATGCCTCATAAAAGTTGCGTTTTTTATCTTACAATACCAAAGATTGATTGATTAATCATTTCTGTTGTTAGGGCAAACATTTATAAAGTCTATACCAATAGTGAGTCGATTTGACTGTGCTAACTAACCTTCGGAGTTTCAATGAAATAAATACAAGCGAGATTGCTGATAGGTTGATTGACTAAGCCACAGCTGACAACTGTACACTATCGACTAAATTTACATCGACTTAGTTTGCGAGATCACTACTAGCACGCGGGAAGCACATCGATTCGCTATTGGGATAGACAATGAACTATTGGATAGCCTACGGCTCAGTGCGATGAGGTAGGAGGTGAGGTACTCGTCGTCTCGTCGACTATTCGTTCTTACACTGCTGCAGGATTTCATAAGTTAGTCAGTCTGACACACAGTTCAGGGTTACTACAATATTGTATTTTCCACTGACCATCAACTTATTTCCATTGTATATGTACGAAATACAAGAGTGAGATCGAGTAGGTGGTGGAGGCGGTGATATAGATGTGAAGAATAGGAAATGCGTCCCGGCACTACTGCCTACTCTACTCACTCACCACTTTCCATCTTGGCGGCTTCACAGCCGGCAGTCAGCTGTCAAAACATATTCCTGTATTTATTTATACTCTAAGTCAGACTGGCTTCAATATTTAATGTAGTAGCAAACACTGTGCTTAAGCACCCTCACCCTGAGATAAGAGGTGTACACTCTAACAAAGTGTACTCAATTATTTTAACAGACAAAAGGAATTAACACGTCCGAACTTTTAATGTTTACCTTTCCTGTGAGTATTAAATTACAAACTATTTTCAAACGAACTGCAACGAAACTGTTCATTTAGCAAAGTAGCAAAGCAACCCCTAGCAAAAGTGAGCACACCTTGGAGAGGGCCAATTTGCTTAGTGAGCGATTTGGTATGAACTAACAAGTGTTTGGTATAGGTTTGAAGTATACCAATATACGATCTTTGCAAATTAGGTAGGAAGAGTGACGAAATAATTTTGTTTTACATTTAAAATTTATTTACACCAAACGTTATGCATACACCTGGAAACTCCTCCTATCAGCTTTACCAAAGTTAATGCTTAGTACAATAGTGTGCTCAAAATTAAAGCATTAAAAACCAAGCCGCAATATATCAAAATTAGAAGAAAATCAAGCTCGGAGCTCTAGGTCGAGGCCGAAGCGAGAATCGTAAACAAGTGTTAATGAATTTGTGAAGCGACTAGTAAATGGGCAGTGGACAGTAGACACGGGACCTGTAAAGAGCGAGGGGCAAGTAAGTTATACGATATTTTGGCAGGGAATAGCGATTGCACTTGCACTAGTGGCCCGGCCTGACCCACTTGAGAATATCGGTCAATGTCTCGCTACCTGGTTGCCACGGTGCCACGGAGCAACGCGAACTTAAAAATATGACAGAAAAACTGTCAGGTGTATGTTGAAAATAGCGCCAGTTGGCAAGTGAAGGGCTTTGCTAAATCAATGAGACTAGGCTATTGTGGTATGGACGTTACGTGAGCAAGGCCACTCCGACAGCCCTGCCTTCTCCATGCTCTCACACCACGCACACCTCCTCCCTTGCCTCCTCCCTGCACATCGACTTCCCCAACCGACCTGCCGACTAACAGAAACGTGAATCTTTTCATATGAAGAGCAAGGCCACTCCGACAGCCCTGCCTTCTCCATGCTCTCAAACCACGCACATTTCCTCCCATGCCGGCTTTTAAGGATTTTTCATCCTTCAAAACAAGCAGTTCAGACCATCATAAAATTGCGCTGGAGAGAGTCGTGCAGCAGCATTCAAGACCTCAGCTGCAGGCCTTTCCCTTGCCTCTACATTCTAGAGACATGTCTTTTTTTCAAAACAAAATGTAATACCATAGAGGTTGCGACACACACTCTTATGAAACCAGAGCAGGGACCTACCGAACTGGGAGACACAGGACGTGTTCATGAGCTACCTTCTCAGGCAGGTGTTCATCTCATCAACAGATTACCAAATTCGTTTAAAACACTGGTGCCCAAGGCATTCAAAGCTCGTCTAAAAAATGTGTTGTCCCTCAAGCTTTTATAACATAGACGAGTTTATGGCGTTTACACTGGGAGACCTGGTAGTGGCTGACCTACTAGGGACTAGAGTGGGATAATTCGAATGGATGAGAGAGTGGAAAAATTGGCCAAATAAAAGGGACTTAGATGTGGTGTGAATGGAAAATTAGCCAGTTCAATAAACTTTGACGATGCCATACACTGTGAATCAGGCAATATAATTTATTGCTATTTAGCCTCCTCTCTGTGCATCATCGACTTTTCATCCAACCAACCATCTAACAGAAACGTGAATCTTTTTACTTGAAGAGCAAGGCCACTCCGTCACCCTTGCCTTCTCCATGCCCTCACACCACGCACACATCATCCTTACTCACTCCCTGCACATCGACTTGCTCATACATCCAACCATCTGACAGAAACGTAAATCCTTTCACAATGATTTGCAAGGCCACTCCGTCAGCCTTGCCAAAGCAGCACCGGCCGATAGAAGATGACAGAGCCCCACTAGTAGAGCACCCCTACCAAGGTTAGGTTCTACATTGGAAAATTGATGCCAGACTCTGATCCGATCCGTTCTCTTTGCTACACCAATTTTGCCAAAGTCAATAATTGTAGAATACTTTGACGATTGACGAGTGGCTAGCAAGGACAAGTCAACTAAGGGAACACAGGTTGAACGCGTTGGTCAGGTCCCGCTTCCTGCAGGTCTCGCTAAGTTTAACTACCTTTCTTCAGGTATCAAACTGAAGATAAAAATTATTGACAAGACGGTAAATCCTTTTTGATGCCGGCTATGAGGTAAAAACCAGGCAAACAAAATATCAACCAAGAGTATTGTCCATGTTTATTCGATGGTTTTACACATTAAATACTTTTTGCTCATGATAAATGTGGATTTCAAGCCCAAGCAATTTAATATTTAATTCCTAAGCAGGTGGAGTTTAGTTTATCTTTACAGCAGGACAGTGGTGTCTTTCCGAGAAACTGTAGTAAATAGTATGTACGATTGAAGAGGGGTCAAAAGAATCAGAATAGTAGTACATTCTAAATATGAAAGTTGGACTGGACTATCCATCCCAATCGAGGAGACCTAACTATCCATCTTTTGTCTACTGGGGTTTACACTAGTAAATAAGGCTGAACTCATATCGTTGATAAGTTGATGCTACCAACTGAATCGTCAACTTTCATTGACTTAATCTCTGCTTAGATTACAGTTTATATTTGCTATGCGCGCCCTTTATAAGGCTTTGTAAGGCTCACACGTCACGTGTATTGTATCAATGGAGCCTTTAAATTAATTTTCATGAAAGATCTATATAAAACTGCAGTAGTGATTTCAAACTATGGACGCCCATGCCCAGGAGTAGAAGGGAGAAAAGATCCCCTTTACCTACCATGAAAAATTATGTTTAATACTTACAATCAAACAAGACTTTTATGCAAAATTTGGTTTCATAACAAACTAAAATATTATTTATATGTTTACAAGTTTCATTCTTCCGTGTCTGGAAAAATGTATATACAGTTTTGAAGAAACAAAATGTTCACATCAAAACTACAACGGCAAGAAGTGCAATGAAATTGGTGTTTTATCTCTTTGTTACATTTCATTTAAATATGCTTCATACTCGTAATCAAGCTAGATTCTGTGAAGAAGTTGATTAGCTATTCTTCTATGCAGCATAAACCACTACTGCGTTACAGCTGGCGCTGTTCGTGTGTCTCATTTGAAACTAACAGAGTCTTCTCATAACACAGTACTGATCGCAAACTGATATAACTCGTAGTATCATTAGATGCATTTTTCACTACCAGTTCATTGAAACCCATTTGTATACATAAAATAATTTAGTTATTGTGTACATAGAAATTTATGCAACCTCATTAATATGAGTTCCTATCAATCTATCAATAAGGGCAATTTATCAAAAGTATTGCTTTTATATTGTGGCTAAAAGCTAATTTGCTGAAAACTTTCTTTTCCTTCTTTCGGGGGAATTCTACGTAAAATATTAAACTACTTTATTAACAGTATCACCTTTTTGTAATCGTATTACAGCTATTTCAATTGTATACACTTTGTTTTAAAGCCAATACATACCCGTACAAAGTGTGCAATACTATGCGCTATTTATATACTTGTTACAATTTTTTTTTCTTGAAATGGAGATTATTGGCAATACTTACAGAATATTTAAATCACAAGAAGGCCAATAAAGTGTCGCATAGACAAGCGCTTTCGACAGCGATGCTGTCATCGTCAGGCAAACTTGTTACATGAAAAATTAAAATAATAAAAATTTAATATTTATATCGCTGTCGAAAGCGCTTGTCTATTAAAAAATACGACACTTTATTGGCCTTCTTGTGATTTAAATATTCTGTTGTTACAAATTGTTTGAATAAAACAAAAAACTATTTAAAGTATGAAATAATCAATATTGTCATGCTATATGTTTGTAAAAATAGAACGTTCGAGCAAAGCTCAAACTTTCTACCTACAAGATGTTTCATCGCTAGATCCTAAAGTAAAAACTTTTGACGTACCAATTTTGAAATATTAACGTCAAAACTGGTCCCATAGACCTAGACAACTAAAATGTTAACCAAACAATTTCTTAGTGTGGCTTCTATATATGAAAATGCAACAATATTTATAGTCAGTCAACAATGTTTTCATAAAACCGTTTGATCGAATTTTAAAAATACTCTACAATGGAAATATTTGGTATTTGCTATCAAATGTTAGCAATTTATGTTCTTTGTTCCAAGATTATGACATAGTTCATCATTGTGAAAGGCTTCCACGGTCACTATTACTAAATCACACCCGCGTCAAAAAAGATAAATAATGCTGGCCGACGTTTCGGTGACGTTGCAGTTCACCATTTTCAAGGGTTGTATCGACTCAAACGTGCACCGAAACGTCGGCCAGCAATTTATCTGGTTTAACGCGGTCTTCACCCGAAGCCAAGTGTAGGTTTATTGTTCATCATAACTATTTTTCACGATTAGAGCTTTCGATGGCCGTTTTGAGGGAAGTTCGATTTTCTATTAGAATTCTTTAACCTTGCGATCATACAGAAATGCAGTAGGTTTTAAGGTTTTCAAACAACTTTGTGCCAGAAGATTTTACATTATTGTTGGCTCTTGAACGTTGCTATCATAACAATAAAAGTAGTATTTTTAAACATTTTTGGTATATATTTTAGAACTTCTTTTGATTTTTAATCTTAAGTCAAATGACCAAAGCAATGAAGTGAATTAAGATTTTGTAATTTAAGTCAAAAGCCTTTATATTTTGCTTCAAAGGTTTCCTTTGTAAATTATTTTCAAAGCTATTTCATTCCAACAAATTAAAACCATCCTGTAATAGACTAATATCTCATTGAAAGAGCTTTCATTCTCAATAATTTAATAAAAACAAGATAATAAATGTGTGTATTTTCTAAGATCCTTCCTGCATATACTGCAGCAAAAGAAATGTTAACGAAATGTATTTTACTTTGAGCGTAATTAATCAAACGAGTCGAGGATTGAAAAATCTTGAAACAGACTGTAGAGTGTTGAGTGAAGAGTGGACTGAACACTGTGGTATATCGAACCAGATGGAAGCCAGTGCATACGCGTACAGCGTGACCGCGTCTGGTAGCTAGGCGACGCCGGCCCTACACCCAAACAAACAGCATACCTTGGACATACCTTACACAATAGCCTGTGATGTGTCTGTACACTGTAGTTATGTGAGTACTGAGTTGTGAGTGTCAGGTTAACATGGGTAGGACTTTAGTCTCGTCACTCTACCTAGGCCTCCACCTCCACTTCCACCTGCACCTTCATGTGCAGGAGACCGGAGCCAAGTTCATGCAGGGAGAACTACGTACTGCAGAGGTAACGGATGTTTGTAGACTGTAGAGTGTAGATGTAGCGAGTCTGGTGTATTTGGTAGCTCTGGCTAGACCATGTAGCTTTCAGTAAATGGTTATATTAATTGGTTTGTAATTATTGGCAAATTACCATAAGAAATAAAGCTATACATTTCTCTGACACGTCGTAAACAGTGTGGGTTGAAGTTTTGAGCCTCCCAGCACCTCCTGTGTCGAATGGAAAATACATATTTCCATAAATCCTACAGGAACGTCTTTCAAAGTTAAAATCTGCGCTTTTTCCTTTAAATGTTCACCGTTTAAAACTACACGAAACTATGTTCCGCCAAAAGAATTGTTTAGGACGAAACTTTGGCGCATACAGTAATTCTGTAACATTCAAAATAAAATAAATCACTTCATTGGTAAGGTAGCCGCTATATTTTGAACATCTTTATCAAGCTTACACACAAACATAAAAAATTAAATGTTGTATAAAGTTAAGTTAAAGAAAAAAAACTGTATAAGTGTATACGTGGCTGGTGAAATTGTAAAAATAATATATAAATAAATAAAAATCATATGAGAATTAATTTTAAATTGTTAGTTTGTTGAATCCAAGGAGTTATCTTAAGTTGAGGCCAGATGTTTTTTTTTTTCAATACTATTTGATGTGCTTGCTCACTTTGTTTGAGTAATAATTTATTAAGCCTGGGATCCTTATACTCTTTTAATTTATTTAGCCCTATAAGTTTGAAACAATCTTCCAGCTTCTCTTCATTATGATTAATGGACATGACTTGCCACTGGTTTGTCTGTTTCTTCATGAAAGACACTACTACATCTATGGCCAGTCATTCGTACTCGGAGGTTATTGCCGGTTTCTCCAATATACTGTTTGTTACAACATTTACATTCCAAATAATATATTACATTTTCAAATTACAGTATATACGGCCTCTTATGGGAAATTTACAACCAGTAGTGTAGTTTCCAAATGACTTTTGTTTACTGATAACACTGAAAATACCTCAGCTGGGCGTACGACAGGGTTGGCATCATGTAATTGTGTAATATATATCTTGGCTAGCCGTTAGGTTGGATAAGTTAAAAAGCACAGGTAGTAGAGCTCTTAGTGAAGGAGTCAAAAATCATGTGGGCCAGAAAACCTTGATGACCCGAAATATACAAGAAAGCACCATTGAGTGGTGGCTGTCACTGGACACATATGTCCCTCAAGCAGTAAAATCAATAATACCCTCCACCGTTGCATAATTAGTGAATTTCCATAAAAATTGGAGTTATTCATTTCTTTCGCCAAAGAGAACGAAACGATGTAGAACAAAACTGTTGAGCTTATCAACACCTTCTGAGTCAAATAGCAAAGCTTTAGGTTGCATTTTTGCACAGTTTTCACGAAATTTGGTACACATGTTCATTTTGTAAACCTCTAGGTTACGTTCGTTAACCAATTAAATCGGATCGATTGGATAGCCGAATCGGTGTATTGGTTACCAAGATTAATCGAAATCGGAACAAACATACAGTCTTTATAGCATAAACTGATGAAAGCCCCCCATA
Source organism: Matsumurasca onukii (assembly GCA_018831715.1). Lineage (NCBI taxonomy): Eukaryota > Metazoa > Arthropoda > Insecta > Hemiptera > Cicadellidae > Matsumurasca > Matsumurasca onukii. Next base: position 30,764,763 of record CM032064.1, read on the forward strand.
AGGTCAGACTTTACTGGTTAACAAACCTTACCTAGATGTTACCAAATAAAACCGTTGTACTACATTTTGTGACGATCAGACAAAAAGTGTGACCTGTAGAGTGATCACAATGATCCAAAAAAGACAATTCCGGAGTAACTTTTACCATATTTTCTAGGAAATTCGTTGATTCACAGTAGCGCTAGTATACGCCTCGGCTACGTTTGATTTATTTGTGCTATTAAACTCAACGTGCAATAAAACTATTAAAACAATAAAACACACTTCTTTAGGGTTTAATTCCCTGCCATCAAGTGCTTGAGCTCCGGAGTTACTGATCTTCTGTGAAACGCAGATTTTAGTTTAGTGATTTTAAACTTGGCTTAAATACCGAGATAGAGCAATAACTAACACAATGAGAACACAAATAGTGAACACAATGAGGTGTGGCGTGATGTATCCGCACAAATTACAACATACCAGGATGCTTAACTTTAAGTTTTGCTGGGCTACAAACCTCGGCTTTGTTTTTTTAAAGGCGTTGCGGCGTTAAAACTTTCAGCAAGCAAAAAACTGCTGTTGCATCTGCTAGTTTAATCAATTGTTCGGATAAAATCAAATACATGTGTACATATTGTAACGACATTAATGTTACCCTTAACATACCATCGAACACACCTTATCCATCCACAGAACAAATAATATCAAAAGAATTAACTTCTGTTCAGACCTCAAAGGAGCCATTTTGAGAACCAGTAAATGGGCAAAACCCATTATTTTTTATAATGGATTAAAAAAACTTTATGTAGCCCAAAATGATTCTCTAGATCGATGCCAGTTCCGTCTTCTGCAAAAAACTTTCTAACCATAGTGATTGGTTCAGGAGTTGGTACGATGTATCCAGAGTACAGTAAACCCCAATTATTCGCGGTAGTTCACTTCATTTTTGTGTTCGATAGAGAGGTGTAGTTTTCAGCATTCATCAAAATTTTCTAATACATTCAAAATAAGGTGTCATTCAATGAGGCTTCCCTATGAAAATTATTATTGGGCTGACCACCAACCACCATTTTGAAAACTGGGGCAAAGTGTCAGTATGCATTAAAAGGTACTTTTTTCCTCTAATAAAATCTACCTATTTCGGTTGCGCTAAAAACTGGTTAAAAGTTATAAAGGCGTTTCCACACTTTTGCCTGACCCTGTATATTTTAAATTTGAGATAGAACGTCTAGTTTTCAGCATTCATCGACATTTTCTAATACATTCAAAATGAGGTGTCATTCAATGAGGCTTCCCTATGAAAATTATGGGGCTGACCCCACAACCACCCATTTTGAAAACTGGGGCAAAGTGTCAGTATGCATTAAAAGGTACTTTTTTTCCTCTAATAAAATATGTATATTTTTAAATTAAATGTATTCCAATTCAAGCCAATCTACAAAGTAAACAGGTTCAAACTTAAAAATACATTTTCAAAAGTTACTAATGTTGTAAAACAGATTTGCGACTAATTTAAACCAAATAATGGAAAACCTTTTTTATTTTATTTGAAAGTTCGTTAACATTCACGGTAGCACATGTGGCCGTGTTTGTGAAATGTTTTAAAATTTAACCTGAGGCGTTCGGTGTTAGTAGAGCTCTTAGTGAAGGAGTCAAAATCATGTAGGTTATTTGATGAGCCCAAATTTTTGCACAATTTTCACGAAATTTGGTACACATGTTAATTTTGTAAACCTCTAAGTTACGTTCGTTAACCAATAAAATCGGGTCGATTGGATAGCCGAATCGGTGTATTGTATACCAAGATTAATCGAAATCGGAACAAACATACAGTCTTTATAGCATAAACTGATGAAAGCCCCATAAGGTCAGACTTTGCTGGTTAACAAACCTTACCAAGATGTTTCCAAATAAAACCGTTGTACTACATCTTGTGACGATCAGACAAAAAGTGTGACCTGTAGAGTGATCACAATGATAAAAAAAGACCATTCCGGTGTAATTTTTACCGCGTTCTAGGAAATTCGCTTGGATTTACAGTGGCTACGCCTCGGCTACGTTTGATTTATTTGTGCTATTAAACTCAACGTGCAATGAAACTCGTGAAAACAATAAAACACACTTCTTTAGGGTTTAATTCCCTGCCATCAAGTGCTTGAGCTCGGAGTTACTGATCTTCTGTGAAGCACCCAGATTTTAGTTTGAAAAGTAAATTTTTTTTACGCTTAGCTTAAAAGCCCGAGATAGAGCAAAGACCGTTGAATGAGTGAAGACAATGAGACATAAAATAATGATGTATTTGTTCAATCACACAAATTACTGTATACTCAAGGATTAACTAACTTAAGTTTAGTATTATGGGCTAAGAACTATGAACCCAAATTACCTTTAACCTGTCATCGAACACCTTATCCATCCACAAGCCAAATAATATTATTAAAATTAACTTCAGTTCAGACCATCAAAAAGCTTTTTTAGCAAACCAGTAAATAAGCAAAACCCATTATTTTTATAATGGAATTCAAAAACTTTATGTAGCCCTTAAAATGATTTCTCTAGATCGATGCTTGAGTTCCGTCTTCTGCAAAAAACTGTCTAGCCATAGTGATTGGTTCAGGAGCTATGTACGATATATACGAGTACAGTAAACCCCCGATTATTCGTGGGAGTTCTCTTCTGATTTTTGTGTTCGATTGAGAGGTGTAGACACCGCAGATAATCAAATTTCACGGATAAGCCACAAATTGACGATAATGGTTAAACAATGGCTGAGGGTACTAAATAACAACACACAATTGCTTGTTTGTTGTATTATAAAAGAGTGTACAGCACATGATAAAGAAAACTAAATCTAACTGTACATTATTTTACTGTTGTTTATTATTTTGTTATTTATGAAAACTTGTTTTTGTGTACAATCTTTTTATCTTTAATTTGTATACATATAATATTATTGTTCTGTAGGCACTGAGGATAACCCGCAATGCGGACAAACCACCCACGGATAATCGAGTTTACTGTATGATAAATTAATGTTGTGTTTTTATGTTCTATCAGGACTGGGCGTTTGTAGCAAGGTTCTGCTTTCTCTCTCATTATGGACGGTTTGAGTACAACATTGAATACAGTAAGGTAAAAACTTAAAACCTTAGTTTAGTATAATTGTTATGACTTTTATTAAAAAATTAATTTTAGAGGTAGTTGTATTGTTACTGCAAAATGGTAGGTAATACCATTAGTTTAAAAATATAGAAAATGTTATGAGAAAAAATGGCTCTTAGATGTGCAGGTCGCACTTTTTTAATATTGTTGTATGCTGTTTATTGGAATGTTAACCATGCTTTTTTTAATGAAATGTTTTATGTTTAGGAGTTCGCATACCAAAACCTCCTGCTGTATTATGACTCAGACTCTCAATGGCCTTCAGTATATAAAACCAATAAGGTAAATAACATAGTGTTAATATAAAAAGTAAATAAATACATTTTTTATTACATCAATACTTTTACATCTAATAATAATGGTAGAAATGTAGATGGTGAAATGTCTAAGGTAGAAATATTATTACGAAGATTTCCATAGTTTTTCAGTGAACAAGAAGAAAACGGTGTTTCAGGCTTTGGAATCTCATCCTGTCTTCAGGTGAAAATAACCTAAAACATAGCACAAAACAGTAAGAATTAGCCTAAAAGTCACCCTCCACCAGATATCGTGAGATTTTCTTTCTTCTTTATTTTAGAACAACGAGCACAAAACAATACAACATACACAACAACTTTTATAAATCAACAAACAAATAGAGTAATCAAGCACACCAATGCCATCTGCCCACCGACTGATTGCCAGGCTGCCTGGGAGCAGTGGGCGACCAATGACCGACTTGTATCAAGCTGACCAATTGTAAAACGGAACACAAAAATACCTACTTTAGCATAGCCAATGAGGGAAAGATCATTTTTAGGCTTTGAAGAATAAGTCAGGTGCTCCTCACAAAGGAGTAAAAATAACTAACAAGACTTTTTGGTCCCAGTTTTTGTGGATTCGCCGTGTTAGAACTGTTTAAAGTCGTGTCTTGTCAGTCATTTCAACTCCTTTGCTAGGAAAACCTGACTCATTCATCAAAACTCTAAGGAATTTCTCAATTCCGTTGGCTGTGTATAAATACGTTTTTTGTGTTCTCTGTTACAGTTGGTAAGTCTGATACACGTCTGTGATAGGTCGTCCGCAGCTCCCGACCAGCAAGCCAGTCAATCGGTGGGCACTGGGCAGCTGTCACTGGCCGTGGACGTGGTTCATTCCTTTACTTGTTTCGTTTTGTAATTTCTTAAAATGCATAGAATTGTTTTTCTAGGCTAGTGGTTTTGAAATTAAATATTTTAAGGAACAAGAAAACTAAAAGTCATTATTTGTTCATTACGTTTTTTTATCTTGTTTAGTGGATAGGTGCTAGTCAGCTTGCGCTGAACACTTTAGGCTACCTTATTTCGTAATGTTTGTGTTATGTCTTAGGTTACTTTTGACCTATAGACAGGATCAGATTCCAGATCTTGAATTGCCGTGTTCTTCTCGTTTATTAACAAACTACGGAAAACGTCAATAACAATATTTCGACCTCGTTCGTAGTATAGAACGCTCAGGACTACGCAAAAGAAATATCACTAACAAAAGGTCGATGTACAGAAAACACAGCACAGTTAGAGCACATTATTTTAAACAACAGATAACAGTTTTTTTTTAACAGAAGTTCTTGAAGAAAAAGCTGTTGCAAGTACTTCCCTTGGAACCGGAGGGGTTGGACTTGAGGTGTCGGTAGGTGCGGCAACATGCGCTTTTCTGGTGTGGACTATTGGAACAAGAACTTAACTAATTTTTATTGTGTTGAAAGAGCTGTGAGCAGAAGCAGAAGATTCTGAAGAGGGAGCTGCTGCAAGTGGTGCCCCTGGAACCGGAGGAGATGGACTCGGGGTGTCGGGAGGTGTCTCAGCACGGGACTCCTCTGACACGCAGACTTTCCTCCCCAGGCCTCATCTTCTGCAACAGCTCCAAGAGCTTCCGCAGCGCCCGTGAGCGATGGTGGTTCTTAGCCGTCAGCCACTGCAACTTCACCAAGGTCAGTGACCGACACTGTTCTGTATGTTTTTAAAGTCAAAAACTCAAATCGATGAATTGTACTCTTTTTTACAGAAACATGTTTGACTATCATAATTATATTTGTCATAACGATTTTTGTTAATAAAATAGCTCAACAAAGGCTTATATTTTAAAAACTACATCTTCTATTGGCTCTTCCCCTGGGCAAGTTGAAAAGACAAATATATCTATATGAGGGTAGTATATTTATTTTATTTCATGCACGGCAAATGCCATTTTACAAAAGCATCAAACTGATTTAACAATAACAATTATTGGAATTAAGTACAATAAATAGTGCGAAATATAATATGAAATTTTGTAATCATTGTAATTATGTGACCCAGGTAATACATACTTGAATACAATACTAACAATTGCAGATATGAAAACAACACTGATAATAATAAACTAATTAGAAATTAACAATTATGGCTAATTTTAATGATAATAAACATAGCCGACATGTAGCCACAAGCGCTACTGTGTATCTTAGCGAATTTCCAATAAAACAGAAAGGTTTTCATCTAGCTATTTTGAACTAGACAAAATTATTTTATACACTATTAGCATGTTTACAGTTTTTTTTAAGATTTGACTTATTTATTTACTTTATGGTTTTGTAAATTAAACAAACAACAACTGTTAATAGTTGTATTTGTTTTAAAATAAGAAGGTCGTCTCTTTCTGTATCCTGGACAACCTAGGCTAGTACATTTATTGAACTAGTTAAGAAATTAGTTAAAATTAATGTTTTTTCAGTGCACTGAATGTCAAAGTGAAAAAATTAATATGGTTATAATAAATCATAAATAATAAATACCAAAACCGACGTCAATAGTATTTACAAACTACAACAACTAGAACCATATACAAAGTTACAATTTCTTACAAGAAAAAGGGGGCTAACAGTAAGGTATAAATGTGGCAGGCGTTTAGTTGATAAACACGACGAGTAAACTACGAGACAATGGACAATAAATTGCTTTTGAAATCCCGGACACCTGGAACATAAAAAGGAAATTAGTGCTTTGTTTGCATGGTGCCATGAACTCACGTCACAGTAAATGATTTATTATACGAATTTGTCCTATGTGGCGGAACAAATAATAGTGAAGCTCTATGTCGCGTATTGAAAATTTTTGGTTTTATTGTGTATAAATTGAAATCTTTCAGAGAGGAAGGCTGGAACCTTCAATGTGAGAAATGGTATGATACATTCTCAACTCTTTTAATTTAAATACTGATAGGTAGTTAATGTATAATGTTACGTGATCATCATAATTTAAATTAAATATAAATCTAACACAATAATTCTGAACACGTTGTTGTTTATCTGAGAGCTCTACAGTTGTATCATTCATTGATGACGACATCACAATAGTTAAAGTGAGCCAGAACAAGTGTCTTAACGAGCATTATTTTAACTTCGTGGGGTAGACAAGTTGATACTCGTCTGATACTGTGTATGCTGCAAACACCTTATCGCATATGGCTGTAACCTGATCATGCCAAGTGAGTCAAAATTTACGGTTGCTAAAATACGTGTATTGGCTCTAAGGACAACTTGGGTTTTATTTTCGGTAAGTTTTAAGCCATGCTAGTAAGCCCAATCGGTCACCATATCAATATCTGAAAATGTACTGAAGTAGCAATACCTTTAAAAAAGAAATGTCGGCGTACAAGTGAAAATGGCAAAATCTTATCACGTTGGTGATGTCATCTATGTATAATGAAAATGATAGTGGTCCTAAAACAGAACCTTGTGGAACACCACGAGTGACAGTTTGCCATACAGACTGATTTTCACCATCCTTAACACATTGTCTACGCTGGTTTAAACAAGATTTTATCCAGTTTAGAGAGCTAAAAGAAAATCCCAATTTTTTAACTTGCTGAGTAATAAAGGATAGTATAGTGAATTCTTTTGAAAACCCGTAAATGACGAGGACCGTGGAAGCCAATTTTCTCCAGAAGTTCAGGGCAGTCAAGCAAACCATTCACGATATCAATAGGAGTTCATCAGCGTCCTTCGCTGAGAAAGAGGTAGCAGACCAAGAAGAAGTCGCAGTGGAACTCGAACTTTACTTCGAATATGATGAATCTGTTCTGTACTTTTTCAATTCTACTACATAACTTGATGAAGACTTAGTACTTGGTATGAAGACCAGACAGTAGATATGTATTCGGGATTCGGGTATGGAATGAGCTAGAGGTCATGTAGAGTGTTTTAAAGGTGGAGAAAGAAAAAGGTCCTCTAATGGATCTCAAGATGAAACCAAGTACGTATAGGCATTGGAACAGATGCGAGAGATGTGTAAGCCGGGATGAAGATCGGGTGTGAACTCCCACATCACGGATCTCTTGACGAACTGAAGAACGTGATGTCCTAGGCGAGAGACGCTGAGATCACTTTACCGAGAACTGCATCACTACACACTTTTTCTAGTTGAGTTACACATAGTTGATGTAGCACCACTGAAGGTAGTCAAGATTTATCTGGAGGTGGTTGATTTTATCTTTGGAGGTTAGTTCTTAAAAAGAGTTTCAGGTCAACTGCAAAGAGCAGTAGCTGAAGATCCAGGGTGTCAGCAATGTCATTGCACTAGTAGTGTCATTTCATATTAGTTCTGGTGATATTATGAATAAATATATTTCACACTTTTGCCAAACTCTGTATTATCATAATTGTTGTAATTTACAATTGTTCTGATATTCCTTAGGGTCTTAGCATGAAATACACTTTTCTGATGACAAACGGGGCTCCAGGCGACTTCTGGCACGAGCATTTTTCTGCAGATGAATTCTGTAAGTATAGCAGGTAGTTTGTGTAGCAAAAGTGAGGAAAACTGAGCGCTTACACCGTAAACACTAAACAACCCTCTCAGGTTGAAATATTATTACGGACGTTTTCCATAGTTTCTAGTAAACGAGACGAACACAACGTTTCAGGCTCTGAATCTGATTCCGTGTTCAGGTGAAAAGTAACTTAAAACATAACACAAAACGTTTGGAAATGAGTTAGCCTAAAAGTAATCAGCGTAAGCTGACAGGTCACCCACCACCAAACAATATGAGTTTTCTCTTTTTGTGTTTAGTTTTCTTTTTGTTGTTTTCCCTTAATTTCTAGCAAATACTCGTCTTTAATCACAGACGTGTACCAGACCGACCAATTGTAACAGAGAACACTAAAATACCTGTTTATACACATCATATGGAGGGAATGAATTCTTTACAGTTTTGATGAACGCGTAAGATTTTACTTTTTGCTAACAAAGGAGAAAAGAAGTTAAAATGACTAACGAGAATTTAGAAAGTTCCTACACGATGAATTGCGATAACTGATCGTAGGCCGTAACGTTAGGTTTATTAGTTTCGGGCAACAATTTTGGGGGGAAATTGAACTTTTTACCAGCAGGACTTGGCCAAGTGCCCGTGTCCACCGAAACCATACACCAAAATCAAGCTCTCAAGCTATGGTGAAATGCCTCAATGAAATATTAGACCAACTTTAAATTCATTTGTGGAATGGGTTTCTTCTTTTCGAGCGGTAGGTCTATATCAGATACAAAACAGTATTACAGTATCAGTTTTGAATAGAGTTATACCCATGAATTGCTGTTTTATCTATGCGATGTGTTATTAATCTTTAATAACCGTTTACATAAGTTATTCTTACAGATATCATGCCTCTCCTGATGGGTTACTCCATGCTGTACGTCTTGATTATAGTGGCTACAATTATATGTTGCAGTGAGTCAAACTTCCACTTGTTGCATGGCTTTTATAACAATTAAACTATATTAACTTTTATTTTCAGATTTTAAAAATATTCAAGCAAAACGTCAGATTTTGTTAATAAACGTCAAAAATAAAGCGACAAACCAACACTTGATTTGATGAAACTACTATCGGCCTACACTTGATAGTATGATCAACGATGTCAGGCTATATAAACTAATCAACTAAAGTTTGCTGTTTGGTCAAGAAATGCTGATAAAAGCCGTTGTAAGCTGGATTTAATGTGCACTGTTTTTAAAGTTTTGCTTGGAGGTGTCTGGGGATGACTATAAGTCTACCCAAATCGCCACCAGCTGAGCTAGAGGGCATAGTTTGAAGTGTGGGGATTTTTAGTTTTCAGCTTGCACCGGGAAAAACGTTTGTCTAATCAATAAAATGATCGTGTAAAAAAGAACAATGGTAACGTACGAATACTGTTTATAGTGTTATCCGATTTCAGGCTGAACTTTTTAAACCTGTTTAACTACACTAACCTGCGTCTGATGACGCATACAATATTTTGGAATCACCCTGTATAATGTATATGCAGGGGCGGATCCAGGATTTTAGTTTGGGGGCACTGCCGTGAACGGGGGTACACCCTGGCAGGGGAAACATTTTTTAAATGGAGACGCAAAATACACTATTTTAAGCGTTTTAGAGCATTTATTTTGTTGTCGACAAAGGATTGAAATAACTTCTTTTCTTCAGTTTAATAGGAATACTTTGAGAGATTAATAATAATGTGGCAAATTTAAATAACTATAACACCTCACTTTATTAATCTAATAACACTCATCAAGCAAACATTAATGAGCAACGAAAGGAAACTAAAAGCTCTGAACTAACCATGAGCCAGCAACCCTGCAACCAAGGCTACAGCCTGTACCAACATTGCTAGACTCATAGATCTACTTGATCCTAGTGCTACACTCGATGGCTACTGGCTTAACTAATATTTCGATAATGTTTTTTTGCATAGATCATATTTGCAACAAAGTACTAAACTCAGGCAACATTAATATCTTTACGTAGAATATTTGACTCAATTTAAACCAAATGTTTAAACAATTTTGACTTTGGGGGCACGTGCCCCCTGTGCCCTCTAAATCCGCCATTGTGTATATGTACGTTTGTCTCGACTGATACAGAAGAGCTTCGGTCGCGGCAACTGCTGCACTCCACCTACAAGTTGTTCTTCGCCAGCGTGGTGTTGCAAGAGATAGGCATCGTCTCCCAGAGCGTCGCCTACATCCAGTTCGCACTCACTGGTGTCGAGTGCCTGGCACTCAGAGATTTCGGTAATTTTGTTCTACACTTTAGCTAAGCTTTTCAACCAAATAAGCCAAATTCTGAAACAGGGCGGCGTACGAAATGATCCATCATATATTATGGTATTATTTGCGCCAGTTTTAAGGTATTACCATGTTTTATGTTAGCAATGTCAACAGCTGATTATGGAGATTTGTTTGCATTTCCATTTGTTTGTTGCGAGATGGCTGACAAAAGAGAGATTGACTGTAGAACAACACGTCAAAACAGTGTCATTTTCAATGAAACGAAAGGTGTGGTGCTTACGCAAAGACGGTTCGTGAGTATTTTTGAACACGATGGTATATGAACCAACAATTTAATAGTGATGGATCAGTACTTGAAAGTAAGCGTGCACGGCCTGCAAATGTTCGAACACCAGGGACAGTAGAAGTTGTCAGAGCAGCTAAGCAGAGAAGTCAGGGAAAGTCAACAAGAAAAACAGCAACTTACCTTGAAATTTCTAGACGTTTTTTGCAGGCAGTTTTAAAGGAGGATTTGCATTTGTATCCGTATAAAAAGACAGTTCCCTAACAATCAATCAACATGTGAGTGACACTGACTGAATGGGCAAACTGTTGAATAATGTTTGGTTCTCAGGTGAATCGCATTTCATCTAGACGGGGTTGTAAATCAAGAAAATGTGCGTTTTGGGCTACCAAAATCCATACGTTCTTCATGAAAAGGTGCACGACGCTTCAAGAGTTACAGTATAGGCAGCAATCTCAATTCATGGGTTAGAAGGGCCGTATATTCTTTTTGAACAAACTGTTAACAGTAAAAATTATCTTTTGATGCTTCACAATAACTTAGTTTCTCAGAGTATTGCAATAGGAAATGGAAACAAATCACCATAAGCTGCTGTTGACACTGCCAACATAAAACTTGGTAATAATTTAAAACTGAAATAATAATACCATAACAAGTTTTGGATCATTTCTTGCACCACCCTGTACAAGGTTAAAACCCTATTATGACCAACAGGGGGCCTGTCAAGCCCTCTACTTCTTATTATAGGCTTTCCACCCAAATCTTGTCAAATTCCATATATTTTATATTGTCTTATTTATTGACTAACTGTACTATCCCGTTTGAAGAAATATAATTCTAGTTATATTGTATGCGGTAGCAAAAAGATGCGTGAGCCTGCCACAATTTCTGTAAAATGTAAAAACAGCGAGTCTGAGTGAAATAACTGTAATTGCTTTTTCGCTTTATAAATCATAGTTATAACTGTTCCGATTGTAAAAATAAACTTAATCTTATACATGTATATGTATGCCTCCTATTATTTTTCCCTCCCAAAATATTGTTTAACACTTATTTATAAACTTAAAATATGTTAATTCAAAATCAGCCTCAGAGCCCCCCTTGGTCCTCAGGAACCAACAGATCCTAGGTCCTTTCAGAGTTACCACAGATAACCAGAGTAGAGTCCTACAGAATCACAACAGAGGATAGAGTATGTCTATTGTTCTGTGATTCTTCAAACACCAACAACATTGATCGTGTCTTCGAAATTTCGCCTAGGAAGCCAAGGAAACTGAACATTTAATGTACGAGTGAGCTTGAAACTAAGTCATCAGACCACAGACCTGTATAATATAACATGAATGTCATTAAACCTTCTAACTCAAGAGTATAGTGCTAAGTAGGCGTATTGGGTAAAATCGGAGCAGGGGAATTAAAAATTAGGATGTGTGGGGGAATATGCATTTAATTTAACATTTGAAGCCAATAGTATTTGTGTTTACAGCAAATCAGTGTGTGAAGCACTTAGAAGCAAAACTGGCAATAGTACATTTGGTAAAGAGAGCAGATAAAATAATTTATAAACCCTTATTAAGTTCGTCAATAAGAGTGGCAAAAGGTGAACAAAGGCCGCTCCTGAGGTGTAGGGTTGTGGTTGCTCTCTGATTAGCCAACCACGATTGATTCTCATGCATGCATATTTACAATTGATCATAGTTTAACTAACACGCTTGACTTGGTCAAGACTTGAATTGCGTTGCCGCGTTTGACACCTAGAAGCATCGGTCCACCCAAACGCAGAAGATTACGGCAGTGCTTATATTCCGAACGTATACGCAGACTTACCACCGAGAGTTAACTTGTTTACACTGTCTTTTTATAGTCTAAAATCCTTTTATAAGCATTTTAATATGTGCTATCCTTGTTTTTACCACTGGAAAGACTGTTAAATTTTGAATAATGATTATAACTTGATGATTATAGTATTTCTAACTTTTAAAATCGGTAATTATTGTAATCTGCGTTACCATCAGCGCGATATCTACATTACGTGTGATGGAGCTAAAGAGAGAACTTGTGTACATATAACATAAACAACATAAACAATAGAATAAATACTCTGTGATTGTGATACTCTCGTTGTTTTGACTCTACTCTAATAACAAAACCTAACCGACTCATAGCCACTAGTGCTACCGTGAATTTTAGCGAATAATGCTAACGGATTTTCTATAATGGGGTAAAATTGCCCCGGAAGTGCCCTTTGGACCCTTTGCCTTTTACTACTCTAAAAGTTGCATCTTTTGTTCAATTTTCACTAAATTTGGTATCAATGTTTGTTTTGAGAATCAGAAAGCGATTATTTTGTCAATATCTGTACGGGATGAGATTTAAATGTCCCCCTTCCCTACCATAACTTTTGAAAAAGGAGATATTTTTCAAACCCTTTACGGAATGTATTTATGTAATTCGAAAGTTTGTTTTGGCGTCCTTTACGTCACCCACCCTACCACCCAAAAACCGGTTTTTGTCATCCAAAAGTGTATGTGAAATGTGGCATTTTAAGTCTGATTTCGTGTAATCTTTAAATTAGTATAGCAAAAAAACGGGTCAAGATGAAAGTGTTTCTTTGCGTCGTTGAATTTGTGTTGAAATTTTCTTTCTTTTAAGGTGCTACAAGGGGGTTGTATTTTCAAAATCGGGGCCCTTCCCTCTCCCTGGTTTTGGGGGTGACGTACGTATCAAAACAAACTTCAGAATCCTATAAGAAAATGCTTTAAAGGGGTTTAAAAAATATTTCCTTTTTCAAAAGTTAAGGTGGGAGGGCATTTAAAACCCACCTTGTAAATCTGCATTACAACATAAATGGATTTCAATTCAAGCCAAACCAAAGAGCAAATACATTACAAATAAATTGTAAGAAACACTATAATAGCGTGTAAAAAGGTTTTGTCTAATTTCAAAAAGCATACACTAATTTTTTTAAATTTATATTTTTACTTATTTAAGAACCTATATGCAGATCTTTATGATGGGTGACACTTTACTTTTGGAACACCCTGTATATTCAGTTAATTATAATAGTGTTATGCGTGATTGTAGGAAGGATTTGTGAGTCGGGCAGTGAGATCCTGTTTCTGATGGTTCTGCTGCTGCTGGCCAAGGGCTTCTCTGTCACCAGGGGCAGGTTACGCTTCGGCTCCACCATCAAACTCACCGTCTTCATGTGCCTCTACACCTGTTTCTACTGGTTCCTATTCTTGTTTGAAAGAGAGGTGCATAGTTTCTTCTTATATATTATTCATTCTGTTTATTACTTGCTCAGTATAACTTTGATTTTCAAGTAAATCTGGCCACAACATCTATTTTATAATACGAAAGCAGTTCTACAGACAGTCAGCACAACCTTGCAACACTAGTGTCATATATTTTTTATTATTGCTGCAATTTAGGACAACATTTAATGTTAGTTCGAGTTGTCCCAATATAGTTAAATTGTGATTAAATTTGTCCAATCAACATATTATATTTATATGATTTTTAAAGTTAGAGGTTAACAGCTGTAAGAAAGAGGCTGGTGGTAAGATAGGAAACAAAACTACTGGCACTAACTTGATATCAGCGGTTAAGTCCTTTGTCACGTGTATGCTCATTGCTATGGTTTACAAGTTCTTGGGGGATAATACTGTTTAATGTGGTCTAGCCTCGCAGGAAGCTCAACAGCTAACCTACTTTTAAGAGGGCGCTCTCCAGTGGTACTTTAAAATTCAAACGCTCTGGTATCAGATTGTTAGTACGTGTCATATCCAACTGGTCATGGTAATTGCAGGTACCACCTACAAAAAATGTGGTTGTAAAATGGTAACCCTTTGTGTAGACTTTGTGAGCACTCAGTGAAAACTGCTAGGCACATCCTATTGGACTGTCTTTCCCAGGAGATCAGGAGAAGAAGTCTACTCGATGAGCGTAATTGGGATAGGTTCACTCGTCTGAGCTCGGGAAATCATCTTGAGGTTTTGTGGTCCTTCGGGGGTAGGCCTCCCAGGCTAAAATAACAGGGGGTAGTAATAAGGGGCTAAAATAATAAAGGTAGCACAATTAACCTTTGGTTTACGTACCGTTGGTACATTACCAGCCCTTCTTTATTCTAATCTAATGCTGATTGATCAATGATCAGTACTTTGACCCTGGAGAGGTGTTGTACTTGTACGAGAGCCCAGCTGGTTACGGCCTCATCTGCCTACGCATCCTAGCCTGGTGGATGTTCATCTACTCAACCATCTTCACACTCAAGCACTACCCTGAGAAGGCTACATTCTACTACCCTTTCAATGTGATCGGCACTCTCTGGTAAGTGTTTCTTAAGCCAATTTCTTCAAATGCTCAACCTCTCACTTAAATAGAATTGTTACGCATTTTATATAGATAGTAACAAATGTGAGCGAACGAGTTTAAACTATAATAGTAGTATATTGATTTCGTTAAAGGATACTAAATCTAGATTGATGAGAACTTTAAGAGACGGCTGGATAGATAGAGCGTGGGGAAACCACGGGTATTGCTTATAACATGGATTAAAAACTGCAAACGATGGTATAAGCTATTTAATGCACTTAAATGTAGAGGTGTTTCCTCTAAAAACACACAGCTATTAACGCTGAGGAGCATAAAACCCAAACTTCTGCTTCCGTAAAAAAATGAATTATTTATTTCAAAATTTAAAAGTTGATCTTCCATAAGAACAGATATCTTGGAATATTGAGATATAGTATATTTTATTTTGTAATGAAACTTCAAATTTGTTTATATGTGCTGCAACACTAATAGCTCTATGCTTCCAGAGAAAACTTTCCGTAATTATTACGCGTAGTACATATAAAATCGACTTAAAATAACTTCTAAATTTCTTATTGCAAAATGTTAAATTCCTATCCCGTCAGAAAGCTGTCCGGGCTCTATCCAGTCGTCTATTAATTTCAAATTTCAGGAAACCCTCCAAGGTATATACTCAACTAATTATAATTACATAACATTATTCATGATGAAACCTCAATGCATGTCAAAATTAACTTTATATTTTTTGTACAGAGTTTTTACCGGTTTATGTTATTGGAGTTTTACTTCCTGGTCTTGAATTTTCAAAGTGTATAAATATCACTGTTTACTATTATTACAGAATGCCTTTAAATCAGATGTAATAGTAAAATAGTTTTGAGCTCAAGCCTTTAGTAAAATTCATAACCAGCACTTGGTTCATGTTATCATGTAGTGTTGTGCCCAGTATGCTGTTACCCGACTCAGGGCCACTTGCTGATTTAAATCTCCAAAGTTGTGTATGATGTGAGCTTTTCAGAATCTAACTCCCTTCTGGTCTAATTCGTTAATCAGCTTATTTACCACAGTAGCTGAACAGAAGTATTCTATGAATGGAGAGCTTTGCCCACTCAAATCATGTCTTGTTCACAGGTTTGTTGCTGGTCCAGTGTTTGTGTTATGTGCAAACACGTTCATAGACAAGTGGGTACGAGAGAGCGTCGTCTGCTTTGTTCACCACATGATAGCAGTCAGCGGCCACCTTCTATTCTTGGTTAGTTTAGCACTCCAAATAACCTTGTAAATACACCTTACTATCATTTAGTTCTTCCGGTTCACACCGCGTCAAAACATAATTACAATAAGCTTCAAATATTTCGGTCTCGCTGTGGAGTGCCATTTTAAATCAATGATTGGCCGAAACTAGGATACTTGCTGTCAGTGACTGAAGATGGTACTCCACAGTTAGACGAAATATTTCAAGCTAATTGTAATGATGTTTTGACATGTGTGAACCAGAACAAGTAGATTATACTCGTAGCTGTGACACCGGCCGCGAAAGCATAAAAGTTAAATAAACCCTAGTTGTTTTATGAGTTCAAAATTGTATCCCTTCCGATTGTGGTTTATTTATTCAACCTTGCTATCCTCTTCAGTCCCAGGCTCAATATACACAGAAAAGGTAATGTACCCTGAAGGTGACATGGGGTCCGAGGATGTTATGTTGTACCATGTATACAGTGTAGTTAGATATATACAGAACATGACACAATCCAGGTGACACACTCAAGCTTCAGATTATAGTCAATCCCAATGACGAAACGACTTCACTCCAGTGTGCCATTGGAGATCTTGCAAAGTATGTCAATATTCAATGCGAATTCGTCAATGGTGTACACTGTACAGTTATCAGCTAGCTGTGGCTTAAGTATGATTCAACCAATCGTCAATCTAGGTTGCGTTGCGTCTGTTTGTTTAAACCCCTGATAGGTAGAAAAAATAGCTTACTTTTGGAAAAAGAACAAGAAAACTCTTTCTGATGTCCCTGAGCTCTTCTTTCTGTATTACGCACAACATAACATCTCGAAGTAGTATTGATGATCTACCTTCTTGGCAAGACCATTTCGATCATCTTTGTCGAAAACTCCAGCTCGATCATCTTTATACGCACTAATAATAATCGAGAGCTTCAGCACTCAATAAGCTAAGCAAAGACATCATGAACGGTTTAATAGCCTCCTTCAGCCCATCTCACCTGGAACGTCTTGATTTTGCAAAAGAAGGCGCTGAAACCAGTGGATACCAGCTGGCAAGAAAGTGTAGAAAATCATCTATTTACTGTAGTTGGTATCTTCATCCAACTAAGAGGCACCACTTTTATATCATCCACACCACTTCTAATTACCAGTCAAAGTGGAATGAAGAAGTTGACCATTACTGAACCAAACCAGAAATGCTATCAATTGAATTTATTAGCACACCGTCCTCTCCGGTTTGAACGTAAATCTTCATATGTTGAATCAGGACTGTTTAACATCCTTCCTCGAGAGTTGGAAGATATCAATAGACTCTTCCAATATGCAATTTACAGTATTATCGGGTAGTTGGACTGTAATCTTTAACTAACAATGATTTATTTACCAGGTTCTAGTTGAGTGGCATTTGTAATGACGCCTTTCAAATCTTCGATTTTGGTCTCGGCTTTTTTTAATTGGACCTTTTGGGTCAGCTGATGGTTAAGTGCGAGTTTCAGACCTGACCTACCTGTAAACAAATCCTGGAATCTGATTGTATACAGTAATACTACGTCATACTATCATCAGCAGGTTCTTCATGTAATTAGGAGGTAATTGATGATAGGAACTTGGGGCTGAAGTGCTTTAAAGCAGCTTCAAAGCCAAAGAGAAGAATTTCATATGTATACCTTAAAGTTCCATGAAGAAAATAAAGGATACGGATTTTAAAACCGCAATCCAGCAAAATTATATCTTATTCCAACTTTACCTTTCAAACTGTGACCTATTGTAAAATGTGTGTGTAAAGCTCAGAAACTCAGCTGCAAACAGATTCAATGATCATGTAAGGAAACAGATGACCAAGCTGACTTGTTTCTCTTTTTTCTTGTATAAGTGATTTTGAGGTATTATTACAATTGTTTGTGTAGGGCCTACACACTTAAATCAAATTAAAAATTATTGGAAAGTGAATTATTGAGCTTTAAAATGGTTCCCTTAGTTATTCTATTAAGCAGTATTGGTGATTAATTTCAGATGCTGACAGTTCCAAGTAAGGCAAACAAAAACTTCCCTTACCATGTGAGAACTACACAAATAGATGTGATGGAGATGACGGATGGAACCATGGGAAACAATACCCTTGACAACTTTGGGCATCATCCGTACGCACCTGGAGGTCTACCTCTGGGGAGACCACATTCTCAGCCCTCAGCGCCTCTGTTCTGGGAGCCATCTGCAGACAGGCCAGATGTAAGTACGACCACAGACTAACGAATTCTACCGAGTCCGTTAGTCTATGGTACGAGTGAAGGTTCAATCAAGAATATTCCCCGGGATTTCAAGACAACAAACCAGTGATTATACTAAAACCTTCTTTAGTATAATGTCCGATCATTGGCTACTGCCACTTTCCTTGTTTGCGAGAAAGAAAAACTTTAAGAAATTGTAATTATGGTGGCAGTTAAATTATGTAACTATGGTTGCAACTGGCGCGTCAGTAACTACACTGAATAACCAAAAGTAAAGTGACAGTATAGTCCAATGTTAGACAAGTTGCCAGTCTGCTGGTACTCTTTACAATGTACTGTCTACTTCTCTAGAGGAACGAACATCAGCTGGCGACTCTTGCAAGTAGTTGGCTACTTGCCAAAAAAAAAGTTAGGGTTCCCTCCCTCTTTGCACATGGTAGGGGTACCGGCCGGTACTGGCATCTTGTCATTTTACAATTGGTGCGTCAGTTACTTTACTTAACCTACATTATAAAATATAGTCTACTACTGTCGCTTCATTTGTGACCGCATGAACGGCTTCTATAGAGACAAGCTTATATCGTATTTGTTTTAGATTGTACAGGTTTTCAAATTTGAAATAATAACGGTTTTTAATTTTTCAGTTACACGCTGATTACAAAACCATACGATCCATATCAAAGCCCTTTAGTAGTGACTGTCTGATTATCAGACCAGAGGAAGTATTAACAGTGCCTGATTTCACCGCACCGAGTCACAGAAACAACATATATCTACCTAGTTAGTTACTGTCTTGTCTTATGTTAAGATGTATGTATGTAAATTATAGTTCAAGTTTAACATATCTACGAATTTACTTACAGTATTTAAGGTTAGAATCTGTCTTTTTTAAGTTTAGCTGAGCAGAGTAAGAACTAAGAATATGTCTACATGTTTATAACTTAGTAGCAAACAATTAATTGAGGACTTTGTATAATGGGGGCAGTCTCAATTGTGGCAATGCCTTATCCATTTAATCAACTATTAAAATCAATGACTTTGTGTACTCATTAAACAGGTCAATACGAAGCTGAATCATACAACTCTTGGATCTGACTTATAAAACCTTTAGTTATTAACACCACGATGAACACCAAAATCATAATTGTTGATGGCCTAATACCCTACATCAACCTAAGTAACATTTCAATTAGATGTTTCAAGCTACAGTATGCGCCAAAATAAACAATACTGAAACCTAATCGGCTGTTGTTGCCTTGTGGATCAGCTGTGACAACTTTTGATTGTTGTAACGTCTTCATGACTATTATAAATTTCATGTTTAAGGCCATTTTTTGCTGACATGGTCCTAACTACTGCAGAGAAAGCTTTTATCGTAGAGCATTGTTTTTGCTCATACGGAGTTTGACGTGCGGGTGGCCAGGTTTGTCGCACACTGCATTAAACTTTTCCAGATCATTTTTACAAAAACCCGCCTAATAAATTTGAAATGATTAGTGTTTTTACAAGTTTCAAAGAAAGGGTAGGGTTTTGACCCAACGGATGGGTCGCCCAAACAGTGTTCAGGTTGCCCAGAAACTGGACTATTGAAAATCAAGGGAGAATGTTGCAGCAAGAATGACAGTCACTGAATAGAAGCCTGAGGCGGACGTCTTTGAAAATGAGTAATGAAATGAATAAGCAACACGTCGTTGAGAGCAATTTTTAAAATATCGGAAGATTCAAAAATGTACAGAATCCACCAGAGTCCTAACGTTATTTTTAACTAAAGTAAAATAACCAGGTACGTAAGAGGGATGAAACAACCCATCTTCAGTAGAATGATACGAAATGTCCAATCAAGGTATGAGTCTTGCCTCAAACTGAAGTAATTTTGAACATGTAATGAACTTATTTAAATATTCTTAAATTCCTCTTAAGGGTATATCTTGTTACAGCACTGTAAACACAATCTTAAAATTTCAGTATTGTTTATTTTGGCGCATACTGTATATTTACAAAATCATATAACAGTTTTAAACGATTTTATAGTATTTAAACAGCTGCAATTCTAGTTTAAGATCATCTGTTAAATTAGTATAGGCAAAGCTCTTTGCAGTATCAGTTGTGTAAACTTAAGAAAGTGTAGTTTGTTTGATGATATAATTTTGTATTCCTGTAACCATGTTTCCTAAAAACTATGTGAGTTTCATATTTGCAACACCACGACGAACACCAAAATCATAATTGTTGATGGCCTAATACCCTACATCAACCTTAGTGACATTTCAATTAGATGTTTCAAGCTATATTTACAAAATCATATAACAGTTTTAAACGATTTTATAGTGTTTAAACAGCTGCAATTCTAGTTTAAGATCATCTGTTAAATTAGTATAGGCAAAGCTCTTTGCAGTATCAGTTGTGTAAACTTAAGAAAGTGTAGTTTGTTTGATGATATAATTTTGTATTCCTGTAACCATGTTTCCTAAAAACTATGTGAGTTTCATATTTGCAACACCACGACGAACACCAAAATCATAATTGTTGATGGCCTAATACCCTACATCAACCTTAGTGACATTTCAATTAGATGTTTCAAGCTATATTTACAAAATCATATAACAGTTTTAAACGATTTTATAGTGTTTAAACAGCTGCAACTCTAGTTAAAGATCATCTGTTAAATTAGTATAGGTAAAGCTAAGTAGAAAATATTTGGAGAATCGACCTTTCAACCGTAACGGGGAATCTGGGGTATCCCTCTGGACAAGTTGGTGATTTCTCAGTAAAAGTGGTTACTTTAGAAGTGTTTAAGGTGCATAACGTTGGTATTTGTTTGGCTTAGATCCCCCCTCACCCAGAGCTTGGCCATATGTTGTATTTGTGACTATCCACACAATTTGTAGGTCCTTGTTTTCCTTGTATCTTATACATTTCTGAAAACTATGAGTGGTATCGTTTGTGTGTTTACTTTTAATGGCGTTCTTCTGAATAATCTACTTTTTGGTACTTGCTTAATGTTCAGTCCTGTCAATAAACACAATAATAATATTATACACCTATCATTTGAGTTATTGTTAATGACGTTTTTCTTGGAGCAACCATGTAATAATTTTATATTTTGACAAATAAAATAGGATCTGTGAAATTTTCTAATTTAAGTTGTAATTCCTCGTCTATTTTATTGGTATCTGGTTTCTCCTCAACTAGTAGGGAACCTCTGTTGTCTTCCTTACTGTATTAGTTTGCTTTGAATAACTCATATATCCTATACTATACTAATTTAATTGTCTTCCTGAACTTATTCCTATTCTACTGTGTATTTCGTATATTTAATGTTTCGTGTTTGGTAACTACCCCCACTCTATTAAAACTGTAAAAATATCCACTAAGTTTGAATCACATTTTGTCTCTTATTAGGAAACTATACAAATTTGAACCTGTACACAGATTTATGAAATTGCACAAGATTTAAAAAGAATGTTTTGAGGAAATTGTTCCTAAATTGTAGAGCGTATGTAGTGTCTTTAACTTGACTACTGAGTATGGACTATGTAGCCGTACTACAACCCAGATATCATGTCGGAATATCTGTCAAAACACGGCTTGGTAGAGCATATGCAGTCATGCACCCCTTGAGACGCTATAGTGTCAAGGGGTGGGGCGAGGGATATACAAAGCTATATATTTATGTAATATTGTTTCATCAATAACTGTACGAGTCCTTCATTTTAAGTGTATGGTTGACGATCGATGGGAGAATTGCTGAGTTGTGGAGATAATGAACAAGAAGAAAACGCCATTTTGGTATCTGCAATCTGATCGTGTCTCCAGATGAAAAGTAGTCTAAAACGTGGCACAAAACACTAGAAAATTAGTTAGCCTAAAGGGCTTAATAAGGTGGTTATTTTTCGGTTATGCTGGTAATTTTCTGTGTAAATGATAACACTGTAGAATGAGTTAATAGAACTTATAGTTAGTTAAGAGACTGTACAGTGACCGTAGGTAAAGGTCGAGGTTGAGTGGTAGACTTGACTTTGTAATCCTAACTCTGCCTCGTCAAACAAGACAGACTTTACCATTGATTTAAATGGAGACTCTAGTTAAAATGATGTTATACAATTAGATAGATGTCAATACAATTAAAAGTCTAAGCACAAAATGTTTTACCTGTCAAACACTATACGTTTGTATAAGCTTACTTATACAGGGTGATTCTAATATAGGGCGCCAAATTTCAGGAGTGGGTTCCTTATGCAAAAACAATGAAAAAGTTCCTATAAACATGGGTCCTAAAATTCTTCGTTACCCGGTAGCCACCATTTTGTATTTTTTACTTAAACATTTATATCTCCAGAACGGCTTGACCGATTGCATTCAAACTTAGTATGGTGTTTATGTGTCACAAGGTCAATTTAAGAAAAATAATTATTTCATAAAACCTTACAGAAACAAAATGGCGGCTATTGAAATTTTTCAAATTGAAATACCATGAAAATGGCGCTTAAAACAAAAAATTATAAGAATAAAAAAGTTGTATTGTTTAATTTTACATAAAGATACAAACTCATTTTTCCGAACTTTACATTAGTACTTTCACTTTTTGACTGGTACATTACCAGTTGATCTTTGATGTTCACCTCTTAGGTGTACAAGTTGCACCTGTCAAACAGGTGAATAATATTTACAGTCAGCTGATCCAAAAGTGAGAACTATTACCGCATTAGGTTGAAAAACGGCTGTTTTCAATTTTAATTGTTAACCAGCTGATAGCTAAAAGTATTTGCAAAGTTAATATGTATTAACCCATAAATTATTTTATACTTTCTTGATTGAGTTTACGTTATTGTGACTTTTTGTTAAAATGGTTCATTAAACAATTTAGAATATTTTCCTCCAGATCGATTGTTCTTATATATCGTGGTATTCCTTGGTTTTCTGTTTTAACTTTCAGATTCCCACTCTCACAAAGCTTTCAAAAAGGGGGAGCAAAAGTATGATGGTTTGGTTTTTGTCTGTTAGGAAAAGTCGACAAATACAATCGAGCTGCCTCTTGGCCAACTCCATTGGCGCGCCCATACATAAATATCATACCCGCTTGTTCTTGATTCGTATACTGAACCATTTTACCAAAAAGTCACAATGACATAAAATCAATCAAGAAAGCGTAAAACAATTTATGGGTTAATAAATATTAACTTTGCAAATACTTTTAGCTATCAGCTGGTTAACAATTAAAATTGAAAACAGCTGTTTTCAAACCTAATGCGGTAATAGTTCTCACTTTTGGATCAGCTGACTGTAAATAATATTCACCTGTTTGACAGGTGCGACTTGTACATTTAAAAGGTGAACTTCAAAGATCAACTGGTAATGTACCAGTTGTAAGCGGACCCAAAAAGTGAAAGTATTAATGTAAAATTCGGAAAAATGAGTTTGTATCTTTATGTAAACTTAAAAAATACAACTTTTTTATTCTTGTAAATGTTTTGTAATATGCGCCATTTTCATGGTATTTTATTTTGAAAAATTTAAACAGTCGCCATTTTGTTTCTGTAAGGTGTCATGAAATAATTATTTTTTCTTAAATTGACCTTGTGACACATAAACACCATACTAAGTTTAAATGCAATCAGTCAAACCGTTCTGGAGATATAAATTCTTAAGTAAAAAATACAAAATGGCGGCTACCGGAGTAACGAAAAGTTTTAGGACCCATGTTTATAGGAACTTTTTTCATTGTTTTTGCATAAGGAACCCACTCCTGAAATTTGGCGCCCTATTTTAGAATCACCCTGTATAACGTTATAGAAATTTGATATCAGCATTAGTTGATATAGATCATTTTTGGACAAGATGTCTCTCAACTATTAGGTCAGCGGTCGCATAATAGGTACTGATAATAATCAGGTGATTCAGGTCGTTGATATTTTGTCTATCACTTGTGCTAAGGCACTTCCTTACTGTAACTTGTGACACAATATAATCATAAAGTCACCTGACACCTATACATGAATCAATTGAAGAGTAGAATAGTGTTTAGACATGGATTACTGTACTGATAACTCTTTATGATCTTGAACAAGACACTAAGTCAATAACATGTTTAGCCATGATTTCTTTTATAATTTCATATTTTAACATTCCATTTGAACTAACTCTTGCTGTTAGAGCACTGTGTAATATTTATACAGTAATTATTTTTATAATGTATGCCTGTAAATTGAAAAAGAAAATTAAAATAAGTCATTTTAACTCCAAATAATTTACAGTGGAGTCCCACTAATTCAAACATTCATCTTATTCAATAAAAACAGGGACTGGAACAAAAATAACAGGAAAAAATACAAAAACTGAGAGAGTTATAGTTACTTCCTTGCCGTACGTCACGGTTTCGCTAGACGCTTGTGAGCGATCGTGGAGGTTCAATAATGCCAACTTTCCTTTCATTGCCAATATCAGGGAGTATTTAGCAATAATCTCGCTAGTACGAACAATTCTCCAATGCGAACAGGGGGTGGTCCCAATTAGTTTAGATTAGCGGGACTCTACTGTACAGGGTTTTACTGTTTTTTTACACAGAATAGAAAACATGTTGAGGACCGCTACCATGATTTGGAAATCAATGCATGAGAGTAGGCTTGGATTTTCAATTGTCAAGTGAATAGGCACATCCAGTAGAGCTGTTCCAATCACATTTCCATGTTTTCCATTTTATTTATATACAGGGTGATTTAAAAGTATGAATACACCCAGTTAACTTTTAAATGGATGAATAATGAAACATGGATGAATAGTGGATGGAAAAAGAAACCCAGGACACCTTTATAGGAGAAAAAGTCAACTTTTATTTCCTATGAGGGTGTCTTGAGGTTCATTTTTCTATCTTTATCCATTTAAAAGTTAACTGGATGTATCCATAATTTCAACTAACCGTATAAATATATATTTATTTATTAAATACATCTTTTTGTTTCAATATTTGTAAACAACATTTTTGTATATTAGTGGAACACAGAAGAGAAACAATAGCCACCGTAGACTTTCACCTGCTTTGGTGAACTTTTACTACAATATTGAACACAAAGATAAGAAGTCTTCGGATAAAAATGGTACCCTTGATGCTACCTGAAAATGGGTAGATAAAAAACTGTTATGTGATGATGATATATATTTCGATTGAATTTTTCATAAGACCAAATAATCAACATAACTTAATTTGATACATTAAAAATAAGAACACATTTTAGAAAGCTTAGCCAACTAGGGTATGAGTCAAATATACAAAACATCCACATAGCATGATGAAAATCATAACCATGCCAAAAAAATCACTGCTAAAACACCACTTTTTTGGTGGTCTCAAAGCAAATACTATTTCCTATTGGACGTCTAATCATTATACAGTACACTAACTCAGTTTTAGGACCATCCATTCTAGCAAAATGCCTTACTCCGAATTGACTAGCAGCAGATAAGTATTGAAATTAATTTAATGTAAAATCTTAAGTAATATAATCATTTGTTAAATTTAAAATTATTTAAGTAATGTTCACTTCAATGATGGCACTTGAAAGGGCAGTTCCGGCGGGCTGTGCTTTTTTTACGATTTCATTAAAAAAGGCAGTCACAGAGAGCTCTTCGTCATCTTCATTATCTGGTTGCCTTAAACAAAATAAAAAGTTTTTACATTACGACGTGATTTGAATTTTTGCTTGAAGTTATTGAAAGTTTCATCAAATAAAATTTCTACTGTAAGACTTTTGTGTTAAAATTTTAAAAATATATGCACTCTATAAACAGTTTATAAATTTACATACCTGTCATCAGCAGCTGCCATTGGAGCTTCTTGAGTTGCAGTGTGTGCCTGTCTCTCCGCATTTGACTCTGCTGTAGCCAACCTTTTGGCGTGCTCCTTAATCATGCTTTTGGCACTCGGCGATGAAAGGGATAGAGCTTGTATCTCGGGTCCAGAAATGAACTCAATGCCACCTGTTTGTTCATTTCGATGTTATCAACGTGATACAAGCCCTTCCTAAAAGATCAATAGTTTAAATAGATGGCATGGTTATTAGCAATAATAACAATTTAACTACCAATATACAAATTAACATTTTGTTGGTATGTATAAAAACAATAACAAATTACAACACAGTAAATTACAAGCCACTACAATAAATTTAGAATTAGAAATATATTCTTTACATGATTAAAATTTGGAATGTATTATAGAACACCAGACTATAGTTTGTTTATTATAGTTTGTCCACATTTAGTTAAGTAATTAATACATTTAAAATAAAAGAAGTATTGGAATATTACGATGTTTCGATTTGAAAAATCCGACACGTCTCTGAACGGTCCTGCCACTATACTAAAATATTTGGCGATGTGGGCCCTAAGGGACTGGGATATGTTGTCACATCTGGAAACACTTCACACTTAAGTGTGATAAGAGAACGCACGTGCAACTTATAAACAAACAACGCCGAGCACAAGGAATAGCCAGATGGGTGTCTGCCTTTCGACACATTTTTTAAGACCCTCGTGTAGCAAATATTGTACTGCGTTCAATTAAAACGTATTAAAATATTTCAAACTAAAGAAATTCAAACTTCACTACTGAAATCATTAACTTTAGAAGATTCAAAGTCAATGCTGAAATGCACAACGTTTCCTTTGTAGCCTGGGAAAACTACTATTAAAACTACTAAAATAGCTATAATAATAGTCTACTGTACATTTTACTTGTTTCTAGTAAAAATGCGTTTAAACATGTAATAAACCTAATTTGTAACCTAAGCCGTTCATAGTACTGTATTGTGTATTTGTGTAACGTATTACATACCAATAATGAATTTTTATTATTCATCCACAAAATTTGTCTTAAATTTAATAACAGTCTTTATATGTTAGGGTTAAAGTCTAACTAATCTATAATTTGGACACATTTACAAAAATAGTGACTGATACAGTTTTTCCGATAATTAATTCCTTAAACACAATCTTTTTCAAAACTTAATAATAAAAATTGGCTCTTAACGTCAAATGAACCTATAAAGGGTTAGAATTACAACTTTATCGGTTCTAACATTTTTTTGAATTTTCAAATATTTATTATAGCTGTTGGAAGGTTATAAAAGTGAGGCGGCAACTGCAGCGCGTCGACGCAACCCGCAGTACGCGTTGTCTGTTAACTGTTATTAACAGCTGTTAGCCTGTTATTGGCTCGCTGTCTGTTATCGCTCAACCTCCCGAGTCTGACAGTTGTCGTAGCTGCCTGTTATTCAATAACACCATGTTTTCGATAACAGTTAATGCCAATAACAGTTAACGCTGATTAACGGTTATTAAACAACCGTTTAGTTACTAAACGCTCACCTCTAGTCCCGTCCAAACCCACTGGTTGTCCTAACCTAACCTCGTCCTCTCCTTCCCTTTCTTTAATCCAGTCAGTCCAACCTTCCTTCCTCCTCCCACCGCCCAACCCTAGGGTGTCAAGCGATCCGTGCCAAGGGGTGTATGGCACAGGGCTAATTGTGTCTCAAACGGAGCCTGCAGCATACCAGGCGACCTCCCGTAGTATCTAGCCTTCCTTGGGTAAGCGGGGCTTTGCCCAAGGCGACCTTTATTTCCCTAGCTACTCGTGGGAACACCATGGAAACAAACAAAGAAAAAAACCAAAATCAAATCCATCTTCGAAGACCCAGGTCAAGGAAGATAAACAAAAACAAACAGTTACAAAATCATCGGAGGCCCTTCAGGCCAAAGATGATTCAAACAAAATACACACTCAAGTGTCTCCGGAGGCCTCGGTCAAGGGAGACACTAACACAGACAAAAACACTACACAGTCTTCGGAGGTCACTTTGGCCAAGGGAGACTGTAACAGTACAACATTGGAAGGAGGGCTTGAAGAGGTAGCCGATTCTCTCCTTGAGGAAGAAGAAAGCGACCTTTTCAGTCCCCCGACCCCACACCACTACACAACGAGATTGACAAAGCAGCTGAACAGCTCAACAAACTCAAAGTGAAACATCCCAAACTTACCCCGGCCGAACGTAGAGAGCAGGTGAAAGCCAGACTGGAGGCAAAGGGTATTAAGTGGGACCCAACCAAGTACCGGAAGGACAAGCGGGCCAACAAAAACCGAGCTGTAGCCACGACTCCAGCAGGGAAGCGAGACAGACCGGACTCAAACACTCCCCCATCGGCCGAGACTGATAGGAAGAGGTTAAGGAATCAGGAGGGAGAAGCTGTTGCGTCAACAACAGCAGCAGAGACTCTCAAGATCTCATACAGGGAGGCAGTAACCGGCTTCAAGGTTGCTATTGTGCTCTCTGCTTTTCCGCAGGCCAAGCTGACAGGAGAGCAAGTCGCAGAAGTGGAGGGACTGCTCGCTGAAGGTCTGGCAGCGTACGAACCTCCTCCAGAGGGCGACTTCCTGGAGTTCGAGGGAACCTACACAGAGTCGGGTGCCCTTATTGTCTCCTGCACTAACCTGTCATCCAAACAATGGGTCAAGTTCTGTCAAGTTACAGGGAGAAGAGCGAAACCTAGTTGCAGGTGACAAGAAGAACATCCTGAAGGTTACCAAGATCCTGATGAGGCTCCCAGAGAGGCTCCCCAAGAAACCCTCCGACTGGATCCGACACCAGCTGGAGAGGCAGAACAAAAAACTCAAGGTGGCGGACTGGAAGCTGCTGTCGCACGCGGAGGGGGCCAAAGGAGGTCACATGGTCTTCCTCGTGGGTGACAAAGCACTCGCCGCCATCAAAGAAGCAAGCTTTGTAGCAAGCATCAGCTAGTGGAAAGCCACCATCCGAGTCCTTCCGTAGAGGGAGAGAGCGACGGACAAGGATGGAGAGCAGAATTCTGCAAGTAAACCTCCACCACAGTAAAGCGGCCTCGGCCACCTTCTGCAGGACGTTTTCCTCTGGCAACTACGACCTCGCCCTCGTCCAGCAGCCTTGGCTTCATGGGACCGGATAGCGGGATTGGCAGATGCCAGAGGTAAGATAATCTATTACAATAGTGCAAAAAACCCAAGAACTTGTATTGTTATAAAAAAAGAATGTCAGTGTCTGCCTCTAATGGAATTTTGTTCCAGGGACATGACCACTGTGGAAATTTGCTGGAGTCAGGGGGATGTGAAAAGACTGGTCATCAGCTCAGCATATCTTCCATACGACTCCAGGGAACCTCCTCCTTCACAAGAGCTACAACAACTTGTGGAGAGGCATGAGCAGAGGGTGCCATCTCCTAGTGGGCTGCGACGCCAATGCTCATAACCGAATTGGATGGGGCAGCTCCAATACCTTAGGGGTGAGTATCTCATTGAGTTCCTCATGGCAAATAACCTAGAGATATTGAATTTCGGTAACGCTCCCACGTTTGAAACGAAAACTAGAAGCGAAGTAATTGACATAACTTTTTGTTCAAGTAAAACTAGCAAGTTCGTAAGCGGGTGGAATGTCTTAGAACAAGCCTCACTTTCGGATCATAAGTACATTCAGTTTAAACTTAATGCAAATAACCACAAAACATTTTATAGAAATCCTAAAACAACTGACTGGGACCAATACTCTAGTCAGTTGACAGCTATGACTAGATCGATGGCTGGCAGGATTCGGAGTGTTTTGGACTTTGAACACGTAGCCTCATCTCTGAATAAGGCAATGTTAGACTCATTCAATGACAACTGTCCTCTGCAAACCAGTAAAGGTAGATCCACTATTAAATGGTGCACTGTGGATCTAGACCGATAGAGGAGAGATGTCAGAAAAAACTTTAACCGAGCCAAGAGCTATGGTACCTGGGAAGCCTATCATGCTAGCCTTACAAAGTACAGTAAGGCTATCAGGAAGGCAAAATCAGATTCGTGGTTCAAGTTCACCAGCGAGGTAAACGGAATCAAGGAGACAGCAAGGTTGTGCAAGTTCATGGCCTCGGAACCCTCAATTCTTATCGGTTCGCTAAAGATACCTAGTGGAGAATATACTGAGTCTGCCGGTGATACTCTCGACCTTCACCTCGAGACTCACTTTCCAGGCAGTGCATGCGACTTGCTGGACAATTATGGTCACCTGGATAACGGTCAAAGCCCGTGGGCCGCTCGAAAGGACTGGAACTTAGCCAACAAAATTGTTACGCACTCTAGGCTCAAATAGGCTCTAAGTAAATTCAGCCCATATAAATCACCTGGGGGGGATGGAATCTATCTGCATGCATCTGACCCAGTACTCAAGCTGATATGCGAACTCTGCAGCCAGTGTGGCCTTTGGTCACATACCACTGGCATGGAGGGTAAGCAGGGTGGTCTTTATCCCTTAAAGGGGTAAAACAGACTATCAGGCAAAATCTTTCAGACCTATCAGTCTTTCATCATTTCTCTTGAAGACGGTGGAAAGGCTTGTAGAGAGATACCTCAGGGACAGGGTGCTGCTAGGCCAACCCCTGCATAGAAACCAGCATGCCTACCAATCTGGCAGGTCATGCATTACGGCACTTAATGAACTGGTCAGCAGGGCAGAGGGGTCTCTAGACAATAGAGAGCTGGCACTCTGCGCTTTCCTGGACATTGAAGGGGCTTTTGACAGCACCTCACACGAGGTGATCATGGAGAAAGCCAGTAAAAGGGGGGTACCACTAACCTTGAGTAAGTGGATACAAAATATGCTCGCAACAAGAAGGGTCCAATCCACCCTACTAAATATGTCACTAGGGAAGTCTCTACCACAAGAGGTTGTCCGCAGGGAGGGTTCTTTCCCGCTCTTGTGGAATCTGGTGGTGGATGATCTTCTAACGCAAGTATCACAAACAGGAACTTTCATTCAGGGTACGCTGATGATATAGTTCTCATGGTTCAAGGCAAGTTCATCGACACCGTAGCAGATGTAATGAACAATAGCCTAAGACTAGTTAGTGAATGGTGTAGGAGGGAACAACTTAAAGTTAATCCTTCCAAAACCGTTATACTTCCAATTACTCGTATTAGGAACCTGACCCCTCTGGCTAGACTAGAGCTCGACGGAGTCCGATTACCACTTTCAGACAGCATGAAGTATCTAGGCCTGACCTTGGATCGCAAACTTACGTGGAACCTACACTTACAGTCGGTACTACACAGAGCAAGCTGGTCGCTCTTAGCAACCAGACGTTTCATAGGAAAAACTTGGGGACTTAAGCCACACATGGCGCTTTGGCTATACAAAGCAGTAATAAGGCCCCAGATCACCTACGCCTCTCTAGTTTGGTGGACGAAAGCCAGGCAGAGTACCGTAAAGACCAAACTAAGCAGCCTACAAAGACTGGCATGCTTTAGGTATCACCGGAGCATTCACTAGCACCCCACAGCGGCGCTAGAGGTATGCATATAACCCCCTAGACATTTTCATAGAAATGGAGGCTAGGAAATTGGTACAAACTCTCTATTTCGGGCCTTTTAAAAAGGGGTCTGACTCTTTCGGGACATGTAGGAGCCTTAGACTCCTTCCCCAGGGAACCGCTCCTCATTATGAGGTCTGACTATATGGAGGGGCAATACCTCTTTGTAAAACCTTACACAGTCAGCATAGAATCACGGCTACAGTGGTCAACTGACAAATCTCTTTTAACTATTAATAACTGTAGGGTCTGGTACACAGACTGTTCATTGATAGAAGGAAAGGCTGACTATGGGGCACACAGAGTCTGGCCCAGGTGCAACCTCTCAGGTAGCTTGGGAGGCTTTTGTACAGTGTTCCAAGCAGAAGTCTTCGCAATCCTCACTTGCACCTATCTAGAGTTATCTGTTGGTACAAGGGATAAACATATCGTAATCTTCTCAGACAGTCAGGCTGCCCTCAGAGCACTGGACAGTCCACTTATCAACTCCTGCATTGTGCCGGAATGCTCCCAAGCACTCCGGGCTCTAGCAAGCTGTAATAATGTACGGCTTGAATGGATACCGGGGCATCAAGGATTTAAAGGGAATGAAAAAGCCAATCTGCTGGCTAGAAAGGGAGGGCTGTCACCCTTTGGCGGTCCGGAACCAGCGGTAGGAATCAGTCCTTCTCTTGTTAAAACTATGCTAGCCGATAGGGCAAATGCGCGACACACTGAGCGATGGAAACAACTACCATGCCAGGAACCCGCCAAACTTTTAGTCGAGAATCCATCAAGGATACTTACCAAACATCTGACCAGTCTTAGTCGCCAGAACATCAGACTGGTAACATCGTACATCACAGGTCATGGGCACTTCAGAAATCACTAGCAAAAATGGGTCTCTACACAGGAGATACCAGATGTAGGCTATGTGAGCGTTCTCCTGAGACCGCAAAACACATTCTTATTGAATGCGAGTCCCTGGAGGCCAGGAGAAGGGGTCTTCTAGGGTCTCGTGAGTGGCAGGAGTTACACCCATCAGAATTGGGTAGCGATCCTCGAGCTTTGTAAGCAAGCGGGGTGGGGCTGCCTAGTGAAGAACAGGAGCCAGGACAATAAACAAAGGGTTGATGTGCGCGTGGTCTTGAACCATAAATACTCCACATCTAATCTATCTAACAGTCAGTGTGTTTGGTTCAAAGCAAATTTTTGAGCGCATACCTGCGTGTATAGTGCGCCATTGTGCATGCTGGTTTGTTATTAAACATATACATAAGTTTTCTATATACGCAATATGGTTTCCAAGAGTGTTTTACTGTTATATTTACATTATTAGTTTAAAGGCATACAGTATGACATAACTTGGAAAACTACTTTTATTTATTTTACAAACTCAACAATTTTATAAATTTTTTCCCCTAACAATGATTGGATTATGCAGATTTTCGGATTAGTGGGGTTCGGATTAGCGGGACTCTAGTGTAGGTAGTTTTTTGGTGGAAGAGTATTTAAGTACATTTTAAACCAGAAAATCTTACCCCAGAAAAACCACTGTCCGGATCTTTATCCAAGTGCTGACCTAGAAGAGCTACTCCTTGAGGTAGAGCCATATTTCCATTTCTTGGGACTTAACAGCTTGTTCCAATAACTTGCTTTCTGGAGCAAAATTAGCAGTTTGTTAGTTGTTATTGTTATCGAAACTAAAAATGCGTCAGGCTACAAGGTTTTAGTTAAACCTGAGTAGCTGATCATGTCTAAGGTTGGCAGGGTGGTTACAAGTATTTAGAAGAGATGGGTGAATGAAGAGTGCCATAATGGAGAACGACATACTGTATCGGCAGTCAGAATGAACAGTGTATTGGGATATGAGGGTAAAGTGCAATGTGTTGGGGTCAAAATGGACGCAAAATTCCATTACAAAAGTTATTTAAAAATATTTTTACATGTTTAAAGTTGGGTGTAAAAGTAAAATCGTGTTGACATTGGATTTAGGTATAATGTTTTGTCTTTGATATGGAGCTCACTGTGTGTGTAAAATAATCCTGCAACAGTGCCTCAACACAACAAAAAGAGTTCATGAGGCACTTAATTCACTCTTTTTCAATACAGTATGTATATTTTAAAAAATATTGTTCATCTATTATTACGTTGATATTTTTTTGGTTTTTAAACTTGGTAATATTATGTAATTGCTGCTCTTTGTACAAAAATTTGTTGTACAATTTATTTACTTATATGTTGATTTGCACTAAATGTATAAAAAATGTATTGTTACTGCTGAAAAATGCTGATAAATTATAATACCCCTTTGCTAGTTCAGATTAGGTGTAGGTGTGAGCACGAAAATAAGGTTAGCCAGAAGTCTCCCAGTCAACCCAATGTCAAAACCCACCAAGGCCGGACATTAATAGGCCTAGTAGGAGCATTACCCAAGCCTTTGAAATACAGCTGTTAATACTATTAAGACTGAACTCACCTCTAATATTACGTGTAGTTTTTGTATACAAGAGCATTTGTCTAAATTTCGAAACTGAGCACTATTTCTAAAATTCGTGTATCAGGACACAAATCAAATTGTGATGATATTGTAATAACAACATAGCTTGCAAATCTCAGTATAACCTAAAATCTGATGGAAATCAACAAACAAAGTTTTTTAATGTTCGTTGAAAAAAAAGTCTTACGACGGCCGACTATAGCCATAGATTTCGTTGATCAGCACCACAGAGGAATGATGAATCAAGAATCAAGAACGTTTATTTGTCATTGACATTTACATGCATTAACAATAATTGTCAAACATACAGCTCGTGTTAAAAGCTACAGTCATATATGTTAAACAAGTAAAAATTCTTAAATGTAACATTATAAATATTAAATATTAAGGCTCTGTGGAAGACTAACATGGATAAACAAGATGCAGTATGAATGCTTGAAAGACTTAACATGACTACACAAAATATATATAAATATTTAATATAACAAATAAATAAATAACATGTAACCTATAAAAGTGGTGCTTAAAAATTAATTTCAATTTTTTTTACATTAAAAAACTCTTGACTAGAATAAAAAGGATTATTAATTACCTTGTATTAGGCCTGTAGATCCTACCGTTGTTGTAGTAAATGTGGATGCGCATTTCGCCCCGCTTGTGGGGAATCGTCGGCACACTTATTGTCCTTAACTAAAACATATGGTACACTATTTACACTAAATTATTGTGTACCATATGTTTTAGTTAAGGACAATAAGTCGACGATGCCCCACGCTGGGCGAAAGCGCATCCACATTTACTACAACAACGGTAGGATCTACAGGCCTAATACAAGGTAATTAATAATTGAACTTTGGTCCTACACTGGGTTTCACTTCTAGTAAAAAGGATTACTTAACAGCCACTCATAGAACTTTTTTAACATATATTCATGATTATAAGCAAGTTCTTGAATTTTACAGTCTTTGTTAAATACTTTGTGTGACATCACAACGTGGCTATGCAAAGTTTTGCCTAATCTAGAATAAGATCTATTAATATTACTATTATTTCTTGTATTATGTGAGTGCACATCGTTACAAAGAGTCAACAAAGGAAGTTGCTTTAAAGCGTAGGAAAAAAGGTCAAATATATAGATATTAATGACTGAAGGAATTCTAAGAGTTTCAAAAAGCGGTTTACAGTGGGCGTCATCTTTGGAGTTAGAGAGAATGCGAATAATCTTTTTTTGAATAATTAAAACTTTTTTGATTCTACTACTACTGCCCCGGAAAACTATGCCATACCTGAAAATGCTTGGAAGAAAGCAAAATAAACCATTTTTAAATAGGTTAAATCTACCAAAGTTTTTAAACGTCTTATTAAGTAAACAACTCTTGATAATCTAATTGATGTCATGTGCGTTGGCAAGTGCATTGACTTTAAATATACAATTTAAAATCAATGGCAAGTGACAGTTAACGTCCCAAATTCCAATGTTAGTTATCCTTATGATAGAACAAATGTTTTACAGAAAAATTGCAATCCAAAACCCGTTACTTCAAATTTTTTTAGTAGTAAACTTTATGACAAAACTTGACATATTTTAAGGTTATTTCACACGGTCACAAAGGAGTTAGTGTGGTTCTGCAGTCGACAGAATTAACAAATACTCTGTGGAACTAACTCACTTGTGCAAGCTGTCAGGCTAGAATTCTGAAAAAAGTTAAAAGATGGCAAGTGAACTTGCGTTCAAACCTAGAGTTTACATTTATCATTTTTAAATTACTCATTTCTAAACCGAAATCACAGTAACCTCCCAAAAACAAGATGAGTTAGCCTTAAATCGTTACATTTTGATAAAAATAGTGTGAAGTTTTTACTATCCAGAAGAAATTTCCTGTAGTATTGGGGCCAGTTTAAGTTAATCTAATGATTTCAATCAAACCTTTAACAATGCACAGACGCCTCAAAGTATACAACTCGTTTCAAAAACAATATTTTCCGTGTGTTTTCTCCCATTCAGTTCAAAAAGGTCACAAGACGAACTATGAACAAAAACAAAGAAAATATTCGGGTTTAAACATTCCTGTGAGTTTGGGAGTGGTAGGAGGTGTGGGACTATTCATTACTTACATTTACAAAGAATTCAAAAGAAATTTGTATCAGCATACTGACTTGAATAGACCTAGCGTAAGTCCATTACCAAATATTTGTCAGTCCAAACCAGGGTTTACCGTGAGCGCCGCCACTATTAGTGACCCACCCAATCAACCTCCTAAGGATAACAGAGGCCTGAGACAGAAATTCAACTTTGTTGCTGACGTTGTTGATAAATGTGCAAGTTCAGTGGTGTACATCGAAATTCGAGACACAAGAAGGTTAGTAAAGATTAAATTTGATAGGCTTATGCCTGTGACCTATTAGTTTATTTTAGTTTAAAAAGTCAGAAAGAATTTTCAAAGCTCATTACACAATTCTCAAGTCAACCTAAAACACCAAACCATAATCGCTAAATATAAAGATAATGCATTTCTTTGTGAAGTACAGAGAGGGAAGTGATGCGACAGAGTGGGAAGAACAGCAGT
The DNA here is from genome assembly GCA_018831715.1 of Matsumurasca onukii. Classification (NCBI taxonomy): domain Eukaryota; kingdom Metazoa; phylum Arthropoda; class Insecta; order Hemiptera; family Cicadellidae; genus Matsumurasca; species Matsumurasca onukii. The sequence goes on from CM032064.1 coordinate 30,801,427, forward strand.
GTAAAGTAGTCCTAGTTGGTCGGTCCGCAACCCTGCAACTGATATTGCAACCCTGAAAAACTCAGGAAAACTTTGTCATTTCCATTAAATGTTCCAGAGTTGTAAAAAGAGGCCCAAGGAACCTTGGAACTTTGAGCGTTGCTTACGGGAGTAGTACAAGCCTCACATCATTTTTTTTAAGTTCCTGAAAAATCTGATTAATCTATATAAATAAAATAATACTTTTGTCTGTACATTGCAAAGAATCCATCAGTTTTTGGTTATTTGGTGTTCGTATACTTTGCATAGACCAAACTCAGAATCGTCTGAAGCTATGGCGGTGAAACTTCGTTTAAGGGTTAAGCCCATTGCGCAGTGTGTCTTTAGTTATATTTTGTACCCATACAACATCCACAAAATAAATGGGTAGGGACCAAAGTGGGCACTTTGTACGTTTTTAAGGTATTTTAGACCGCTTATAACTCGAAATCCGCTGAAGCTATGGCGATGAAACTTCATTGAAGGGTTAAGCCCATCACACAGTGTGTTTTTAGCTATGTTTCATATCCTTACAACACCCACAAAACAAATAGCAAGGGGCCAAAATAAAACTTTTTAGACATTTTGGACCGTTTCAAAGTCAAAATCGGCGGAAACTATAGCAATGAAACTTTGTTTGATGGTTAAGCTAATCACTCACTGTCTCTTTAACTACATTTTATGTCCATATAACATCCTCAAAAAAACGGGCGGAACAGCGGGAGTAAGTATGACTCTCACAAGGTAGCTAACACTTATCTATATAAATAAAATAAGACTTTTAATTGTCTTTACATTTCAAAGAATCTATTGGTTTTGGTTATTTGGTGTTTATACAGGGTGTCTCAGACCACCCGTGTCATATGTATATCTCGAGAACGGGTTGGCCGACTTGAGTGAAACGAAAAATTCTAAATTTAAACCGGTTCAAAGAATTCAGGAAAATTATTTTCTACTTTCTATTATACAAGGCGTATCAAAAACCGAGGGTCATGGGTTCAAATCTCAAAATTTTCAAATATAAAGGGGGGTCATGCTATACATTATTTTAAAGCTCTCTTTAAATGAAAAACTATGATGAAGAAAAAATTGTTTTTTATTGAGCCGTTACAAAATGGCGGCTGAAAATCTAAAAATAAAACAAAATTACGAAAAGCCCTGTATTTCCATTGATATTTTTCAAAACGAAAATCTAATTATTGATTTTTACTTGTCATGACGTAAGCTTTCAAACAATATACAACAACATGCTATTTCAAACACCTTAGTACCCACCAAAAAACCCCAAATTTAGAAAATGGTCTACTATGATTATCTAATGTTTTTCAAATACTAAACCCTATTGTGTTGTGTACCGTTGTAAAGGTCTATGTACGTAGACAACATTGGTGAAAGTTTTGTTGAAAAATATTAACGCGTTTCAAAATGGCGGCCAAAAACGTAATTCATAGAGTATAATTGACAAAAACGTTAAAAAATGTATGTAATTTACACAAACAACTCAAAAATTGAATTATGATCTTTTGGTATACACATTTTCATCATATGTAGCGGTACTGCGTTAGTAGACATGTGGCGGGTTGGAATCATGCGCAACTCCGGAGCTCATCGCTCCGCTGGCCAGTTCGAGTCCCTGCAGTCACCACTTACTTTGTACAACACTAGGTAAAGGTCGAGGTTGAGTGGTAGAGAGGACTTTGTAGTCCTAACTTCGCCTCGTTAAACAAGCCAAACTTTACCTTTACCTTTTTTTGCCATATTTTCATCAATAGCTACATCGTTGAAATAAACAGCAAACACTTGAAAAGAGTGGCAATATGCATGGAATAGTTGGGAATAATTAAATGGAAAGCTTTTGTGTTTCAAACTTTATTACTGCTAAGATAAACCTATTGATACGAGGGTTATCCAGAAAGTAAGTTACGTTTTCGGTTTTCTCGGCAGAGGCGAAGCTAGCGGCCATCTTGATATGTGGTTGTTCCCCAGTTCAGTCTGCATCTAGCCAATCAACTCTCAGGTCTCTGCCGTACTTTTTTACGTTACAGTGTCGCTTGGAAATGTCTTTGTCAATTGAAAATCCCGCCAACTGTAAAGTGCGTACAGTAATAAGGTTTTTGGCTGCATTAAACTGTAAACCGATTAAAATTTATCGGTAGCTTTGTGAAGTGTATGGGGACAATACCATCACTGAAGGTGGAGTGCGTCAATGGAGCATTCGCTTAAAATGGCGAACAAAGTGCACCTACGAAAAGCGAGTGGAAGACCCAGCTTGGCAAATGCCGAACTTGCGGAAAAAGTTAATGAAATCACAAAAATCAGCGAATGGGTCCAGCGTTAACGTTTTTGGACCATTACCACAAATATGGAGATTCACTACTAAATCGGATTTTTACTGGTGATGAAACATGGGTGAAACATGTTAACTGTGAGAAGAAATTGCAGTCAATGCAGTGGAGACACACAAATTTCCCTCAGAAACAAAAAAAATTCATGCTAACGATGTCGATAAGGAAGATTATGGTGACCGTACGTGTGGGAGTTGTTTTCTCATCCACCGGATGAGTCGGATCTGCATAGCGACTACCACTTGTTCCCAACGATGAAGAAGTGGCTGGCAATGCACAGCGTTTTGACAATGATGAACGGCTGCAGGAAGAATTAACAAAATGGTTGAAGAACAGGCGGCAAAATTTTATGACGAAGGAATTTTAAAGCTCGTCCATGGGTATGATAATTGCCTAAATTTGTATGGCGATTATGTAGAAAAGTAGTACTTTAGTGTGGTTTTCAAATGTATGTAATAAAAATCTTGTCCTATTCTTCGTGGAATTTTTATTCCAAAACGTAATTTACTTTCTGGATAGCCCTTGTATATTCAACATGCACATTTATACTGAATAAGTCATAAATGTTTGTTGGCTTGATTATTTAGATACTTGGATGATATGTTCAAAATGCTGGCCTTCCAAACATTTTCAACATGGCGGATTTCGAAGCTCGATGTAGCAACTTTGATTACTTGAACTGAGAACTGAGGACCTGCCTGACGAGTTCGATCTTTCATGTCATCTCTTAGGGTTGGTTTTTCGAAATAAACTAGCTCCTCTATGCCACCTCACAAGTACGAGGGGGTACCCAAAAATAACGGGAATTTCATTATAAAAATCATATTTTATTCTTTTTTTTTCCTAATTTACATGTATACCTTTAGTATACTCCCCATTTAGTGTAATGCATTTGTTCATTTGATCCTCCTATGGTTCAAAGCACCCCTCATACACCTTACTCTGAATGGCTGCACGCTCCATCCTCGTTTGCTTTTTCGCTCCTTCATTTCCGTCATAACGGTGATCTTTTATGTAATTTTTCATTATAGGGAACATAAAAATGTCGCGTGGGGCAAGATTTGATGAGTATGGGTCGTGGGGAAGGGTGATCATGCTGGTATTGGCCAAAAACTAGCGCACTGAGATGGCTCTGTGGGCAGGCGCATTGTCATGATGAAAGAACCAGTCTCCATATCGCCAAAATTTAGGTCTGGAGTGTGTTGAGATTCGCTAAACTGAAATTCAACACACTCCAGACCGCAAAGAAGCATTCTCAATGGTCCTCCAACGGTCTTATTGCAATATTGACAGTTTTTTCTGAACAATTTCACCAGTCTGAGAATTTGAAGGTCGTCCGGGACAAGGCTTGTCTTCAATCGATGTGGCGCCATCTTGAATTTGGGGAAAATTCTCGTTACACTCTGGTTTTGCTCAAAACATCGTCATTATAAGCTTATTTAATAATTGCAACTGTTTCTGACGCGTTCTTACTGAGAAATTAGCAAAAACCTCACTGCTGAACTTTGTTTATTTAATTAAACCATCAAAACAAAACGAGGCAGAACAAATACTACTTTTAGAAAAACGCACACAGCTCCTCTTCACAGCCTCTCAGACTGGCCACACCGAGTGCACTGAACTCAGGAAGAGGTTGCACTTTCATCCCCTATCGGCCAAAATGTCAACTATGCGCTACCCACCTAGCCATCAACTGATTCCCGATACTTTTGGGTACCCCCTCGTAGAAATCAACTACGGTGAGATGTAGTGATCTGGCAGGCCAACAGCTGCACAGTCAGGTGCTTGAAAGGAGTGGAAATACGTATGAAGTAGTTGGAAATACGTAACTAAATCGAAAGCATACGTATTTCAACCTTTATTATGGCTGACTTGCAAGATAAACCTTTAGATGTATTCAACATACACATTTATACTGAATGCTTTTAGAGGAGTGGTACAGATGTTGTAGAAGAGCAGTTCGTATCTGTGGCGAACGCTACCCTGATGGGCTAATCACTCATACAACGTGTTTGAGATACTTCAAAACCATGTGATCTCATCTGACTATGTGCAGTCGGATCGCAACAATCCAAAAAGATTGCTCATTACGACCTTAAAGCACCTGACATAGTCGCAGACGTTCTTGGTCTGCCAGATCGCTATATCTCACTGCTGTTGATTTTAACTTGTGAGGCGGAATAGAAGAGCTAGTTTATTTTGAAAAATCAATGGTGAAAGATGACATGAAAGATCGAACTCGTCAGGCAGGTCCTCAGTTCTCAGTTAAAGAAATCAAAATTCCTACATCGAGCTTCAAAAGCCAGGTTGAAAAATGTTTGGAAGGCCAGCATTTTTAACAGATCACTAAGTATCTAAATAATCAAGCCAACAAACATTTATGACTTATTGAGTATAAATGTGCAGTAATAAAGTTTGAAACACAAAAGCTTTCCATTTAATTATTCCCAACTATTCCATGCATATTGCCACTCTTTTCAAGTGTTTGCTGTTTATTTCAACGATGTAGCTATTGATGGAAATATGGCAAAAAAAGGTAAAGGTAAAGTTTGGCTTGTTTAACGAGGCGAAGTTAGGACTACGAAGTCCTCTCTACCACTCAACCTCGACCTTTACCTAGTGTTGTACAAAGTAAGTGGTGACTGCAGGGACTTGAACTCGCGTCCGCGCCAGCGGAGCGATGAGCTCCGGAGTCGCGCACGATTCCAACCCGCCACATGTCTACTAACGCAGTACCGCTACATATGATGAAAATGTGTATACCAAAAGATCATAATTCAATTTTTGAGTTTTATGTGTAAATTACATAGATTTTTTAAAAGTTTTTGTCAATTATACCCTACGAATTACGTTTTTGTCCACCATTTTGAAATGCGTTAATATTTTTCAACAAAACTTTCACCAATGTTGTCTACGTACATAGACCTTTACAACGGTACACAACACAATAGGGTTTAGTATTTGAAAAAAAATTAGATAATCATAGTAGACCATTTTCAAAATTTGGGGTTTTTTGGTGGGTACTAAGGTGTTTGAAATAGCATGTTGTTGTATATCGTTGGAAAGCTAAAACGACAAGTAAAAAAGCAAGTAGCATGACAAGTAAACATCAATAATTAGATTTTTGTTTTGAAATTAATCAATGGAAATACAGTACAGGGCTTATTGTAATTTTATTTTATTTTTAGATTTTCAGCCGCCATTTTGTAACGGCTCAACAAAAAACAATTTTTTCTTCATTATTGTTTTTCATTTAAAGAGAGCTTTAAAATGATGTACTGCATCGCATGACACCCCTTTATATTTGAAAATTTCGAGAATTGAACCCATGACCTTGGTTTTTGATACGCCCTGTATAATAGAAAGTAGAAAATAATTTTCCTGAACTCTTTGAACCGGTTTAAATTTAGAATTTTTCGTTTCACTCAAGTCGGCTAACCCGTTCTCGAGATATACATATGATACAGGTGGTCTGAGACACCCTGTATACTTTGGATAGACCAAAACTGGTATCAAAAAAATCCTGTCTGTCTGTCTGTAACATTTTTAAGGCATAATGGGCTGTTTATAACCCAAAATCAGACGAATCTATGGCGGTGAAACTTCCGTTAAGGGTTTGGCTCATTACGTAGTGTGTCTTTAGCTGTATTTTATACCCGTACAAAATAAATGGCAACACTCATAACGAGAAGATGGTGAACTAACAGGCAAACTAAATGGTTTTCTAAGGATATAAATAATTAGATTTTGTTTTGAAATTAATCAATGGAAATACAGTTACAGGGCTTATTGTAATTTTATTTTATTTTTAGATTTTCAGCCGCCATTTTGTAACGGCTCAACAAAAAAAAATTTTTTCTTCATTATTGTTTTCATTTAAAGAGAGCTTTAAAATGATGTACTGCATCGCATGACACCCCTTATATTTGAAAATTTCGAGAATTGAACCCATGACCTTGGTTTTGATACGCCCTGTATAATAGAAAGTAGAAAATAATTTTCCTGAACTCTTTGAACCGGTTTAAATTTAGAATTTTTCGTTTCACTCAAGTCGGCTAACGTTCTCGAGATATACATATGATACAGGTGGTCTGAGACACCCTGTATACTTTGGATAGACCAAAACTGGTATCAAAAAAATCCTGTCTGTCTGTCTGTAACATTTTTAAGGCATAATGGGCTGTTTATAACCCAAAATCAGACGAATCTATGGCGGTGAAACTTCCGTTAAGGGTTTGGCTCATTACGTAGTGTGTCTTTAGCTGTATTTTATACCCGTACAAAATAAATGGCAACACTCATAACGAGAAGATGGTGAACTAACAGGCAAACTAAATGGTTTTCTAAGGATATAATTAAACTTTTTGTTTATTTTAAATTTGAAATTTTCTAAAAATATACACACAGCTATGTTAATAAAGCCACGAGGCGAAGCGCGGGTACTCTCAGCTAGTATATAATATAAAATAATAACTCTGCATTAAATTGTATGTGCTTTTAATACATGATTTATAACTTGTTTCAGAAGTTTTATTACAGTAATTTGAAAGATTGGGGTTTTTTTGCAGGTTGGATTTCTTTAATCATACACCAGCAATAATATCTAATGGCTCTGGATTTGTAGTTGGAAGTGAAGGACAAATTCTAACAAATGCCCATGTTGTTGTAGCCAGACCTGGAAGCGAAATCATCGTAAGTTTCAAACTTTGCTTTACAAAATCTGGTATGTTTAAATGGTACAGAAATTATTATTTATAGTACTCGTACTAAGAAGTCAGAGCTAAATTGCTATGAAAAGAGAATTACTCTGAACAGAAATTCTTCTAGCATGCAGAATGAATGTAATAACGTATAAGTCACCAGCCATAAGTTCAGTGTTGTCTTCAGATGCCTCCAGTCCTCATAATTGCTTGATTTTGGTAGGTAACTTGTAAGCTATACTTGAGACACCAATAACTCTTAGAGGGTATTTTAAGGTAAATATGGGATAAAGGGTAGTGTGATGATTGTTTTTGACAGACGATGAGGTGAAGTCTTGTTCCAAACTAGGGCTGATTTTTTCCCAGATTGGGCATCAAAATAGCCCAATAGCCAATAGAAATGGACCATCGGCTTAACTAGACTTCCGAACTACAATAGTGAGTTTAACTGATAGCAAGAAAAATATCACGACTTCCTCTGATACAGAGTGAGATGGTTTGCTGGCAGGATGTAGTTTAGAAGTTAGTGTGTAGTGCTATGATGGTAATGCCTGTCAGAACTTTACTTCAGAAAGATAATTCATAACAGCAAACTAAATCACTTTTTGGATGGAAAGCACCGATAGTTGTCGGTTATAAGTGAGGAAAAATAATCAATAGAATTTGATGTCAGATACCAGTTGGGCTTTATAAGATACACATTTAAACTCTAAAAACATTATTTCTGGATAAGCCAATAGTTATAACAAGGTTAAACCGGATTTTTTTTTGCAGGTAAAGTTCACAGATGGGTCCACTTATGAAGCGCAAGTCCAAGATTACGATTTGAAGTCAGATTTGGCACTCCTAAAAGTGAAGACACAGGTACTTTAAGGACTTTAAAATCTGTAATAAAAGTGAAACCTCATTATATTAATTTCACCTTTATGGAAATGTTGGTTCAGGTTCAAATCAAAATAACTTTACTAGAAAAGAGCCGGGAATAAAAAAGGCAAGGAAAAGACTACAGGAAATAAATTATGGAAATTTATTCCTTGCCTTTTATTCTCTGCACTATTCTTCAAAACAAAATGAATGTTTATAACTATATTTACTCACAGCAATACATCGTTTGCATTATAAATTATAGAAACACAGTTAGTGATGACTTGATAGTTGACCGTTCCTATTTATAAATAATCTTCCTTAGAATTGATAAAGTTTTATGTAAAACAAAACGGTGAGGGAATCAAAGCACTAATAAGAACACTGTAAAAGAGTTTTGTTTGTACTTACTAGAATCTACAAAAGTTTGTGGAAATGAAAATTTGTGCCCATCCAGCTGATGATCGTTGATTGTTTCTAGGAAGAGTATAGGTCCCATGACACTATGGAGTGAGTTCCATTTAGGGAGGGGATCTAGTAGCGATCTTTGAGATGAGACTGAAGTAGTTTGGAAGCAGATTCCCTTCCTATGCCCTTAACAAGCAGCATGTACTGTGAAGAACTGGTTTCAGAAATCACTGGTGCCGATGAGACTGGGCAGCTCCAGTGATCTGCGGACTGGTGAGTGGGTGGTGGCCCTGGGCAGTCCACTCTCCCTGTCCAACACAGTCACAGCAGGTATCATCTCTAGTCTCAGAACCAGCCAGGAGATCGGACTCATAGGAAAGGACATAAATTACATCCAAACTGATGCTGCCATCACGGTAATTACCTTCATGTTCAGTGGCATTTTCCAAAATAAAACAAAACAAATTAGTTACTCTGGGTACAAGTTAAGAAAAAAATTTCACTAATGCACCCGTAGATGGTAGTTTTGCTTTTGGAAGGTTAAAGCAAAACGTCATATTTGTTGGATATTTTGATTGTTATTAGTTCTTAATAACGTGTGTTTTATGATAACCACTTAATATAGTTATCACATTGTTTATAGTGTATTTTAATGTTGATGGTAGGCTTTATGTTCAGTTTGGCAACTCTGGAGGACCCTTGGTGAATTTGGACGGTGAGGTGATTGGCATAAACGCAATGAAAGTTACTGCAGGAATATCATTTGCAATTCCTGTGGACTACGCCAAAGCTTTTCTCAACAAAGCCGAAGATAAACTGAAAAGTAAGGTATTTTTTGAAATTTTTTTAAATCAAAATTGAGTGCTTAACAAAGTATCACTTTTCTATGACATGTATTTTATGGGTTGTATACAATTTTAATTGGTGCAATGCACAAAACACAATAGTTGAAATAGTAAGTGTAAAAGGTATTTTTTACAGTTAGGTTAACTCTTAATCTAACTAATATATCTTAACTAATGTCAACGTATTGCGCTGATTTGTAGATAAGTCGTCAAAAGCACAAACGGTTCATCCCTACATTGGCATTACTCTGATCACTCTGTCAGAACCGATCATACAGAACTTCCAGTCTCGAGGGATGAGCATTCCTTCTCACATTCAGCAGGGAGTACTTATCTGGAAAGTTGTCTTCGGATCACCTGCTTATGAGTAAGCTTTGCAGCAACCTTTCCTCCCAGTCTGGACCAACATTTTCAACAGCTAAACATTTTTAAATGGTTTTAACTTATAAATTAATTTGTTTCTTGAACTTGTCTTAAACTATTTAAAAATTGAGGTTTGGAAGAATGAATTGATATAGAGTTCAAGGTATATTTTTCTGGAGATTACAGTTCAGTTGTTTATAGAAGCAGTTTTCAAACAAAAGTTCAGAGCTATAAAAGGTTTTTTATTGTAGGCAATAAACATTGTTCTGTTTTACCATCATTGAAACTGCTGAAGAATTATAGTTTTAAGGCCACAATAGACACACTGACAATTATAAATCTTCTTCACCTTAACAGTGAAGAAAGATCACTGCAGCAAAGTCTTTTAAACCTGGAGCCTGAAATGCAGTTATATGTTCCTTAACTGAAGACTTCTCAGTTATGTTTTAAAATAAAATAACAGCTATTAGGTAGGATTTTGTTTTGTTAATCAATGCGTTCGCTAAGTTACCTTGTCATTAAATTTGAGGACCTGTTATGATTAATGAGAAATACCATTGAGGATGTCTCTATGGCTCTTGATGCCTTACTGGAGCTTAAAGAATCAAGAGCTGCCAACACCTTTCTGCAAGTGATATATTAAAACAGGACAATTTGGTTTGAATCTATTGATAGTTTGAAGTGTCCACTGACGCCCAACCCACGGATAGTGTTCAGCTGAAGTCTTTCCTAAAAGATCTAGATGACTTTAAGACCCTTTCATAATTCTGCAAGGTTTTCAAACACAGAACACTGAGTTTTGAGACTTAATTCAAGTTGGAAAACATGTTTTGTTCTCTATTTAGCTTTAGTTGCAAATTGTTAGGGTCTAAATCCTATTCAAATCAAAAAGGTTTTCGAATAGAGGTTTCCTGTTCCTTGTTCTAGGGCTGGGCTTCAACCAGGTGACATCGTGACGCATATCAACTCCAAGCCAGTGGTGAAGGCCAGCAGCGTTTACTCCATTGTGGAGTCTGCTAGCGAGAATACATTGAACATGACAGTAATCAGGAATGACCAATTCCTGAATCTTTCTGTTGTTCCTGAGGAAATACCACAGTAGAATCTAAACTGTTTTGCAAAAAAATGGTTTATTTATTGCTTGAAGCTATTAAATAGCTTCAAAAGTTAATTATTTAATAATTATGTTTTATTCTGTGGTTCTGTATTTACCTATTTGTGATGTTTAGCTTTAAGTTACTAGTCTGAATGTTTCAAGAACTGTTGTAATTTAATTGTAATTTTTAATGTTAAATGGGAAAATAAATGTATTTATTATTATTAATAGTTTCTTTGTATTGTAGTTTTTCTTTTATTCTGAATATTTTCCTTTTTTCTTGCTCAAGTTTGAATTCACAGCTGTAGTTTAGAAGGAAGTGTGAGGAGTGGAAGATTCTTGCCAGAAAATGCTAACAACCAGAGAGTAAGTAGCATTAAAATACTCGTTGTGCTTGAATTAAAAATGTAATGAGCACATTCTTAAACATCACACGTCAGTTATAATGATATAATACTATGATATTTATATTAGTATCAGGTCGTTCCAGATTTTTTTAATCCTAATACCAATACAGTCAACTCCCGATTAACCTGTTATCGGATTAACCGCGTTGCAGATTTCAACATGGCACTAAATGGAGAAAACATACACTGATGCCATCCCTCACAAAAAAGACTGTATTAGTGTCCCGCGTGACCTTGACTCGTTCTCTCTAACTCACCTGACAATATAAATCCAAAATTAGCCATTCTCCTCACCTACCAGAATTACCCATCCGCGTCGCCGATAATTCTGACTAAATATTTAAAGTTTTCGATAGTGGTATGAGAGGGCATATAGTTTTCTGAAGTTCAGTAGCAGGAATTATTTTTGTTATTGGAATGGTTATTGGTGATTGCGAAACGATGTCTACTAAACACAAACGGGTCCTATTTACAATACGGCAAAACTCAACACAGTGCAAAACATTGATCTCGGTTCAAAAGTAAACAAATGTGCAACCAGTATAACATTGGTGATACAGCGGTGTCACGGTGATGTACGAAAGTAAGGTAACAATAACAACATTAATAATAACAATACTCCGTCGCCATCTTGTACCATTTTCTTATTGCTGTGGTAACCAAATCCCAAATCATGTGAGCTGTCAAGAGTTCAACGCTAGTGCTCCTAGTGTTGACCGCTCAGTAGCTAACTTAAACCGTGAAACCAAGGCTAATGTAAGGCTATGTACACATGGTAGCGTCCGACCATGCGGTGATAAAGTACAAGAGAACTATTGACGGCGTTCACATGCACCGCTCACTGGAATCTGTTATTCTCATATTTATTTGTTTTCGTCTTTATATATAATTATATACCTTTTTGTACATTAATTTTGAGTATTTGTGGATTAACCACGTTTTTGCTTATCCGGGAAGACTCAACCCGACTTTATTGCTTTATCCGGAGATGACTGTACCAGGATATTGATTCTCCAACAAATAAAAGTAAGATTCTTCAAAATCAAAAATCACATTTAATAAAAAAATGTAATAATAAGAAATAAATTGTAATACAAAATTTAAAAATTATACTTAATATCAAAATATAAATCAAATTTATTTCAAAATAAAAATCATATTCAATTTCAAAATAAGAAAAAAAATAAACTTTGAAATAAAAAAAGAAAAAATTAATAAGATTTAAAATCAACACAAATTAAAATTAAAATAAATTTGTTTTAAAATAAAATTAAAATTAGATTTATAAGAAAAATATAGAAAATTAAAAAATTGTATGAATAAAAAACTTAAATATCAATTGAAAAAGACATACACTTTCAAAATAAAAAACCAAAAAATATGTATCAAAACCAACAAAATTATCTAAGTCCAAATACAATAAAATTTAGTCTTAAATGAAAATATAGTTTTGTAATCAAAATAAAAAATTAAATTAAACTTAAAACCAGGCGGACACGCAGCTAAGCTCTAAAGGGCCGCTTGCTTGAGTGAATCAAATTTCCTTTGCAATTTGTTACATATTAAACTCCCTTCACACTCTAGCCACCGCTTCAGCTTTTGACTTCAGACAAGTGGTCCGTTATGATGGGTGCTACAAAGCTCTTCACTATACGCTCAGCCTCGCTTCGGCCTCAGACTTAGTGGTCGTTATGATGGGTGCTACAAAGCTCTTCACTATCACGCTCACAGCCTCGCTTCAGCCTCAGACTTGGTCGTTATGATGGGTGCTACAAAGCTCTTCACTATACGCTCACAGCCTCGCCAGCCTCAGACTTAGTGGTCCGTTATGATGGGTGCTACAAAGCTCTTCACTATACGCTCACAGCCTCCTTCAGCCTCAGACTTAAGTGGTCCGTTATGATGGGTGCTACAAAGCTCTTCACTATAACTCACAGCCTGCTTCAGCCTCAGACTTCAGTGGTCCGTTATGATGGGTGCTACAAAGCTCTTCACTATACGCCACAGCCTCTTCAGCCTCAGACAAGTGGTCCGTTATGATGGGTGCTACAAAGCTTTTCACTATACGCTCACAGCCTCGCTTCGACCTCAGACTTAAGTGGTCCGTTATGATGGGTGCTACAAAGCTCTTCACTATACGCTCACAGCTCGCTTTGGCCAGACTTAAGTGGTCCGTTATGATGGGTGCTACAAAGCTCTTCACTATCGCTCACAGCCTCGCTTCAGCCTCAGACTTAAGTGGTCCGTTATGATGGGTGCTACAAAGCTCTTCACTATCGCTCACAGCCTCGCTTCAGCCTCAGACTTAAGTGGTCCGTTATGATGGGTGCTACAAAGCTCTTCACTATACGCTCACAGCCTCGCTTCAGCCTCAGACTTAAGTGGTCCGTTATGATGGGTGCTACAAAGCTCTTCACTATCACGCTCACAGCCTGCGCTTCAGCCTCAGACTTAAGTGGTCCGTTATGATGGGTGCTACAAAGCTCTTCACTATACGCTCACAGCCTCGCTTCAGCCTCAGACTTCAGTGGTCCGTTATGATGGGTGCTACAAAGCTCTTCACTATACGCTCACAGCCTCGCTTCAGCCTCAGACTTCAGTGGTCCGTTATGATGGGTGCTACAAAGCTCTTCACTATACGCTCACAGCCTCGCTTCAGCCTCAGACTTCAGTGGTCCGTTATGATGGGTGCTACAAAGCTCACTATCACGCTTCACAGCCTTGCTTCAGCCTCAGACTTCAGTGGTCCGTTATGATGGGTGCTACAAAGCTCTTCACTATACGCTCACAGCCTCGCTTCGGCCTCAGACTTAAGTGGTCCGTTATGATGGGTGCTACAAAGCTCTTCACTATACGCTCACAGCCTCGCTTCACCTCAGACTTAAGTGGTCGTTATGATGGGTGCTACAAAGCTCTTCACTATCGCTCACAGCCTGCTTCAGCCTCAGACTTCAGTGGTCCGTTATGATGGGTGCTACAAAGCTCTTCACTATACGCTCACAGCCTCGCTTCAGCCTCAGACTTATGGTCCGTTATGATGGGTGCTACAAAGCTCTTCACTATCGCTCACAGCCTCGCTTCAGCCTCAGACTTAAGTGGTCCGTTATGATGGGTGCTACAAAGCTCTTCACTATACGCTCACAGCCTCGCTTGGCCTCAGACTTAAGTGGTCCGTTATGATGGGTGCTACAGCTCTCTTCACTATACGCTCACAGCCTCGCTTCGGCCTCAGACTTAAGTGGTCCGTTATGATGGGTGCTACAAAGCTCTTCACTATCGCTCACAGCGCTTCAGCCTCAGACTTAAGTGGTCCGTTATGATGGGTGCTACAAAGCTCTTCACTATCATCACAGCCTCGCTTCAGCCTCAGACTTAAGTGGTCCGTTATGATGGGTGCTACAAAGCTCTTCACTATACGCTCACAGCCTCGCTTCAGCCTCAGACTTAAGTGGTCCGTTATGATGGGTGCTACAAAGCTCTTCACTATCGCTCACAGCCTCGCTTCTCAGCAGAGTGGTCCGTTATGATGGGTGCTACAAAGCTCTTCACTACGCTCACAGCCTCGCTTCGGCCTCAGACTTAAGTGGTCCGTTATGATGGGTGCTACAAAGCTCACTATCGCTCACAGCCTCGCTTCAGCTCAGACTTCAGTGGTCCGTTATGATGGGTGCTACAAAGCTCTTCACTATACGCTCACAGCCTCGCTTCAGCCTCAGACTTAAGTGGTCCGTTATGATGGGTGCTACAAAGCTCTTCACTATACGCTCACAGCCTCGCTTCAGCCTCAGACTTCAGTGGTCCGTTATGATGGGTGCTACAAAGCTCTTCACTATACGCTCACAGCCTCGCTTCAGCCTCAGACTTAAGTGGTCCGTTATGATGGGTGCTACAAAGCTCTTCACTATACGCTCACAGCCTCGCTTCAGCCTCAGACTTCAGTGGTCCGTTATGATGGGTGCTACAAAGCTCTTCACTATCGCTCACAGCCTCGCTTGCCTCAGACTTAGTGGTCGTTATGATGGGTGCTACAAAGCTCTTCACTATACGCTCACAGCCTCGCTTCAGCCTCAGACTTAAGTGGTCCGTTATGATGGGTGCTACAAAGCTCTTCACTATCGCTCACAGCCTCGCTTCAGCCTCAGACTTCAGTGGTCCGTTATGATGTGCTACAAAGCTCTTCACTATCGCTCACAGCCTGCGCTTCAGCCTCAGACTTAAGTGGTCGTTATGATGGGTGCTACAAAGCTCTTCACTATCGCTCACAGCCTCGCCAGCCTCAGACTTCAGTGGTCCGTTATGATGGGTGCTACAAGCTCTTCACTATCGCTCACAGCAGCCTTCAGCCTCAGACTTCAGTGGTCGTTATGATGGGTGCTACAAAGCTCTTCACTATACGCTCACAGCCTCAGCTTCGCCTCAGACAGTGGTCCGTTATGATGGGTGCTACAAAGCTCTTCACTATCGCTCACAGCCTCGCTTCACCTCAGACAGTGGTCCGTTATGATGGGTGCTACAAAGCTCTTCACTATCGCTCACAGCCTCGCTTCAGCCTCAGACTTCAGTGGTCCGTTATGATGGGTGCTACAAAGCTCTTCACTACGCTCACCCTCGCTTCAGCCTCAGACTTAAGTGGTCCGTTATGATGGGTGCTACAAAGCTCTTCACTATACGCTCACAGCCTCGCTTCACCTCAGACTTAGGTGGTCGTTATGATGGGTGCTACAAAGCTCTTCACTATCGCTCACAGCCTCGCTTCACCTCAGACTTCAGTGGTCCGTTATGATGGGTGCTACAAAGCTCTTCACTATCGCTCACAGCCTCGCTTCGGCCTCAGACTTAGTATTCTTTTCCTGCAATTTCATTGAAATAGGACCATTCATTCCGCTGTTGTAGCAAAAATCAATGACTAAATGGATTTTCATAACTTTTGGGTACGTTTATGGATATTGTTAAAATACAAGCAACACTCTTTCGTCCATCTCTCTCTACCCCCACTTTAGATTTGCTTCCTCTCCTACTTTGATGTCAATGTGCCGCTTTAAAGAGTATTCGAATTATTTCCTGATTTATGATGACGGAAAACTGGCCGTATTTGTAAAAGTTCCGTGATACCAATGGTCCGTGCGATACCACGGTGGCTTATAGAGCAGCTCACACCGGGACAAACTGCGGAAGGTGATACAGAGGCGGGCGGGTTATTGTTGCGATAGTAGCCTATCACCTTAGCGCTGCATGCACGGTTTGCAGCGCTTTATAGCGACACTATGTGGCAAACCTATAAAACTACTCAGTCCAGTATATTCCAAAACCACAAAGACTTTCAGTCTTGCAGGGCAAGCTCTGCTCTTGTTTGATTAATAAACCTATAACACATGGCTCGTCTATATAGAGAGTCACACGACCACCGCACCTTATGATGCGCTCAAGTGTACTGTACTGGCATTCCCGCTCCAGTGTGGAAGCATTTGTTCCTGCCACGATACTATCACCCAAAAATCGCAGATAAAATTCTAGGAAGGTAACGCGTTGCTCCCCCAGAAAAGGTATTGCCCCGGTGTGCACAGGGCTTTACACTCTTTATGGGTGGCAGTCACTTACACATTCAATGATAATTGATAACATTCATCAACCTTGAACATGCACACAATTTTTAAAGAAAAATTACTATTTAACGTGTTTTTTCTAGTTTTATTCTTATTATCTTAAAACTTCTTAAGCAAAGCTGAGTAGACTTGCATGTTGGATCACAAAAGGAAAACTATGAAATTACTTAAAAGAGAACACTCAAAACTGTAATTAAATCATTTTATTAATTCACAATTTTTCAATACAGTAGTAATACAAAACTTTAGTTGACATCAGAGTCAGAATAACCTAAACACATGAAAAAAAACAGTGTTGTCAAACATAATAATAAAATAGTCCAATAATCATCTGTCACAGATTAGATTTATAGACCTTTTAAATAGACAACTATAATTAAGTCCTTTTCATTTTTGAAGATTTAACATTCTCCCACCTTGAGGCATATTTGGTCCAAAGATGTGCCTCAACAACAACACCTACACTTCTTGGTTTGATTCTCTTCCGTAAATGGTTTTGATTGTTTGAGTTCTTGACTTCCTCCTTTTCTTTGACTTCAAAGGGTAGATTTTCTGTATATCGGAAGAGCGCTTCGGTTTTGTTCTTAGCTTAGCTAAGCGTATTTGATGGTCTTTCCAGGAATTATTTCTTCTCTCGACGGCTACTGCCACTGTAGTCTTCTTTGTCTTCACTTTCGATTAAGACAACTTCTCCCTTGTTCAATGGTCTACTGGATTTTCTTGGTTTGTTGTTAACATCCCAGATACTCTATTCGAAATAAACTTGCGTGGATTGGTTTTCAGTTTTTGTCGATAACATAGTCTCTTGTTCAGACTGGTTTCTTCAGATTGATCCAAGTCAGGTACTTCACTTTGTTTGATGTCAATCAAAATAGCTGGTGTAAGTGGAGTCAAATCGTCAAAGTTTCCGATTAAGTAAGTTAGTGGTCTTGTGTTTAATACAGCTTCACAGTCACATACGACTGTGTAGAGTTCTTCGTAAGTCAAATAGGCGCGTCCAAGTACTTACGTAGAATCTGTTTCATCAAGCCAACTAATCTCTCCCATCATGGTGAAGCAGGTGGATTAAACTTCCAGGTAATCCTGTGTACAGTGCTGAAACAGGTCAATACGAAGTTGAACCAACTCTTCGATCTGACTTATAAAACCTTTAGTTATTAACACCACGATGAACACCAAAATCATAATTGTTGATGGCCTAATACCCTACATCAACCTAAGTAACATTTCAATTTGATGTTTCAAGCTATATTTACAAAATCATATAACAGTTTTAAACGATTTTATAGTGTTTAAAAAGCTGTGATTCTAGTTTAAGATAATCTGTTAAATTAGTATAGGCAAAGCTATGCTCTTTACAATATCAGTTGTGTAAACTTAAGAAAGTGTATTTTCAATTTCAAACTTAAGTGGTTAGTCATAAATAAAGAAATCTTTTTGGAAGAAAACCACTAAAAATGTTTTAATGATTTTAAAACACAAAACGTTTCGTCTAAACTGTGTTAGACATCATCAGTAATTGTAGACAAGAAGAGTATAAAGAATATACATACAGAGATAAAATGTAAAAAAAATATAAGTAGTATACAAATTCAAAGTTAAAATAATTTTAAATTGAAACTAAACCATATGGTAAATATAAAAGTGATTTCAAATTGTTGGCTTGATGAAAGACAAATTGTTATTTTTGGTTCATATATGTAAAAAGGGGGTCCCAAGCTACTGGTAATTTGGTAAGTCTTGATGATTGATTTGGAATTTCATGGCTTCTTTATTCAAATTCATTTTTATTCATTTGTATACTATGTAAGTGAATAGTGTCTAGTCTTTACATTTACAGTTTTTACAGGAATCTACTTTTTAGCACTTGTTTATTTCAGTCATGTCAATAAACACAATAATAATATTACACACCTATCATTTGAGTTATTGTTAATGACGTTTTTCTTGGAGCAACCATGAAATTTTATATTTTGACAAATAAAACAGGATCTGTGAATTTTTCTAGTTAAAGTTGTAATTCCTCGTCTATTTTATTGGTATCTGGTTTCTCCTCAACTAGTAGGGAACCTCTGTTGTCTTCCTTACTGTATTAGTTTGCTTTGAATAACTCATATTTCTTAACTATAATAATTTAATTGTCTTCCTGAACTTATCCCTATTCTACTTTTTATTTCGTATATTTAATGTTTCGTCTTTGGTAACTAACCCCACTCTATTAAAACTTTTCAAATATCCACTAAGTTTGAATCACATTTTGTCTCTTATTATAGGAAACGATACAAATTTGAACCTGTACACAGGTTTATGAAACTGTAAAAGATGTAAAAAGAATGTTTTGAGCAAATTGTAGAGCGTATGTAGTGTCTTTAACTTGACTACTGAGTATGGACTATGTAGCCGTACTACAACCTAGATACGAGTATAGTAATTATAGGTACTGATAATCATCAGGTCGTTGATATTTTGTCTATCACTTGTGCTAAGGCACTTCCTTACTGTAACTTGTGACACAATATATAAAGTCACCTGACACCTATACATGAATCAATTGAAGAGTAGAATAGTGTTTAGACATGGATTACTGTACTGATAACTCTTTATGATCTTGAACAAGACACTAACTCAATAACGTGTTTTGCCATGATTTCTTTTATACGTGAAATTTCATATTTTAACATTTTATTTGAACCAACTCTTGCTGTTAGAGCACTGTGTAATATTTATACAGTAATTATTTTTATGATGACGCGGTGACAGTGCAGTGGCGGGGAGGGGTGACTTCGCCGGTGCGCAGTAGATAGCCTGACATTATCGATCCACTCCCCCTCCAGTCTGCTGCGGTGTCCTGACAACCCCAGCATCGATACGCAAACTCAGAACTCAGTTAGCGTATCTGCGTAGCTCCGGTATTGTCAATGTGGCGTTAGTGCACTCTATTGTCATTAAATATTGTTTAAATTACTAGCGTTTAGCGTTGATGTTAAATAATACTGAATTAACAAAACAATTTGTTTTTCGTTTATTTAAATTTTAATTTTTTACCGGTGGTCGGACTATCCGAATCGGTTGGCGAGGTCGTTGGCGGCGTCTACTGTATTTATTTATTTATCTTTTTGTTTCAATATTTGTAAACAACATTTTTGTATATTAGTGGAACACAGAAGAGAAACAATAGCCACCGTAGACTTTCACCTGCTTTGGTGAACTTTTACTACAATATTGAACACAAAGATAAGAAGTCTTGGGATAAAATGGTACCCTTGATGCTACCTGAAAATGGGTAAAAAAAAACTGTTATGTGATGATGATATATATTTCGATTGAATTTTTCATAAGACCAAATAATCAACATAACTTAATTTGATACATTAAAAATAAGAACACATTTTAGAAAGCTTAGCCAACTAGGGTATGAGTTAAACATACAAAACATCCACATAGCATGATGAAAATCATAGCCATGCCAAAACAATCACTGATAAAACACCACTTTTTTGGTGGTCTCAAAGCAAATACTATTTCCTATTGGACGTCTAATCATTATACAGTACACTAACTCAGTTTTAGGACCATCCATTTTAGCAAAATGCCTTACTCCGAATTGACTAGCAGCAGATTAGTATTGAAATTATATACCGTATTCCTCAGGTATTCCATATTCCTTAGGCAAAAGTTATCACCTTATATATCTAATGTAGGAGAATATATGTGCGATTTGTCCCACCATTCACCCCAATATACAAGACTTACCAACATACCATACTTAAAATGCAGTCTACAGATCACACTTCATCCACCTACTAATGTACCATTGCATTCACTCAACAAATTTACAAGGGATGTGCAGTTAATTCATAAATGTTCTAAATTTCGCTTAGATAGTATTGTAAAATATAATTTAATAACAAAATACAAATTTATGTACATTGAATGACTTTGCCATGTTACAACCTTTCAATCGACTCTCAAATCTAATGATACTTAAATCCCCACTCGTGTATTAAGGTAATAAGTGCAAATTATGGTTTTAAAAAACTAATAACTTCAGATTGAAAGCTTTAACAATGAATGTACATTGCTTATACAAGTAAACCACATACCATAACGAGATCGAACATTTCAAGAGATTGCAAAAAGCAATTATTATTGGTTACGAGAAATAAAATAAAACTGTAGGCTTTCCGTAGAAGTGAAAATGAATAGTTTATGACAGTGGGAGAGATGACTGCCGTCTGCTTTGTGTATATGATGTTTGCAATCATCTTCCGAACACAGAGTAAGGAGTGGTATATTACACAACAATCTTTAGCCCATGTTTTTAGAAAATTATTTATGATTTACCGTATATTTAGTCTCAGGTAAAGAAGTAAACATAACTTAAGTGTTTCTAAAATACACTTGAATAATTTTATGGCACACC
The DNA here is from genome assembly GCA_018831715.1 of Matsumurasca onukii. Classification (NCBI taxonomy): domain Eukaryota; kingdom Metazoa; phylum Arthropoda; class Insecta; order Hemiptera; family Cicadellidae; genus Matsumurasca; species Matsumurasca onukii. The sequence goes on from CM032064.1 coordinate 30,822,499, forward strand.
GAGGTTAGTGGTTTAATTTACTAAAACCTCTTGCTTGAACTTTACAACCCAACCAATGCAATACACGCTCCAGATGCTTCAGTATCAAACGAAAAGCTTCTCATGTACAAGAAATAATGTTTGCTTGCCTATAGTGTGTCCAGTCTCTACTACCTCTCCTAGTTATAATTCTTATTCACAAAATAAACAGTAGATTATCTAGAATCCGGTCTTTGCCAACCCAGCACTCTGATTACACTCGGGAGTCACTTTTACTTTTTTTTTACTGTGTGCTTGACTGTTTGTACAGTCAAAGAAGGAAAGGTTGGCATGATTTTCTACTCTGATACACTATGGTATATTGAACTACAGTGTGAGTAATCCATACATAAGTTACATTCATTTTCAAAGTTGTTTTCTTTTCTCATTAGGATATTTGATTGGTTCTAAATTATCAGTTCTCTTTTTTCCAGATTTGATGACCAAATTTAAGGCTAACCCAAGGTGTTTTCAAGGCATGTAAAACAGTAAAGGGATATTGAAGGTTTAAAGGCTGTGTGGACGCTCTGAGCATTTGAAATATCTGCAGCTTAATGGTGCTTTCTTTTGATCCTGCACTTGATTAAGGTTCTATGCAAATATAAGATGAGAAATATTTTATATATAATGTGTAATCAATTCTATAATAGACACGTTCAGTTGTAATCAAACTAAGAACAGAAAAAAACATTATGTAAATATTTACAGATAACAAATAGAAATAAAATATAAAACAATAATAACATCAAGCTCTATAATTAATAAAATACAACCTATAAACTGATATATTGTGACCACAATGTATGGCTTATAATTATGAACTTTGAGCCGTTTTTTTTAATATAACCTAATTAAATTCAATAACAAATTGGTTGATATTATCTCATTATGATGTAAAAACCCAAAGTTGAACCTGATGACAATCGTTTTACACTTTTACATCATCAAATTTTTATACTCCCTTACCAAATCCTAGAACATTTAGATAAGACAAATTCTTTTCAGATATGCCACGTTCGATAGTGAATAAAAGATAAACTTGTACATTCAAAACCAATATAACAAAATTAACAAGTACAATTAATTTTTAAAATTATTGATTCTAAAATATTACTCTTACTAGTCTGAAGGGAAACAATGCAACTTAAAGCTAAAAACCGTCATAAATTATTATATCATACAACTGTACATTAAATAAATAATTATCTGTTTGAACTAATAAAACAAAGACAAGGAGTAAATAACATCTTCTATAAAAATAAACAAATATTTGTATTATGTCAAGAGTAGTAGCTCTAGAATCCTGTGTACAAGTTGAAACAGGTTTTTTTTTTTTTCTTATTTTTATCGAGAGGTGGAAAATCACATCAGATACCTGAGGTCCTCGACCCAGGGTTAAGTGTGGGGCTGCTCATCTTGATGTTATGAATGTTTGCAGTTGTACATATTCACCCACTAAACGCACCAATCTCTTTCTTGGTTCATCTTTTTGTCGATCATGGCATCACTATGTAGTATTACTTCATGATTCATCTGGCTTTAACTTCAGTTCCTTTATTTTGGCTCCATGATTCATGGACGGCTTTCTGTGCATTTTTTTTTCCAATTTTCTTTCATTTGTAGCATTGATCCCACTAGAGGCTTTTACTGATCTTTGGCCTATATCCTCTCATACAATCTCCATGTGAATTTAAACATCGGAAGAGGGTATGCTCAGCATTGTCAATTTTGTTGCAACTGAGGCAATTTCTCAATCTTCTGGTGTTGAACAGGTAGTGCCTTAAAGCCCCAGGTCCCAAAGGCTTGTGCTAGGTGGAACCCCATCTCTCAGCGGGCTCTTCCAGCCAGGGCTTTCAAGTTTGGTATGATTTAAAGGTCCATCTTCCACTTTCATCACCTCCAATTGCCACAGGTTTGTATTCCCTGCTTCTGGCTTCTTTCTTTCATACAGGAGCCCTGCCATTCACTTCCAAATTTCCCAGCTCAGGTAAACTTATGGATTTCGGACCTTTCCAAGATCAGTAGATTCACTGGTGGGGTTCCTGCTAGATCTAGATAACTTCCAGAATCCTGCTTGATGCTTTGAGATGAAAATGTAGGTTGCACACTCTACAGAGTGTGTAACCTTTCATCTGACACTTTTTGTGGCATTTCTTTCAAGGTTGTGCTGCATACAACATTTAGAATGGTGCCACGCTTGAATAGCCTTTCTTGTTATGTCTCAGCCTTTACCGCATAAGCCTTGGTTAGTCGTAAGAGTTTTGCTGGCTTTTAGTGCCAACTTGTTGATATGAAAACCAAAGGAAAAGATTTCATCGCATTTCAACCCCAATGTGGCTTCATTTGTTTCTTCCAGATCACATTTGACAGTCTCCCCATGACCAACTTAGGGTTTCTAAACTTTTCCAATGACTAGGGGGTGATTTATGTTTTATGCACAGCCAATTTTAGTTGTTTTTTTTGAGCCATCCTGAGGCATTTTGTCCAAGAGTTCCAACTTCAGATTTGTACCGCTTCTGTCTCCTGGCTTAGAATTAAGGTCTGGCCCCAGAAAGCTCCTTTTCTTTCCCCCACGGGAGGGGATTTCCAGAAAAGTATCATAGACGAGGTTCCAGAATACTGGACCTAGCTTGAACCTTGAGGGCTCCTTACAGTCATTGTCTCTTGAATTGTCCATTCTGTCCATTTTCTAAGAAATTCTTCTCTGTTGTTAACATCCCTGGATACCAATTCAGAAAAGTGAGGTATTCAGAACTTCTGCTGTCTCATGTCGTCAAGATGTCAAGCATCGCTGTAAGTTGAATGCATTGTTTGATGTCCAAAGCAACAGAGTGCACAAACCCTTCAGTTTCCTACCTTTTAGTCACTTGTGTTTAAACAGCTTCACATCACACCACTGTGAGAGTTCTTCGTAAATCTAATAGGTTGTAGACAGAATGTGTTTCATCAGCCAACTAATCTATCTTTTGCAGGATTAAACTTGGAAAAACTTCCAAACAGTACAGTGCTGAAACAGGTCAATACTGTTGAACCAACTTGATCTGACTTATAAAACCTTTAGTTATTAACACCACGATGAACACCAAAATCATAATTGTTGATGGCCTAATACCCTACATCAACCTAAGTAACATTTCAATTTGATGTTTCAAGCTATATTTACAAAATCATATAACAGTTTTAAACGATTTTATAGTGTTTAAAAAGCTGTGATTCTAGTTTAAGATAATCTGTTAAATTAGTATAGGCAAAGCTACTCTTTAACTAATACCAAAGAAAATATTCTATGGTGTAACAAAATTTTGGAATTTGTACTAAAAGATATTGAGCGAAGTAAAATTAATAATTAATAGTAATAAAGCTTTAGGGTTAACCACAAGTAAAAACAGTGCTTAAAGGTTCAACGGTTCATTAGGAGGTTGGCCCCCCCCCAGGAGACTCATCGGACGCCTCTTAGGTTCTTGTTTGACGATTTGCTTAACAGGGGCCGGAAATGTAACTGCAGAAACGATTGGGGTGGATTGAGCGGTATCACAGACATTTGAATCCAGGTGGTTCACTTGTTCTGCTCCTTGAGATGGCCTTCTCGTTCTTCTCTGTTTTCTAAGTGAAGAAGGTGAAATTCTACCGGCTCTAGAAGCGCCCGATGAGCCGCCTGGGGGGGGGGAGCGGGGGCTGGCCTTTTGATTCTACGGTTGTGCGGGTTTGGGTAACAGAGGGTCTTGGCAGGTCTTTCTTTGGAGCTGCTGAGGAAGTTCCGACCACTTCATCTATATTGTCTGAAAGCCCTTTGATTTGAAAAGCTTTTGAAGCCTTTAAAAACGTTCCTCATTGGCCTTGGGAAATATAAACTTCCCCTGTACATGTAGTCCATCATGGACTTCAGCACCGTAAACTTCACATCCTTCAAGATGACAATCTGGTGTTTCTCGCGTAGTGTTAACTTAACATCGTTTCTAAGTAAGGACTGCATGCCGAGAGGACGACTTTGTGGGCCTTCAGGTACTGTCCTTCCGCAGCTAGCGTACAATCGACTAGAGTTCCGTTTTCCAACAGAGAATCAAATACAGAGATCAAGATACTTTGGTGGTTGTTCCAACGAAGGCAAAACTGCTGATCATTCGCCATCTTGTTTAGAGTAGTGACGTGACCCTCATCGTAGCGTATCTTGAGGTCTAATGACACACGCTACAATCAGGGTCACGTCACTACTCTAAAGGCAAAACTGCTGATAATTCGTCATCTCGTTTTGGGTAGTGACATGACCCTCATGGTAGCGTGTCTTGAGGTCTAATGACTGGCTGAGGGTCGCGTCACTACTCTCAACAAGATGGCGAATGATCAGCAGTTTTACTGATTGAACAATCACCAAAGTATTTTTGTTCTCTGTATTTGACCAACTCTAATCGATTGTGCGTTACTGCGGAAGGACAGTACCTAAGGCCCAAAAGTCTCCTCATGCATCCTGCACCAAAGCGCTATTATTACAAGAAACACCCGATTGCCATCCATGATGGACTACATGTACGGGGAGAAGTTTATATTTCCCAGGCCAATGAGGCGTTTTAAAGGCTTCAAACTTTCAAATCAAGCTCGCTGGAATGAATGGTGGCTCAACATGAACCTGCCAAGTTTCCCAACTTCCCTTACAATCAAAACCCTTCCAAGCGGCTCATCGGGCTTCTAGAGCCGGTAGAATTTCACCTTCTTCACTTAGAAAACAGAGAAACGAGAAGGTCATCTCAAGGAGAAGACCAAGTGAACCACCTGGATTCAAATGTCTGTGATACCGCTCAATCCACCCCAATCGTTTCTGCAGTTACATTTCCGGCCCCTGTTAAGCAAATCGTCAAACAAGAACCTAAGAGGCGTCTGATGAGTAAGCCTGGGGTACTGGCCTTTTGATTCTGATGCGGGCTTGGGTAACAGAGAGGGTCTTTCTTCGGAGCTGCTGAGGAAGTTCCGACCGCTTCATCTACGTTGTGTAAAAGCCACTTTTATTTGAAGAGATTCCACAGACTTTAAAAACGTTCCTAATTGGTCTAGGGAATTATTAACTTCTCCCCTGTACATGTAGTCCATGATGGACATGTTCCTCGTTATGTTGATTTACCAGCGTTTCTAAGTCAGGGCTGCATACTGAGAGGACGACTTTATGGTCATTCAGGTACTGTTCTTCCGCAGTGTACTTTGGTACTAGCACGAGATCAAGGTACTTTAGTGGTTGTTCCACCTAAGGCAAGACTGCTGATCATTGGCCATCTTGTTTAGAATAATGACGCGACCCTCATCGTAGCGTGTGTCATTAGACCTCAAGACACGCTACGATGAGGGTCACATCACTACTCTAAACAAGATGGCGAATGCTCAGCAGTTTTGCCTTCGGTGGAACAACCACCAAAGTATCTTGATCTCAGTATTTGATTCTCTGTTGGGAAACGGAACTCTAGCTGCGTATTCTTTTTTACCATTAGGGCAGCATCTATTAAACACTGTTTTCCATTGTGGTCAACCCAAAAGTTTTATTTCTATTTATTATGACAATCCACATAAGTTTAAAATCCAAAATAAAATTAATAATAATTAATAAATAAATATCATTCAAGACAAACTATAAAAGTAGCCAAAACTGAATTTGCAACAAATATTTATTTAGAATTCAAGATTATTGAAATGTAAAATCTTGACTAAGACACCTTAAGCTTTAAATTAAATAAAAATTAGCCTCTGCTCTATCCGACAACAAACTTGAATCAGTAGTTCAGCTCACTTTGAAAGTCGGCAAGAGTGGGCTGCCATTATGGAAGGACATATGATCAATGTAAATAAAAGCAAAAGCAGAATCAATATAACTCATGCATTTATTAACATATAACCAGGCTTGGTATCTAATTTGAAAGGTAATTTTATTTTCTATTGAGTATTGCTAACCAAAAAAACATTGAAAATGGCTAAACAAACATACCATAATTTGAATGGTTTAATGTTAATTTTTAAAATGGGTGCTGCCAGCAGCACAAACTTTTGAAAGAACACTAAGCCAGCTCGTTACGGCGAGGTCTGAGCGTGTGGCTTTTTAAACAGAGCCAGGCAATCCTGCTAGAGCTGATGCTTTTGAAACAGTAGATAAACTAAAACTTCCCCTTTGAGAGAGAATTTATCAGTACTTTGCTATTTCAGTGGTAAACATGGGTTCGAGCATAAATGACTAATCCTCTAAGTAATAAATGGCGAAGTTATATATAGATTCTGCTTTTGCTAGTATTAGACTGTTCTTATAGAAGTTTATGCGAAATAGCTGCCCACACCTGCTAACTCTTAACTTGTTATAACTCAAAAACAATTGGAAGGAATAGATATCATTTGAGACAGTAATTTAAAACTACAGTCAACTCTCGATTATTTGAATGACAATATTCTGTAATCCAGGCTTCTCTAAACTAACTGGCAGTGAAGAAATTTTTAATATCAAGAAAATAAATTAGCTTATAAAAAACAATGGATGTTTTAGTATAAACTTGATTTTTTTTAAACACCCGTTACGTTTAACCTTACTTTATGTTACTTAAGTCAATAGGATACAGTAAGTTCGTTGTTGGGAAACTATACCAAAATGTAGTCGAAAAAATCATTGCAAAGTTATAAATGATTCAGTGAGTTAAAAATTATTTTGTTCTGAACAATTATTCTACCGTCAAAACGCAGTGCTCTACCCTCTATTGTGCCATCTCCAGTCAAACTGGCTACTGTGGCAGTAGGCCGACAGCGGTTCTTGCCCCCATTCCTGTTATGCAGTTTAAATATGATTATCTGAACATCCTTTTTGCACCACCCTTTGGGTTCAAACAGTTTTTTACACAAAAACAGTTTTGGTTTTAAAAACATTTTTCTTAAATAAGTTTACCCAACATATTCCAATTCTTAAGTAAAAGCTCAAAACTGTATCCTATAAATGTTTGCTCATTACATAAAAAATAAAATAAATAATATCAAGTATGTTAAATAAAAATCTAGTAAACCTTGTTAACAATTGGACGATTACTTCTCGAGAAGGCTTACGCATCTTCTTGTTAAATTAAAATAGGTATTCAATTTGAATACAAACCCCAAAAGTATATGACTTGTCAAATCAATTCTTTAACAATAAGATGAGTTGGACTCTGGAAGAAGTGATTAGACATTGACAAGAACCTTCAAGCTTTTCCTCTAAAGCTGACAACTATAACATACACAAACACTGTGTAGCACTGACTTCAAAAATAAAACCCAAGCTCAACAGAATCTGCACATCCCTTAACCCAACGTCAGTTATGTTGGGGCAGGATTCGATGTATGCACGATACACTGTTATTAAATAAAACTTAAGGCGCTTAGCTGCATTTGGTGAAAACTTGTGTCAAACTTAGCTGTCCTCATTGGTTTCACATGGCTCGTCTACAAACTCTACATGGGTGAATGGAAAATGTCCCACTTTCCCATTCAACTCGCCCTCCCACTGTCCGTTGATATTCGTCTTGGTTACTTTGATAATGTCCCCCACTTCCAGTTTCAGAGCAGTCTTATCGTATGCGTTCGGCACTCTCACTTGCTTTACACGAGCGTAAGCTGGCAGCTTCCTCTGAAACCCAAAAGTAAGTTAATGACAGTAGAAATCTTACTAATTCAAGACTTTTTTAAAAGAACGTGCCTTTCATTCCTATGAAGAGTTAGAGTAGTAATTTAACCCAATGATTTCCAACAGTCTAGGCATTGTTGATTTTATCATTTCAGAGAATACGTCCTGTCAGCTTAAAGTTGGCACTGTCTTAGAAGTTGTCCTGGGAAAATTTCAAATTGACAGGACATTTTGTTCCAAAATGGATTATGATTAGCGATGCCTAGACTGGTAGTAATCATTGAATTTAAATTATTTAACATGTCAAATACTTCACCCCTCAGAATAGAACATCAAGGAGTAGTAAGCTATCTTGAAAACATGTAAACTGCATGTTTTAGACAGAATCTTAATTCATTATGAGAAGGAATTTAAAGTTTCATTTGAAACTGAAAAAGTTTTGAAATTGACGTTTTGTCACACTGAGTGGGTATGTGTATGGTACAACTTTAGTTATCGACAAGATAGCTAGTTCACCTGTTGGATGTTGTTGGTAGGCGTGTGTCGAGTGGCTAGCCCTGGCGCACTCGACATGGTCGGTGGATGGTCTCTGCACACCTGCACGTGTTGGCTCCCTACTCCATCGTACTGCAACAGACCCATCAGTCACACACACACTACACACTACACACTCCACAGTACGGATTCACGGATACGGGTTCTTGGTTCTCACACAGCAATCGTAACATTACCAGAACATAAATTTGGATATTCAACAAATATCATTTGACAGAAGCTTGAAATGCAATATCATTTTTAACGGGAAACTGAAAACATAACTTATTACTACTTTCAGGTTGTAACACACAAGCATAAACTAGTTGATTTTGCTATCTTGAGAGTAAGAACACTCTAATTGTTGTGGATCCCGCACAGCTCTATTATTTAATTAAGTATTTACATTATTAAAGAGCTAATATTTTGTGGAAAAAATTAAATTATACGCAAGTTATTACTTAACTAAAAAAACAGTTAAAAATCAATAATCAGCTTAAAATATTGACTCGGCCGAATTAAAGCCCGTTAAATTATCGGCCCGGTCCGATAACGGGCTTTGTACTTGACCGACCGAAAATTTCAGGACCCCGTGCACCCCAAGTTTATTGTACTCAACTTCTTATCCCCCTAAAACTATTTCATTTTTTAACATAGTAATAACCAACTTCAAGTGCAAACCGCATATTGCAAAAAGACCCAACTTCAGAAAAGCAAAGTCTATGCCTGATTAAAAATTTTCAGTATCTGGCATCTGCACATCTATAAAACGCAGTATGTGCACTCATTAACTATCACATTTAAAGACACTAGGCAAGAGTTACCATGACTTTAATAATAATTCGTCAAATAGATCAATACGTCGTCAAAAATAATTTTTACCTGTCCTAAACAATATTTGAAACTTAATTTAAACTTGAATTTAAACACGGTATGTAAAATCTTCAAATTTAATACACTCTTGCTAGTGCTGTTCTAAAACTCCTTGACAATTTCAAATGTTCTGCAAAATTAGTTTGTTAAAATTAGGGATGGGTCGGTTCCAAATTTTGCCGGTTATCGGTTCTCCAGCTTTTTCGGTCATCGGTTCTACCGGTTCCATCTTAAATAAAACCAGATGATCGCCAAAGTCACGTCTGCAACTATGAGGTCCATAATATTAAGTTATCCATAATAAGTTCAGAATTATTAAGCTGCAGCAAGCTCAAGCTTTAAGCCAGGCAACAGCACAATAAGTTACTAGTCAAATTATAAGTTTAATTAGCCTAGGCCTACCAGAATATTAAACTAATTTATATTTAATATTAAAGTTATAATATGTAATCATAATACATATTTAAGTAACTGATAATTATTCCATATTCTACCCTATTACGATAAGTTTCAGTTACATAATGAAAACACCAGTTTACTACTACGCTAGCTTGAACTGATAATCACAGAGTTCTAATTTCAGGTATTTTTGGCTGTAATAAAATGACATATTTAAATAAATTGGATATTGCATTACAATATTTATTTTAGCTGGATGAAAAGCCCATTTGAATAGCAAAAATCAACAGTCTATGCTTACGTTTTGATTTGATTAAAGCTTGCGTTTAGTTTGTGAGGTTAGGTTCTGAATGTATTGATAAAGGAGCATTTTGCCGATGTAGTAACAGAATATTGGATTGGTTAATTTTTTAAACTAATTTCCTTTATTAAAATTCCAAATTGCAACAATTTACATTATATTTGATGATTTCGTAACTTGAGTACGACCGAAGATACGATTGAGCGCCATATTGTTTGTCTGACAGTGACAGACAACACACCTGCGCACTATGAGCACCTATGAATGCGGCGTCGCGTGATAAGCTCATGTATGCGATAAATTGAGAGTCGAAACTCTCGAGCTATGCTATCGTTACGTTAACTGTGCGGTAACGGATGACATGGTCGATGTTCAAAACTAGTCGATAGTCAAAAAAATTGCATCCGATACGAGTTTACTTGCCTAATAAAGCAATTATTTTAGGACCCAATACGCTCACTTGGCACTACTAAAGCACGAATAACGGTTTATTTTACTGGGATTGATGAGATTCAATACCTGCCCGTGTCTCATGTATCAGCAAAGGTCCATCCTACTTTTGAGTACCGCTTTCGGATAGAAAAATCACGAATTAATTAAAACCTGCACCTAAAAATAATCAATAATGGGTTCTAAGAACCGATGTTTTACCGTGTGGGTCATCATTTATGGTTCCGGCAAGAACCGGAACCGACCATCCTAGTTGAAACAAAACTCAAATTATAATTGAAAATTTATTTATTTATATTACTTATTATTAGTTGATTATTTTCAGACTAACTGATTACAGTTACAGTTACTTTATAAAATGTAACTGATTCAGTTAAAGTTACAAAAAACCAATGTACTGATTACAGTTAACTTACTTCAAAAATTAACTGGTCAGTTACAAATTACATAGCTCAGTTACCGACTGGCTTCGGTCAAATTAAATACCGAATAATATTTTGCATCCAAAAATTTGTTTAGGAAGAGATTTCTGTATTTGTTTTCTTACTATAATTAAAGCATTGATTGATATACTAGAATAAAAAATAGCCAAATGCAAGCTTACAAGTCTCTTAGCTGGTCAAAACTCAATACATAGCCTGAAATAATGCAATTGACAGGTCCATCTATTCTTATGAAATTTGGCTACCTGCTAAGAATCTGAACTATTATTAATTAGTTTATCTGTTTATCCTACTTATGCTGAAGTTTCATTCTTCTCAGTATCTTCATAGTTGGTTCATTTTCAACATTTTACAGTTGATTTACCTAACTATGAACTATTATTGGTCATTACTGCTAAAATCGGTATCAGATTAACTTAGCGTATTTAGTCAATGGTTATTGTCTATTGCATTTTGATTTGAAAAGCCCAGGAATTAAAACTTCAAACTTTAGTTAGCCATTAAGTTGTGTAAATTCTACCAAATGATAAATACACATTATCAAATGAAACAACTAACAAAACTCATCTACTCAAACTACATTGCGTAATTCTTTTATAAATTACTAATAAATATCAATTTAATATTTATATGTAACAAAATTACAATGCAACCGGCGGCTAAGTGTAAACAGCATCAGACTAATTGAGCTATTCAAAATTGCCTTTAGGTTATGATGATGATCTCACTTTGTTTTCTTTGCTTTTTTAAAACTTGACGAATACAGTCCATAGATAACACATTTGATATGTATAACTTACAAAAATCACCTTATAGCACATATATTATCAAAGTGAAATTCATATTAAAATACTTGTTTTGAAATGTGTATTTAAGATTCCAAGCTGAAAAATGTAACTATTACATTAATGCTTACCGAATTTGTAGCGATTACACATTATTCGTTAGCGTTCAATTAGGTTTAGTACAAAGTTCAAAATATAGCGATTACAAGTAGCGATTAAATTTTTGTGTTTATATTACTTATTATTATTTGTTGTATTTTATTCTAAACTTGATTTACAGTATGAGTAAATTATTCTGATCTTCTTATTCTTTAAACCGGACCACCCCCAGAGTGATTGTAAACTCTCAGGCAAAACTAACATACCTTTTGCACATATGGCACTGGAATAGAACCAACTTGTCCCAGGACATTTCTTGCGGTCCACCATTGCTCCTCATCTTTGGATATGACAGTGAGTATGTCTCCTCTTCTAAATGGAAGGTCATCTTGATCCTAAAAATAAAATAGTGTGGTATAAAAATAAATAATTTAATTTCACAGTGGTCTATAGACATGGATTAACCTGAATCCATATTGTTGTCATTATTTATTATATTCGTTCATCATATTATTGTTATCAATGTTACCTAGTATAATGTCTATCGTTACTCTTTACATAGTTTGTTGTTCATATATATTTTATAGTGGATTGTACAAGCAAAAATTCATTGCTAAGTAACCAAATTGTTAAGTTTGTCAACCTACATTATCAAGCTAATCAACTATTAATCTAAGCATTCTTCGATTGTTATTTAATATGCAAACGTTACATATCTATTATTGTATATTTTCTCTTAATCACATTGTAAATGGTTAATAAAATGAATTGAATTGAAATGATTAAACTGAATTGATTACAGCAATTCTTAAGTCTCACCAGAAACCGGGCCTACGAGCGGAGGCTATCAGGCTACTGTAGGTATAACGGTGGAAAATTGATGAAACCTACAGTCTAATTTAGTGTCCTCAGCACTAAAGCTAAGTTTAGTTGCTAAGTTTACACTAGTATGTAGCAGTGGCACCACTAAATTGTGTCAGATTCAGTGTCCTGCCACTAGAGGTTTACACACAAAAGTGACTGTTCTAGCCATAACACTGTTCCCAAAACAACCCGGGGCTTATAAACCGTTGAGTGTTCAAAGTTAAGGTGGGAAGGGGGACCTTCCAAACACTCTTATTGAAAGCTTTTTTAGAAAATCATTCGGTAGGCGTGTAGATTATCTCTTGAGTTTTTGAGCAAATATTAATACTTAGTTCTAACTTGTCTTGCGTCTAGGCCTTTTACAAAGCCTTGCATCAAGCTCCACTGCAGAGCTAACACAGACCTTTACATTCGCTCAAGCATCAGGAACCCTTTTCTCAAAAGTGACAACAATACTTGCTGCGGGTTTTGGAAAATTTATTTTGGCACTTTTTTACGATTTCAAATTATGATTTACAAACAGTAAACTTACACTTCCATCAAAGTCGTATCTGGCAATGACTTTCTCAATTTTTCGAGGCGCAGGCCTGATGAGCGGCGTGGTGTCTAGGTAGTGAAGCTTGTAGAAAGCTAGGAGAGAAGGTAAGTCTGGGAAAGTCTGGTCTCCGATGCGGTATTTTGTGTGATCACTTTGTTGGATTTTGTTTATTATGTAGTGGCTTACTTTACTGTCCTCTCTGAAAAATTAAACATTTCATTTAGCAAAAATGAGCATTTGTTTCAAGATACTATTCAACAGTTATATATATAACAATTAAAATCAATACTATAAGCAAAGTGAAAGAAACAAAGTACAATAGCGTTATTGACTATTCAAAATACTACCATGCGGAAAAATCTAGTCATTCAAATTATTATTTTAAAAATTGAAATTAATCAAATTATGACAAAATAGGTAATTTGGGCAACAAATTAGTTATATCTAGTAGATATTTCACGGTTCCAGTTATTGAAAATCATAACTTATGCTTCTTTATCCGTCTGATAAAGGTTATCAATCAAAACTAATTATTTTTTTAATATAGTGGACCTATAAATCCAGCTTGTTGGTTAATCCGGACAAAGCAATTACCATTCTTCAAGACTATTGGACTTCTACTTAGTAATTTACCAAAACATCAGTGCCTAAGTCAAACAAGCACATACCAGAGAAAATGTCCTGTCAATTTTAAGTCTGCACTGTCTTCAAAATTCTCTTGGAAACTGGAAAGTTTACAGTACCAACTTCAAATTGACAGGAAATTTCCTCCAAAATGATGAACCATTGATGCCAAGATTAGTGGTAATTATTGGGTTTAATATCTTTAACCGGTATAAAATTAACAGCTAAACAAAAGCAAGAGGCGCAAAAAAGGTCTTTGCTGAACACAGGTAATAAATTTAGATCTCATACAGAATTGTAGAAGATGCCAACTGGCTTAGTGGGAATGTCACAAGTTTGATTTCCGACGCCAATACATGGTTTCAAACACTTTCTCCAAAATCATTTGTGTTCCTACAAAAGTCTAGAATAAGACTTAACTAAAATGCTTCTGGCAAATACAGCAAATAGAAGAAATAGATGCTGAATGAGGCTTCAGATTAGGCGTTGCTAAGAAAAGAGGGGGTACCCAAAAGTATCGGGAATCGGTTGATGGTGAGGTGGGGAGCGCATAGTTCGCATTTTGGCCGCTAGGGGATGAAAGCACAACTCTTCCTAAGTTTAGGACACTCACTGTGATCACTCTGCGAGATCGTGAAGAGGAGTTGCATGCGTTTTTCTAAAAGTAGTTTTTGTTCTGCCTCGTTTTGTTTTGATGGTGTAATTAAATGAACAAAATTCAGCAGTGAAGTTTTGCTTTTTTCTCGGTAAGAATGCGTCAGAAACGGTTGCAATTATTAAAAAAGCTTACAAAGACGATGTTTTGAGCAAAACCAGAGTGTAACAGTATTTTTCCCTAATTCAAGATGGCGCCATGTCGATTGAAGACAAGCCTCGGACTGACTTCAAATTCTCGAACTGGTGAAATTGTTCAGAAAAAACCGTTAATATTGCAAGAAGACCGTCGGAGACCATTGAGAATGCTTCTTTGCTGTCTGGAGTGTGTTGAAATTCAGTTTAGCGAATTTCAACACACTCCAGACCTCAATTGTGGCGATATGGAGACTGGTCCTTTCATCATGACAATGCGCCTGCCCATGTAGCCATCTCAGTGCAATAGTTTTTGGCCAATACCAGCATGACCACCTTTCCCCACAACCCATACCCACCAAATCTTGCTCCAAGCAACTTTTTTATGTTCCCCAAAATAAAAAATTACATAAAAGATCACCGTTATGATGAAAATGAAGGAGTAAAAAGGCAAACGAGGATGGAGGCGTGCAGCCATTCAGACTACCATAGGAGCATCGAATGGTCAAATGCATTACACTAAATGGAGAGTATACTAAAGGTATACATGTAAATTTGTAAACAAAAATAATAAAACATGGTTCTTATAGTGGAATTCCCGTTATTTTTGGGTACCCCTTCACACATCCAACTGCAGAACAAAACAAGGCATGAAACATCACAAAATAGATAGAGGGTTAAGGATCACACGAAAAAATAGGCTCCAAAACTTAAGGTATTTCATTTTAAAAAGTTGAATTTCCCATTATCAGTTAGGCTAGCTACTAAAAATGTTTCTTTCACTATTGGTTATATTAAGTTACTTGATCGGTCCAGCTTATACAAAGGTTATAGAATTTATTGTTAACGCCATCTTGTGATGTAATGGTCCAAACTGTCTAAACTGACAAATTATGGGCAGAGCGAAGCAAAGGTCTCTAATTTAACTCAACCTTTAGGGCTGTTTGGCAGTCTGTCTGTTTGTGTGTTTGTAACACAGTTTCGGTCGCATTTATAGACTGATTTACTTGAAATTTAAAACTAAGTATCTTGAGCCAATTCAGAACGACGTCTGTGAAAGAAATTTGGAAACAACTTTTCTTTTCAAGATGGCATCCAGTAAGGCCAACATGGCGGACATAGTAGTCCGTTTTAAAAAAATACTGACAAAACCATACGTTGGATCAAATTTTTCGTCAGTCTGTTCGAAGCAAAAAATTAAATTTCTTGCACAACATTTCTTTCTTATAACATTTTGTCGTAAAACGTAAGGTAAAGGAGTGAAGTCACAGGCAATAGCATGGGCCTGTAAGTTGTCACAATTGCTCCTGGGTACCATTCAGTAGTTTTGGGTAAGAACACAGATCTAGCAACAATCACATATGCTTACATTACACTGTAAGGTGGTCATTGTCAGTATCGGTAGCCTATCGATAACGCTTGCGTCACTTTACTTTTCCGTCACTGACCCGTTTAATAGTTACCCAACCTAAAACATTTCGGTCAAACCGATTTGACCCGCAATTTCCAAGGCCCTCCCAAAAAAGGCAAAGTTGAGGATGGCACCACTAATAAGATAAAAGGAAACTAAATTGTTGATAGCTGAGGATAAAAGAGCAACAGGAATAAATGATAAGTTAAGGAATTTGGGAGATTACCTGACACATAGTACAAAATCTCCATGTATAGAGTTGCTGTCTCGTACTAGGAAAACTCCTCCTTCCCTCTCACTCATAAGAAGGTCTGTGGCATCCTGGCGGGACATCTGCCCAAAATACCAACTAAAACAACAAGAGGAATATGTTTATTATCACTACCATTGGCTACATTTGATCTACTTTGGAGCTTAGTTCTAGTCCCATTGCTATCATTTTTATAGCTATACAACGGTTCATCTTCACACCCAGTTTAGGAAATTTATACAGATGATGTTGCTTCAGGGAACTAAGCGGGACTTCACCAGTGAGCGAGCCTCAACTAAGGCCCTGTTCACACTCATGCCGGTGGCCGGCATCACGGCGTTATTGTTACAAGTACATGGTTTTATATGAGAGTGTTCACAATACGTCCGTACGTTGCGTTTTACTGGTATCCAGGCCAGGACCGGGATGGCGACCATCGGTAAAACGCACCTGGCTGGGTGTAGAAAACCGGCATAAAATACAAAAGATAGCACACTGGTCCTCGTCCCCGGGAGCATTTTCTAAATTTCAGTCAGTTTGTGGCGCTTGTAGTCCTTGGTTTCGTTGTTTTGTGATACGGATTGATGTTGGAATTAGAAGTACAGTGACAGTACTGGCACTGTTCAATATAAATAACTTAATTTGTAGTATACGAGTACTTACATAAAAATTTGTTGCAAAAACAATAAATAGAAAAATACTGTAATGCCATCCAGTAGACCCTCGATAGAACGGACTAATGTGGTGAAAAGGTGGTCCGGATTTCGAAAACTCCGGACGATCGGGGGGATACCGATAAGCATATCCTGGTGACGTAATTTGAGGTCCAGACCGGTTACTGACGTGTTTGGCTGAGCCACACACCTTAAAACTTTCTTGTGATGAACACCAATTTTCAATTTCTTTACGAGATTTCTTCCAATCACTTATTGTACTCGTGCCAACGCCTAGTTCTTTAGCAATCTTTTTGCCTGATTCACCAGAATCTAGACGTTTTATCGCTTTTAATTTGTCCTCCATACGAATGAACACTCTCTTGCGCTTTTTGTCCGCCATCGTAATCACACAATTTAATCACCCGACACACTAACACAAGTTATCACAATACAGATATCACATCACGAATCAGCTGCAGGTGACTCACTGTTGTTTACATTTGTAACAGTGCAGGGGCCGGGAGGGGTGACTCCCCGGTGCGCAGTAGATAAAAGAGTGGCCGGTGTATCCTGACAACCCCAGCATCGATTCCCAAACTCAGAACTCAGTTGCGTTTCTGTGTAGCACCGGTATTGTCAACGTGACGTTAGTTCACTATACTGTCATTAAATATTGTTTAAATTACTAGCGTTTAGCGTTGATGTTAAATAATACTGTATGTAACAAAAAAATATGTTTTTCGTTGATTTAAATTTAATTTTTTACGAGGGGTGGTCGGACCATCCTCGAATGTCGAGCGAGTTCGTTCGGCGGCTCTACAGTATTTCTTTTATCGAGCTTTGAACACATTTTTGTTGTTTTTGAATTTTATATCCACTGGCAGAAAATTAAAATAATTTGCACTAATTTGAGAAGTAAGTATACTAAACAATTTTTTTTCTGTGTCGCTGAGCACGAAAATCGTTTCTGATTCTCGACTTACACTCATGAATGGTAAGCTCCTTTGCAAAGGTAAACTCTTAACAACTCTTAACTCTTTCAACATTCGACAACATGGTATGCACCAAAAGACACTCTGACATATACTGAGGTCTAATAAAACCATTTTTGTGCATCCCGGTGAAAAACACCGGGATAGGTGTGAACGTGTAGCCTGCGTGCCACCGGGATGCGTTTTACCGCATGAGTGTGAACGCGGCCTAAAGGGTCGAAACAAAGTAACTGAACAAACACCAGTATTGAGTCAGGTAGCAGTGCAAGCTGTTTCAGATGATTGGTTTAAGAACAATTCAGTGGAGTAGCTACACGTTACCTTTTGCAGTGACTCCAGGTATTTGCTACTATACATTTTATACAATATAAACTATTTTAGAAAACCTCTAGTTTTAAGAAATTTAAGTTAAAATATCAGTGTTTTCACTTAAGTTTTCTTCCTCACCTACATTTTTGTTAGCATTTTTGAACTACGTGTAAAAAAGCAAAAAAAACTCTGATCATATATTTTTAGGGTGTCCATTGTTCAGGAAAAACAAAACTCCTGTATAATTCCCGTATTTTCCTGAGTAAATTTCACTGATTTCCCGTATTTAGCAACTTAAATAAAGTCATAGTTACTTCCGCCCATTTCGACTATTTTTGAAACCACGATTTTTTTCTAGTGTTTGCGACAAAATCACAATTGACCACGGGGAGTGGTCATAGCTCAGTGGTACAGTGCGTGCTTTACACCAAATCAGCACGGGTTTGATTCCTGGACGCAGTGATAACTTCTCACGATGGTCACTCCCCGTGGTTAGGAAGTCACGATAAGCCGTTGGTCCATTCCATTGGTCGTTGGGCTATTAATTAATGACCCAATCTGGGGAACAGTCATCCCTAGTTTGTAACAAGACTACACCTCATCATCCATTAAAAAAACACTCACTCTTCATCCCATATTCACCTTAAAATACCCTCTAGGAGTGGTCGGTGTCTCAAATCAAAGTATTAAAGTATCACAGCTACGTTATCGTTAACAACAATCTCCTGACTGCCGCTAACTTCCGCTACAAAATCACGACTTTCGTTACCGTTTGCAAGGTATCTAGGCTCGTCCGTGCCATTAACACCACTTTCGCGATCCCTTTTGCAAAATTTCCCGGTTCAGGACAAAATTATCGCATAATTCCCGTTTTTTCCCGTATATTGAAAATTCTCGTAGAATTCCCGGGATTGCCGTATGCCGGGTCACCCTGCCTTTGTACATTGCATTGCACCTTTAGAAAAATTTTGTGTCTATAAAGAGGTCTTTATTTTTTTATTTTGAAATGGCTTACACCAATTCCATTGGATGCACTACAAAGAAACAGAAATATAATTTATCAATTTATATAATAATACATAAAGTTTACTTAAGCAATAACATAATTTGATGCAACAATAAATATAGTTTAATCAACAACAAAAATAAACTCTGGGAAGCGAAGGTTATGATGTCACCAGCAAATAGAAGCAATGTTTTAAAGTACTGTAATCAATTTCTATATTTTGTAATGTTCACTTGATGAGAAAGGGTAAATCTAGGATCGCTTGAAATTTGATGTATGTGTTATTTGATTTTGAAGCGCGGTTAACAAAACTCTAAACAGATCCTACTTTGTTGTTTTTTTTCTTCTAAAAACTAAACTATATATGAAAAATCTGCTTCCAAGCAAGCTAGAGAACATACAGGTGTTCATAAAAGGTTGTCACAAACTTAAGAATTAGGTTAAAAATCAAGAGTAACTTAAAAAAAAAACGGTTTGTTTACCAGATATCCATCATTTTGTTTGTACCAGATATCTCCAACACCACTCACTGGATTTGACTCAAATTTGATATACATTTTTATTTAAGTAAAACCATGTAAGGGAAAAATTGCCAGCATTATCTAGCTTACCATTTCAAAATGGCACCTATTTTATGGTGTTTTTAGGGAATTTTCGGTTACACCTTTGTTAGCAAATAAATGGTGAGGTTTACTGTAAAATTTAAGGAATAATGTTTTGCAGAAAATATTATAACCTTTTTATTTACACTAAAAGCATAAACATCGATTGAGAAATAACTGAGTTTTAGGAGAAACCACCATATAACCTTGCTTTTTGCCACGGTTTTGACTGTAACCTTGTCGATTCTCAATTGATTTTTACAGTTTTGGTGTCAATAGATAATAAAATTCACCGCAAAATGTTTTTTTTTTACATTTTATTGTAAACCTCACCATTTATTCGCTAATGAAGGTGTAACACCAAAAACATCCTTAAATAAAATAGCCACCATTTTGAAATGATAAGCTAGATCATGCTGGTAATATTTTCATACATGGAAATTACTTAAATACAAACGAGTATCAAATTTGAGCTAAATCAAATGAGTGGTGTTGGAGACAGAAAATAATTAATAAAAAAACAAAATGGCAAATATCTGGTAAACCAAGTGTTTGTCGCAAAAACGTTACTCTTTATATTGTCTTTATTTTGACCTACTAAACCTTATCCTTAAGTTTGTGACATCCTTTTATGAACACCCTGTATATCCACCTCTCATTTCAGAGTTTTTAACTAAAAATGTTATGTGCACAAGTAACAAAGCATAAGCGACATAAGCCCGCACCACAGAAAAAAAATCAAATTAAATTTATCATGAACAATGAAAAGCACATTACTGGAAGATCATACTCTAAGCTAAAGCTTATCAAGAACAGACTCCGGACTTCTATGTCGGAAAACAAGCTAAACTTTTTGGCCTAGCTTAGTATAAAACACGACATTCTAAGATAAGTCAACCACGAGATCATCATAAACACCTTCATATCGGAGAAGCTTAGACGGAAACCAATCGGCAAGAATGATTGAAGAGAACATGAAATTTATGGCCAGATATTTTATTTTATTCATAAATACCTAACTTTGACTGGTACTTTTCTTGCTAACTCACTTACCCTGTACTCTAAAGTGTTTAAGTTATGTTTACTTTTGAAATAATGAAATTTATTCCTCTTTTACATAATACAGTGGTTGTACATTACACAGCTTGGAATATAATCCTCCCCACAGTTTCCAGTATGCGAAGTTCGGAGTCTATGTGAAAACAAGATAATTAACAAACAAACTTGAGTCTAGTCCATCTTGATACAAAGAATACAACAGCTGACTGCAGCGTAGTAAGGCTTATCACTATTCACTACTGATAGCACAACAAAAGAACTCCTACTTGTATATTGAGTATTGAGCACTGGACTAACAATACATTATGTAAACTAAACACTTTCACTGACTTCTATTTTAGGTGCAGCTCTTAGCTCTATTACAAACTATTGTTACAATTAATACAGTAAATTTCATTATAACTTAAACTAAAAGTTGATTAAAAAATAAACATTAATTTGATTAAATAACCAAACTTTTAGTTCAATACAGAATTTACTCGGTATTTCTTTTATATGTAAAGGTAGTTGATTGAAATATTTAGGCCCTAAGTACAAATAAGACTATCGAAACATTGATTTATTTACTATAAATGTTTCATAAAACCTATGGTTATTGCTCCTAGTCTCATAGAAAAGTTGTGAGGAGTCTCTATTGCCACTTATAATGTAAAATCGCCTAAGCATTTTAAAAATAAATAAAATAAATAAATGCTGTATTGGAAAAACTCTCATGTCAACGTATAGAGGGAAAGAGCTTTCTCTAAAACCAATTTTCTGATAATTCTTAAAAATTTGTTTTGAGTTTTTCTAATGTTTTCAATTAAATATTTAAATGCTCCACCCAACATGTTATACCGTATTGTATTCTAGAATGAATTAGACCAAAATACAAAGTGCGTAGCAATGATGAGCTGCAAAAGCTTTTTAAAAAGTAAAATTTTCAAAGTTGGTTTCTAAAATATTATGGACAGTGTTAGTGTGATGTTCCCATAACAGCTGTCCATCTAAAATACCCCTAAATACTTGAAATCCTTAACTTTATGAGTATTTCCCAACTACAGGTCAATGTATTTGCGAAAACAACTGAAGAACGAAACCTAACTAGCTTAACATAGTCAAAACCAATACTACCCAAGTTCATATACTTAGTTTTATTTACATTTACTACCATTCTACTCAAATCACTCCACTTCTTCAAATTAAATAGATCACTGCACATTTCATCGTACATCATATTTATTTCTTTTTTAGTATAAATGTAAACTTAATCATCGGCAAAAGCATATAAATGTCCATGAAATTTTGTGTTTAAAAGATCATTTGTAAAGATGAGAAAAAGGCTTGTTGATAGCACGCAACCTTGTGGAACGCCTGTTTTTACTTCGGAGGGTCTGCTTAGATCACCAGTTTAACGCTACGCCTCTAATACCCTCTGCTTCCATCCATTCTGCATGTTATTATGTTAGTGGTACTCTAATGCTTTTTGTAATTGGAATATTTCTGTTAAAAAGCATTCAATAAAAATTATTATTATTATTATTTTCAAAAGCAAGACATCATGGTTAACAAAATCAAACGCCTTTTTGAAGTCTATAAAAAGTGCAGACGTTTTTAAATTATTGTTCATGCTTCTGTAGATTTTGTTTACAAAACCCAACAAAGCATCCTCGGCTGATCTACCTTTTGTGAACTCAAATTGGCTAAAATTTTGAAAATTGAAACTGTTGAGATATTTTGTTTATGTCGAGATATGTCTTTTTTTCATTGATTTCTCCATGAGTTTTGAAAAAACTGAAACTAGACTTATAGGTCGTATATTATCTAATTTGAAAGAGTTAGGTTTTTTTTAACAAAGGTATTGCAATACATTAGAGTCCCGCTAATCCAAACCCCGTTGATCCGAAAATTCGCCTAATCCAAACACTGTCAAGGGGAAAAAATTAATAAAATTGTTGAGTAGGTCAAATAAAAAACTAGTTTTCCAAGTTACGTCATACTGTATGTGTTTAATCACGTCAGCACTCATAATGACACACTACACGTAGGTATTCCTTTAAAAATTCCGTATACTACCCCACGAACGTTAATTCCATGCTGTTTATTAGTGCAGAGTACTACAGGATTAAAATACATAATTTCAATACATTTATATATTAAATATTAGTCCTTCAAAGTCCATATATGACCTTATAACGTCAATATATAATAAATGCACCAAATATGTGTCAAAATCCTAATCCGAATTTTTGCTAATCCGAACAGGGTCAGGTCCCAATTAGTTCGGATTAGCGGGACTCTAGTGTACTTCTTTTTAACATTTCTGGAAAATGCCAGACTTAAAACTAATGTTGATTATTTTGCTAGACGGAAAAATGACATTAACAGCTATTTACTTGATTAGGTGTACTAATATGTCATCATATGATGTGGATTTTTATTTTTCAAACCATTGATAATGTTAAACACCTCGTCTGTATCTGTTTAAAAAAAAAAATGACTCCCTCCTCGTAGCGTGGGCTTTCTACTCCACACTGCTCTGTGAAACAATGACATCGCTTGAAACATATCAAGATATGTATTGATTTTTTCTGAGATTTCTTTAGGATCTTCCTTCACACTACCGTCTTCCAAAACAAGTTTATTAATACCGGTTTTTGCAACACTGCCCGTCAAGCTATTGACTAGTTTCCATTGATGACTTGTGTCATTGTTACAATTTTCCATCAATGTTTCATAATATATATTTTTTGCTTGATCAATATCATATTTTAACTTATTATAGTAAACTTAGTATTAGTAGTATCATAGTAAAGCATAGTATCATAGTGTTAGTATTTTTATTAGTATCATAGTAAACTTTAAAATTTTCATCATAAGGTCTATCTTCGAAATATTATACAACCTTCTTCTTTTTTTCAACCTATTTAATATATTACTGCTTATTCAAGGACTGATTTGCTTTGCTTTATATACTTACTTTTAATTGTTACTACATTTTTATTCCTATCTATTACATCCCTTAATGTATTTGCAAAACTCAAATGACATATTCACACTTACACACTTTTGCAGCTTATGTTTAACTAAAATGACCTGAGTTATGAACTAATGATAATAAAAATATCTAAGTTCTTAAATAATTTTCATCCTTATGGGACAAAAATATTTTATACATGATATTTTGTGCAAATTCTTTTAAAATCGCCATTTTGTATCAATTATTTTTAAATTTTTTGGGAAAGGGCCCCTCTTTTGTATGGGGGGTGTGGAATACCCCAGAAACCCTGTGGTGCTCACGGGCCCTGGGGCCGCACCATATGTGGAGCCTAGGGATCTGTATTTTCTAAATCCGGCCCTGCCAATCACATAGTTATCTTATCATTCTTATCTTATCTGTACAATCAGAGTTATTAATAAGATAGCTATTGACTACATCAGACTAAGTATTGAAGGTGGTTCTAGAAATATTAGATTGGACTGTGCCAGTAGTAGCCTGTAAGTAATGTAGTCCCGGTTCACTTTGGGGAGGTAGATTTTGGTCAAGGCGCAATACCAGTGTCCTCCAGCTTAGTGTTGTGGGGCAGCCCCGGGGCAAAGTAAAAAGACCAGCTCTTAAGCTTTATCTTAAAAACGACAATTATTGGATTGTAAAATCTCAATCCAAACCCCTAAAGAACTACAGCAGCTTGAGAGTTGCTACCTTTCGCTTAAGTTGGTGGGTGTTCAACTCTACGCTACAAACACAATGAATATTCTCACAGTATTGTGCAGACACAAATTTATTAAGGTAAAATTGCCAATTTCAAACAGTTTGGTCACTCAGCCTTGACATGCCCAGAACTTGGAATAAAACTTGCTAACTATGTTTCATGCCAAAACCTGCAAGCCAACATGAAGTAGCATTGTAGATCACTGACTGCCAAGCTATTTGACCTATTCATTTACAATTTTCAGATTAACACAATTCACTGCTACCAACAGTGAAAATTCCCCCGTTATATTGAGCCCCTTTTTATTGAGCTGAAAATTCCCACCGTTGTTAATCTTTATATTTTTCATGTACTGTTGTATACTAAAACAAATCTAAACCTTTTTCCTTTGAGGCAAGAAATTCATGATTATAACACACGAGGTAGAGGTAGGATGGACATAATTCCACATAGATTAACCTTAACAGGAACTTCGTTCAAGTTAAATTGTATAAATCTTTTTAATAAGCTACCTGAGGAGGCTAGGAATATTAGTTTTAATCATTTTAAAGTCAAATTGTACAATTGGTTGCTAAACAACCCCTTTTACCAAATTAAAGAATTTTTAGACATTCAAATTAATATAGAATTTAATAGTTAATGACTTATTTTATTACAATAATCTGTCATTTAATATTACTTAGGAAGTGAAATAATTGTTATTGTATATGACGTGTCCTATTTCTGTAAAACAGATCAATGGAAATAAACGATTCTGATTCTGAAACACGTTTTAACATGAAAGTTTGTATTTGATTCAATGTTATGACTGTGGCATGGCCGTGCTGATAGCAGCAAATGTATTGTCCTTCTTACAATTAGATAGAATTTAGATTTAAACTTTCTAGTAAATGTTAACAGCATCTATTTTTAATTTAAAAGTCAAAACTTGTATTTTATTTGTCTTTAAGCGTCAATTTTACTAACTTGAAAATCCAGTTCAAAACTAGTACATGCCAAAAAGCATGTGAATAGCTTGTTCATTTGGCGGTAAGAATCTCGTTCAAAAATTTATGCTCATAATACATGTGAATAGCCTGTTTTTTTGGAGGTAAGTTCAAAAGTATTTCACAATTTAAGTTGTACTGAATGATTTGCAAAACAAGCGTGGATGGTTGGCACACTCACCCGTTAACGCATTGCACAGGGAGGGCAGTTTGTGTCACTCACACAGAGCAGTGGAAAAGTGGGGGGCGGAGGCAATAAGAGTGTGTTAGTGTACGGAAATACTTTTTGTAAATGGTAGTTACACACACTTTTAACTAAACCTACACTAAATGTGAGTGGCTGCCAAGTTCTATCTGATCATCTATTTAACACCCAAAGTCAATTTGCTTACCTGGATTTATCCTGAGGGTCGAAAAGAGATGTCATGTTGCTTCTTGAAATTAAATATGGTGCGTTGTATAGTGCCAATCAGTATTTTTGTGCCCTGTAAAATAAGTATATAATTAAGAAACAGTATTGTCATCATTCTATTATAAATTTGTTCCTGTTTTTTCCCCATCATGCAGTCAGCACATCAAGACTGCTAAATTATTGTACTTGCCATAAATTATCTAGATTACTGTCCACAAAAGGCCTGAGCAGGTCGTAGTTCTTTGTTTAATGCACTTTCAGGCTAATACCAAAGATAACGTTATGGTAGGTAGATTGGGCATGAATGACAAATGGCTGAGACAGGAAAATCAACATAGTTGCGGCAGCCCAAGCTTATATAGCGCTGCGAGCTCTGCCATCTCTTGCCGTCTTTCTCCCCCCTCTGCTTGACATGCTCGAGTTTGTCTAATGTCAATGCCTTAAATGTGAACAAATTGTGCAATTTTCGAGAACAAACAAACTTGAGCGTGCATCAGTGGCTCTACTTAAAATTCTTAAAAAATTCCCTCGCAGCACTATTTGTGCTTGGGCTGCCAAACTATGTTTATTTTCCACCTCAGCCATGAACATCTATGCGCAACCTACCTACCATAACATAGTCTTTGGTAACACCAATACCCCTGTGACATTAAATGTGTCAATAAACCCACCTGTAAAACTATTGGTAAAACTTTAAAGTGACCTTGAATTAAACATTAGGCAGTTAAGTTGGAAGAGTGCAGAAAACATTGTTCCAAGCAGTTTGTTATCAATGGTTTGTGGAAAAACTCGAAAATTTAAGTTTGGGTCATGCACTTTACATTCAAGCCGGGAATTTCTTAAGTAGAAGACATAATAACATTACAGACTTGGGTAAAACTTCTCACAACCGTTTTAGCAAAGTTCCTTTGAAAAATTATTCATGCTGTTTGCATGGTAAGTAAGACCCATGCATATAATTATTATATTAACTCACCTCAGCAATCAAATAATTCTTGTTTAAAGAATATCAAGAAGAATATAAGTTAGGTGTTTTAAAGTGGTTTTAATATATTACATAAGTTTATACAGCGGTTTTTAAGTGATTTTAAAACATTTTATCGATGGTCATGAATGTTTGTATGATGTGTCAACATGATGAATCTGCAAGCTTTATAGAGAATAATGAAGAAAGTAACAAAATCCACTGGATGAATAAATTTTTACATGATCACTAAACTTGGCTTCCTGACACAGAACTGAAGATGGATTTTATGATTCTGAAATCTAGATATTCTTTAAACAAGATTCATTTGATTGCTAAGGTGAGTTAATATAATAATTTATATCATATACAAGCAATCTGAGGCTAACTATGACTAATATGCGATAGTCGTTTGCCAGAATAGAAAGTCGAATAACAAGTAATTGAATAAAACCGCAGCTGCAAAGTAGAAGAAGCTAGAGAGTAAACAAAAGGATTGCTTTAAATAACACTTAGAAAAAATGGTTGTACTAATGGCTTTAAATAAATAGCCCGATAGAGCGTTAAAATTTAAGTTTCAAAGCTTAAGTTTTAATGTTTAGTTTTCTAATGAAGGACCTTTTTTTATAGATGCTCAATCCGGTTCTGCACTTCCCAAAATCCTGGCTACACCCTTGCGTATGATGGCATAAATGTGCCCAGATAACTGACATTGGATGAGCAGTCTACTTATAGGTCTATGTAATGAATAAAAATTCATTGTTTGTCCCTTGGATAGCAATTTGACATAAAACAGGTTTTTAATTACCTCCGTCAATATCCAAAATTGTTTCGTGATTAAAAACCTGTTTTATGTCTATCTAATGACTTTGATGTTAGCGAAAGGTACTTTACCCACATTTTTAAGGTCTGAGCGCATTGTTGTGAGCCTATGCAAATAGCCCTATGCTCAGGTTTAGCTATGGGTAGCAGAGCAGGAATAAAAAACACCATAGGCAAATAGGAGAATTTCTGAACTAATGCAATGTGGAAGGTGTCCAAAGTGCTTAAGTTACAAACTTTAGCGGTTTTTGTTTATTTTATACAGACTTAATATCTTTAAGAACTAGGCCTATAAGAACACTGTAACCTGATTTTTTTCAACCCATTACAGATGATATATTGTAGCATGAGTTACAACACTGGAACTTTTGAATGAGCAACAGCAAAAGATAGATTATTTCATCTGACTTTGTGAAAGTGATAGAAAACAACCTTGTTGACACAGTGAGGAGGTATGTGAACTCTAGCCTATGGGTATTGTTAACTGCTTCTGGAACGCCTACAATTTTGTTTTTTAGGTAAACATAAATTTTGGCTTGTAGCGAAATCACTAAACGTTACTCATGTCTGTAAAGAAATAGTACAGCCTAAAACTACGAAACGTTCAAACAGATCATAACCTTGATAAACACGGATGTCATGATAACGAGGTCTCGAGATTTCATAAACTATGTTAACTCGCGAAATTATTGTAATTATAGCGTTTCTAAATTAGTTTACTCACATTTAACTACAGGTCAAGCATGACATCTGCAGTAAAAATCCTCCTAGGGCTAACTGAAGTAATGATCATGACAAGCACACATATCAAAAGGGCTAGTCAGAGGATGCTACACAAATTGAAGACGTCTGAACGTCATAGCATGTATCAATCAGAACACAAAATGTTTAGGTACATGAAACTAAATATTTGTAGAGGGACAAAATTGTTCAAAACTCTAAATAGTTACTAAACAAATCGACAGAATATAGGAGTTCTTTCTGCTGATCCACAAAGACGAGATGGACAAGTTAAGTTTACTTTACTATTACTACTCTACTCCAATACTCCATCCATTATTCCATTCACTAAAAATTTACTTTAGCACAGAGTATGGGTATAGTGTATGGGAAAAGCGTTTGATCAAATACTAGCATACTATACTTAAAACTAGATTTCAAGTACTAATCAAAACCTGTATTACAAGTAAAACGTAGTGCCAGGCTTATTCGACTTATCCACCTTAATACTCTCTAGGAATAATCGGTGTCTCAAATCGAATTGAAATGTATAATTCACTCCCATTTGACATAAAACAACTATTTTTCTCAAAATTTAAAATTTTAGTGAAGAAAGTTTTGTTAAAACGTGCTTTTTATTCACTGGAAGAGTCTATATAACTATATAAATACTTTAAAATTACACATAAAAAAGAACAAGTCTACTAATTGGCTTATATTTCGTTATTTGCATAACTTATTCATAGCCATAACAAAAATAATGAAGGAAATATAAATACAAACACATAATAATTCTTTAGAGTATTTTTAGACGAAATATCTGTTTATCTCGCCAACACTCAAATATTCTAAGAACGTAAGTTTATATAATCTTGTTACAAATTTAATTTTACATCAACATAGTGATATCGAAATCTTATTTTGGTTAAAACACAGTGTTTTAACCATGCGAAAAACGCAACAAATACATGGTTTTGGAATTTCTTTAGGTTTTTACCTTTTTTATATAAAAATATTATTCCGATCAAAAATTTATTTAAAGACCACTATTGAGTTGAGATCTATCAATCAACGCAAACTGGGTGCATTGACCATTGACTTTAAATATACATTTAAAATCAATGGGCTCGCTCTCTTGGAGTTCTTATCTGCAGCGTGAGCTGAATGGTCTGCGCTCTCTCGGAGTTTGTTTAAACCATTGACTTTAAATAAATGGTCTAAAATATGTCCAGCGCGAGTCTCACAGATGAACCAGGATGAACCCATTGACCTTTAAACATAAAAACATTATCTTTTGTTCGTTGGTTAGAAAATATAACCTCACTTTCAAATTATTATCCTGTTGTCTGCTCATGACAGTTGACTTAATTTCCTAAGACGGCCCTGAACCGTTCAGGTTTACGACCTACCCCCAAAAGTACATCGGCATGCTGTCTAGCGGAAGATTTTGACAACAATACTTTCATAATATTACAACAAGTTCATTCCCCTGCGTTCTAGCGGCAAAATCTACAACTAGAGCTTAATAATACAGTGAATTCAAGAAACAGATGTCTTCATTCCAATGAAAATGACGGTGGAATGTTTTACATTGCACGCAACCTAGCGGAACGTCTTACAACTAAAGCTAGGTCCTCGCTCAAATAGGTCATGGACTTGTCACCCGCAGCAGCACTTGTCAAGAACACAGCTTCAAAAATAAAATAGGTATTCCAATTCAAATCAAAAGGCAGTTCAATGTAGTTTGCACGCTACCTAGCGGAAACATTTCTTAACTAAAGCGAGGACCTAATTAATCTTGTAGTTCGGAGGTCTCAACTGTAGTTTGATCTAATTAATCTTAGAAGGATTAACCATTGATTTTAAATGTGTATATTTGCTGCTGTCTACCAGCTGGGGTTTTGCCTGACATCGTTTCGTGTCTGTGCCGATTTTTCATCTATGGCTTTTATAAGACATCTGGTAAACTGACAGCTGATTTGTTTTACTTTGTTTCTTGCGTGTGAACCTATGCATTTAAAATCAATGGTACACCCGGGCATTCTCTACTCGGCCGGCCCGGGCGTTCGCCCGTGAGCACGTAGTGGGGCCATGACACAGAATCCGTGACAAGAGTGCATTGAATTAGCGCGACACCGCTCTCGTTTCCACGTCGCGATCAAGCTTAATGTACACATATCGCATGTTGACGTAATCTGCATTTAACACCGAACCCGGGAGTATTAGTACCAGTATATTAAACTAATTCCACAACGGACAACTATAGTTTGAATCCAAAGAGATGTGATTAGGTGAAAAAATGAGTTACTAACCTCCTTTAACAACATGTTTAGGGATACGGTAGTCGTAAATAAACTAATATAATGTTATTAACCTTGTCTACTGAGCCAATATAGTGCCGAGGTTGTCTCTGTGATTTCGTGTTACAGTTTTTTGTGCTACTCGCCTGCGAGGTTGGTAGCGTCTTTCCTTCGTCTTCAACTTTTTGTCATCGTTCTTCTCCGTCTTTCGTTTCTGTTCTGTGCTCTCAGAGATAGCTCTTAAACTGTTTGTCAAGTCCATACTGTATATTGTAACCTACAAAGCATGAGTTCTTTTGCCTTTATGTCTTTGTCTGGCAATGTTTGTGTAAACAACAAGTAATTTTTGTCAAGCCATTCTGGGCTAAAATTTGGTAGTAAAGAATGTTGAGTATGAATCAGGCCATAAGGCTAACCTAAATGTAACTTAAATGTAAATTTGATTCTCTGTAACGGCTGAGTTATGAAGGCTATTCTTTCGTTTTAAACCCTAACGCGTGTTCGGTTCTCAAGCTGTCACAAACACTGAATTTGCACTTGTAAGGCATAGACTACAGTTTGTAATGGGGTTCGTTCTGCTTTCCAGAGGCTCGCGGCTTAGGCCGAGACAACTTGTACGAGTCCTAATGTCATCCTTGGACTAAATTGGACAGCAGCTACGCAGAGATGCTCAAGTGCTGGACACTTATGGAAGGACTGACCGATCATCGCTTGGATATATCGAGGACTAGCGCAGCTCTCACTACGAACTGCTTGGACTTCAATTCAGCTAAAATTGCCAGATAAGTGTCGTAGTGAATATGCTCTGGACTAGAAAGTTTCACGAAGGAATTCTACTTCGTCCCCTGCGATCTAGTATTGGTGACTTGCGCGTAGCTCCCGTAACTCGGTTATTTTGAAATGTGTAAATTTGCTAAAATTTAATTGAGAACTTTTATTTTAATTGAACTCGGACCTGGTCAGTCAGAAGCGTTACCATTATTAATTTCTAATTTCTGGTTGCCTTTTCTCTTTTTTCCAAATTGACGTCACGCCAAAATCGTTTTTTTGTGTTTTTTTTGTGTCAAGTAAGTTAAATAATGTGTGTTATGTAAAATTTTGCTTGTGTAAGAGTTCATGCTAAAATTATTTTAAAAGGTCATTAAACAATTTAAAGTATTTAAATTAATTATGGTACTAAATAGTACTAGAGTACTAAAGGTACTTGTCAATTTTGCCACAACAAAAGGGAATTATTTTTTGAGAATTATATATGTACCGTTAATGTTAAAGGAGCTCCTAGTAAATTTGTGTGACAGAGATAATTATATATTTTTCTATTTGATTTTATTTTGTAAAACTGAATTAACTCTTCCTTTTGAATTTATAGAAGTTTTAAAGTCTGTAATTCTTAAATTGTAATTTGTTGAAGATGTACCCTTGCTAATTTATTATGATGTGCACAATGTTTTTTGGTAAATGTTAATTTGTGATTCATGCTAATGTGTTTTGTTCTTGGTATGGATATGGTTGTTATTAATGGATTGTGATTATTAAGATTATTGTTCTTAAGAATAAAGTTTGTTCTCCAGTACTTGTGTGGTTTTATGCCCAGGTCCACCGTTCTATTTTTGGGATTTCAGCCGTTCCACGCTTCCGAGAGCGTGGGTCTCTCTGACGAACTATACTCATATTATAGAGAAAGAAAACATTATATGGTTGATGAATGTGTTCTTATCAAAACTTATGTTTGCTTTACCTTTATTTTGAAATCAAACCAGTTCAGATATTAATATTAGATAAAACATTTTTTTACTTTGGTGTTCAGATTTACAATTATTGTAATGTATAATCCACTCGACATGTGTTAACAATAAATTTATTAATCGTATATTCCTCTCGCAATTATTGTAATTTTATTTACAATTAGGCACACAATATACCCTCGTACTTATTAGGCATACTAAATATTATATACTATCACACACACTATCACAATATATTATACATAGTTAATATCTAATAAACAACTAAACGTAATCGCAGAACTAATTAAGAAAGTATGTAACTATAAATCCATGGACAACTGTCGAATGACTGGCAAGGAAACAGGACCAAATATACATTTTTGGTCCTGCAAGGAACGCGTGAGAAAGCAAACTCGCCTGTTTACTGATCACATAAACATAAACAACGGATATGCTGAGTTGCTGACCTACACTTCTCTGATTCTAAGGTTAATTCAGGATTTTCACTTATCACATTGATGCTAGTTTTGATACAACAAATGTTTGTTGTACACGAGACATGCATGCACAAGTGAAAAGGCAAACGAGGATGGAGCTTGCCTAAAGGGTTTGAGGGGTGCTTTAAAGCATGGGAACAACCATTGGACAAGTGCGTTACACCAAATGGAGAGTATACTAAAGGTATACATGTAAATTTGTAAAAAGGTAATATAGTATGGTTTTGGGTACCGCCTCGTAATAGCATAGAATTTTAATTGGAGGGTTGACCTAAGTCCGTACACCGGTGTAGCCAGAATTACCATACTCATTCCTTTGTTTGTCAGTCGACCGATCTGCAACTTCCGGCTTCCCTTCAGCTATTTTGATTAGATCACAGCACACGTAAATTTCAAAAATGACTAAAACGCCATTCGATGTACGAAAGCCAGCACCAAATGACCGATATTAAATAAATAAAAAGGCCTAGGTGGAAACCTGCCTTTAATAGGTGGTTGTTTTATTTTTGTACAAATTTGTAGGGCATCCTTTTTGGTTATTCAAATAAGTAAGAGTGGACCTAAAAACACATTCTATGATTTCAGGAACAGAGGCAGAGGAAATAACAACAATGTTAGAAGTATATACCTTTGTATACTGTACAATTGTTCGTTCACTCATGTTTGTGGTAGTTTGGTGATTTCATAAGCCGAACTGGAGGTCTGCAACAACATACAGTATATTAATTAATGTTAGGATCTACATGGAGAAGTTCTATAAACAATTATTTACATTAGTAATACTCTGTAGAAAATGCTTTAGCAATTTCATTCTCCTCGCATTGCTAAAACACCTAAATTGTATTGTAGGACAGTAGTTGTTTCAAACTCTTAGATTTCTTATACAATACAGTGAGTTTGAAAAGTCCTGCAAGGAATTTATAAAAATTTGAATTTTCTGTATAGCTACTATAAAATACGAAGTACTTTTTAAGATAGTTTGTAATTAGAAGTTGCTTAAGGGGAACAGTCCACAACCACAAGGAGTCAAAAGAAAATCATTAGTGAGAGACAGTTTCGTGTTGCATTTCACCAGAAAGGTCATTTTTAGTGAAATGCCAGAAATCGAACCTTAACAGGTCGAATCTGTTCAAACATGAGGGTGTTTTTACTGTTATACTTTGATTTGAGACACCGACCACTCCTAGAGGGTATTTTAAGGTGAATATATGGGATGAAGAAAGGTTATCAAACTGTTCCAGATAATAAACTGCTAAATAATAATCAACAGACAACAAGGAAAAAACCAATTAGATATGGTAAATACACAATTGCTGACAAGAAGGGGGAAAATGGCACCAACACCTTCTATCTTTTAAAACTCAAATTTGAAATAAAAACAATTCATTCAAGCTGTATGATAAGTTCTTTAAAAGCCAGTGACGAAGTTTGCGTTTGAATTTATTTGAGTTATATTTACTTGAGATTGTTGTCTGACTAACTTTGGGTATGATGCTGGAAGCCTCCCCGGGCTGGCGAGGCGGGGGCTCGGCCGGAACTGGTGCTGGCGTCCAATGCAGAGCCTTCAGAGTCTGTTGCCGCACTAACTCCAACAGTTTGTCATACTTCTATATTAAAATATACAGGCCATCATTAGTTGATTTATGAAACTGACAACTGTAAACATCACCGTGAACCTTATTAAGGGAAGTTACTAGTTGTCTATTGGGGAGACCGGAGGGGACATCGAACTTCTATAGGAGTTGTACTACACGAATGGAAGAGACAGGCACGTAGCCAGGAGGAGGGAGGTGAAGTCTTAAATTTACTGTCAGTTGAATTTTTCTACAATAGAAACTTTAAGAAGTTCTTTAGAGTTTTGATAAATAAAAAGGTATTTTTGGTTTCTTCTGTTATTGGCTGTGCATGAATAGGCATTTTTCCGTTTTCTGTTACAGTTGGTTGGTCTGATACATGTCACTGGCCGTAGACGAGCTTGGTTTCTCTTTATCCTTTATATAATTTCTTAATGGGTTTCCGCATGTGTCCATGTTTGCATGTTTTCTAGACCAGTTGTTTTAAAATTAAATAAGTTTAAGGTGAAAAGGCAAAAAGAAAGGAAAAACACGCACAACAATGAAAAATAAGAAAACTCATGTTGTTAGGTGGAAGGTCACTATTAGCTCACGTTAGTTACTTTTTTAGGCTACCGGTATCTCACTTTCTAATGTTTTGTGTTATGTTTTTGGTCACTTTTCCCCTGAAGACGGGATCAGATTCCAGATCCCAAACTGACATCATTGACTTTAAATTAATATAGTCAATGCTGTTCACTAAAAACGATGGAAAGAGCCCACAATAATGTTTTAACTCCAGAAATCCTACCATCGCCTATAGAAAACTTAAAAAAAAAAAAAGTTTAAACAACATATTTTTAAATATAGCTTTTAG
This sequence comes from Matsumurasca onukii, assembly GCA_018831715.1. Classification (NCBI taxonomy): domain Eukaryota; kingdom Metazoa; phylum Arthropoda; class Insecta; order Hemiptera; family Cicadellidae; genus Matsumurasca; species Matsumurasca onukii. Next base: position 30,857,666 of record CM032064.1, read on the forward strand.
GTAGCAGAATACTTGACGGAAATAGTGGGAACTATAGAAGTGGTATGACAAAGAGATTATTTTGATCATTGCTAGAGGGTAGGGCATATAAAAAAATCCTTTGCAAGGAAGTATAACTAAAACACTGATGAATTAAAACGAGAGTTACATTTCTATTATCGTCGGTTACTGATGGTACTGATGTCACTACCTCGAAAGGACTGTTGGGCGTAGTAGGAGCAAGTCTGGGCAAATCTCCAAAGACATTCAACTCTTCTACATGGAACACGCGCCACTCCGGCGACGGCTGCCGAAGAATAAGTCGCATTCCCAACACCTTCCGCCATCGCAGCAAACTCTACGCACACAACCAAACACTGAAACACTGTAGCGTTCTCTCACTTGCCAATCCATCTTTTGTTCTATAGCTCATATACTAAATACGAAATGATGTGTTTCAGGATAAAGTTGAATTTTAAATTAGATGTACAAGCTTGTAAATTAAAAGTAAATAAATTTAAAGTATTGTAATCATATAAGCGGACGCAAATGAGTAAATTACTACTAATGACAACAAAGGTAAATTTTCGATTGCCTGAATGTTTGTTATTGTTTTATTTATTTTACCTGAGGACCTCAAAAAATTGGCTGATCCAGTGAAACTAAAAACTCCTCAATGAAAGTGTGGCTGTCTTCAAGACCATTCTACTCAGTTGCAGAGTTCCTGGGCTGGAGAGACTTTGATATTGATTACTTCTAGTTGTTATTTTGTTGGCGATAGTTGTACATATTTTGTACTTTGACACAATTTCAAATCTTAACGATTTTGTAATAAAGATGTTCTCTCTCTCTCTCTTTCTCTATGAATTTTGATTTATTTATTTTCTTCCAACGGCATACGCCAGTTTTACAATTTGAATAACACGGTTGAGAACAAAAGTGTACAAATTGTATAAGATATAGTTGAACACAGACGATATGTAATAATGTGACGAAGTGTGGTTTGAATGCCTGGAATTATGGGCGACAACCATAGGCGTAACCAGGATGGTCAAATGGGGGTGTTTCAACAACCGTGGGGGGGGTTACCCCAACCAGAGGTCCAAAGCCTCCCCGAAAATGTTTAACAATTTTATATCAAATAATGGGTTTTAGGCTTTTAAAAACACTTTCAACTGAAACCGAAATGTGAAATTAGGCTTTTTATTATAAACCTTAAACCTGTTTTGAGATTCAAACAAGACTTTAGTAATGTCACTCGTAGTAACTTCCTCTCCGCCACAGTCTAGATACCAAATCATGGGTTTTAGCATAGAATAAGTATAATACTGTTATACTTATTCTATGGTTTTAGACTTCTAGAAACACTTTAACTGGTATCGAAAAGTACTTTTGCTGTATATTATAACCTTACTTTTAAGATTGTAGAAATATTGTAATCAGTGGTCATCATGCATGGCATTATAAATTATTTCCTACTTTTGGACATATAAACAATATTTTTATTGGTTGTAAGTTAAAGGAAGCAAAATGTCAAATGAACTAGATGTTTACGTCATAATTAATAAGCTTCTAAATGCAAGGGGTTAAAACAGAGAAATATTGAAGTTATATCAGTTTATTAAGTATAAGCAACTGAAAGCATTAATAATTATGAGAAAACAAATGTGAGCTTAGTACTTTACAAAACGTATATTACAATAGTGTTCCTCAACAAGATGTAGTTGGGCTACTTGAGTCTGAAAGCTACAATCAGCGTCACTCATTTCAAAAAACAAAATGTATATTTTTAGTTGAACAAGTCCCAAAACACATTACAGTAATTAGTCAGCAGACTGATGAGCAGACAAGACAACTACAACTTTTTACTACTCAATCTCAATATAAGTTTATTAATATCATGTGGGCCCCTACATAATAATGTAAGTTAAAGAAACATTATTTCTGTAATCACTCATAAAGACTATTTTAAATAAATGTTCAAATTATAATTTTTTGCAACGGGGGGTGTTACAACCCCAAAACCCCCCTCGTTACGCCTATGGCGGCAACAAGTGTAAATTACTACTTTAAAAACTAAATAGAATTCTCTATTTGACTAACTTCAGTAGCAGCTACAGATACAATATCTTGACTGCCATTCTCGTGATGAGGCGAGGGCATCAGTATCTTCTTGAGGACGGCCACTTTCCAACCCGGATCTTTCTGGTTTGTTCCTGCTCCGTCGTAGCGCACTAGCAAGCTGATCCAAGCAGTGTAATAGTTGCGAAACACCAACTCTCCAATCTATCAAACATACAGCTTATCACGATCACTAATTAAATAACCAAATGGACTCGCTTGTCTATGCTCACTTACCCCTCAATCGCTTCTTCTCGCTTCAAACCCTAGACCTGGAACGAAAATCTGGATGTGCTCCCGCCGCCTCCCGGTACTCAAACACAACAACGGATCGCCTCAAAATTATCTTTTTCTGAACACTTAGTGCAATACAATCACGCTTTATAGATTGTGAGATGTCCAAATATTAATTCGTTTACATATCTCAATCAACTTAACATTAGCCACATTACCCTTTTAAACAGCTAATAGTTCAAGAAAGCAAATTTGTTTGAAAATTTTGTCACCGGTTCAATTTTAAAATTTGTATTCCAGATGTACTATATATTTATTATTATTTTATCCTTTTCGTTATTATAGTTCAAGGCTGCTTATATGTTGATTTAGCTTTACTTTCTCGCTCTCGATAATGGTTAAAGTACCAAAACTGGTTGTGTTAGTTATATTAATATGTTTCATGGTTGATTTTTCTTCTTATTTTTCAATTTTAGAAATTACTAGCTGAGAGTACCCGCTCTTCGCCTCGGGGCTTTCTTAACATAGCTGTGTGTATATTTTAATAAAAATGCAAATTTAAAGTAAACAAAACAGTTTCTTATTTATCCTTAGAAAAACCATTTAGTTTGCCTGTTAGTTCACCATCTTCTCCTTATATGTGTTGGCTGCATTATAGTACAACATTTATTTTAATTTATCATGACAAACCACATAGGCTTTGAATCCAAAATAAACTACTCTTATTTAGTTGAAAATGGAAAATTACATGGCTATAGAACAACATTTGTTTTAAATTATCATGAAAACCACATAAGTTTGAAATCCAAAATTAACTACTCTTGCTTAGTTGAAAATTAAATGGCTATAGTACAACATTTATTTTAAATTTATCATGACAAACCACAATAGTTTTAAATCCAAAATAAATTAATAAGGAGAGGTGTAACCCGTGGAAGTGCCGAGTTTGAGCGTGCAGTGGCGCGCATCATGAGCCTGTTTCTCCACGCTAAAGCAAGCTTTCCGAGCAAACGGTTGAAGATACAAAAAAGTGCTCGGGACCATTTGTGTAGAAAATTAAATTGTAAAGCTCGTTTGGGCTCTCAAAAATTAAATATCTTTTACGGTTTCCAAGAACTTTACGTGACAGTTTTGGGGTTATAAATTTTCACATGTAGTGAGGTCCTATTAATGACCGCCATCATAAAAATAATTAAATTATCAAACATGGTTATAACCTATGTGTTAACCAGGTATATAAGCCACATTCCTGTATAATTTCATTAAAATTGGTCCATTGGTATTTGCGTGATTGAGGAACAGACACACAGGCACACACCATCTCATTTTTATATATTAGTATAGATAGATGAAGCCCTTCTAAGTTAGCAATACTTCTCAAATTCAAAAAAAGAATGGTGATAATTTTATTCAAATCGGACCCAGGAACATCGGACCCAATGAGGGATGGCTGTATAGTATATAAAAATAATGCCTCGGTCGGTACATTCTAAAATTCGGCCATACAGACTTACTGCCTAACTGACGATCAGGCTAGAGTGGAAGAGGTCGAAAAAATAGGGCATTAACAAATTAAAACCCATTTATGTTTGAACTAGATCTAGACGTCAATGTCGGAATAAATTTCAGCCAAATAAAAAGTAATGACGATTGCATCCAATGCAAATTTTTCCGCAGTCAAACATTTATTCAAATACAGAAAAAGCTGTATTCCGTACCTGTGATGGCCGATTAAAGTTGATGTCCAAAATAGCGCAGCCAGGTAGCGCAATCTGTTCCTCATCTAATATGAGTGAAACTGGTCCCTTCACGCTGAATTCCACAGTTTGGCGCGCAAACATACTGCTAAAATCTAAACAATTTTGATATTACCATAAGTACCATAATCATACACACTCTTCATTACAAGCTTAGATACTATACACCGTGTGTTGAAATCAATTTATTGATTCTTACATACTATTACATCATGTACATGATGTATTGATACATGATACCTATCAATATCAATGTATCCCCATCCATCAAAACACTCATTACACTAATAATTTATCCCAAATTCAACTTAAAATACCCTTCAAGAATGGTCGGTGTCTTAAATCAAGTATTCGCCCTGATTGTTATTTGATTATTTGTTCTAACCATATTTTGAAATTCAATCTTTAGGAACAGTCAACTTTCATATTTATACATACAAAACTGTACGAGTGTGGTTTCAATTGCCACGAACTTACATAAAGAGCTTAGGAGTACGAGTATGTTTAAATTCCACGAATCTACCGAGTAACGGATATACAAACAAGACCTATAACATCCCTGTGTGACTGCTCCTAGGTGTGGTGAACTTTATAGCCGTAAACAGGGGTTAGGGATCATTGACTTTGGTATCATAAAAAGTGCCAAATCTCGGGAAATTTCTATATGAACCAAAAGAAAGAAAAAACTGTAAATCATATCTAACCAAAATCGATTTGTCCACCTGATGTCCGACATTTGTTCACACACAACTATTATTCCGAAAGAACAGCGGAACTGATTGTTATTCTTAATTCAATAAAGAGGTTTTGCAATTTAGACTTTAATTTAGTGCATAGGGTGATTTGCCATAACACGTTTAGTATGGCCGACGTATTGGAAAATGGCAGTCATGTAATGGTTTTCAAATAAATTATGATTTCCGGTTTCAGGACCTATTTGAAGTTAATTACCTTCTTTGTAGCCTGGAGATCCTGATGAAACTTAGATGCTAGATGTGCACCACATCTTGCACCACATTTAGCACCACATCTAGCATCTAAGTTTCATCAGGATCTCAGGCTATAAAGAAGGTAATAAAGGAAGGTAATTAAGACTTTCAAATGTCAGGCAAAAACTAGGCCTCCCATTTGAAGTTCGCAGTAACGCCTTTAGTTCCAGAGATCCCAACAATGGCCACAAAAATACACTTTTATTTATTTATTTAGCTGTAAAACAGATTATATCCAATTAAATTACATCAGTACATACATTGTATATTACATGTTGTAGTGGATAACCTATGTCCAAAATGTAACAGTAATTAATGCATTGGACCATCATATATAATAAAACACTTAATTGTGGAACCAGCGCAAAGATAAATAAGTGTACACATAATTATGGACTTATGGAAAAAACAGACTAGTTGTAAATATTATACATATTAAATAAAGACTAATAAATAAAATTTGCATCCACATTATAATATCAAACTAATTAACAACAAGTAATAACGATATAAATATATTAACTTTGCAACGGTTGTAACAATAAATAAATAACAATGATAATAACAATAATTAAAAGTTAGAGTGAACAAAACAGTTGGACCTATATGAAATAAATTTGAAAAGCAATCCATCAATAATGTTATCAGAGCCCACTCCCTCGGACAAAGGCACTCTTAAGCGTTCCTGGGCTAGACACCAACACAGACGCTGCCTCTCATTAAATAAAAGGCAGCCCTTTACTCTTTATTTGTGATATAAATCCCCTAAACGAAATATCAGGATGATCACCGCTCCCCCTTAAATGTAAGGTTTCTTTTAATTTAAATAGTTAAATTAATAGCGAAATTAATTTGATTTGTTTCACAGTTAAGTGTACCACTTCAAACACCTAGCATGAAATTCTTGATACTATAAGAACTTTGTCATTCAATAATAGTTGCAAAAAGAGCTTATATCCTTGAGAAAAATTCCACAATATTGATGTTTGATCAGTTTTCATCTTACAGTCTTTTTCGAACTACCATAAGAAAAAAATCATCACATGTTTTTAATAGGTAGTCTATGTAAATAGCTAAAAATCTATAAAGACAATAAAAGAAAAAAAAGAGTTTACATGTTCGGGTCTTAATTTACGTAGGTATAATACAATCAAAGTCAAAATGTATAATTGTTTTATTTAGCTTGAGTAGGTATACTTTAAGATAAAAATGTGCCACTGAGACTAACCTCAAACGATATTATGCCATGATTTTTACCAAAATAATTTTGATCAGAACCTGATCACACATTTTCATTGAGAGGGCAAATATGCAGCCCTAGTACTTGTATAGTTTGTTTATATTCTTTTAGTTGGTGATTTAGTTTTATGTGGTGACACTTACCTCGGGGTCTGAGCAACTGACTTCAAACAGAACATTTTTATCTCTCTCTATTTGTATATATATTCTAATTTATCTTAATACGCAGTACATTTGAAATAATGACCAATGCTCTTAAAATCCGGTAGTTAAACGTGCTGTATAGATGTAATAATTTAATAAACAACGTTTGGCAACCATAGCAACCATAAAAAAGACATGCCATGATAATGCCCACAGAGTACAGAGTCGTTAAATATGTACTGTGGTTTATTCGAGTACTTATGAAAATTTACTAGAAACTGGTTTAAATTTAACTATCTTGGTTTAACTTCAACAAAGAAAATAGTTACTACACACTTTTGCCGGGTTTTCTTTCCATTAAGTTTCATGACGAAATATTCACTTTAGGTAACGAAAACCAATGTACGAAGATTTATAACACAGAACCACATCATTTACAAATCTAATAGTATTGATTTTATATCGTTATGTTAAAGTAACCACGTTAGGTATTTACCATAGTAACGAGAACTGTGAAATGGTGCGAATGTAGGTTTCACAGTCTGGCTTCAGTACGTAGAAGCTCAGCTGATGTTCCCAATCATGCGCCACCATTGCTGAATAGTGATTTTTTCCTTGGTAGATTGGCAGACCACCTCTCTCGTCCTTCAAGGAGCCTCTGCTGCAGTAGAACTTAGAAATGTTTGGCCGATCGACGTTAGTTTTACAAACCTTAAAGTAAGTATTATTTGCCTATTAATAACGAAAAGTTTAATTGAAATAAGCCCAATTTATTTGCGCTCATTTTCAAATATTGCAGCCTACTCAATGTTAAATGATTAGAGGTCATGTCCACTAGTCTGGAAGGTTGATTACCACTGGCAAACATTTCTTTTAAACACTGTTCTTACAATATCTGATCAGTTCTCTTGATGAAGAATTTGATTTGTAAGACAACAGGTCATTGTGTAGTTTTAGTGGGAAACAGTTGTGTGAGATGAAATGATGAATCCTTTTGAATGTGTGCTTGGTAGGCCTAGGCTTCGTCAGGTTACATTGGTCGACAAGCCTAGGCTAAGCCTTTCTACAGTCAAGCATACTTATTATCTACTCTCCTAGCAACTTCTGCTGAGACATGCTATTTGATAAACTTAGAATAAGGGAGAAACCTTAAGAAGACATTGGCTAACAGATAACTTGTTCCACAAAACTTATGGGGAACAATACACCGCTCAATACCCAGAGCAGCTAAAGCCCCTTGTCAGCCCTAAGCTCGAAAATGTCATGATGTACATTTTCCAATACCTGCTATTGATATGCATAGCTTATACCTGGTGGATTTTGTTGAACTGTTTCGTCTGGTTCACTAATTTAGACACCCCCACTAAGGCTCCTCCTATTTGTACTAGTAGTTTTGCGAACAGCAGACATCACAGTCAACTCTTAGAATTGCCCAAATTCGTCTATTTCAATTGCTTTTGAGCGTAACACACTTCTACATGCCTTTACAACATTACTTAGGCCTATACCACTTTCAACCACAATCTTTTGAGATTAACGTGGTGCGATCGCCAGTTGGGCCCAACTGTTCTGCTAGGTCTCCGCCACCTGTACTATAACCATAGCCATAGGTATTGCCATAGCCCACACTCCTAACAACCTAACCTAACCACAGACCGAGCATGTAAAATGTGGAGATCACCTCAACCCACAAATAAAAGTTTGTCAGGACTGCCAACTGTTTAGTGAAGTCACAAGTCAACACACTCACAGACCAAGTGATTTAGTAATGCGGCAGGCTTCCCCGTACCCCTCGGAGAAAGAATGAAGTCTTTAAAATAGACCAGTAAAGGTAAAAACACAGTTTATTATAGGTACACCGCCGCAAATTTGCGGCTCGCGTCTATTTTAATGAACCCAAACGCCGCAAATATGCGACGGCAGTCTGTGGATATGAACGCATGCGCCGAAAAAATGAGTCGATGGAGTACAGATATGGACTTTTTATTGTATGGTGGTAGCGAACGTGTTAAGTGGAACTTGGTATTTGGCAAAAACCAGCTCTTCTGTATCATGTTTAACTCATGGCTAAGACTGCAACAAATTATAATAATGCAGCAAATTAATGGAAATGTTGCGTACCAAGGTAACTTTGACTGAGACAGAAAGACTGTCAGGACATTAACTGTATCACTGATTTTGCGTGTGTGATTTTGGTTATTCTCTTCACATCATCATCCTATCCAACAAGTGCAAAACAATGAACCTGGGAGGGAAAGGTGAGAAAAAACTAAGCGTAGTCTAGCTACCAGACGGAGAAATACTTAAGTACTTGCAGTCTTTTAAATATAATAGCGTCGTTTAGAGACGCTACTGCAGAAGACTTTGCCAAGAAAATCACCAGGAGTTAAGAAAAATTACCACAAAAATGAAGTCTACTAAGTGGTTGTTATTAAAAATGACGGTAACAGTAACCGAATCCAACCTCCTCTTAAATACTCATCCCTGCCACAGTAGTTTAGACACATCTGGCATGTTATTTCCCTTAATTCATTTAAGAGTGTATTACAATTGTTATATGATTACATTCAAGAATAAAAATATTACCCTAATTTGTTATTGATTACCAACAGTTAACATACTAGTTTTGTAATTTTACAGCTTTATTGTTGAGAAGCTATACGTAGAAAGATTGTTATTATATAGGAATTCATTCGTCATTTTCCCCGAAGAGTTTCAACTGTATTAATTTGCTTACAATTTTGTATGAATGGTTTATTTAGCAAGTTTGTAAATTACAAACGTTTGCATGAAGTTAGCTGTTTTAAAATTCAGACACTATTCATGGGTTTTGCATTTTTACTTTTGGGTGTGTAAAGACTAACTCTCAGAACGTTGTTTCAAAGTATACAAAATGTAACATTTTTATTGTGTACTCTAATCACCATTATTACATGTGATGATATGTTTATCTTGTGTAAATGTGTCAATCTTACATGCCACTGTTAAAGCCTTGCATTGTAGATAGCAAATATTGGTCTACTTTGCAGGGTGTGTAATTTAAAAGTAAAAAGTAGTTAAAGTAGTTTTTTTTTGTAAAAGTAAAAACTAAATCATTATGTAATGAAATCATTCAGTGAGTGGGGATTCTTGTGTTAACCCCATTTCTGTATTTAGTTTGAACCCTTTGACCGGCAAATGGTTGCTTTTATTAAAAAAAAACAAAGTCTCCTTTAGATGATTGTTAGTTATTCTATGTACCCACTTTCTCACGGTACTCACTCAGAGAATTACTGGAGGTGAATTGTACTGATTGAAAACGATGTTTCAGTGGCCAACAACAAATGCGAGGGATGGCCACCCTCAAGGCTATCTCGATCCGTCTCAAGTCGGTCAAGAACATTCAGAAGATCACCAAGTCCATGAAGATGGTGTCTGCAGCCAAATACAGCAGGGCTGAGAGAGAGCTTCGTCAGGCTCGCCCTTACGGAGAAGGCGCTCAGGTAAACTCTCCACTTTTCAGTCAAAATAATCTTCTCCTGGACATTAATATTCAACTCTATCAACTGTTTAAGACTAGTTGTCTTATCCGCCTTTTGCACAGGCATTTTATACATTTTAACATTAATTTTTATAGTCACATGTATGTTCTAGTCTATTTGTCCACATACTATCACTTCCCATGCACCGTGAGCTTATCTTTTAACTCAAAATGCCATACAGGACAGCCTACCTACATATCGCTTGAGCTATATCTTTTTTACAAGGCAAGTGAAATGTCCCTGTGTCTGGTCCCCTTGTCAGAAGTCAAAATACTACTGAGGCTTATGTACCTTTGGTCAAATGTAAGTTTGGATTTGCAATGATTGAAGAGTGATTGGAGGGTTGTGTGCAGCAATTCTTCGAGAAGGCGGAGGTATCTTCGAAGCTGAAGCCCCGAAGAAGCTGATCATCGCAATCACCTCTGACAGAGGCCTGTGTGGTGCTGTCCACACCCAGGTGGCTCGTAGCATCAGAAACGAGCTGGCCGAGAATGCAGCCGACACAAGTGTCATTTGTGTAGGTGACAAGTCTCGTGCTATCCTTCAACGGTAAGTTAATCCAATCGTGCGTTATTATCATTGTATTAGACATAACTGTTTTACAAATTAAAAAGCAGAACATTATAAGACGACTACCATTTTATTACTATCATCAGTGAAAAATGTTTTATGAAACCTTTTTCTGTTTGAGCACAAAGTAGCAAAACAAAGGGAAATCAGCAATTCTACACTACACGCTCTCATTGTAGTGTGTTAAGGCTATTTATACTTTTACAAAATAAAAAATAGTAGATGCAACAGCTAAGACTACCAAAAATGTAGTGTCCCTAATTGAGTAATTGTTCAACCAAAAATTTGACCATGTGATGGCCAAGTTAAGAGTTAAGTTAAGTTTGATGTTTTAAAATAATTTGGCTACATTGTATATATATACCAGAAAGCTAATAAATTAATTACAGACTAAAAGAAACATAAAGGAAAAATTAGTGGACAAAACCAGGCCTTGAACTCTGATCTCTCACTTACCGGGCGGAACCTGTGTGTTGTAATGGTCAGCAACACCACACCAGTGATGGATCCGATCTCCAAGTCCCCGGTTCAGTCAAAAAGTGTTGCTTTCAAATTCCCTTTAGTATATGACTAGCCTTCTGGTATATACATAAAATTACATCCATTTGATATTATTGTTGTATTTCTGAACTTTTCATGTGTATGAATTCGGTCCCATACAAATTACTTAAAAACACTACAAAATAAGATTTAGGAAATAGGGCACTAGGCCAGGATATACTTTCAAAAAGGAATAAAAAGAAGAGCAGGCTTACCTGGATACAGTAGAAACACATAGAAGAACAATGATTTAAGTTATCTCTTTTTGTCTTGACAAAGGCCCTAGTAGGGCTGAAAATTTGACAGTCTGTGTTCTTCTATGTGTTTCTACTTTATCCAGGGGAGCCTGCTCTCCTTTCTATTCCTGATTGATAGTAACACTATAAAATAAGCAGACTTGGGGAAGTTACTTCAAAACAGTAACTGATTACAGTTAACCTTTGTAAAATGTAACTGATTACAGTTACAAGTTACCTAAAAACCAATGTAACTGGTTACAGTTACTCCAAAATGTAATTGACCAGTTACAAGTTACACTCTCACTAGTTGAACGCGAAATCTGATCGTAACATGCATCAAACTAATGCCACAGTTTAATGGCTTTCAAAGTTTAATTTTACTATTCATATGTTGTGTAGTTTTTAGCTAGGACATTAGTTTGAGGCAGATTAAAGGCAAAGACATTTTTGGAATAATCTGAATTATAAATTTGTATGCTTTGGTTGACCGAATGGACTTATTATGCCAGTAGGCTAATAGGACCGTTCTAAGATGGCCCAAAATTAAAATAGTTACCTAAGCTAAGCACAGCTGAAGATATTAACTGCTGAAAACATTGAAATAATAGAATTCAGTTTGACAGTTTCATTTAAGTGTTTTTAGAAAAGCCTTCCTGTTTTTTAAATGTAACCTAACCTTTACATTGTCCAGGATTTCTCTTATGGTCAATGGATAGATTTTAACAATATTATACAACTAAGTAATGATGGACTATGTAATGGAGAAAAATTGGATTAAAGAGATCCTTTTTAACTTGCTTTTGAGTTGGAAGCCGTCAAAAGAAATAGTTACAATTTTGAATTTAGGTGTTAGGTTGCTAAATTTCTAGCGATCTTGACTAGACTAGCACTACAGTTGGTACTTTATTTAGTCATGTTTAATATTTCAATGTAAAAACTAGGTTTTAGGCTGTATTGCACAAACAAACAAACTCAAATATGTATCTGTAAATTATGTCATTGAGTTTAAAGTACTAGTACTGTCAATGAAATAAAATGCAGTTTGGCGACAAGTGCATAAAACGACGAGACGTGTAATCTGAACTGTTACATTTGTTTTGTTTTCATCCCTTGCTCTAAGTTGAATGTAACCATTTCCATAGAGAGACTAAATTACACAGAGGAAAGACATCTACGTCATTTGTGTAAAATTTGATTTCAAGTCAATCCAGGAGGCGCCGTTTTTTGGCTAATTTTAACATAGAAAAAGTAACTTGTTACATGTAATCGTTACTACTAAATTGTAACGGTTACCGTTACTCGTTACTGGGTTTCAAATGCAACGATTAGATTACAAAATTACAGAAAAATGTAACAATTACAAATTTGTAATCGTTACTCCCGCGTCTGAAAATAAGTTATATCTCAGAATAAAAGAAAAAATTTTCACTTATGAGACAAGGTATAAATTACATGTTAGCACATTTCACAAATTAAACACCCCTCATCAAATCAAGTCACATAATTATTATTTTAAGATGTGCTTGCATTGTAGAAGATAAGTAAAAATTTGGAAACACTTTACTCTCTGACTTTGTAGCAGCAACCACTACTATTCTAAAAGGCCAAAGTACAACTTCTTCAGTATAATAACTACTTAAAATAAAATGAAAGAGTAACTTCATAAAAGAACGTGGAATGGTGGATCACATAATGTAAAACAAATAAAGACAACATTTTCTTAGGTATAAATACAGTGAACAATAATTTTTTTGTTAGAGGGCAATTTTTACATGTTTGGAAATTTTTATTTCAGATTGTACGGTAAGAACATCATGTTGGTAGCCAACGAAATCGGCCGCAAGCCTCCTACCTTCTTAGATGCTGCCAAGGTTGCTCAGCAAACAAAGGACATGAACTTCACTGTTGGAAAGATCGTTTACAACCGATTCAAGTAAGGAAATTACAGTAACCAAAACTCCGTAAGAAACACTTCAAGGACTTTTAACCCTACAGGAGAATTTCATGCTTCTACTGATTGGTTTATTGATGTCAGTGTACTTTAGGAAAGTTTTAATGTTCACTTTGACTTCACTTAAAGTAAAATTTCACACTAAGTGAAAATGTATTCTCATAACACACCGGAGTTTCAGGCAAATTAATAAGTCAAATGAGTCAAAATGAGATAAATTTGAGTGAAAAGTGAACTTTTTTAAGTATTAAAGTTCTGTAGCACTTAAAACCTGTTTTACTGGAGTAAACCAAGTCTCAAAATAAACGGGGTGAATTGGCACTCAATTTGGCAACGTATTATGAGAGGAAACACTTTCCCTCAGAAAGTGAGCGGAGTGAAACAGTACTCCTATACAGAATTATATATACTACACAGCTATAAACTATAAAGAATGCAAAATGTCATTGAATGTCCGGGAATTGGAATGTGTGATTGTTGTGCAGGTCGGTGGTGTCGTACAACACCACTGAGATCCCCTTGTTCTCGGCCGCTGCGGTCTCCGCTGCTCCCAAGCTTGGCGTCTACGACTCTCTAGACGAGGAGGTCATCAAGAGCTATCTCGAGTTCTCTATGGCCTCTATTCTCTTTTACTGCATGAAAGAGAGTGCCTGCAGCGAGCAGTCTTCTCGGATGACAGCTATGGATAACGCCAGCAAGAATGCGGTACGTAATCAAGGCGGTAGTACTTGTCCGTTTGATGTGCACAACTAAGAAGAACGGGGGCTGTCCAGGAAATGAGTGTCCTTTCCTTGAAATTACCAAGAAAGTTCAGCAATTGACTGGATACCTCTAACCTCTCTTTCTGAATAACTTAACTTTTGAAACCCAAAAATATAGACAAACTTTATTTTAAAACTGGCCTATATCATATTCTGACCTATCAACCAAAGTGAAAGCCATAATAGCCTAAATAGTAGAACTTCAATATACTTCAAGATATTACAATTTCAAATTTTCAGCTTTCCCACATGATATGTGTCATACTAATATAAATGAGTAATGCGTATCATTAGTACTGTTAAAGAGCTAAAGCTTAGGGTTCCATTTTGGCAAGTGCACAGCATTATTTAGACAAACCTGCTGGTGAATTACTGGGCAGCTTTGTAGTTGTCCAAATGTTGAATACACTCCGTTCCCTACCAGGGGAGGTTGGATCAGATATTATTTTAGGGGCGGCGCAGCAGGGTAGACCGCGACTTCAGGAGTGGCTTGCCATAATCTTGGGGGAAAGGTCTCCCGAGTGTTGGCAAGGCTCTCCATGTCTTGGGGGTTAGAGTCCCCTAAGTGGTTGTCAGCGGGCTTGTTTGTCCCGCCCTCTCATGATTGTCTGGTCAGCCGAACCCAATCCAATTCCTCTCCTGAATCCAGACTTCCTTTCATTCCGGTGGTAGCGCAATATGCACAACAGACGTGCATAAGGGTAACCAGTCCCTAACCACTTGATCCCCTCAATCTTACATCTAACCTGCTGGTGTATATCTAATTATCTATTTCACTGAAATTCTTCTTTTTTATAGCTTAATCATTTACATAAAAAACCTAAATTTTAATTAATTTAATACAAAACTTGAAAATTTCCGAAAACCATGAGAATTCTTTAAAAACAGGATTTTTTGGGGAATTTTCTGCTGAAAGGGCTACAGCAAATTTTGGCTATACAGATGAAGGACCTCTGATAACCATTAGTGTAAATTTATATTTATTTGTTCTGAATGTAGAGTTGCCTTGTTTTACTGCAACTGATTGGTTGTTGTATGTGCTACAGGAGAGATGATTGACAAGTTGACGCTGACTTTCAATCGTACCAGACAAGCTGTCATCACCCGTGAGTTGATTGAAATCATCTCCGGTGCTGCCGCCCTTGAATAAAACTCCACCAGTCACCTCAGAACTCCCGTACAGCATACAGCACCTACTCCACCCTAGATTGTTTGTTCAGTTTCAAGGCAAATTAAGGAGGAGATATTTCTAAGTCGCTTACATTGTAGGAATACGGAGAACTCGATAGAACTTTATCAGCTGCTCATTTGACCCCTACCCAACATCTCTAAGCTATGATAAGCTTCAGCAGCTAATTTAATTCTATCGAATATTAATAATGCAGTCAGGACCATAATTATTGTTGTCTATTAAATGTGAAGTATGGATAATATATAGATCATAATGTGTTTTGTTTATGTACAAAAGGTGTAACATAATATTGGCAATAAAATAACATAATTTAGACTTTTGTTTGATTTATTCTGGTTTCCTATCGATTTTGTTATAAATGATGATGGTTTCAGGTTCTGTGTTAGCATTTGAAACTGATATTTCAGATACGTTTTAGAGTAAAATATTGTGTTTCACATTACCTTTAATAAATGTGGCACAAGACATACTTCGAGGGATCGCATCCCCAAAAAGTCACTTCTGGTGGACCGATTTTGCTAGCCAACCAACTTAACCAAGAGATTTACAAAAGGAACGTTTGTACTTATTTCGTGAACATCAGACTCAAAATCCAACCTGTAGAGTAATCACACACATATTGATACCTATATAAAATATAGCGCTTAAAACTGCAAACGGCCCTTTGGTGAGCTAAATAAATAGCTCTATTTCCCATGGAAATACCCTAACAATAATTATGGCAATGCCTATTTTAGAAATTTTCAAAAAATGTTCTAAGTTTATGGTCATCTATAAGGGATTCTATAATTATACAGAGTGGTTATAAATTGTTGGACACATTACAAGATTAAACAAATCATAAACCGAAAACATGGAAATTCCATGAAATAATAGCAAACATGCAGTTTTATATACTAACCAAAAATAATAATCATACACTTTGAATCATTATAAAAGTCAATACAACGTCACCTAAACTGTGAGTGTAAGGTATGTTACTTCTTAATGACTCGTGTTGAGGCATAGTCAGCTGGTGAACAATCTTTCCACACCAGAAAGTTAATGACATTGAGGAACTTAAGAGAAGAGTTTGAGAGGTTACTGGAAGCATAACTCCAGCAATGCTCAGAAAAACATGGCGTTAGATTGAATTTAGACTATAAACTTTGCGTGTAAACCACAGAAAGCACATACAAAATTTTTGGTTTCCTAGTAACATTACTTGTAAAAGAATGAGTACCAGTAATCTTTTGTCCATTGTCAGTAATAAAACTGTTTTAATCTGTTTTGTAACGTAATAAAACATCTCCCACGTTTTTGAGTCAATTGGCCTTTGACTCACTGATAATGGTAAGTGGCAGATTTGAACCCACGGTAACCGAACTCGTCTCTGGGGCTCTGCACAAGGTGAGCATCCGGTGTGGGAAAGTTGGGCTGAGGGTTAATCCATAAAAAACTACTATTGTCCCTTTCACAAATCGGCACAAGCTTCAAGGACTTGGGTTCATCATGGAGGGAGTACAACTAGAACTCAGGGACCAGGTCAAGTATCTTGGGGTCATTTTGGACAAGAGACTCACTTGGGCTGCACAGGTAAAACGAGTCATCGATCGGGGAAAGCACTACCTCAAGACTTGTAGAAGAGTAGTCGGTCGCTCCTGGGGTCTGAAGCCTAAGATCATGCTTTGGCTTTATACTGCTGTGGTAAGGCCAGCTCTCACACGGGGTTATCGTATGGTGGCCCAGAGTCCAAGTTGGGACGGCGGCGGCTGGGCTTGCCAGCGTCCAGAGACTGGCGTGCTTGGCCGTCACAGGTGCCTTTGTCAGCACACCTGGCACCTCTCTTGACTGCTGTCTCAACATCCTGTCACTCAACATATTTATCAGGTCAGTAGGAAGCGTGCATGTCGTCTTCAATGTGGCCAGATGTGGAGGGGGGTTCGTCCCTACGGCCACAGCAGAATAACTCTTCTGGAGGGGACAATGTCCTGGACATGTACTCTGACGAGATGAGTTATGTTACTCCTTCTCCAAGCCATTCAGGATCACTATCCCGGGACGTCAGGAGTGGTTCCCTAATGGCAGGCCTATCCCTTGAGCACAATTGGAGTGGTACACCGATGGTTCTAAAGGTGAGAGAGGCACTGGGGCCGGCGTATGGTGCAGAGGTCCTAGGACAGAAGCTTGTATCTCCATGGGAATGCATCACTCAGTGTTTCAGGCTGAGGTTACTGCAATACTATGGTGCGCTCAGGAAAACCTTAGACTTGGTTATAGAAACAAGTCTATTAACATTTTTAGGATAGTCATTTGGCCCTTAATGCTCTAAATTCAAGCGAACTTAGATCCAGGTTAGTTTGGGACTGCTGTAATACACTTTCTCTATGGGTACACTCAACATGGTCACCTTGTGTTGGGTACAGGACACTTTTGGGTATTGAAGGTGCAGGCATTAGCTAATAATGCAGCAATCACAAAACTAGTGGGACCCAACCTTTCTGTAGAAGTTCCCAGTGCAGTCCATCAACTCATCAGACCGTGGGTTAGAACGGAGCATGAGAGGACATGGCAGCTTGTTCAGGGTTGTGTGAAGTCTTGACGGGGTCCCAGCATGCAGGAAGTGTGGCCTGCATGATGAAACTGCTGAACACATTCTCTTCGACTGTCATGGTCTGGAGCAAGAAAGAACGGCTACTTTGGTGAGATGACTAAGGGTGGTAAGTTAGCGGAAGAGGGACTTGTGAGAAGGATTTCGAGTTTTAGAGCTCTCTAATCTTTTGAGTAGCATCTCTCTACACCAACAGGGCGCAATAAGTCCTAGCTGCGCATCAGGATCAGACCGCCCCTTCTAAATGTAATGTAATCTTTGTCCATTGTCAGTAATAAAACATCTACCACGTTTTTGAGTCACTTGGCCTCTGACTCACTCAACCCCAAAATGTGTCCAACAATTTATAACCACCCTGAACATCTTACTCTGAGGGAGGGGTCTAATATATTGGAAACTAGCTGAGAGTACCCGCTTCGCCTCGGGGCTTCACCAGCATAGCTGTGTGCATACTTTAAGAGAGGTGCAAATTAAAATATAAAAAACCGTTTTCTATCTTTAGAAAAAACAATTTAGTTTGCCTGTTTGTTCACCATCTTTTCCTTTCCTGTAAAACAGCCTCATTTACTTCTATAGGGCGCCCGGCCCTTTGCAAGGCTATTCTGCTGGTATTGGTGGCAATTGAGCCTCCCGTTCATCCAGTGTCTCAGATGCTCTTTGTGAGGCATCTGCCATTTTCTAGTCCATCCTGGTGTACCTCAGGAGTCTCATTTGCTCAGGTGCTTGTTTGGACACCTGTAAGTAGATTTATAGGTGTCCTTTTACGTTTAGGTTGTAGACCTCAATCTCATGTTCCTGATCCTGAAGCTGTTGGGGCTCTGCGTCCATGGATAACTAAAAGTGAAGCCAGCGAAAATGTTGAGAAGGAGAGAATATTCCTTACTATTACAATCTTAAAGATCGAACATGGTGACAAATATTTAAAAAATTTACAGGCTACTATGGTCAGTCTCCAGTTCAAAAATTCCACCGCACTGTAGCCTCTGTCTTTCTGTGAGCCACTGCTACAACTTCTTCAAAACGCCTGGGCCCAATCAGTGGTGGCACGTCCACTAAGCAAACTAAATGGCAAAAAAGGAAAAATTTTTAAAACTGATTTGACTTACTTTTTAAGTTTTAACCTAATAAAACAGATTTTTGTGGCTTTAGAACTCAATTTTAATTGTAATAAAACTTTATAAATATTAGTTTAATTTAAGTTTTACAGGTCTTCTTACCATCATTTTGTATGAGAAGCGTGAGTGACATACAACACTCAACAATGTCGGTTGTGTGCTGAGGAAGGTGGAAGAGACGTAGATCGGTAGTGTGCTGTGGGCGGGGGGTTGATGAGTGGAGAGGGGGCGTGGCGGAACTTTGCAGTTATGTACCAAGGAGCGCTATGTACTCCCCCTCACTTGGTTCTAGAATGGGTTCTAGGAGAGTACCCAAGAACGCAAAATGTCCTTAACTTCATCATAAGCAATGACCTTAACTTTATGTAATTTTGTCTTCAACTGTACATAGCTACCTTTTTGCAGACGACCTCAGTGTATGTTTTGATTCAACCTCTAGAGATTTGTATAATTTAACAGTTCAGTCCACCTCTGATCTGATAGAGGATTGGTGTTCAGCTAACCAACTTTGTATAAATAAAGACAAGACCCAACAGTTGGAATTCTCTTATAAGCAAAACAATAATAGAGAACAAAAAGTAGTGAATGTTTTGGGGTTTTCATTAGATAGTAATTTAAATTGGGAGTATCATATAAGAAGGGTTGAATCTAAAGTGTGGAAGGGTCTTTATTTAATACGTAGGCTTAGACTTTCTGTTAGTATAAGTGTTTTAAAAGTAGTTTATTTTGCTCAAATCCACAGCTATTTGAGCTATGGCACACTTAATTGGGGTCACCAGTCTTCCAGTAATAGATTATTTATTTTGCAAAAGAAATGTATTAGATTAAAATATGTAGTCTTCCTGACCTTGGTCATTGTGAATTAAGTTTTGTAGAATTAGGTATTATGACTGTCCCTGCCATATTTTTATATCAAACACTTGTTTACATGAAGGAAAATAGCTATCTTTATGATTCCCTGGGTTGCACCCATAATTATGCCACTAGAAACAAAAATAGTTTGGGATATTTTAAATGTAATAACAAAAAAACTCAAAAGTCCTTTTATTATAATGTCTATAAAATTGTAGAATGCCCTTCCTCTGTATATTAAGCAGTTGCCTACCATAAAGTTTAAAAAATGTGTTCATAAATTATTAACTAAAAACTGTCTGTGTAAAGTTGACGACTTTTATGAGATAGACTTTGTAAACTATGTTATATGATATGTATAAGATTATGACGATTGCAATACTATTGATGTTCTCATGTGTTTCTGCAATAAAAATTATTTATTTATTTATTTAAAGTCTGTGCCCCAAATTTGTCCTTGGATTTACGGATTTTGCTGACTCTGCCTGTTGCTGGTGGTGAGCGTAGTTTTTCAAAATTAAAATGAATTGAATCTTATATTCAATTTACTCTGACGCAAGAGAGGCTTCAAGGCTAGTATAGGCCACTCTATCAATTGAATAAGTCTTGACAAAAAACTAGACTTGAACGAACTGGTGACTTCTTTCACAAAGATGAAATTAAGACAAATAAAATTGTAAAATGTAGACCTTCTCTATGTTAACTTTTCTTTTTCAATAATCTATGTACACTTTTAGAATTAAAATTATTTCAATTCTGCAAAATGATCAGTTTTTATTTGATAAGTTCCTATTATGTACCTAATGAAATAAATACTCTGACACAAAGGGTTTTGCATATAATTAATTATTTATCCTCTTTAAGTTATCTTTATATTGTTTAAATAAGTAAATAGTGATTGTGGGTGTAAACTAATAATTGTCGTTGACGATGGGGGAGTTTCAGAGTTTAAACTATTATTGCGGACATTTTCTAACATTTGTGAGCAAGAAGATCACGACGTTTCAGGATCTGCAATCTGATCCCTTCTTCAGGTGGAAATTAACCTAAAACATAACATTAGAAAACGAAGTAATCCGCATAAGCTAACCAGTCAAACACAACAGCCGTCGTCGTGACCTTCTTGCTCACTAACGATGGAAAATGTCCGAAATAATAGTTTTAAACTCTGTAATGTAAAAGTCTTGTTAATTTCAAAAAGGAAAAAATGCGTACTAAGTGATTTTGGGTAAGGGGTTTAATGGAGGAGGACAGTGGGAGCAACACATCTAAATGTGGGGGAAAAAATATCTTTCCTAGGGCAGCAGAAAAGCTTGCGCCAGCTCTGGGCCCAATCCTTTTGGTTCTTGCGGAAGGGCATTGTAGAACTTCGCACCTACATAACTGAGCTTTGATTCAAAGAGCTTAAAGTGGTGTGTGGCACTGGGCAGGCTAATGTTGATTCCGTTTCTCGTGTTGTGTTCATGGATGTTTTCAAGCCTTGGTTGCATTGTTGTGAATATAGATCCGACACACTAAGACTGTTAATCATCCCAGGTGGCTTTACTTTTGTTGGAGGCATTTTCAATGTGGGCTCCACCAGCGGCAATAATAAGCGACTTGCAACCCAAGCAAGCACTTCCATTTGCCAGCAAGAACTAATCGCTTTCAATTGCTGGTTGGAAAGTGTCATAAAAAAATTCACTTTTAGTTTTAAGTTTTAGCTGGCCAAATTGCTGTATGCTTCCAAAGAAAACTTCAGACATTTAAATAGCTTAAAATACTGTTTGCATGTTTTACATCAATGTGATAAGCACAGTTGGATTCATGCTCTATCTAGCCTCTTAACACTATCTGTGTTGAGTGCCTATGGGCAAAACTAATTCAAATGCCAGAAATCAGTAGTTACCACCAATAAGTTGAGAGAGACGGCTACTAATGATGACGGAAATCATGAAATCGCACAAGAGTTAAAATATGACACACTGCTAAGAATATTTTGAACCTAGAGATAACCACTCATGATAACAAGAGTGAAGAGCAGGATACTGCCAACAAATCACAAATGTTAAGAGACGTTAAAAGCCTTGACAGCAATAACAAACTAGCCAAATGGTTTTAAATGAAAAGGTGTAAGCAAAGAAATAAAAACGGTTATCGGTTAAGTACAGTAGACTCTCGACTATCCGGCCTTTTGTGGCGGAAGGGTAGGCCGGATAACGAAAAAGCCGGATAGGCGGAGTTCTTTGAACTTGGACTTCTGGGCCGATCTAGATTGATTTTTATGTGTTTCACAAACTGAATCAAACGTTTTAACTGGTTATACAGTACTGTATTAAATTAGGCTATCACGTTTTGATCTAATATAACTTTTTACAAATTTGGAACAGTGATAGGGTGGTTTGTAAGGAAAATTAATAGTGTATGCAAAATTGTTTGTTGCAAGTTTAATTAATGCACTAACTGTACTGTATTTATCAAAAACTGTACAGTACGTCATTTAAGTTATACATACTGTAATGTCATAATCATAATAATTGAGTAAAATAAAAACGGTAGCTTACAATATAAAACAAAACAAAAACAAAATTTACTTTTTGAAAAAGTCTTAAATAGAAAGTTGCCGTTCGGTATTTGACCTTTTCCTCGCCGCAGTGTCTCGCCATTTTCTTACGCATATGATGTCAGCTGATGGTAATCATAATATTGACAACGTTACTGCGATGCATTGCAAACTTAGCAGTTTCACAACTAAAGGCGTTCAAAACCATGTGTCGATTTTTAACATTCTTACTTCTTTGTGGCCATGAAATTTTTAAATTTTTACAAAATGGTAGGCCGGATGGTTGCGAGCCGGATAGTCAAGAGTCTACTGTAGGACTATTTAATTTAAGCTTATTCAAAGAATGGACAGACAAGTAATTCACAGCAGAATGTTTAGGAGGTAACTTCTTCCATTGCACCGTCAAACTCCACTTTGACATCGTGAAGCCCTTCAACGTCCACTTCATTCTCCGTAGCGTTGAGCATGTTGAGTGTCACTTCCTGAGAAGATTTGGTCAACATCCCTTGCTGGGGCTGATGTGAAAGTGACTGTACAGTCATCCCCCGCACAGTCATCCCTGCATCTTCAAACGATGTCTTCTTCAGCGATGCCCGAATCTGAGACCTGAAAAAATCCAAACTGGTTATGTACAGTAGTAAAAAAGATTTTGTTTACAAACTAGATTTTTCGTATTAATAGCGACTTGGTTACCGGTAGATATGTTAGAATAATAATAATAATCTTAATTTGGTATCAGAACTTATATACAAGTTATAAATATACCAAATTGCTTATTTAAGAAAAAGGAAAAATATACCATTATATGATAAGTTTAGGAAGTATTATGTAAGTGTTAAAACAAATTAAAACGAGATTTAAAGCACGCCTTGGAAGAAGATTTTTAAACTACAAAAACTATGCTAATCCAGAAAAATTATGGTACACAATCAATAAATTATTTGAACAGAAGAAAATAAAATTGAACAAATTGTCTTTAAATATTAACGATGAAATAGTTCTAACAATTCCAGGCTAGTAGCTGATAAATTTAACAAGTACTTTTTGTCCGTACTTAAGAAGTGGCAGGATATCATGTAGTGAATATTAAACTTTTGCCGGTGCTTTACAGTCTCTTTCCCGTTAATCGTGAAGTGCACTCAATTTTTCTTACAACTGTTTTTACTGAAGATGTACAATTACAGTAAAGTCCAGTACTTATGTCATTAAAACATAGTAAATCAGATGTTGAAAATAATATACAGGGTGTTTGAAAAAGAACTCCCTAGTTTTAATGTGTCATAATTACAGTAAAGTCAGTACTTATATCATTAAAACATAGTAAATCAGATGTTGAAAATAATATACAGGGTGTTTGAAAAAGAACTCCCTAGTTTTAATGTGTCGTAGAATCTGTAAAAATTGATATACACTATTCTAGTTTGTGGTGTTTGATTCAGCAACTGTCTAAGTTTTGCCGCCCTGCAGTTGGCAGACCTGCTTGACCTTGAGACGGCGACCTTTGAATAGTTCCCTCAGTTGTGTTGGTGCAGTGCGGTGCAATGGCTACTCCACAACAAAAAGCGCAGTGTGTTATTTGGTTAGTGCAAACTGAGACTGTTATAACAGTCCAACGCAATTTTAGACGTCAGTATGGTGGTTAACCTCCTACACCAAAACTCTCCGTCATTGGCTAAATTCTTTCAAAGGAAACGGTAGTGTTTTAAAGCGAAATCACCGGTAGGCCTAGAACTTCTGAAGATGTTGTTGAACAGATCCGTGTTTACGTGTGTTGAACCCAAAAGTCATTGGCCAGGCGTAGTCTACAATTAGGCGTTCCTAAAGGTACGGTCTATGATGTTGTACGTAAAAGATTACATTTGAGTGCCTACAAATTGCAATTGTTACATGAAATAAAACCTACTGATAAAATCAAAAGGCTAGAACTTGCTATTGACTTTTTAAACAGAATTGATGATGATGAAAATATGTTGAAAAAAATTTGTTTTTCTGATGAGGCTACATTTCATGTTAGTGGGACAGTTAATCGTCATAACTGCACAGTTTGGGGGACAGAGCATCCACATGAAGTTATTCAGCATCAACGTGACTCTCCCAAAGTTAATGTTTGGTGCGGCTTGATGGTTGATCGTGTGATTGGTCCTTTCATTTTTGTAGAACGAACAATAAATGGAAACATTTACTACGACATGTTGACAGAGTATGTCTTTCCCCAAATGGAAGATATTGAGGCGGAAAAAGGGCTTGTGTTTTTCCAACAAGATGGCGCCCCTCCTGATTACAGTAACCATGTGCTTGTGGCTCTAGACACTCGCTTTCGGAAGGTGGATAGGAGAGCTGGCCCAATCGCTTGGCCACCGGCCGGACTTAACCCCTCTGGACTTTTTCTTTTGGGGACACATAAAAAATGTTGTGTACAGTGAAAAAATCTGAGACAAAAACCATTTACTGGAAAGAATCGTCACGGCGGTTGGGACAGTTACACCTGATATGTTGGTGAATACATGGCAAGAACTTGAATATCGTCTCGACGTGTGCAGGGCAACAAATGGATCCCATGTCGAAGTGTACTGATGTTAAACAAAACTCGAAGGTTCTCTCTTTCACTGTATGTACTTGTTGATGTAGTTTTTCATTAATTTACACATTAAATTTATACCTAAAACTAGGGGGTTCTTTTTCGAACACCCTGTAGATGGTATACATTCTACAATTGTATAAAAAAACATGTCCAAAAGTGTTAAATGTCATAACATTTTTAGTCAGTTTAAAGTTTCAATTTCATGATTAAACTTCCACTAAATCACTATTTGAGATGCCGACCACTCTCATGAGGGTATTTTAAGGCAAATATGTGGTGAAGGATGAGTGGTAGTAATGAGTTATGAGGTGTAGTCTTGTTACAAACTAAGGCCGACTCTTCCTTAGAATGGGTCATTAATTAATAGCCCAATGACCAATGGAAATACAACGACCAACGGATTAACGTCACTTCCGAACCGCGCAGGTAAAGTTGAAAGTAAAGTTTGTCTTGTTTAACAAGGCGAAGTTAGGACTACAAAGTCCTCTCTACCACTCAACCTCGACCTTTACCTAGCGTCACCGTATTAGTCACATTACAAATTGTAAGTGGTGACTGCGGGGATCGAACTTCAGCACCAGAGTGATGAGCTCTGGAGTGTGATACCAATCGCCCTAGCGATGGTGGGAGTTGATGCGGGTATCATCAGATGATCACTGAGACTATCTGAGCGCTTTAGACCTATATCATCCTCAAAACCTGACCTCCATGAAGCTGGATTACAGGACCACGCCAAGAGTCCCAGTCTTTAGACCGATATCCTTTATATCAACCCTTAAAGAATACAAAAGTTAATGAAGGAACAAATTTTATTTGGATATACAAATTTATCACAAAATGAGATTGGATCTAGGTCAGGATTAAGCACAGAGTTAGCATTGTATACATTTATGGATACTGTTAAGTATAAATACAGGAATTATTGATGCCTGTATTTAGGAAATAGTATAAGTGGGATATTTATAAATGTTAAGAAAGTGTTTGATGGTTGATCACAACCTTTTTCTAACAAAATTGTATGATTTTGAGTTTAGAGGAAAAGCTCAAAACTGGTTTGGAAGCTACCTGAGTAGAAGAAAGCAATAAACAAAACCTTAGGTCAGGCTGGATAAATAACGTGTGGAGTTCCGCAAGGTTCAGTGCTGGGGGCTATTTTGTTTATCGTATTTATAATTTATAAGTGCAGAGGAAGTTTCACAGGTAAGCTAACAGCATTTGCTGAGCCATGGCACTTGCTACATAGACAGGTCATAAAATGTAGTGTACCTTAACGTTTTAGATTTCCTTAAATAGTGGTTTAAAAAATACTAAATAGGATAGTTTTAAAATAAGAAAAATCACTTTTATTATTTTCTCTCTAAGGCAAAATGTAAGTGTTCCACAGGGATTTATTTTATAATTGCCAATGTCTGTATGGGGAGTGCCAGTGTATGTAGAAATTGTGCAAAAGTCTATCCAAGTTCAAATACAAAGTATTTAGGAATATTTCAAGACCAAAATTGAATTGGAAAGTCCTCCTTAGACATCTTAAGAATAAAATTATAAAAAGTATCCGACTATTTTACTTTGTATGAAAAGTTTGTCCCAAACGCTTTAATATCAATATATTTTGCATTAGTAAATAACATGCAAAACATTAGTAGATTAGAGCATGATATTATTTGTTAGGGTACTTACATAACACATTTAAAACCTTTTGTTACACAACAAAACTATTTGTAAGATCAATACTTAGCAGAAACAAATATCACCGGTTTTCTCCATATTTTAAACAGGCTCGTAACGCCCGTGGTGATACAGGATGAATGGCTGAGGCTGAACAGCCTCGTAGTGTCGGTGATCATACAGCAGGCAAAGTTGAGGCTGAAAGCTGAAGCTGTGAGAGTAGCAATCAGCCTCCTAATGCCCATGGTAATGCCCAAAGCATAAAAGGCTGAGCCCAAATACCTACCAAGCCAAATACTTTAGATTTACTGGCAATGAAGTGAGAGACATTGTAAAAATTATACAAATAATAACTAACCAAAGTTATTTTAGCTTCAACGATAAAGAAGAGTCTGTAAATTTTTCATAAGTTTTATTATTAAAATGAAAATGTTTGTAATTCATATATGAACATTATAATCGTCAATTTTATATCTTAAATGTAAGATATTGAGGTGGAAAAGGGCTTGTGTTTTCCAACAAGATGGCGCCCTCCTGATTACAGTAACCGTAATGCTGGCTCTAGACACTCGCTTTCCGGAAGGTGGGAGAGCTGGCCCAATGCAGCCCCCACGAAGCCGGACTTAACCCCTCTGGACTTTTTCTTTTGGGGACACATAAAAATGTTGTGTACAGTGAAAAAATCTGAGACAAAACCATTTACTGGAAAGAATCGTCCGCGGCGGTTGGGACAGTTACACCTGATATGTTGGTGAATACATGGCAAGAATAATTGTCTCGGCGTGTGCAGGGCAACAAATGGATCCCATGTCGAAGTGTACTGATGTTAAATTCGAAGGTTCTCTCTTTCACTGTATGTACTTGTTGATGTAGTTTTTCATTAATTTACACATTAAATTTATACCTAAAACTAGGGGTTCTTTTGAACACCCTGTAGATGGTATACATTCTACAATTGTATAAAAACATGTCCAAAAGTGTTAAATGTCATAACATTTTTAGTCAGTTTAAAGTTTCAATTTCATGATTAAACTTCCACTAAATCACTATTTGAGATGCCGACCACTCTCATGAGGGTATTTTAAGGCAAATATGTGGTGAAGGATGAGTGGTAGTAATGAGTTATGAGGTGTAGTCTTGTTACAAACTAAGGCCGACTCTTCCTTAGAATGGGTCATTAATTAATAGCCCAATGACCAATGGAAATACAACGACCAACGGATTAACGTCACTTCCGAACAGCAGGTAAAGTTGAAAGTAAAGTTTGTCTTGTTTAACAAGGCGAAGTTAGGACTACAAAGTCCTCTCTACCACTCAACCTCGACCTTTACCTAGCGTCACCGTATTAGTCACATTACAAATTGTAAGTGGTGACTGGGGATCGAACCAGCCACCAGAGTGATGAGCTCTGGAGTGTATACCTGTCGATGGTGGGAGTTGATGCGGGTATCATCAGATGATCACTGAGACTATCTGAGCGCTTTAGACCTATATCATCCTCAAAACCTGACCTCCATGAAGCTGGATTACAGGACCACGCCAAGAGTCCCAGTCTTTGACCGATATCCTTTATATCAACCCTTAAAGAATACAAAAGTTAATGAAGGAACAAATTTTATTTGGATATACAAATTTATCACAAAATGAGATTGGATCTAGGTCAGGATTAAGCACAGAGTTAGCATTGTATACATTTATGGATACTGTTAAGTATAAATACAGGAATTATTGATGCCTGTATTTAGGAAATAGTATAAGTGGGATATTTATAAATGTTAAGAAAGTGTTTGATGGTTGATCACAACCTTTTTCTAACAAAATTGTATGATTTTGAGTTTAGAGGAAAAGCTCAAAACTGGTTTGGAAGCTACCTGAGTAGAAGAAAGCAATAAACAAAACCTTAGGTCAGGCTGGATAAATAACGTGTGGAGTTCGCAGGTTCAGTGCTGGGGGCTATTTTGTTTATCATTATTTATAATTTATAAGTGGAGGTTTCACAGGTAAGCTAACAGCATTTGCTGAGCCATGGCACTTGCTACATAGACAGGTCAGTAGTGTACTATAACGTTTTAGATTTCCTTAAATAGTGGTTTAAAAAATACTAAATAGGATAGTTTTAAAATAAGAAAAATCACTTTTATTATTTTCTCTCTAGGCAAAATGTAAGTGTTCCACAGGGATTTATTTTATAATTGCCAATGTCTGTATGGGGAGTGCCAGTGTATGTAGTAATTGTGCAAAAGTCTATCCAAGTTCAAATACAAAGTATTTAGGAATATTTCAAGACCAAAATTGAATTGGAAAGTCCTCCTTAGACATCTTAAGAATAAAATTATAAAAAGTATCCGACTATTTTACTTTGTATGAAAAGTTTGTCCTCGAAACGTTTTAATATCAATATATTTTGCATTAGTAAATAACATGCAAAACATTAGTAGATTAGAGCATGATATTATTTGTTAGGGGGTACTTACATAACACATTTAAAACCTTTTGTTACACAACAAAAACTATTTGTAAGATCAATACTTAGCAGAAACAAATATCACCGGTTTTCTCCATATTTTAAACAGGCTCGTAACGCCCGTGGTGATACAGGATGAATGGCTGAGGCCGAACAGCCTCGTAATGTCCGTGATCATACAGCAGGCAAAGTTGAGGCTGAAAGCTGAAGCTGTGAGAGTAGCAATCAGCCTCCTAATGCCCATGGTAATGCCCAAAGCATAAAAGGCTGAGCCCAAATACCTACCAAGCCAAATACTTTAGATTTACTGGCAATGAAGTGAGAGACATTGTAAAAATTATACAAATAATAACTAACCAAAGTTATTTTAGCTTCAACGATAAAGAAGAGTCTGTAATTTTTTTTCATAAGTTTTATTAAAGGCCAAAATGTTTATATTAACACAATTGTGGTGTCTCACAGACATATTTTTCAACCATTTATGTTCAAATGTAATGTAATCGTGAAGTGCTTCAAATGATTTTTTATGTCTTTTATAGTATATTTTAAACGTTTAAAGATAAAAAACTTCTTTTTTACCGTTTATAAACAACTAGGAATATAACAGAGCATCGGTTCAACTGGTTGCACGGTTCATTGTACTGTCGCAACAACCGCGATCAAGTTGATGGTCATTAAGAAATAGAATGATTTTTAGATTGTTCATTGTTAATAAGTAAAAATTGGATTCACACTATTACTATCGGACGTCTGACCAACACTACCAAGGCAAACTACTCAGAGTAGCACTAGTGGAAGAGAGGACTTTATAGTCCTAACTTCGCCACATAATAAAAGACTGATTTCATTTCATTAGAGTAAGGAGGAGGCAAGGAAGTTAGGGTGAGTCGTACAGAGCCTAAACTCTGGGAAAAATCTTGAAAAATAAGAATATAACGATACAAGTGATTGATGACTTACACAGTGCGCCCTTTGATGTGATCACTGATTTCATTCAAGTCTTCCCCAAATCTTTTCACTGCTCGTCTCAGCAAATCTATTTCATCTTCAGACCATTTACTAGCAAGAAAAACCAATATTTTTATTATTGAATAATCTTAAAACAAACAATACAAGAACCAAAAACATAGGAAAAGAAAGTGTTGGCTAGTTTTGATCAGAAATGAGAATGTTGATTCATTATTCGCTACATTTGTTAATAATAATAGAATTTTATACATTTCTTACAGATAGAGATTTTATTTTGATCCAATACAAGTATGGATTTAGTATCTCTATTTACTACTAGGTTTCTTTGCTTGGAAAACTCAAATAATTTAATATCTGTTCAGAAAAACTTTATTTAGTTTTTTTAAATTCTAACATTCAGCTAAATGCAATGTTGCAACTTTCTCAAAGGGCTGCTGTCAACATTACTTTTTCCGATCCCTTACCACAAAAGCAAAAAAAGTAGAAAGTGAAGCAGCCCAAAAATTATTAAAAACTAAAAAGGTAAAGGTAAAGTTTGAATCGTTAGGGTGCATGCCAGCATAGTCACAGTGTTAGTATAGTCTACTTGCGAGGCGAAGTTAGGACTAAAGTCCTCTCTACCTCAACCTTGACATGCATTATCATGGGTCCGTTAAACTAAGATTTTTATTTAACTAAAAAGAATAGACAATATTCTTTATTCACATATTAATGGAGAACAGTACTTGTGTCAAAATGATTTTAAAAAAATATGTTATACAATGTAATATATGTATTAGTCATGTGTTGCTGTTGAATTCGATAACAACACTTCTATACCTCAGCGTTTTTTAGTACTGTCAACAATGTGCGATGCTAACATTGTCTTCATTTCAACTCTTATTTACAGAAAGGGCATTTATGTAAACACTTACTTACGGTTTCTTTAAAATTGTTGTTTGGACATTTTCTTCTAAAACCATAATTTTGATAACATTTGAAAAAATACAGTGTTTCTCATGCTAAAACCTTTGATGGGTTGGAAAACTAATTACCAGAGAAATTATAATAAAACCATACAACATAAAAGAGTAATACATGTAATAGGTTAAGGTGAAGTTTGCCTTGTTGAAAAGGCAAAGTTAGAGTAAAGTCCTTCAACCTCAACCACAACCTTTTCCTAGCGTTACCACTTAGTCACTTAACAAATTGATAGTGTTGATTGGGTATCGACCCACACCAGCGGGTGATGAGCTCAGAGTCGCACATGATTCCAACCCCCCACGGGTCAACTAAATTATTATACATACACTTTTACATGATTGTATCATAATAGTAAAATGTATACACCGAAACTAACTGACAGCATACCCCTTGCAAATGCTTGTTTGGTAAATTTATCAGGCCAGATAGAACTAATGTTTTAACAGAAAAGCTTGCACTCATGCAAAGTTAGGCTTTCCATTAATGTTCAGACTGCCCCGACGCAGAGGCTCTGCACTTAGGTAGAAAGCACCCTCTAAACTTATTTCAACACTTTTAGCAGCCAAACATAAAAATCTAGCTACATTCAAAATGCATTTAAAGGAAAAGATGAGGCAAATGTAAATATGTTTTCTCTGGATGGTCGCTCTTATACTAGAGTAAACCCCCTTTATTGGTTTGGTGGACTCTGGCGGTGGCAGGTTCATATCTCGTGCGATTCCAGGGGAGAATGTGGCCTGCACTAGGAGACACGCCAGGGAGGGTGATAAAATGTGTTCTTGAAAAAATGTTCTAAAATGTAATGTATTATAATTTGGATGAAAATTGATGATTAACATAGCTTATTGAGATATGAAAATCAAAACTGATCAAGGAGTTTTCATCACATGAATGAACTTGCTTTCCTGTTAATAACCGGCAGAATTACCGTACTGCCGATTGAGGAGAGCTATATTAGAAATAGTTCGTGTTAACCTTCACATTTTCAAGTAAGGGAGAAGGAGCTGCTAAATCCTTGCTTAATCCGTCCCCTGTGTATGTATGTACGTAGCGGTAGCCTTTGAGAATCATCACACAGACAGTTTTATTTCTGGCACATACTTGTAATTACTCTCAAGTAAGTTTCATATTAATAAAGCTTCATTATTTTCATATAAACACAAACAAAATTCTATAATACCGCAGTCATCACTAACAATTTGTCAAGTGGCGATGCACAGTGGTGTCGCCAGCTACAGCCTCACTGGCGCACACTGTCATCAGGGGCTACAGCCTCTACTGGCGCATAACACCGCCGTCGCCGGGCTACAGCCTCTACTGGCGCACACACTGTCGCCTGGCTACAGCCTCTACTGATGCATTAATAACTGTCGGGGTTACAGCTCTACTGGCGCAACACACTGTCAGCCAGGGGTTACAGCCTCTACTGGCGCATAATACCGTGGGGCTACAGCCTCTACTGGCTTATTACACTGTCGTCAGGGGCTACAGCCCTACTGGCGTACACACTGTCGTCAGGGCAGCCTCTACTGGCTTATTACACTGTCGCCAGCTACAGCCTCTACTGGCGCACACTGTCGTCAGGGCAGCCTCTACTGGCGCACACACCGTCGCCAGGGGCTACCTCTACCATGCATACACTGTCGTCAGCTACAGCCTCTACTGGCGCATAACACTGTCGCCAGGGGCTACAGCCTCTACTGGCGCACACACTGTCGCCAGGGGCTGTTCTACTGGCGCACACCCGTCGCCAGGCTGTTCTTTACTGCATGCATTACACTGTCGCCAGGGGCTACAGCCTCTACTGGCATACACACTGTCGCCAGCTACAGCCTCTACTGGCGCACACTGTCGCCAGGGGCTACAGCCTCACTTACACACATCGTCGCCAGGCCAGCCTCTACTGGCGTACACACTGTCGCCAGGGGGCTACAGCCTCTACTGGCGTACACACTGTCGCCAGGGGGCTACAGCCTCTACTGGCGTACACACTGTCGCCAGGGGGCTACAGCCTCTACTGGCGTACACACTGTCGTCAGGGGGCTACAGCCTCTACTGGCGTACACACTGTCGTCAGGGGGCTACAGCCTCTACTGGCGTACACACTGTCGTCAGGGGGCTACAGCCTCTACTGGCGTACACACTGTCGCCAGGGGGCTACAGCCTCTACTGGCGTACACACTGTCGCCAGGGGCTACAGCCTCGGCATACATACTCAGTCGCCAGGGGCTACAGCCTCTACTGGCTGCACACACTGTCGCCAGCTACAGCCTCTACTGGCGTACACACTGTCGCCAGGGGGCTACAGCCTCTACTGGCGTACACACTGTCGTCAGGGGCTACAGCTCTACTGGCGCAGCACCGTCAGGGGCTACAGCCTCTACTGGCGTACACACTGTCGTCAGGGGGCTACAGCCTCTACTGGCGTACACACTGTCGTCAGGGGGCTACAGCCTCTACTGGCGTACACACTGTCGTCAGGGGGCTACAGCCTCTACTGCACACACTGTCGCTGGGGGCTACAGCCTCTACTGGCGCACACACGTCGCCACAGTTGCCTACTGGCGCACACACTGTCGCTGGGCTACAGCCTCTACTGGCGACACACTGTCGCCAGGGGCTACAGCCTCACTGGCGCACACACTGTCGCCAGGGGCTGTTCTACTGGCGCATTACCACTGTCGCCAGGGGGCTACAGCCTCTACTGGCATACACACTGTCATTGGGGGCTACAGCCTCTACTGGCGCATAACACTGTCGCCAAGCAGCCTCTACTGGCGCATAATACCGTCGCCAGGGGCTACAGCCTCTACTGGCGCATAACACTGTCGTCAGGGGCTACAGCCTCTACCGCGTACACACTGTCGCCAGGGGCTACAGCCTCTACTACGCATATACACTGTCGCCGGGGCTACAGCCTCTACTGGCATACACACTGTCGCCAACAGCCTCTACTGGCGCATAACACTGTCGCCAGGGGGCTACAGCCTCTACTGCGCATACACTGTCGTCAGGGGCTACAGCCTCTACTGGCATACACACTGTCGTCAGGGGCTACAGCCTCTACTGGCGCATAACACTGTCGCCAGGGGCTACAGCCTCTACTGGCATACACACTGTCGCCAGGGGCTACAGCCTCTACTGGCGCATAAGTTGATGGTCATTAAAAATAGAATGATTTTAGATTGTTCATTGTTAATAAGTAAAATTGGATTCACACTATTACTATCGGACGTCTGACCAACACTACCAAGGCAAACTACTCAGAGTAGCACTAGTGGAAGAGAGGACTTTATAGTCCTAACCGCCACATAATAAAGACTGATTTCATTTCATTAGAGTAAGGAGGAGGCAAGGAAGTTAGGGTGAGTCGTACAGAGCCTAAACTCTGGGAAAAATCTTGAAAAATAAGAATATAACGATACAAGTGATTGATGACTTACACAGTCGCCCTTTGATGTGATCACTGATTTCATTCAAGTCTTCCCCAAATCTTTTCACTGCTCGTCTCAGCAAATCTATTTCATCTTCAGACCATTTACTAGCAAGAAAAACCAATATTTTTATTATTGAATAATCTTAAAACAAACAATACAAGAACCAAAAACATAGGAAAAGAAAGTGTTGGCTAGTTTTGATCAGAAATGAGAATGTTGATTCATTATTAAGCTACATTTGTTAATAATAATAGAATTTCATTTACAGATAGAGATTTTATTTTGATCCAATACAAGTATGGATTTAGTATCTCTATTTACTACTAGGTTTCTTTTGCTTGGAAAACTCAAATAATTTAATATCTGTTCAGAAAAACTTTATTTAGAAACAGTTTTTTAAATTCTAACATTCAGCTAAATGCAATGTTGCAACTTTCTCAAAGGGCTGTGTCCCGATCCACCACAAAAGTAGAAAGTGAAGCAGCCCAAAATTATTAAAACTAAAGGTAAAGGTAAAGTTTGAATCGTTAGGGTGCATGCCAGCATAGTCACAGTGTTAGTATAGTCCTAACGCGAGGCGAAGTTAGGACTAAAGTCCTCTCTACCTCTCAACCTTGACATTAACCGCATTATCATGGGTCCGTTAAACTAAGATTTTTATTTAACTAAAAAAGAATAGACAATATTCTTTATTCACATATTAATGGAGAACAGTACTTGTGTCAAAATGATTTTAAGAAAAAATATGTTATACAATGTAATATATGTATTCGTCATGTGTTGCTGTTGAATTCGATAACAACACTTCTATACCGATCAACGTACTTTAGACATATTACTGTCAACTTAATGTGCGATGCTAACATTGTCTTCATTTCAACTCTTATTTACAGAAAGGGCATTTATGTAAACACTTACTTACGGTTTCTTTAAAAATTGTTGTTTGGACATTTTTCTTCTAAAACCATAATTTTGATAACATTTGAAAAAATACAGTGTTTCTCATGCTTAAAACCTTTGATGGGTTGGAAAACTAATTACCAGAGAAATTATAATAAAACCATACAACATAAAAAGAGTAATACATGTAATAGGTTAAGGTGAAGTTTGCCTTGTTGAAAAAGGCAAAGTTAGAAGTAAAAAGTCCCTTCAACCACTCAACCACAACCTTTTCCTAGCGTTACCACTTAGTCACTTAACAAATTGATAGTGTTGATTGCAGGTATCGAACCCACACCAGCGGAGTGATGAGCTCCAGAGTCGCACATGATTCCAACCCCCCACGGGTCAACTAAATTATTATACATACACTTTTACATGATTGTATCATAATAGTAAAATGTATACACCGAAACTAACTGACAGCATACCCTTGCAAATGCTTGTTTGGTAAATTTATCAGGCCAGATAGAACTAATGTTTTAACAGAAAAGCACTCATGCAAAGTTAGGCTTTCCATTAATGTTCAGACTGCCCGCAGAGGCTCTGCACTGTAGATCGGGGCTACAGCCTCTACTGGCACGCACTGTGGATCAGGGGCTACAGCCTCTACTGGCGTGCAGCTGGTCAGGGGGCTACAGCCTCTACTGGGCGTTACACTGTGGGTGGGGGGCTACAGCCTCTGGGCTGTTTTATAGTCAGGGGCTACAGCCTCTACTGGCGTGCACACACTGTCGTCAGGGGCTACAGCCTCTCTACTGGCGTGCACTTTAATAGGTCAGGGGCTGACTGGGCGTGCCACACTGTCGTCAGGGGCTACAGCCTCTACTGGCTGCATTACACACTGTAGATCAGGGGCTACAGCCTCTACTGGCTGCACTGTCGTCAGGGGCTACAGCCTCTACTGGCTACACTGTCGCCAGGGGCTACAGCCTCTACTGGCGTACTGCGTATGCGTCGGGGGCTACAGCAGCCTCACCTAGGTACACTGGGAGGGTGACAAAATGTCTTCCTAAAATCCACAGTCCAGTGTATTTTTTTCTTTTCATTTCCTCAAGGGCAAACTGTGGGTAGTAAAAATATTGAAAACCTACTGAATTTCAGATACAAAATATCTGGTATATTCCATGTTTTATCCCAATTACCTTACCCATTTCGTAATTCAATCGGCCTAGAAACATGCCATTTTGCCTATCAGTTCTTAAAATATTCTGGGCAAAGACCTCCATAATTTTGAGCGGATCTGTGGTTGGTATACGTCTTGCTGACTCGAACCATTGGCTATCTTGGTATCGCTAGTTAAATGTCGAAGTTGTGAGGTAGATAGGACTTTGCAGTCTTAACTCTGCCTCGTTAAAGAAGACAAACTTTTGATTACCCTTTATTTATTCAAGAAATTGGGGACAGTTTCAGTGAATTTATTTTTGGTTTATGTTAAGGTTCAGTGGTCAGGTTGGTTTCCTGATATCAACTAAATTGAAATGTCACAGGTATGTGATCAGTGGTTTTAAGGTTAAAGTTTTCTACCCGTGGCAGTTAAAAAGAACTGGCTTGGCTTATAAATGTGTGTGTGCTTGGTTTTAATTTCTTCTGTTCTCTTTGACTATCTAAACAATTTCTCTGAGCTTGAACCATCTTTGGTTAACCTGTGTTCGAAATGATTTAACTGAGTTTGTTGGGGTTTTAGAGTATTGACAAATCAAAAGTTCTTTTAAGACTCATATAGATAGATGCTTTTTTTAAGCAAGAGATTGTACCAATTGGTCTCTCTTAAGCACAGTTTGAGTTGTTTCTAAGTTCTACGTAATTATTTAGTTCACAAAATTGTTCAAAAACTTTCTCAAGTCATACATTATTGGATATGTAGGATAACCAAAAATGAAGTTACATTTTTTAATTTACATGGAAACAAATGCAACTTTCATGTTTTAAACGGCTGATTGCAGTGAAGGTGTTAGCAGCATAGACTAATTTATGCCTGTGTTAAGAAACATCAGTGTAAAATTAGTATTTTTTGAATGATTATTGAAGTAAAAAAGTATGGTAAAAATTACACGTTTACTGACTTATTACTAAGAAGACACTTAGATCACGCATGGGAAACAGACATATTTACCTATCCAACATTACCAAGATTAATGAAATTTGTTTACAAATAACAATATTATCTATGCATTATTTGTGAACAGATTTTTATAAACTTTAGTTATATGGGTAAATACGTCTTGTAAATATAAAAAAATGCCAATAATAATTTTTAAATGTTCATTCTATAACACTTGTATTTGAAAAGTTATACATAAGTTTTACAAATTTTTCTGCATTAATGGTCATTCAGAAAATATTAGTGTTAAAAACCATTGATGTATCTTGGCATGGACATAATATGCTGTTTTAAGCACCATTTCAAATTTCAGCTAAATTGGTCTAGTCACATTGATTATTTATTTAGCAAAATAAAACAAAGTGGTGACAAGTGGACTACTAAAGCTCTTCCAAACTCATGATTTAGGCTAAAATACAATACACATTTCTTTAGAACCTAGGAATGTTATTCAGAAGTTTCAACGGGTAGTTTTGGGACATGGTGTATAGAAAATTAATTTAGCTTGATATAACTTTGGTTAATTTATAAGAATCAAATTTTTGATTTATGATAAAACAAATAGTGATTTAGCTGATTTTGCTCTCTTATAGCACATCTGGTCTGACCCTTGGCCTGCACCCTTAATTTTCTGAATAAAACGATTTAAATTAAAACCTTACCCAGCAGGCGAATCAGCTGTTGGATGCAGTTGAAGTGTCAAATCTCCAAGTTTGTTAAAAGCTGCGCCAGCTGCTGTAAATATTTCTCCAACCTGAAACACAAGTTTACAATAAATTTGACTTACATTTTACAACAGATGACCTGACATCCAAAATTCGCTGAGCTGCGCAAGATAGTTTTGTTCTTGGTTATCTGGTACTTGGACTTTTCTCTTCAAATAAAAAAGCACATGAGTAGTATATATTGTTATGGTCTTTGGTATAGTTAAGGATGCACTGACTAGTTCAGTTCATCTTATAGTTTCATTTTCAAATATATCTGCACTGTAAATATATAATTATTCCGTATTTTATTGTTAATATTTAACATAGTTAGACGGTAGAGAGGACAATAAAGTCCTAACTTCATAAATAAAAACAGCATAAATTAAGACTTTTCGTTTAATTTAATTTACAAAGCCATTTTAAATGTTTCTCATACATCTGAAAAATACTCATAATGTTGGTGAATTTCTCAAGTTGTTAATGGCTTTGCCGCACCTGAGATTAAAGAACGAGCCAAGTACCTCAAGGTTCATAGCTCAACCAGACCTACACAGAGTCTTTCAATCGGCTCAATGGATTTTTATGAAACTAACATTGAATTGAAGCAAACATTGTCAATATGTATTAACAATAACAGCATTTGCACCTTAGTTTTAATGCAAATTAGGCTGTTGTTAATTTGAATACAAGTATATAATACTGTACATAATTATGTGTATATATCGTCAGTTGGTGCACACCACACCTTGACATTAGTGTCAACTGCGGACTTCCAGCCTAACTTAAGAGTTGCACAGTTTGTTGCTCCAATATTGTTGTTTATTTGCAACAATGCTACATTCAATTTGCCAATCGTCCTGGGGGGTGATGTCAACCTACTATTAAATACAAATGACGACTCAGCTAATACGTTCAATTTTATTCTTAAAGGACATGGACTCTTCATAACAAATAGAAAACCCACACGAGGAGAAAATTGCCTGGACACCATAGCCACTTCTCTAAATTCATGGACCTACACTGTTGATGTCGGGGACTCTGAGATAGCTGACCACTGCCCATTATTAATGAATGTGTCTTCAGAATCGGTGAGTGTTAACCATTCTCCTGCATGGTGTGCCAACTATACTAGATCAACTAGAGTTATTAATGATGAGAAACTGCCTAGATTTAAGGATGCCCTCTTAGGGTAGGCCACACTCGGTATTTGTGCAGCGATACGGAGCGCCCGGCATTATTGACAACCTAACAATATGGAGAATCAAATGGGACCGGCCACACTTTCGGCGTATTTGGCTGGAGCTTGCATGCAGCATTTTTTGGTACTCCATGACAGATCGCCCGAACGGTGCCTATCTTTAAGAAAGGTGGGGGTTCTTTAAGGAAGGGTATTTATTCTGTTACTCTGCATGTATCCTTTCGTCTCTATAAATTGATTTTGTCAACTTGTTCACTCTTCATTGTATTGTATGATTGTAGCTATTTATTCACATTGTGATATCTTTGTAATTTATTTATTCTAAACGTTTCTTGTACATATTGTTACTACTAAATATTGTTATCTTTTTATATAGTTTATTGCATGTAAAATTGTTATTGTATTGCTATTTATGTATAAATTATTTTGTTCTTAATCCTCGAGTCTCACAAGTTGATGTTATTATTGTAAATTGGCGATTGCCGTATGTATCGAAATAAATAAATAAATAAAGGTGACCCTGAAAGAATGGAAAGCTACAGACCGATCTCAATTATATCCATCTTTGCCAAAGTCTTCGAGACGGTGATGAAAATCCAGGTGGTGGATTATTTTGAAAGAAACTAGCTGTTTTCACAGACCCAGCACGGGTTTAGAAGAAATAGATCAACTGTGACGGAAGTCCTGGGGTTACTGGAGGTAATTTTGGATACATTTGAGGAAGGAGGCTCAGTGGCTCTTACATTGGCAGACTTAAGTAAGGCATTTGACTGTGTCTCTCATGAACAACTAATAAGTAAATTGCAGAACTATGGTCTTAACGACGCAGTCTTGCAGGTTCCAATCATATCTGACTAACAGAAAACAGATTCTCTGTGTTGGGGTGCTCAATCTCAGCCTACGACGAGAATATGGAGTCCCTCAGGGGTCATCGGTCTGTCCTTTTCTGGTTACCATCAATGATTTGGATCAGCTGGGAAGCTTGTTGTTTACAGACTAACGTCCATCTACGCAGTGGCAGTACACCGGAGGAGGCAGCACTTATAGCCCAGCAGAAATTTGCAAGAGCAAACGATTGGTTTGTTGAGAACCGCCTTTTGCCTAAACGAAAATAAGACACAGGTGATGATGTAGCCTGGCAAGGACAGTACCTTAATACCCAATTTACAAAGTGAAGTGAAACCCTAGGCTTTACACTGATCCTAAGCTGACATGGAGAAGTCACACAAATAATGTGTGTATCAAGTTAGCCTGTGTACTTCATCTGCTACGAAGACTAAAACCCATGTTAACAAAGCAGTACCTACTGTCAATTTACTTTGGCATGTTCCACAGTCATATTAACTATGGTTTAGAGGTTTGGGGCCATGCCGCATGGTGTAGAGAGGTTTTCATTTTTCAAAAGAAGGCTGTTAGGTTGGTTTCATCAGCTGGCCACATTGACCACTGCCAACCATTATTCATTGAGCTGGGTGTATTGACTCTATTTAGTCAGTACATCCTTTCCAGCCTATCAATTTTGAAGGTGAACCTTGGCAATTTTGCAACAAGGAATGACCATCACTCCTATAATACCCGAAGAAATGATCATCTGGACCTCCGCACTGCAGGCTTAGTAAAAAAGGACTGCTACCCACATCTCGCTCTGCTAATGTACAGGATGTATCAAAAAGAATCATCCGATTTGTTATGTCTATATTTAATAAACTAATGAAGATATAAAAACCTAGTTTGTTTGTGCTGAGGAGAACTCAAAAGTTTTTACCATGTTATAGATGTTCAATATGCCCTCCCTAGATGCACGCATATGTCAATGCGTAATCTAATTCATCCCACACTGAAGCAAGCATGTCTTGAGTTACAGCCTGTACAGCTGCTCTTATGCATCCCTCAGGTCTTCCATTTTGTTGGTAACGGGGCTCATACACTGAGTCTCTTTAATAAACCCCCACAAGAAAAGTCACATACGGTGAGGTCCGTGACCTTGGAGGCCAGTAATGTAAGGCTTCATCATTTTGACCAGTGTGGCCAATCCATCGCAGGAACATTTTAATTTAAAATTACAAGACTGCCAGATGCCAGTGGGGAGGAGCACCATCCTGTTGAAAAATAAAGTTATTGGAATCATCCTCCAACTGGGGAAAAGATAGATTTGAAGCATATCAAGGTAAGTTCAGAATAGTGTTCTCACCAAAGAAAAAGGACCATATACCTTTTCCCTTGAAACAGCACAGAACACATTGAATTTCGTGAGTCTCTCACATGTTCTACAATTTCATGTGGTTGCTCTGTACCCCATATTCTCACATTATGGCGTTTACCTTCCCATTTAAATGGAAAGTTGCCTCATCACTAAACACTAGACGCTAAACAAAATTGTCTTCTACCACCATTTTGCCAAGAATGAATTCACAAAACTCCAAACACTGTTCTCTGTCACCTTCATGAAGAGCTTTTAGTAACTGAATTCTGTAAGGTTTCAGCATACGCGACGAACACACGCCAGACAGACATCGAAGACTTGTTGAGCTGTCGAGCAGCACGACGAACAGATTTCTTCGACTGCGAAAGTGAAACAATGCGGACTCGCCAACATCAGCATCAGCCACTCGGGGCAGCCCGGCGATTTGCCTTATAAAGACAACCTGTTTCTTGAAATTGTTCATGCCATCGCCTAATGCTTTGTGCTGTAGGAGGATCACAACCATACTTAATACTAAAGTCACGCTGAACAGTTATTACAGACTCGAATCGCGCTAAACGGAGAACACAAAATGCTTTCTGTTGTTTAGACACCATCTTCACAAGAACTGAAATGGCCGCCGCTGCACACTGCTACTACCTAGCAGCAACTACGAAACTTGATAGTTTTTTCTTTCACACAGTACGATTTTCATGCTCGTACCTTCAATAACAGATTAGTTATGATTTTTCAAATCGGATGATTCTTTTTGATACACCCTGTATAATAATTTACCGGCAGATATCAAGAACTCGTCACCTGCGGAATTCAGGAGCAGCCTGAAGACTTGGTTACTGGCTAGGCCATTTTACTCGCTGGGCGAATTCCTTGTTGCAAAGTTCTAGGCTTGCCATCTTGTAAATAGATTTTTAAATTATTTGACGCTATCCATCCAGCAGAGCTGGTCACCGATTCAGCGGGAGGTAATAAGAGGAAATATTTAAATGTAATATATATTATACTTTTAACCATAAAGCAAAGCATAGAGAATGTCTTGTTATTTATTACAGATGTTAACATAAAATGAGACATTTTGTTAAGTCTTAAATTTGTTACCTGTCAGGTGGTCCGGATTAGCTGGTATCCGAATTATCGCTAGGCCTATCCACTTTAGCGGAGTTTACTGTATTGATAAAAAATTATGTTATTTTCCTTGCAAAATATTTATTAATTTATCTCATTAAATTGAGTTTTATTTATAAAGGTTTTAAAGCAGTTCAAATATATTTGTTTCGGCCAATTATCTCTGTATAGCACGAAAAATATAAGATAGCATAGACTGCTAGGGTGAGGGGCAAAGGCAGCGGGCTATGTGATTGTTCGAGCCTTGCAGAAGCTACCACATCTGACGAGCACTCTAGAAAACTGAGGCAAACCTCGTCCAAACTGAGCCAATTAGGTACTTGGTGAAAATTGACAGGAAATGGATTGCAGATGTTTGCTCAATAGCCGAGCTCAAAAAGCGCGCAAGCAGTTTCCTGCGAGCGGCTTGCCAAGCCAAGAGTGCATGTGGCTTTACATTTTCCAGTGATTCCATAAATTAATGCTGTAACAAGTAAGCGTTAAATCGGCTGATTTCTTGGTTCTGCAAGGTTAAATTTTGACATTGTACTTCCATTCTCGGTCCACACTCAGTAAGTTTTTGGTCCTAACTGGGCAGCCGGTAATCTCTTGAATGCATTAACATTCCCTTTGGTCTCTCAGATCACAATAGCCTACACAGAAATGTCTTGTACGCGACAGTGTTTGCCACATTTCTTAGTTCATAAAGAAACTTGCAATATACCATATTTTCTTTAAGTTAAAAAGTTTACATGACCAAGGAATCATTATCCAGCAAAATTGTGGACCTAGTAGCCTAGGGTTAAACAATTATTCTTTTAACACAATAGGCTAATATTAAAGAAATAAAGGCTTAT
This sequence comes from Matsumurasca onukii, assembly GCA_018831715.1. Taxonomy (NCBI): domain Eukaryota; kingdom Metazoa; phylum Arthropoda; class Insecta; order Hemiptera; family Cicadellidae; genus Matsumurasca; species Matsumurasca onukii. Next base: position 30,901,190 of record CM032064.1, read on the forward strand.
TAGGGAAGTGCAAATTAAGCGGAAGCGGAAATTACACGTAAATTTTAACTTGTTAAAACTTTACGTAGACCTAACGTAGTAAGTTACATTCATATTGGAGTAAATTTTAACTCTAAATATGTTATATTTACAACAGAGCCAACCAAAATGTATTGAGATAAATTTTAAATTGAAACAGAATATGGTCATTACAACGTTAGTAAACCTCTCGACAAGGGTCATAGCCTATTAGTCAATAAGTCTTTTTTTAGCCGTTAAATACAGTCAGTACAATAGGCTAAGTCAATACATATAGTATAAATAGAAATCCAAGTCATGCATAATTATTGTAAAACAAAATTTGAATCATGCAAAAGTTAAGTTTCCAATAATTAAAATATGTACAATAGTTTAAAGGCAAGCCTAAGCTACAGAAGTCAAAACCTAGGCCTGACCACTTAAATACATAGCTGTTGTAGCAAATCGAACTTACTTTACTTGCTGAATTCATAGTGGAATAGCTACTGAACTACTATTTAAATAAGGACCATAGTTGTCTTACACCAAATCGGAGGAAACTACTGATTTTAAGTTTTAACTGTGTGAAGAAGAGAGCAAGATTGTGCAACTCGAAGCGGCGTCAAATCTCACAGAAATCAATAGTTCTCAAACATAAACACAATATGTATTTTTTCGGTTCTTCACAGTTTTTTTTCACTATCAAAGCAATACTGTCTATTGAAAGAGGACAACTCTATATTACTATAGGGCACTAAATAAAAGTAGGGGCCGTCCACATAAAGCCATTGACTTTAAATTCTAAAGTATTATAAATCTAGAATTTTTATCGTGGAATGGGCAGCGCCATCTCTATTAATACAGTTTATAATATAAATGTCTGAAAACTATTGTCACATTTCATTATATTATACCGTAGTGTATGGCAAAAAAGGTTGCAGATGGAGGAATACATTCAGTACCACAACCTTTTCAACTTCAAAGCTTGTAAAAAAACATAACGATAGATTGTTGTGGGTGAAAGCATTGGCTTTAAAGCATTTAAAGTCAATGGTGAAAGAGTGGTTATGTATAGGGGTAAATCCTTAGGAAGCTCGAAAATGGAAAAGGAGAAATTTGTAAACGCTTCACAATTGTCCTTATCATTACCATTACCAATTTCTTCATCTTTGAACAACATATTGGATAGATAGCGTCAACTTATAAAAAAATCCTTTTTCAACTATTTACATAAAGGCAGTGGAAAGAGATCAATCAGATGGCCCTCATATCTGATCCCAGAAACTCGGACAAAGAATAAAAAGGGTGAGCCTCCAACCATTTGTGTACTCTAGCCTTAAATTCCCATTCCTGGAAATCCTTACTTCAGCTGATTGAAAGTGAACCTATTCCTATCCTTACTGAACCTATTGAAAAGTCTAGGGCCTGAGCAGGAAAATTTTCTTGTGTCTTGCGGAGACGACATCTCACTTGATTTCAGTGGCGTAAATAGCACCCCCTCCTTCGCACTTGGGAGGGAGGGGGGCGAGATTCGCGGGTCGCCGGGAAAATAGCGAACATTCTGAGCTCAAGCGGAGCAACTTGTTAACGCGACAGATGATATAAATAATTTGCTCTGTTTCCACGTTAACTAAGTATCGTACCTGTTTTATTTATGATTTAGCGTGCAAGCAACCTACTGCGTCACTGAATTCCTACTGCCCCAGACAAGCTTGTCTGTGGTAATGCTGCGCGGCTATTACAGCCTCACCCGCGTGGAATTGAAGATGCAGCAGACAGCTGAGCACATCGTAGCGAGTTGCAATAGTTGCAATACTAATACACCATAGTTGCTGAGTGCACCATAGTTTGCAATAGTGAGTTTCACCGATTTGGTATAAGACAACTATGGTCCTTATTTAAATAGTATTTCAGTAGCTATTCCACTATGAATTCAGCAAGTAAAGTAAGTTTGATTTGCTACAACAGCTTTGTATTTAAGTGGTCAGGCCTAGGCTGTGGCTGGCCACTGAACGCTACGATACAAGCTAATCTGTGTCCACCGTGTCTAACTGTATAGTAGAAGTAAGATAGCGCATACAGTAGGGGGGCGAGGGGGTTGAGGGTGTATCTAGTGGGCCTTAATAAATAAATAAATTCTTTATTGCAAAACATTTTATAATGCATGGCAATCGTCAGAAAAGTTGATTGAACTAAAAATGTCCATTCACTCTCACATCTAAGTCCCTTTCATACATACAATTTTTCCAATCTCTCTCTCTCATTCAGACGAATCATCCCACTCTTAGTTCCTAGTCGGTCAGTGAATTACAAGGTCTCCCAGTTAATCACCATAAACTCGTCTATGTTGTAAAAAGCTTGAGTGAACAACACATTTTTAGAATGCCTTAAATTGTGCGTTTTTAAACGAATTTTTTAATCTGTTGATGAGATGAACACCTGCCTGAGAAGGTAGCGCTCATGGACTATCGTCCTGTGTCTCCCAGTTCGGTAATTGTCCCTGCCGCGTGTTTCATAAGAGTGTGTGTCGCAACCTCTTATGGTATTACATTTTGTTTTGAAAAAGAGACATGTCTCTAGAATGTAGAGGCAAGGGATTGTCAAGAGTTTGAGGTCTTTGAATGCTTGCCTGCACGACACTCTCCAGCGCAATTTTGCGATGGTTCGAACTGCTAGTTTTTGAAAGATGAAAATTCTTGAGAAGCTTGCGTTTGCGAAACCTCCCCACAAAGTCGATTCGTGAGATAGATGTAAGTAGATTACTCCATAATACACCGTCATCAGTACCTAAGTTGGGCAGTAGTCGGACAGTTTCTTAAAAACATAAATTCCTGAGGCTAGTTTTGAGCAAACGTGGTCTACGTGGACGTTCCAAGTCAACCCTCGGTCGAGGTGTATTCCAAGGCATTTTGTTGAGTAGACTTTTCGATCTCAGTTTCATTCAATATTACTGTGGGGCTAAGTCTTTACCCCGCAAGCAAACATGAATGGAGTTTGATTTTGAAGAGTTTGTTTTGAGATTGAGCCCGTTGAAATGTTGGATTGGGTTGTTGAGCCCAATGAAGGTCCTGATTTCGAGTTCCTTGATTGAACTCGCGTTGAAACAGAGAGTCGTGTCATCTGCGTACTGGACGAGTCGTCCTTGTTGTACCGATCATTGACGTAGATCAAAAAGAGCAGTGGTCTGAGTATGGAACCTTGTGGGACACCCTTAACACTCTCTATTTCCTCCTCTGTAACCGGAGTCAGAGCCAAGGAGGCCGTAGGACTCGGTATCAATGAACGGGCTGGCTGTCTTGGAGATGGGCTGAGCCCATGGTCAGCTCCTACCGAGGCGCAAACACGATTGAACTCATCAGCAACCTTTGGAGCATCACTGATGAGGTCATCGTTATTTTGAAGCTGGATTTGTGTTTGCACCTTTGCGACTTTATTGTTGATTATGGCCCAAGCTGTTTTTGACGTGAGCTTTTGCAGCTTTGATGACATTCCGATAGATTCTTTTGTAATGTATAAAAACGGTTTTGAAATTTTGATTTGATGTACTTTTATTGATTTCGGAGAAAAATAACAATTTATCTCTCGAAACCTGGATTCCCTTGGTAAACCATTTGCACTTTTCTTTCCTCGGTTTTTGTTGAATTTGTCGAATGGGACAGCTCACGTTTAGATGAAAGTTGAAGGTCTGTTCGAAACGTTGAAATTTCAGCTCAACTGGATCTACAAAATGTAGAAAGCTCCAACTTTCCTTCGAGAGAAGGAAGTTTAGAAGCTCAATGTTGGTGGGCCTTGCGTCTCTGATGGGTTTTTGTTGATTTGATCCCTTGTTGGCTCGTGACCATTGATGATGACCTGTTGGGCTTGATGGTCGGAGATCGCGGTGTTGATCACCGAAACCTCTATGTCTGACAGATTTGAAATAACGTTGTCGATAGCTGTTGATGAGCTGACTGTCACTCTCGTTGGGGAGTTGACAGACCAATCAAGACCAAACGACCTTAACATGTCAGCCAATCTTTTTGTTATAGGGGCTTGATTATCTAGGACGTCGATGTTTAAGTCCCCCATGACGATGAAATCGCGATTGTTTTGTGTGCAGTCAGACAAAAGCTGCTCGAATTTCGAGAAAAAAGTATCTTTGTCGCTGTCGGGAGACCTGTGCAAACCTATAATCACAATGAGTGTGTTAGGTTTGTAACCTTACCCCAGTAGTTTCAAAGTCCATGTCTGTTGGTGTGCCAATTTGGCGAGGGGTAAAGGAGAACTTGTTGTTTGAGAAAATTGCCACACCCCCTCCTTTGGAGAAGTTGCGACAGTAGGAATTTGCTAATTGAAAATTTGGAATTTGAAAGTGTCAGTGTGCGATGTTGTTGTTGTAACCGTGTTCGGTGACTACTAACAGATCGGGCTGAAGTTCCTCGCGTAAGAGGGAAATTTCATCCCCCTTGTTTGTGGCTATTTGCGCATATTGATGAACAAACCAGTTTTGATTTTGACAAATGTTTTTGTGAATTTTTTTGAAAGTTTTTTTGTTTGATTTTGAACGCAAACTAAGAGTGGGGACCTTAAAAAAATAACTTGATTTTGTTGTGGTGTTGTTTTAGTTGCTCTTGACAGCGTCGGAGAAGTTGTCGTAAGGCAGTGTCCTCGGCTGCACCGGTGTCACTGGGCGAGTGTCCACTTCCTGGGCTGCTGGGCTCTAGTCCGGGGATGTAGGCTGTGAGCCTTGGTTGAGGTGTGAGGAGGCCGGAGGGTGCGCCAAACTGACGGTCTGCGGGGATGCGCCGTGGAACATACGTCTTACACCACTGCTTGATTTAGCTGATTGTTGTTCATCAGCACTCGTCCATGCAGTTCACCCCTAGTTTGGAAACTGCACAGGTTGGATTTAACAAAGATCAGGCTATCGCTGATGTATTGGTTGACGGATGTTAGTACCTTGAACTTTCGAGACCAGGGACGACAGTGATCTCTCGGTGCAGCACCCGCAAGAAGTCTAACCGCATTCTTTTGAAGCAGAAGAGCCCTTCTGCCATTCGAAGCATGGCCCCAAAGAACAATTCCATACCTTATATGGAAGTGGAAGGCCATCATCAAATATTCACATGTTATACTTGGCTTTTTGATTTCCTGAGCAGAAAAATCACTCTGGATAGCCTCTTACACAGCGACTTGATGTGATCCTCCCAAGCAAGTTTCCCATCCAGAATGAACCCCAGAAGCTTAACACTATCACAATTTGAAGGAACAGTGTGGCTGAGTGTGCACGTCAGTCGTTGAGTCTTGTCCCCATTCATCCTCAGCCTGTTTCCACTAAACCAGACGCCAGCTCGCTTCAGAAGAACTTCTGCTTCCCTCGTCGCTGATGCAGGGGGCTTCCGCTGCCTTATCCTCAACCGGAAGCTTTCCGTCGTAGTTGAGAGTTGTCGATCCAGATCCATTTTTAATAGCAGAGATAAAGCTCCAAAAAATATTGGTATTTTGAGGAAGAACTTTCTGAAAATGGGCAATGTAGATAGTTAGTTATGGAAACACTCCAATAATATTAGGTTAATTTGGTTGGATCTTACACAAGCAATGCTGAATACTCGCATCATCAAACAAACCCACAAACTGAACAATTCAATTTTGTGGGTTGGTCTGATGATACGAGCATTGCTCGTGAAAGATCTAACCAAATAAACCTAATATAATTGGAGCCTTTGTTTCCACACTAAACTATTTATAACTTCTAGAAAGAGTGTACTTGGAGAATAATGGGCAATGTAGTTATTGTAGCAAGTAGTTGATTAATATTTAATCACTTTGTTTAATAGTTAATTTGCTGTGTAATTAATTATCTATTGACTATTATACTGTATATGTAATGGCAATAAAAGTTATGATTTCTGATACAATTTTATATTGAGCACGCACATTAGAAACCCCTTTATATGTCCCAGAATCCAAAGTCCTTCTCTAGTTGGCGTGAATCATCTTCTTCTTCTTCATGATAATTATAAAGATTATTGTCTTCAAGTTCAGGATTAAACCAGATTGGATAAGACAAAGAAGTTCTTTTAATCGGGAATTGTTGAGAACTGCTGCATTGATACACTCTACTAAACAGTAGAACTTTTCGTCCACAGTTATAGTACGCTCATAATCTTCAATGCTCAATACATTTAAGGCTCAGAACACACCCTTGACATCACAACGTCTGAGATTGGAAATACTCCGAGGATACTTTATAGCTACTATATAGGATACTCGATAGCTTAATTATAATGTGTGTTTTTTTATCAATGTCTTCAGGGTGTGTAAACTACTTATTTAAAATCCAATAATTTATTGTAGGATCCAATATAAAGCCTTTACGTTTAATTTTGTCAACTATCAGTATGCTACATCTTCTAGTCGAGCCATTGTCAGCCAATTTTGAAACTTCTTCGTATACACTGAAATATATGTTCCTTCTTAGTTGGTTATTTAGGTTCTTATCCTCCATGACGTTCGCTGCGCAGTAAAACTTCCGTAATTCACGTATAATTTGCGTAAATTACGTCTTAGTTCTAGTATATAGTTTATTGCTAAAACTAGTTCGTAAAAGTGTAATGATTTTGTATATTTTCAACTGCATTAAAACGCCAAAATTTGACAGATCAATATCAGTCAAACAACTCTTCCTTTTCACTAATGGTTTGAAACAATATCCCCTCAACGAATCGTGTCTCTTGTTCAAAATATTCTAGCACCATTTATTTTTTGCCGTTTTGACGGGGACTTAGAACTCTCATTAGAGTTGTATGAGGTTGAGTGGTAGAGAGGACTTTGTAGTCCTAACTTCGCCTTTACCTTTTATGAGAGTTTATTACTTTGTGGAGCAAGAATCACAATCTTGATATTTTCGCTCGAATCTAGAGCTCTTTTATACTGAAACCAAAGCTTCAAGGAGTCTAGGTCCACTCGTATCACAACCCGTTTTTAAATATACATCTTTAAGGTGTTAAAAATGATACTGTTTTACATAATTATAAATCTTTCAGAACTAAGCACGTTGGTAAAAAACGTGTCTAAAATATTCATCGTTTCAAAATGATGGTTGAAATAATGGTAAAATAACTTAGTAAATGTGAAACTTCCTGTAGACCTTTTAAAAGAAAGGTAAAGTTCAGTAAAGTAAGGTTTAGCGAGGGGAAGTTAGGATTACGAAGTCCTCTCTACCATTCAACCTCGACTTTTACCTAGCGTCCCCGTACAGTCACTTTACAAATTGTAAGTGGTGACTGCGGGGATCGAACCCGCGCCACCGGGCGATAAGCTCCCGAGTAGCGCAAAATGCCAAACTGCCACGGATCCACTCTAGATTGATGTGAAATTAAAATTGAGTTAAATATTATTGTCTAAAATGAGGTACATTTTCCAACGATATGATAATGTGTCCGTTTTCAAATGTATGTTGATTACTAAGGTTGAGCTCAAATCAAAAGAAGTGTCTTATTATAAAGTAAGCTTTAGGTATTCTTGTGAAATTTGACGCAGCTTCAATTGTGCCAGTATATAAAAAACGTACTCTTGCACTGAAAATGTCAACGATATAAATAAAGACCGTTCTTTGGCCATTAACATTTTTCCTAACGAGCATGGGTGATATTTTGCAGTTGGCCTACATACGCGGAAATGCACAGACACAAGGACATTACAGGGAGAGAGGGAAAGGGAAGTAGGGGAGGCGGGATAGGCTGACGAGCAGGTGGTTGCGGAACCCCATCACTACGTCACACTAGCGCGCACCCTGCCATGAGCGCGTCGCGGCGGCGGCAGTGGCGGCGGCACGGATTGCGAAATGCGTCCTATCATGCCACACGGGCAGATCATAGAGGGGCTAGGGATGCTGCCCGGCAAGCACCTGGATCCAAACCCTCTTCCTGTTTTAAATAATAAAACTAGCACAGGGGTTAAACCAGTTACACCCCTTGCTACGTGAAGGGGTGGCTGTTGCTCTCGTACACGCGCGGGTCATGTTGCTGCGAACCTTCCTGTACTCGTCCTGGTCAACCCGATCAATACGCATGCCCTCCGCACCCTACGCATTACGCAATCTGCCAGACGCGTCTCTATAACTACATTTTAGTGGCGTGATTGTGGCGGTTGTGTTGCAGCCCCAAGGCCGGTCGGCACCTCTGTATAATAGTCAATAGATCACGAACGATGTCCTCTTTAGTACTAGCCTAACACCTGACTCCTTGAGTGAGTGAAAGTGACTTCTCAAAAATATTAATCAGACAAAACCAATAGAAGCCGATTAAACAGCTCTGCACTTATGTCTCATTTAATAGCGAACGGTCATACGAAAGTAGAGTCTAAGTTAACTACTAAAATTATGTAATATTCATCTTTTAATGTGTGTCTCCGACAAGTTTAAAGTTTTGTTTGAACTTAAAAACCTGTTACTTATAATCAGGTGTCTTAATAGGCCCTCCGCACCCTTCTAATACATGCCATTACTAATACTTACAAGCCAGCAGGCCAAGCCAAGACAGTAGCCAGCAGGCCAGCAGTAGCCAGCAGGCCAAGCTAAGACAGTAGCAAGCCAGCAGGAGCAAGCCACGAGGTAAAGAGGATGTTCCCACGACGCAGCCACTGTGCGTTACGCCTCAGATTCAACTTGAAGGTCGAGTGAGGCTGACCGACCGAGCTAAGAATGTCTTTCCGGCCAAAACAGAACCAACCTTGAACGTTTGCAGTAAAACATGGACTTCAGACTTCAATTTCATTTATCACTCAAAGATCGAGGTAAAACCTAGTTAATTGGCAAACTATAAAAGTGAGTTACAAACAATATTACGGTCACCATTCGAAATAACGACGAAACAGCGTCGAGACTCGGTGAGGTAATTTTTTTTAATACCGCATGGATTGTTCACTTTCTATTTAACAAGTGAAGATTTCAAAGACATGGTTTCAAAATCATAAAAATGTTGAGGTTGAGAGGAAGAGATGACTAAACAGTCCAACTTCGCTTCGTGAACAGACATTTTCTCACGTAATTTTATTTTCTAACACTATGCTAAGTATATTGATTTTACCTACTACGTATAGTTTAATTAATCCAAAGGTCAACCTTTTTCATTTGAGTTCAATGAGATTGTCGGTTCTACATTCATTAAAATGTAATTGTATATTTACATTTTACACTGAAACACCTGGTACAGAAAACTAAAACTTTAGTAACATCTCTTTGAAAAGACTGACTCACAAAATTGTCTTGTTCATGGGCCGTAAGGAAAATCTCAAGTTTGGTTATACTGTATGTGATGAAATAAAATGAAATATTCAACACAAGAAACAATGTTCTAAGTAATATTGACCAAACGTTAAAAGTGCTTATAACTTCAGTTTTTACATGGTCAGATAAGTTAGTAACATTAGAGGTTTAAAGTGTAAATGTATTAGAGAGGAGTTGCAAGGAGATCTTCAAATGTGTGAGTGCGCTGTGTGACCCACAACAGAGGAGCAGTGCATAAAAAGTCACGTTACGAATTGCCCACTGAAGCAGATCCCCGGCGAAACAATTTATTATTGGTTCTGAGCTGACAAAGGCTACAGGCGCACGTACTCTGGAGTATGCGGAACAAAAGCCTTTGTCTTGTCACTGCAGTGTTGAGTGCTGAGTGTTGTCCGCGGAGTTTGTAGCGGAAGAAGAGCGACTAAATGGCTGCGAACCTTCCTGTACTCGTCCTGGTCAACCCGATCAATACGCATGCCCTCCGCACCCTACGCATTACGCAATCTGCCAGACGCGTCTCTATAACTACATTTTAGTGGCGTGATTGTGGCGGTTGTGTTGCAGCCCGGTCCGTCGGCACCTCTGTATAATAGTCAATAGATCACGAACGATGTCCTCTTTAGTACTAGCCTAACACCTGACTCCTTGAGTGAGTGAAAGTGACTTCTCAAAAATATTAATCAGACAAAACCAATAGAAGCCGATTAAACAGCTCTGCACTTATGTCTCATTTAATAGCGGTCATACGAAAGTAGAGTCTAAGTTAACTACTAAAATTATGTAATATTCATTTTTTAATGTGTGTCTCCGACAAGTTTAAAGTTTTGTTTGAACTTAAAAACCTGTTACTTATAATCAGGTGTCTTAATAGGTCTAATACATGCCATTACTAATACTTACAAGCCAGCAGGCCAAGCCAAGACAGTAGCCAGCAGGCCAAGCCAGTAGCCAGCAGGCCAAGCTAAGACAGTAGCCAGGCAAGCCAGCAGGAGCAAGCCACGAGGTAAAGAGGATGTTCCCACGACGCAGCCACTGTGCGTTACGCCTCAGATTCAACTTGAAGGTCGAGTGAGGCTGACCGACCGAGCTAAGAATGTCTTTCCGGCCAAAACAGAACCAACCTTGAACGTTTGCAGTAAAAACATGGACTTCAGACTTCAATTTCATTTATCACTCAAAGATCGAGGTAAAACCTAGTTAATCGTTGGCAAACTATAAAAGTGAGTTACAAACAATATTACGGTCACCATTCGAAATAACGACGAAACAGCGTCGAGACTCGGTGAGGTAATTTTTTTTAATACCGCATGGATTGTTCACTTTCTATTTAACAAGTGAAGATTTCAAAGACATGGTTTCAAAATCATAAAAATGTTGAGGTTGAGAGGAAGAGATGACTAAACAGTCCAACTTCGCTTCGTGAACAGACATTTTCTCACGTAATTTTATTTTCTAACACTATGCTAAGTATATTGATTTTACCTACTACGTATAGTTTAATTAATCCAAAGGTCAACCTTTTTCATTTGAGTTCAATGAGATTGTCGGTTCTACATTCATTAAAATGTAATTGTATATTTACATTTTACACTGAAACACCTGGTACAGAAAACTAAAACTTTAGTAACATCTCTTTGAAAAGACTGACTCACAAAATTGTCTTGTTCATGGGCCATATATTTAAAAACGTAAGGAAAATCTCAAGTTTGGTTATACTGTATGTGATGAAATAAAATGAAATATTCAACACAAGAAACAATGTTCTAAGTAATATTGACCAAACGTTAAAAAGTGCTTATAACTTCAGTTTTTTACATGGTCAGATAAGTTAGTAACATTAGAGGTTTAAAGTGTAAATGTATTAGAGAGGAGTTGCAAGGAGATCTTCAAATGTGTGAGTGCGCTGTGTGACCCACAACGAGAAGAGAGGAGCAGTGCATAAAAAGTCACGTTACGAATTGCCCACTGAAGCAGATCCCCGGCGAAACAATTTATTATTGGTTCTGGAGCTGACAAAGGCTACAGGCGCACGTACTCTGGAGTATGCGGAACAAAAGCCTTTGTCTTGTCACTGCAGTGTTGAGTGCTGAGTGTTGTCCGCGGAGTTTGTAGCGGAAGAAGAGCGACTAAATGGCTGAGCGAGATCCACCTCAGCACCTCAGCACCTCAGCATCAGTGAGAGTCTGGCTCAGCATTTCAGCACCTCAGACTGAGAGATCCACCTCAGCACCTCAGCAGAAGCACGTCAGCACCTCCGCACCTCGGACTGAAAGATCCGCCCTCAGCATCTCAGCACCTCAGGCTGAGCGAGATCCACCTCAGCACCTCAGAATCAGTGAAGTTCACGTTAGCATCTTCGCACCTTGGACTGAGGATGATCCGCCTCAGCACCCCAGCACCTCAGACTCAGTGAAATACGCCTCAGCATCTCAGCACCTCAGGCTGAGCGAGATCCACCTCAGCACCTCAGAATCAGTGAAGTTCACGTCAGCACCTCCGCACCTTGGACTGAGGATGATCCGCCTCAACCCCAGCACCTCAGACTCAGTGAAATACGCCTCAGCATCTCAGCACCTCAGGCTGAGCGAGATCCACCTCAGCACCTCAGAATCAGTGAAGTTCACGTCAGCACCTCCGACCTTGGACTGAGGATGATCCGCCTCAGCACCCCAGCACCTCAGACTCAGTGAAATACGCCTCAGCATCTCAGCACCTCAGGCTGAGCGAGATCCTCAGCACCTCAGAATCAGTGAAGTTCGTCAGCACCTCGCACCTCGGACTGAGGAGATCCGCCTCAGCACCCCAGACTCAGTGAAATACGCCTCAGCATCTCAGCACCTCAGACTCCAGTGAAGTTCCGCACCTCGCACCTTGGACTGAGGAAGCCTCCAGCACCCCAGACTCAGTGAAATACGCCTCAGCATCTCAGCACCTCAGGCTGAGCGAGATCCGCCTCAGCACCTCAGACTCAGTGAAGTTCACGTCAGCACCTTCGGACCTTGGACTGAGGAAGATCCGCCTCAGCACCCCAGCACCTCAGACTCAGTGAAATACGCCTCAGCATCTCAGCACCTCAGGGCTGAGATCCACCTCAGCACCTCAGACTCAGTGAAGTTCACGTCAGCACCTCCGGACCTTGGACTGAGGAAGATCCGCCGCCTCAGCACCCCAGACTCAGTGAAATACGCCTCAGCATCTCAGCACCCCAGATTGAGTGAGATCCGCCTCAGCACCTCAAACTCAGCGAAGTTAACGTCAGCACCTCCACATCTTGGACTGAGGAAGGTCCACCTCAGCACCCCAGCACCTCAGACTGAGCGAGATCCCCCTCAACACTCCAGACTCAGCGAGTTCCAACTCAGCACCTCAGCACCTTCGTCAATATCTAAAAAATTGCGTTCAGAATCGATAAATCCTGGGACATTTTGATTTAAAAACATCATCGTCAGACGTGCAGTCTTATTGGAAATCCACCTGTTGGCTTCGTTATTAAAGTTGAGAAAAATATACGTTACACATTACCGAAAAACCGAAATAAATTTAACATACTTTTACAGTTCACATAACATAAAACCGAAACAAATATTGTGTTTTTTTGTTATGTGTTCTGTAAAAGTATGTTAATTTATTCCGGGGTTTCTTCGAAATGTGCAATCTGTCTTTTTCAACTCAAACAACGAAGCCAACAGGCGGATTTTCAATATGACTGTACGTCTGAAGACTGAAGATGTTTTATATCAAAAAGTCCCTAGGATGTAACAACTCTCAACTCAGTATTTTGGAACTGAGGGAGGAAACTAAAAACCTATTTTATTGTCAAACTGATATCCAAGGGGCAAATAATAAGTTTTTAGACCATTATTGAAACATTAGACACACTGGATATGTAAGATGAACTCTCACAAGGAGAGGGTCTCTCTGGATATATACTCTGTGTATATTGTCTTTACCTGAAAGTACCAGCTGAAGTTACACCGAATTTTTGATTCACACTTCGAAATTGTACATTGACAACGGACATGTATCTAGACATACACTACCTACAACTATTAATTTTAGCCCAAGGATTGAAGATTGACTAAATTTATTATAGATACCTCGTTAATTAATCCTTTATAAATTTAACCTATGGATCAATTGACGAGGTACCTAGAATAAATTTAGTACCTACTGTGAATAAAATAATGCATCTAATAAATAAAGCAATAAACACTTTTTTACAAGCAAATGATATACCTCTAACCATCTAGTTACAAGTCCCATTTATTAAATGAACAACAATTAGAATTGTAAATATATAGTAAGTGATTGGTTTTGGCTTTTTGAACTCTTTTGTTAAATACGTACAACATACAAAAGGTGGGCAATATGTACCCATCTTATATTACTTGACTTTTAACTCTTAAAATGATTAATGTACTTTACTTTAACATGAATACACATTATTTCGTACTACTTATTCTGAAGGCAAAGACAAACCTTCTGAAATTTAGTGATATTGTAGTGCTAATTGAAATTAAGAGTTCAATAATGAAACTAAATTGAGTGTTGATTGCATATGTTTAAATGAAAAGTTTACATAAATACATACGAAAACTTCATCTGAAGTGGATTATTTTGAGTAATTTAATCACGTATTTACTAGGAACCTCATGAATAATGGATATAAAGCTGATGATAACTTGATAGTTATATAAGCTCAAGCTAATTAGCTTAAGTTTTCATTCGAGTCGAAAAAGACCGTGATGGTTTACTATTTTAAATACAGTAATGTTTATTTGTTATCTTTGTTGTATTTTTTATACATAGGGTGTTCAGTATTTGTGTTGCATACATGTCCATAGCACCTCAGGCTGAGCGAGATCCACCTCAGCACCCCAGACTCAGTGAAGTTCACGTCAGCACCTCCGCACCTCGGACTGAGGAAGATCCGCCTCAGCTCCCCAGCACCTCAGACTCAGCGAAATACGGATCAGCACCTCAGGGTGAGCAAGATTCACCTCACCGCCTTAGCACTTTAGGCTGAAAAGATCCGTAACAGCACCTCAGCACCTCAGACTCAGCGAAATACGCCTCAGCATCTCAGCACCCCAGATTGAGCGAGATCCGCCTCAGCACCTCAAACTAAGCGAAGTTCACGTCAGCACCTCCACATCTTAGACTGAGGAAGGTCCACCTCTCCAGCACCTCAGACTGAGCGATTTCTTGTACTGTTTTATTTCTGAGCTAAATAAAAAACAAAATTGGAACTTCAAATCTTGCATGACTCTTTTCACTAATTGGCATAGTTTAAAAAATAAATTCAAAATTTCAGACTAATTAAATAAACAAATTGGCATGTAAACAGGTTGGCATGTTAGATTTTTGAACGGCATTTGCTAAACAACGGTAGATTTTACAGAAATAAACATGCATAACTTGTGTTGTACAATAATTTAATGGAAAACATAGCTTTCCCACGTTTAGTTCGGTCTGTTGAGAAACAATTTAGATATGACGGAAAACGTAGCGCCAAACACGTTTAGGCATAAATTTCACAGTACAATGATACGTCTGTACTCTGTACGTCTAAACCGTGTTTTAAATTTAGTTATGATTTTGTCCGTTGATGATTACTTTTTATATGTGCACTATCCCTGCTGTTTTATGTGTATAACTTGATCATATAAAACATGGCCTAGCCAATTTCAAGACCCTTCTGCACAATTATTGGACATTAGTATGAGTTTAAGTTTCAGTCAGTGGTGAGCACGGCAACGAGCCAACGACTTGGAGATCCAGGATCCTAAGTACTTCCAGCCTAATACACAGTATGACCACGGTTTGACTTCGACGAAGTTGTCTTCAAACGAAAACCGTAACCAAGCTCAAAGCACCACAATAACGCACTGGCTGAAACTAGCTGCATTACAGTTCGTCAGGTTTAGCATGGCCGGTGAGATGGGCAATAGGGCCATAAGCGGCCAGCAAGAAATCTCAAGGCCACCGGCCATGCTAAACTTAACGCACTGTACACACATTTTTATTACTAATTTCCATACAGTGTGAGTTAAAAGTGTAGATACACCTTGTTAAGCTTTAATAGAAGATAGAAAAATAAAACTCAGGGCACCTTTAGAGGAAATAAAAGTGAACCTTTTTTTAGTCATAATCACAACTTTGCCCATACCCCCCCCCAAAAACTTTTGGGCGCAGCTGAAAGTTTTTAACTATATACCATCTTGCATGTACTCTACGTATATTCTGACTAATTGCCGTTAATAAATAAATAAAATAAATGTAGACCTATTAAGTGGCACATAGTCATTGAAATTAAGAAAACTTAATAAAGACGTTTGGGTTAAAAGTATGAAAACATTTAGTTAAATTGAAGACGGATTAAGATAAAAAACCAAACTCTATTAAGATTTTAAAAAAAATTATAGGCGAAAAAGTGAACTCTTAGTCACTATTACAACTATTCCCATTTCCCAAAAAAACTTTTGGGAGCAGCTGAAAGTTTTTAACTATATACCATCTTGCCTACTCTACGTATATTCTGACTAATTGCCGTTAGTAAATAAATAAAATAAATGTTGACCTATTAAGTGGCACATAGTCATTGAAATTAAGAAAAAAAGACGTTTGGGTTAAAAGTATGAAAACATTTAGCTAAATTGAAGACGGATTAAGATAGAAAACCAAACTCTATTAAGATTTTAAAAAAAATTATAGACGAAAAAAGTGTACCTTTAGTAACCATTACAACTTTGCCCGTTTCTCCAAAATGGGACAGTAAAACCCACTAAGCAACACCTCATTTTGAAGGCCTCGATTAAAGAAGAAGAACAGGTTTCTATCTGAACCCAGTACAAAATGGCACCTCATTGAACATAATGGAGGCAATACAGTGGATTCAGTTGGTAAACAATAACCCCAATAATCAACCACTTTTCTTACACACTCTGAACATTTCAATGAGCTGCCATTTTGTACTGGGTTGAGATAGAAAGCTCTAGGTTTCACTGTTCTTCTTCTTTTATCAAGGCCTTCAAAATAAAATGTTCCTTAATGGGTCTTTAAAAAAAAAAATAACTGCCCCCAAAAACCCCATTTAGGGGGAATGGACAAAGTTGTTAGTGACCAAAAAGTTCACTATATTCTACTCTCTATATAGTTTATAAGTGTTGAAGAGAGTGTTTCCTATAAAATTTCGTGAGTTTATTTGTTTGTCTTTATTTATTTTAAATTTAACAGGATAGGATACATAATTTGATACATCGATAGAATGATTATTTGTGGAAAGTGCGACTGTGACCTCCACTTCGGTGTGTTGTGGTGACTGGTGACCAGTGGGCCGCCATTTTCCAGTGGGTGGTGAGTGGTGAGTGGATGTGGGTGGGCGGGGCTTGCAGTGTGGGGGCCGGGGACAGGACATTGTGGGCCCAGTCCTGAGCCTAGTCGTGTACCCCTCCGCTCCAGCAAGACCCTTTCACTCTATCCACGGTCCACGCCGGCCAAATCACTCAGGTTAGTTCTTATCATCATTATATTAATGTTAGTTTAAACATGTCATACATGCATGCTTAAGTAATGGTAGATGGGAATTCTAAATCTTTTTGGCGAAAAAAACTACCTTGAAACATTTGTGGGTTTTCCCGTACTGTTGTGTATAAGGGGGTCTTTAGGAGCCTTAACTAAAAAAACAACACTTCCAGATTTAAAAAAAAGAATTGAGTGCATGTTAAATCATGGTGTGTGTACATAATGTTTGAGTTTTAAAATAATATATTACTAGTAAAACTTATTACGAAGATATCGTGGAAGTTCACTAAAAATATAATCACATCATATTTTATTAACTTATTATTCAAAGCATTAAAAATACGTCACAAATAAGTAGACTTACAAGTTAAATATCAGTAGTTAGACATAGACTTTTCCAAACCTTGTATTGCACCGCAAGTTTTAAAATAAATTAATCCGCTCAAGTCCTCTTACTTTTGTTATAATTTAGTTGAAGAGTCTACTTGAAGTAAGTTAGACGAACGGTACGAGTATGTGAAAGCCGACATTCATTATACATCATTGCGAGAGCTCTTCGTTATTTTATACAAATTTTATAAACATGAAAACAACATGTTTCAGAGAAATATAACCAAAGACTTTTGAGCTTAAGGGTAGTTTCAAACAGAAGAATTCGTGTATAAAACTAAACAAAACACAAACAGTGCGAGAACCTTGATGAAATTCTGTCTGCTAAAGTCTATGATTACTAACTTGAAATATAAATGTATAAATACAATATAAATCGAAGTTCGTGAATAAATCGAAAAACATGCATACAGCCAAACTACTCTTCAAACGACAAAGTACAGTGGTACCCGGAATAATTGCGTATCTTCATGACAAAATAGTAATTTGATGCCGAGGAGGCGAAGGCCGGTTTCTGGCTTTGCGGAGAAAGATATCAGCCTGCTTTGCCTCGGCCTTTGGCTCCTTGAAGTAGCTCAGGTGCTCCCACCTCGGGTCTCTGGGTTCAGCGCTTTGAAACGAATATTTTGCAAGTCACTCTACTATTAACTACTAGCCAAATCAGCGGTGGGCCTTCAAGGTTTGATTATTTACATATACATGTTTACATATCACACAGATATTGCGCATACATGCGTTTACGAAGTAGCGCAGTTTTAATAATATTACCTTTTCAGTGATGCTTAACAAAATTGCATTTCCGTTGTTTAGAATCCGATTGGGACACTCCATCTTAGAGAGTAGCCTATACAAAAATATACAAATCTCTAAAATCGTGTATTTAAAACTGTAATTTGATCTGGTTTCAAACTATCTTATTTGTATGTACAAACCTTTAGTAATCAGTGAATATCATTTAGTAGTCAGTATGTTTACGCTTAAGACGGTTGATATGTGTTTGAATGCTCTTGTATTTTTAGTAAACTACCGAATAAGTTAGTTTAACTCCAATAATACAATATAAAAGTAGGCTTAAATATAATTGCGTTTCACTTTTTGACACGCAAAGAAAGACATGTTTATTTTTAATTTGTTGGCAATCATAACTAAAGTCAAATGCATAGTCCCCTTAGACATAAACTATAGAAAATGCAGACGAATCCGAATTATTTGCAATTTACAAACTGAACGAAAGCTGTAAATCTTGTGAGAACTGGAATTTTTTACTGAGTATTTGCAAAAACGTGTTCAAAGCGCAGAGACCCAGCTCCCCACACGGGAGACCCGAGCTTCTTTATACTCTTACACCCTTCTTTAGCCGGTTCCACCCCTCCTTCCTTGCCTGGGGACAAGCTTTAGCTAGTCAGTCAGGCATAGGACTGCATCATCATCAACCCATTCCCAGTTATAGGTTACTAGTGTCTCACGTAACGTAGTGCTGCGAGAAGTTATTAGTTCGACAACATCCACATGTTCGGTCTAGTGCAAATTCATAGTTTAACTCTTAGGTTTTCGCGGTCGGTGTCTCACTTAAAGTCTAATCTAGTTCTTTCGCTTCACAACGTGTCAAATTATCATAATAATTTGTTCAAAATATTTCGGTCTTGCTGTGAAGTACCATCTTCAGTCACTGATCGGCTGAAACTGAATTATTATCATGTTTGGACTCTGGGTGAACCGGGAGAAATTTTTATAAATCAACTGTTGTTGAGTTTATTGGCTGTGTAAGGGATTTCCAACCGTGCAAGCTACCTCTTAAACATATTCGATTTCCTATCGAGACCCGTACAGTACTCTTACGCTAGTACAGCACGGAATTCGATGAAAATGAAATATTCTTAGTTTCCTGCACGGTTGAAAAGTTCCTCAAAGTAGTCGGTTTATTTGTGGCTTGGCGTGTTTATTTGTTGCACTTAATGCAAATTAAAGTAGTGTTGATAAATATAATTGGTGAACGGCGTTTCCGTTGTTGGAATAGGGCGTATTTCAAATAGTAAAATAAAGATAAGTAAATAGTAGTGTATTGAAATTTGTTCACGCGCATCGTCTTTTCAAAAAAAGTTAGCTAGCACTTCGAAAACCACCCTCGTAAAAGATACAAATTAAATAGACTACATATAAAGAAAACTTTATTAAAACTTAAATCTTTCCACCAACGTGGGTTGCTAAATAACAAAGAATACTGTTTTACAAATTTGGTTTACATGGTGGTATAAATGGTGCCTTAATATTTGAATTGAACTTTGAATACTTATACAGAAATTTGGTGTAAAACTACGTTGAAAAAATTTTGTTCCTTCCAAAAAGCTTGAAAAAATTAATACTTTTAAAAGGTATTTTATACACTAAATAAAACTAACACATTTTACGCGAAACTGATCAAATTGTACCTTTTAGTAGTTTTAAATTATTATTCAAATGCAGTTTAAATGCCATGCAAATTAAAATAGAAGTTGCAATAAAGTTACTGTACTGTTTAGACTATTCGCTTGCATTTATTAATAACTAAACTAAAATAAAAGTGAATAATATTTTTATTGAATAAAAGTGTCTTCGCATTGTTTACTTTGGTTTTATTATGCACAGAATGCCCTAATAAGACTTGACACTTGGATTAATGATTTCTACGTCAAAATGGTTTTGATTAGAATTTTGGTATTACCTAACATTGAACAGTGGTTATTTCAAAAGGATGGTAAATAATGGTTCTAATTCTGAACGTTTACACCAAAACGTGGTTTTACAACAATTTCAATGGAACAATTTGATTGTTGTCAAATTCACTCTAGTGTTAGTGCTTTGAAAAATTAAATATAAACAATGTATACAATTCAAACTAATGGTGCAGAAGCCGGTTTTGCAAGATAGGGTTGCATAAATCTACTAGTAGAAATGAACATGCATGGAGTCCACTGATCAAGGGTTCTTAACTAAAGACACAGTCATAGTTCACAACAAACCATAGTTTTATAATAATAAAAATGACACACCATGTGCTTTAGTTTAATACAGCTGTTAAATGCCTAACCAAAATACGAGTACATAAGTAGCAAAATAGATAAATAGCTGATAAAAACTGCAGTCAGGTCCTTTCGGTTACATTTTTATTATTAGGAAGGATTAAATTGACATAGCATAACGACCTTTACCATAGTAAAAACATCAAGTGATGCAAGCAGTGCAAAGTCCTTAGTAAACTATTCTACATTTTGAAATAAAGTAAATGAACCATTGTACAATTGTTATATACAAGTTTAACTACCGGTAGTTGTTAATACAAATATTATACTTTAAAACACACGGCATACGTTAAAATAACCAAAAATATGATACAAGTAAACATGTGACAACAAAACATAACAGTATTCCAAATTAAAAAACACGAAACAAAAAAACGTTGTTTGGTATATTTTTTAAAACTCCCAACGACTCTAAAATAAAATTCCTCACAGCCCACAACCTCGCTTCGGCCTTCCGCCTCAGTTGTTCGTGCTCTCTCAGCACGAGCGGCACGACGTTGTTCGCTTACGGCAGGTTTCACTATATCACTATACAGGGTGTCACAAAAATGTGTAGCGCGCTATGCAGAATCGGATTCTACATACAAGAGTAAGTCAAAAGTGTCCAGTAACATTTTTTATTTTGCTTTAGTTTAGCCGTAATCCGCCATTTTGTACATGTTTGAAAATAATTAATAATTCGAAACCCTTTGAGATATTTTATGAAACTTGGTATAAACCTTAATTGTTTCCGTAATAACATTTACCAAAATAATTTTTATCTAACGTATGAAATTTAGTAATGGCGGTCATTTAAAAATGTCAAAGTCAAATTCCAATTTGATTCCATTTGACTTTGTAATTTTTCAAATTGACGCCATTATTAAATTTGATAAGTTAGATAAAAGATATTGTTGGAAAATGTTATTAAGAAAACAATTAAGGTGTATACCAAGTTTCACAAAGATACTTTTGTATGTAGAATCCGGTTCTGCATAACGGGCTACACTTTTTCGTCACAACCTGTATACTATGAAAAGAAAAACCTTTCAAATTAAAAAAAGTTCGTTTTTGTCAACTTTCAAATAGAAAATCAGACAGATCATTCCATTGTTATAGGGAAAAATGGCTGCCTTTTTGAAACAACTAATTTGATTAGTAGCCTTTAATTTGCATTATATTAATTTATAACATTTCATTACACGCATATTGTACTTGTATGAAAATCGGATGAAATGTGCTGCTTTAAGACGGTTAAAATAGTTTGTTTGTGGAAACTCTAAGAAGAACACGACGTTTTTGGATCTGGAATCCGATTTCGTCTTCACGTAGAAAATAAAGCAAAACAAAACGAAAACAAGGAAATGAACTAGCTTAAAAGCAATCAGCTGAAGCAGACCAGTCATTTACCATTAAACAATATGAGTTTTCCCTTTTTTGTTTTATGTTTTTATTGAATTTATTTATTTAATTTTAACAAAACTATCCCAGAAGACTATACAACATTCATAAAAACACTAAGAAAAAAATTAGCGAAACCAAGCACGTCCATAGCCAGCCGGGATTTGCCTACCTGGCTGGCTAATCGAGCAACAGGACCAATCACAGACGTAAATCAGACTGACCGACTGTAACCGAGAACACAAAATACCTGTTTTTACACAGCCAATAGAGGGGAAGAAATTCTTTAGAATTTTGATGAATGAGTAAGTGTTTCTTAATAAAGGAGTTAAACAAACTAAAAAGAACTTGGAAAGTTCCCTACGTGGCAATTCATGATAACTGACTATAAATGTAAGTGGAACATTAGATTTATGAATTTTGGGCAACAATTTTGGGGTGTAGAGTTTTACAATGGGGAATCTTACCCAATTAGGTTTTCAGGCCTGTTTTAAATTATTAACACCTTGCTATGAGCTTTTGTCGGGACGACAGGCATCATGTCTCACATGATGCAACACTGCATCCGACCACCTCTACCCAAGGCTTGACCGGAGCGAAACACTCATATCAGTTGTTGAGACTTACGGTTAGATAAGCCACACACAGTTGGCATGAACCAGGACTGAAGCACGGGTACAGACTACAGAGATAGTATTCATATACAAACCACAGTGAAATGCATCATTTCTGTAGTCAAAGTTACACTAGGAATCGTTGGTCAGGGGCTCTTCGCCTCTATTCATAAGAATGTTTGACGATACAACATAAAATACTAACAAAGTACTTACGGTGTATCCAATAATTGCCTTATTGATTACTGCTGCAGTAATTAATGCATATTGTCTTTGAAAGTAAAGACTACTTGGAAAACGTCAGCAACAATATTTCAACCTCAGAAATTCTACCATCCTCAACAACAAACTTCAAACAAGATGGTAATAAGCAGTTAGTTAAATCTTTTCAAACACGATACTCTGAGTTCCAATCTTAAGGTCTATACTTTACATACTTCACATTTTAATTATGTTGTTTCTTTGTTAAGCTTTTGCACTTTATGTGCCAATGGTGTTAAGTAAATCAATACAGCAACATCGTAAGCACTCCGAACACACTTTACGCAGTCTCGGACTGAAGGTCACACGAAGTCGCTGACTTTACGAGAAGTCTCTTGCTACTTGGCGGGTAACCGCGGTCTTAAGCCAACAGTTCGGTATGTTTTTTACCCCTGCTGGTCCAGCATTGCTTCTGACAGCATGTCGTTTCCTCTTCTCCTGAGGTCTTGTGAAAGTAGAAAGTGCTGTCACCGTTGTTTATCGGAACTGTCAGCGAGCTTTCAACCAGCAACCGGCACAGGTCGCTGTCAGTTACGCGTTCCTCACTTTTCCAATTCTTCACACTTTCTAGGGCCCAGGAAACTGCACCGGCAACAATGTAGGCCTACTCGTAGCCCGCCGCAGACTGCCGTGGCTGTAGACTGTATAGAGTCCCCGCTGCCCGCTGCCCGCTACACGCTGCCCGCTACACGCTGCGTGCTGCGCTGCACGGTTACGTGCAGGAATTACATATTTATTGGGATGAGGACTGAAGTCCTTAAAGGTAGCAGAGGCTAAGACTCATAGTTACAAGAAAGGCCCTGAAAAAAATAGGAAAGGAAAAGTATGTAAATGAGCAATATGATTTTCTTTTTAAACGCAGTACTAATGGGTTTAGCTGCAAAACAGCTGCAACCTTTGAATTTCCAGTCACAGCCACTTTTTTACTGTCAAAGCCACAAGAAAACTCACTGTAGGCAAACGTAATGAATGATAGAAGGTCTACAGTACTCAAAAACCTAAAATACTAACATACAAAACAATATGTAATTTAAAAAAATTAGGTCTGTAAAACAGTATTTGTGGTTGAAATAGCAAAGGAAAATTGTCGTTCTAGCTAATATTTGAAAGACCTATATTATTGTCATGAGGTACTAAGTAAACCATGTTTTCTGATGTAACGTAGACTCTATGTGGTAAAATCTGCCATTTTTATAAAAACTTCATCGTTTACCTACGCTACCTAAGCTACTTTTCTCTATGGTGAAATGGATATCAAGAGGAATTATTCAAACTATCTAGGCCATTTAGATCACCGAGGATACCTCACCACAACATCATTAACAGCGCTCCCTTAGGAGAATAAAACATCGCCTTACGTATAAAGTAAGATTATTAAGAGGGTGAGACAGGTGTTGTAGCGGGTCGGTAGCGGGTCAATAGTTTGATTGATTGGGCTGAATGTATAGCTGTATTAGCGGTGAAGGTGTGAGAAGGCGTGTGAAGGTTTGTGAAGGCGTGTGAAGGGGTGAAGGCCAGCTACTGGTACCGATACATCCATCAGGGGAACGACAGGTGGCGGAACGGGCGAGCAAAGGCACCATCAATATGGGGAATTTCCCTGTCATAGTACAAAGCTTATTGACTGTGTACACATGTGTGTACTGTGTACACTGACACTGTATACTGTAGGCCTACAGTAGAGCATTGTGTTGCTAGTCAGGCCTCATCGACTTTACACTTTCTCACAAAGTCCTTTATTTCTTGCCTCAGTCCACGGCTGGGCTTGTGTAAAACAGGAATAACACTTATAGTGCTAGCAAGACATTGTCATCTTCAACAACTCTCTTATGAGGATATGTTTAGGATGTGTAGTTCTCTCGATAGTATTTCGTGCTTGCATCTGTTATAAAATATTCTGATAAAGCCGCCTCGTACTTTGTTTTTTATAACGGTGCAGTGGACGCATCGGTGTCATACACCTTTGAGTAATGTTCAGAAAATAACTTTTCATACGCAAGAAACCGTTAGAAACTTAAACCTAACCGATAAAATGTGAACTTTAAATCGTTTCAATGTAGGGCCATAAAATAATAAAGGTTTTTTTGAATTATCATGACATGTTTACTAAAGATACCGTTGAGCCTGCCTCAACTAAACCATTAAAACATGGGCTATACTACTTTATAAAACTACAGATCTTACACATTTTTTCAAAAATGGAACTTAAGGTGGAAAACCCGTGAGTGTGAACGGGTAATACATTGATTTAAACTTAAATAATGTTACTTGTAAATAAACTCTTTTTGGTGGGTTAATATTTTTCTTAACTCGGGTGTAATAATGTTAACGATTGTCCATTTCAAAAATGGAAGGTTTAATTATTGGTTAAGACGACTCTTAATTGGCTTTCCTGAAAAGTAATTCTGTGCATATGAACCCAATCTGGGATGGGAAAATCTAAAATCCGGTTACAGGCTCTACGGTCTACACCCAACTCTATACCGTGAGCTGGAATAATTTCGGCACAGCTCTCTGCACTGCAGATTCACGTTAGCACACCCCGACTGAGTGGAAAATCACTGGATGATCCCCCAAAGATACTCGTATAAATAATTGTTTGTACCGAAGACCATACGCTGGTCAAATGGAACTCCTTTGGTTTACGCATTCATAAAGGAATAAAAAAGAAATTGCACAACAAACCATAACTTTAGGTAAAACGGTTTCTAAGTAACCGAAATCTACTGCAGAAGAACTAGCAAGGCTCGTGACACACTTAACATCCAGTAACGGCCGGAGTAGAGTGACAACCCTACTGCCGGGACTTGCACCCTGCGCGGTCTGCAGTTCGCGCACCCTACACCAGGAACTAGAACAATACACCGGCTCACCTATAACGGTTTCCGGGTTGCAGGAAACTACTGCCGAAGGGGTCACGCTCTTTTTTTCCAGAGAACAACACGGTTTAACACAAATTTCTCCAGGAATAAAAGAGTGTCGTTACCTCTTCCGGTATAGCGGCGTGATTTCTAAAGAATATAGATATATTTAGGGAAGGGAGCCGGTTGCTAATCTGTGTCTAATTCAGCAAAAAAAGTGAACGCATTGTAGTTTGGTCGCCGGGCTCGTTTTTTATCGAAAGGGTCGATTAGCTCGCATTCAGCCAACCCATTCCCGGGCGGAGTGTACGTACGGCTCCCTAGCTCCGACCCCAGCCGCCTCGTGCACAATGCACCCTGTAGACGGTTCATCAGTCAACGAGCGAGAGAGCAGCTACGCGCTATGACTATGCTGTCTAGCACCTAGCACCTAGCACCTAGAAGACAACCGGTGAAAGATGGCTCAAGTTATCACGAACGAAATCAAGATCATCCGCTAGGTTCTCAGTATTTTGAATGTATGATGGTGTATCTGACCTTGCCTTCTATCAGAATAAGCGGTCTCACAGACCGCTATAAAATCTTTGTTTTGTTATGATGATGGCAATGAGTGAGAATTACTATGTTGAAATATCCTAATGTTGTACGCGCTGATTGTTTTTGATATATTTTTGTAAGATTGAATAAACTAAATCCAAAAAGGTTTCTATATCACCTGAGGGAGAACTATACACAATGAAAATAAAAATTTCCTTATTTAATGACTTGCCTAGCTATATGCCACAATTTCACATTGTTTGTCTGAGCAGTATTCATTTACGTCAATATTAACAAATTCAATACACCGTCTGACAAAAATGCAACAAACACCTATTTCACAACTTGAATCGGGTTGAAATTATTAACAATCAGTGGACAATCTTCAGTTTTTTTCTGTTTGAGTCGGCAATGTCTTATCCTTTGGTTTGTTGGTTGATGTATTGTAAAAGCTATCCGATTTGACTAGAGAAATACTTTTGATGATTTTGCTAGCTAAATTTCGTTTACCTGTTGCATTTAAATGTAAGCTATGTTTTGTAACGTTTTTTGTCTTCTTAAACCATGTAACGATAAGCATAAATTGAAAAAAAAAACAGTCCTTGTAGTATTTTAGGTACTGGCCTTCCCAGTACCTACCTCCAACTTGACCTTACTCCTTGGTGTATAGTTATCAATCGGATTTAAAGTTATTCTTGACTGTGACATCTTGTTTATAAAAACTTTGGCGGTCTGTGAGACCTGGTGTTCCTCTAAACAACCCTAACATGTGCTGTACAAATACTTTAATTTAGTTTTGACTCTTATTTTGATCTAAGAGCCACCGAAATAAGACTTTGACATAACGTAATCCTTAAAATTCTGATACGAGTACAATCAATATACCAGATATAACTTTGTTATTTAATCCAAAATTGATAGTCGTGCGCTATGCAATCCAAGGACTGGCTAAAACACGATTGTGTGTTTTAAAACAAATTAAATTTCTGTCAACAAATGTCCTTAATTGATTGTTGTTCCTTTAAAATATCCCCATTTCAACGGAGTCTACGCATTAGGCACCTGAGGAAAACGTCTACCGCCTCCTTTTCTAGTAAATAACTGATAATAATTTTAAAACATTTATTTTGTTCTAAACGTTTTATATTAATTGACATTCAACTTACACACATTTGGTACTCGGTACGAATAAGCCTTCGTTAATGCTAATAGATTGGGTTTAGGTACTGATGCATAAAGACATTTTCCTAGGGACTGAGATCGTAATTTTTAGTTATACGCTTTTTCTTCACTGTTTACCCTCACAAAATTCAAAACATAAAAATATGTAAATAGAAAAATTTTAAATGTTGAAAAGCAGGGAAGTTATAAACTTATTGTTGTTCGATATCACCAGAGTAAAGTAGTTTAAAGGAGTAAAGCAAGATATGCCAAAAATAAAATAACAGTAACTACGAGTATAATAACTTTTGGTTTATACAGTTTGAGCCTAAACGATAAAAACTTAAAACACGTTCTTTCATGGCAGGTTGCAGCTAAGTCTCGCCATGAACGTCTGTGGTTGAAACATTGTTGCGGTCGTTTCCATTGTTTTTTTAGTGAACAAGAAGTACACGACGTTGCGGGATCTGGAATCTCATCCCGTCTTCAGGTGAAAAGTATCTAAAACGTAAAACAAAACATCCAGAAATGAGACAGACTAAAAGTAATTAGCGTAAGCTTAAACAACGATCAAAACTGTCGTAATAATATTTAAACCTCAGAAATTGTGACACCGTGAACAACAAACTTCAAATAAAGAATTGCCATGAACGGTGTCATCCGTCTCATGTACGCAGAAAGTAAAAAAGAAACAAAGCGAAACCCATAGTGAAAAAACAACTGTGTTATAAATGTAACTGGTATTAATTCTTCAAACAGAAAATGTCCAAACTAGTGTTGATCTAGATAAATAGACTATCTTCAATGACAAAGAGCGTTGTTTGGCTGTATGGCCACGGGTAGACCTACATTGCTTATTGTTTGCTGACAATGGCCGGCCGCCCTTTCTTCTTAAAGTGTTATGTAATTAGTATTAGGGGCGTATTATCCAACACCCTGAGGGTCTTAGTTAGATTGTCTTTTATTTGCTTCACTTTGCTAATTGACGCTGTAATTGCTTGATTTCCATCCCATAGGAAATACTATTTATCTGAATTTACAAGATGTTATTGAGTCACTTATAAGAATACAGATTAAGATACGGTATTGTTCTTGGGGCTCAACCTCTCAAGTCAACCTTTTGCTGTTTTTCGCTTGCAAGTGTCCTAAATGGTGGGGAATACAGGAGGGCTCACTGTAGAAAATTTTAAATCCCTATGAGTTTTGACATTTCATCAATATATATTTTTGAAATAGTAATGTTTTACAAATTTAAATGTACCACAACTATAACTGGCGCAGATACCCATACAACACTAGAGACATAATCACAGACAACTTCCCCATAGACTTGAAATCGCGGCTAAACTACCACAAAACTTCGGTCCTAAATTACTAAATCATTTACTCTGCACATCAAACGCGAAAATTCATATAACAAATTTAAAATGCTTTAACCATATCTTTTAGACAGAGTTTTGTTACTCTGTAACTGAATTTCTAACCATCTTAACTTTGTAAATAAATGTATAGAAAAATTAGTTACTTGCATTAGGTTGTCCAATACCTAGTTTGTATTTCATTATTTTTAAAATTAGTATCAACCTGTTTGGTAATCATTAACTGACAAGGATGTTTTATTTAGGTTTTCTTGGTGAATTTTAGTGTATGTTGATCCTTGTAATACAAATTTATATTTGTCTCTCTACAATAAATGATTTGATTGATTGATTGATTTGAGTTTTTAGTGAAGTATTTCACTAGCTATTAATTTGTATAACGTAGTCTCAGAGTATTAAAAATGACAAATATATTTAGAGGGTACGTTAAAAATGACCGTGGGGGTTGGAACCGTGTGACTCCGAGTCACCGCTAACGCGGGTTCGATCCCGCAGTAGCCACTACCAATTTGTGACTTTTGTAATAAGGTGACTTTATGATAACGCTAGATAAAGGTCGAGGTTGATCGGTAGGAGGACTTTGTAGTCCTTTCACCAAAAGTCGTTAAACAAGACACACCCAAACTTTTCTTTGTTTACCTTATGTTTGGTTCATATTTTACTAATAGCTCACTTGTGTTAGTGAGTAACGGTAATACAAATAAGCCTATAGACTCACCAATTTTCAATTAGAAAAATATCACATACTATTAATAAGCACTATCAATAGCAAATTTCTATTGACGTTTTGGCATAGCATAGGCTACCTTTTACTGCACCTACGAACTTGTTCACTTTAGATTGTGGTTGTTGTGGAACACTCTTGCGACCAAAAACTTTACTTTAGAGCTTTTAAAATGGCATGTCAAGAATTCCAAACATAGTAGTGACCTTGAAACACACCTTAATAAGAGCCCGTTATAAACCAAAGTGTATTTCTTTTTGAAAGCTTTGACAGCTATCACATTCACAACATTAGTGTTCTGCAGAAATGTGTGTACTTCGTTACAGGTTTGCAGAAATGTGTGTACTTCGTTACAGGTTTGCAGAAATGTGTACTTCGTTATAAGTTAAAGCTTTGTAGACATAACTTTAAGCTAATATTATCAATGCAATTTTTAAACCTACAATTTAAGTGAAGACGCATTATTGCATTGCAATGATTAGAACATACCAATATACGATGCTTCATTGGAATTTTGCAGTTATACGAGTGATTCATAGTTGGACCTACCAGTAAGGTTTAACCACTATTAACGCTGATACGCTTGTGATTTTCAGGTATTTTTACATGAATATTTGAAGCCATGCCCCTAAGCTCTTTTCACATTCCGAAGTTCGGAAACATGATTTTTCAAATACTTATAATACAAAGGTGTTTCATTCTAAAAGACCGATTTTGCAAACTTTAAAAACTGGGGATTTTTGAAAAAAGGGGTAGTTTTCAAAAGTTTGCAAAATCCGTCTGGTAGGATATGATTTTTAAGCTCTGATTATCCAAAAGCTGAATTCTTGTTCGTAAAGTTTTAAAAATGATAGCAACCGCATCGATTTATCTGCTCAAACAATAAAACACGTTTTGGGCTGCTATTTTGAACAGGGGCTTCGTACGGTCTTTTAATGGTATCAATGAATTTGTGTTTTTATACCCTTTCAAATGAGTCACATGATGGAGGTTACATGATGGGAGATTACATGATGGGAGGTTACATGATGGGGTAAAATAACGCTTTCATTGCTCGTTATACGCTTATACAGAATTTCATATCTAAAATACTAATATTTATACTTAATTTTGCTAACCGATATTGTAACAGGACTCTTAAAACTATGGTAATAACTCAAAAAGCAAATAAAATAATTGTTACAATTTTATTATCAGTATTCCATGTTTTATTATCGTAACATTCTACGCTGTGCAATGGTTAACAAGCGTATTACGAGACACAAGGGTTAACTTTACTGTCAATTGTCATTCCACCGTAGTTATTTTAAGTTAACTGGTTAATAACTAAGAAATAGAAGGGGCTTAATAATCTTTTTGTCAGTTAAAGATTGGTTATCTTACCAGCCGACCAACTAGGTTAAACATACCGTTAAATTGCAATGAATGCGTAACCAAAAGATGTTTTTAGTGTAATGATGTAAAATTACCAATTCAATAAAAGCATTATTTCATTCAATTTTTGAAAAAAAAACAACTCAAATAAATGAAAAATGTTGTAGCTTAACGTTTTACAGTAAAAGTTTGCAATATTTTTGTTTAAACTTATTCCTGCTGGGTACACAGTTTCTCCATTATATATGAATAATTATGACCAATTTTCAATCTGACGGTCATGCAAGTTTCAATTGGTCATGTAAACACCCGAAATACGTCTGTTTGTAGACTACACATTGCAGTTTTCAGTTTTGAGTTGTGTGTGAGGTTACGTTGCTGTGTTTGCCACCTAAAATGATTTTATTCAATGTTAGTCTACTTTCAAACCTTGAACAAACTGTGCACTTATCTTTACAAGAACCCTTAGGTCATTAATGGTCAGTTTGTTGGTTACAATTTCATAGAAAGTGAACGAAACTCCCACCCGAATGTTTCAGCTAGATACATAACCAAGTTTCAACCAGCAAAACGACAAAAAGTGCTGATTTATAATATTTCCTAGTTAATTGACTATAACGATGACCATGACGATTCCAATGCAATATATGTTGTCTATGGAATAAAACATTTATTTATGGAGAAATGAGAGTCCTAATTATAGCGAACTAACAGATGATCAAATTATTGGAAATCTGGCCTTAAGCTAAACTATTGCTTTTGCTTAATCTATAATCCATCCAGATCTCTCATGTTATCACAAGTCAATTAGACTTTTCGATATCAAACTAAAACTGAACATTTATGAAACCATGTTATACAAGCATCCGGAATTGAGGAACAAATTTTCCTTCATCCATACTCACAGTTTGTTGTTGGGTTATCAACTTGTCGACAATTATTCCACACTATCCACTAATGTATAGTTTTAGACAAAGTCAACATTCTTTGTTTGAAGTTTGTTGTTGACGATGGGAGGATTTCAGAAGTTGAACTATTATTTCGGACATTTTCCATCGTTAGTGAACAAAAAATCGTTTTTTGTTCACTAACGATAGAAAATGTCCGCAATAATACTTCAACTTCTGAAAGTCAACAGTAATACGTAATTAGTAATACATATCTAAACAAAAAAAGTTATATTTAATTTTGCGTTTAGGTAATAACATTT
This sequence comes from Matsumurasca onukii, assembly GCA_018831715.1. Taxonomy (NCBI): domain Eukaryota; kingdom Metazoa; phylum Arthropoda; class Insecta; order Hemiptera; family Cicadellidae; genus Matsumurasca; species Matsumurasca onukii. The sequence goes on from CM032064.1 coordinate 30,932,929, forward strand.
CCATTTTGGAAAACCCTAGTTACTCGTAGGAGCCACAGAGGACCAGGGGTGCATGGTGAACGGGTGGACGGGGTGGACGGGGTGGACGGGGCTAGGGTGACGAGCAGGGGTAGAGTGTATCTTTATCTCAACTACACAGCCGTGTTGCGCGCGTGATGCGAATGAATGGGAAAAAATCAATAGCTTTGTTTCATGCACATATGGCCTAATGTGCGGAAGGGTGAACTACTGTATGAGCATCGAGACGCGCTGTCTGCCCCTGGACCCCTGGACCTAACTAACGGCTATCAATGTACACAATATTGTTTGTTCCATGTCTTTTTACATGCTTTTGAGTTTGACTACTGTTCTTTGTATAAAAGATCTGCTATAGGAAAGTACAGATATTTTACGTCAACATCATTTTATAATTTACTGGGTGTCCAGTAATTAGGGGATCAAACTTCACCAGGTGATTTTAAAGTAAAAATAAACAAAAGTGTCCAATGTTACATAGTGCTATTTTGCCTAGTTTTCCGTCTGTCTGGCTGTCTGTGTTTTTCAATAAATACTTTTGATCTCGGAGATAGATTAAGTTATGAATTTAAAACTTTGCACACTGTTAGTGTAGTTAAAGCCAGTATTAAAAAATAAATTTTAACTATTATTATTCCTTACGGTTTCAAAATTGCGGCCATACTAAGTTTTCTAAGTTTAATAACTCAAAACTCTTAAACTTTGCAGTAAAAACAGGTATAAAAAAGGTAAAGTTTGTCTTGTTTAACGAGGCGAAGTTAGGACTACAAAGTCCTCTCTACCACTCAACCTCGACCTTTACCTAGCGTCACCGTGTAGTCACATTACAAATTGTAAGTGGTGACTGCTGGGATCGAACCCGCGCCACCGGAGTGATGAGCTACAGAGTCGCGTGCGATACCAATCCGCCACGGATCCGCTAAACAAGAGATATAACAAAAGGTGGGAAATGTTTTTACAAACATTTTAAGATCAAGTTTGTTTTGCTCTGATAGAAGTTTTCCTGTACGCACTCCTTTTTTACGTTTAAAAACTAAAAGTAATAAAACACATTACTATAAAGTTTAAGCGTTTTAAGTTTTAAGCTTAGAAAACTTGGTATGGCTCATTTTGAAACCGGAAGTGATAATTATTCAAATTTATTTTTTAAATGTTGAACTTTTTTATGTTGAACAAGCGTGCAAAGCTTTAAGTTTATACCATATTCTATCTCGGAGATAAAAATTATTTAGTGCAAATTACAGACAGACGGAAAACAGCGAGATAGGAATTTGTGTTATCGGACATGTTTAGTTTATTTTGACGGAATCACCTGGTGAAGAAGTTTGATCCCGTAATTACTGGACACCTGTATATATTCATATACATGGAATCGGATATTTTTCAAATCGTGGTATGTTTGTTCACGGTCACGCATTGTTTTGTTTAACATATTCCATTTCCTTGTTGTTATTTAATTTTTATTTAAACAGTTTACAATATTTCGTGATAAACAGTTTTAATTTTAATTCACAGTTTTATTTGTTCCCAGGATTCTCACAGATACACGTAATATATTTAAAGAATTTGGAAATTATAGGGATCTTATAGATTATAGAAATAAAAAATAAGTTTGTAACAATAAAAAACCCTTGATATAAATATTTGTATATAGAACATTTTTCAGTAAAATGTTTCAGCTCTAAGGCATGATCTAACTGACATCAAAACATACAATAATAATTTTTTGTAAAAGTAACTAAAAATATGCATTAAATTTGTCTTAAGGTAGATCTAAAATAGGTTTCTTAACAATACACAGTACTATATAAAAATATTAAAATATATTCAAATATGGGGTTTGGGGTGGTGTTAAGTTGGGTATTAAGAAGTTGATCACGATTTTGTAATGTTTATACATTTATGAATCTTCTTGTACATTTGATTTTTTTTTTGTTTTTTTCAAGTTTTAATATTCATATTTGTTTCTATTTTGAATTCGTGTTTGGTTGTTATTAGATGTTCCATGTAGTGCAATTTCATCGATGTACTGTTGTTTGATTTTAGTGCTTGTATGTGTTCATTGAATCTTGTTTTAAAGTTTTACTGGTTTAGCTCTATATAAATACAGGGTTATTACAAATGATGTTCCTGGATTTTGATTATGAATTTACTGGGTAAAATTGCTCTAGACAATTTTAATTGGTACCATTGGAAAAGAAAAACTCAACAGTTTTATTTACACTGGTTTGGGTACGTATTTTTTTTGCTGTCTTTAAGTCAACTGTTGTAGGTGTTGTTGTATAATGCTTGAATTTGAAGACAGTAAAGCTTGTTAAGTGCTGGATTATCACATTAATCAATATTTTATTAGTGTCCAACCACTTTTAGTGCGCCAGGTTTAATGAAAATTCTCTTTGTAACCACTCACCTCTATTCAATTAGTAGTACTAAATTTTAAAACAAATGGCTGCATAAAAGATGTTACTAATGGCTGCCTGGGACTGGATTCGACCATCATTCAGACCGCGCCCAAAAAACAAATATTTTGATCAAGGGTGTTTTATTGTTGGACACGTATTTCTATACGTAACACCATTGTTGTAAGTAGGAAATATTCGCCCCAGACGCTTCCAGAAGATATATAATGTACAAGTGTTGAATTTAGATTGTACAGAGAACAGAGAGTAGTTACAGCGAGTGGCTCCTTTCCGTGGTTGGGAGGCCATGCATGGCCTACCATATCAAAGATCCAATCAAAACCGATTTGTCACAGAGGGCACCATTGTTGCTGTGCGCGTAGCTGTGAGAGCGTAGCGGCCGCAGTCCACCTGTAAACCACCTCGCACCTCACAACATCGCAACATCGCAACATCGCAACATCATCGCAACATAAAGCAAAACCAGCCCTGTTACCAACCAACAACCAACATTACTAACTAGCACATGCTATACGTGCTACTAGGATTTATTCTTTCCATGTATATATCTATATACAAAGTTTCCAGTTATTGCAGGATCATACTTCACCAAGCGTTCTTCAAGTAAAAAATAAACAAAATGACCAATAACACATAATCCTATCTCGCTTAGTTTTCCGCCTGTCTGTCTGTTTGTGTTTTCATTAAATATTTTATCTTGAGGTAGAATAAGGTATACTTAAAATTATGCACGGTTGTTTCTATAATCAAGTTCAACATAAAAATAAATTTTGTAAAATTAACTAAACATATGCAATAAATTTGTCTTAAGGTAGATCTAAAAAAATAGGATTCTTAACAATACACAGTACTATATAAAATATTCAAATATGGGGTTTGGGGTGGTGTTAAGTTGGGTATTAATTAAGTAGTTCATCACGATTTCTTTGTAATGTTTATAAATTTATGAATCTTCTTGTACATTTGATTTTCTTTTGTTTTTTCAAGTTTTAATACATTCATATTTGTTTCTATGTTTGAATTCGTGTTTGGTTGTTATTAGATGTTCCGCGTAGTGCAATTTCATCGATGTATTGTTGTTTGATTTTAGTGCTTGTATGTGTTCATTGAATCTTGTTTTAAAGTTTTTTACTGGTTTAGCCTATATAAATACAGGGTTATTACAAATGATGTTCCCTGATTTTGATTATGAATTTTACGGGTAAAATTGCTCTTAGTGTTTTAATGGTACCATTGGAAAAGAAAAACTCAACAAGTTTATTTACACTGGTTTGGGCGTATTTGCTGTCTTTTTCCAAGTCAACTGTTGTAGGTGTTGTATAATGCTTGAATTTGAAGACAGTAAAACTTGTTAAGTGCTGGATTATCACATTAATCAATATTGTGGTGTCAACCACTTTTGAGTGCCAGGTTTAATGAAAATTCTCTTTGTAACCACTCACTCTATTCTGGTAGTAATTGAATTTTAAAACAAATGGCCATTAGTAAAAGATGTTACTAATGGCTGCCTGGGACTGGATTCGGACCATCATTCACTGAACAATTTTCAAAAACAAATATTTTGATCAAGGGTGTTTTATTGTTGGACACGTATTTCTATACGTAACACCATTGTTGTAAGTAGGAAATATTCGCTCCCAGACGCTTCCAGAAGATATATAATGTACAAGTGTTGAATTTAGATTGTACAGAGAACAGAGAGTGGTAGTTACAGCGAGTGGCTCCTTTCCGTGGTTGGGAGGCCATGCATGGCCTACCATATCAAAAGATCCAATCAAAACCGATTTGTCACAGAGGGGCACCATTGTTGCTGCTGTGCGCGTAGCTGTGAGAGCTGTGTAGCGGCCGCAGTCCACCTGTAAACCACCTCGCACCTCACAACATCGCAACATCGCAACATCGCAACATCGCAACATCGCAACATCACAACATCGCAACATAGCAAAACCAGCCCTGTTACCAACCAACAACCAACATTACTAACTAGCACATGCTATACGTGCTACTAGGATTTATTCTTTCCATGTATATATCTATATACAAAGTTTCCAGTTATTGCAGGATCATACTTCACCAAGCGATCTTTCAAGTAAAAATAAACAAAAAATGACCAATAACACATAATCCTATCTCGCTTAGTTTTCCGCCTGTCTGTCTGTTTGTGTTTTTCATTAAATATTTTTATCTTGGAGGTAGAATAAGGTATACTTAAAATTATGCACGGTTGTTTCTATAATCAAGTTCAACATGTAAAAATAAATTTTGAATTATTATCGCTTCCAGTTTCAAAATGGCCATACTAATTTTCTAAGCTTAATAAATTAAAACGCTTAACCTATATAGTAAAAATACAAATATAACAAAACGAGGCAAATGTTTTTACAAAGATATTAAGATCAAGTTTGTTGTTCTAAAATAATTAATAACGGAGATATTTAATTTTGTCCTTTATTAAAAAATGTAAATAAAGGTGTGTGAGGAAAACTTACTCCGCTATTTTTTTTCACAGCACAACAAGCTTGGTCTTAAAATGTTTGTAAATGTTGTAAATGTTTTAATTTTTTACCGGTTTATAAGAGTTATAAATGAGTTTTATTGAGTTATTAAGCTTATGAAACCGCAATTTTGAACCCGTAAGAGATAATAGTTCAAAATTATTTTTTTAATATTAGTTTTGACTACACTAACAACTAACAAGTGTGCAAAGTTTTAAATTTATAACTTGACCTACCTCGGATATAAAAAGTATTTAGTGAAAAACACAGATAGACAGACTGAAAACTAGGCAAGATAACACTATGTGTTATTGGACTTGTTTTGTTAATTTTTACTTAAATAAATACATAAATTTTTTATTGTCGTATGACATTTTATAATGTATGGAGTCATCCTAACACTAGCATTCACACACATCGAAATCACATTCAAACTGCAAACATACAACATTGTACCGTTTACTCACCATTCATACATACACTCAGATCCAATATTTATTGATTTATTATTAGCTTTATTAAATAAACTCTAATCCCTGTTCCTTTCCGAAAATTCCATGAATGAATAAAAGGAGTTTGTTACAAGCAGGCGTTTCAGTCTATTTTTGAAAATGTTTAAGTTGTTGATTTGTCTTATCTTGTTAGGAAGGCTATTCATTAATCCGATACCAAATTGTTTGGGAAGCTGATGCGTAATTTCTTGTATATGCTGCTGCCCTCTATAGATATCTCTGCCTCGAGTATCGTATTGGTGGCCATGTTGTACAAATAGTTCTACGGCCCTTTTTATTCTGAGATGAATAGTGGAAAATTTATTGAAAAATGCTTATGCATCTCTAAATGGTGGCCGAAACGTAAAGATATTTACGAAATGCCCTCTAACTTGTCTGCCATGAAATTCTGCATGAAAGTCTAATATAGTCCGAGATTCTTGTTGTGTACAGTACAATCTTTCCAACAACATGCCATATATTCACAAATTTTCTTAGGATGAATGTTTAAAAATATTTCAAAGTTTCAAATAACGATTTTTAAATATTCAAGTACGTACATATTTTTGCTTACCATCTTACCACCTACTAAGCAAAGACTTTTTACATTAAAATAGCGAGTTTAAACGTATTTTCTTAGGATATTCCCACAACGACGTCAGTTCAGTCTATTCTTCCCTTGCCTTTGTTGTGTCTCAAGTCCTTAATTATTATTTGATAGTGTTAAAATACAGGAGACATACCATTACAGGGAACTTGCTACAGTGTTAGAGTGAACTGTCGCAGTGACAGGTATGAAAATGATCTTATCATTTTCCAAATTTGTGCCATCAGTTAATAACTATTAGAGCTAAGTAATTATCCCTATATACAGGGTGTCGGTGAACTCTCTGGACATACTTTGTCGACATGTTCCTTGGGTCCAAAACAATAATATTTTAACAAAGTTATTGTAATTTCTGTCTTGCGTTATTTTGATGCATGATATTGTTGTTGCGTTAGCTGACTGGAAGAACGCATGACGGACATAGGCTGGTAAGATATAACTTTGTTAATTCTTATTAGATTTTCAAAGTTTATACATTTTTGGAAAGGAAAATAATTACACTAAAAGTAATTGTCATAATAAGTTTGTTGTAAAAGTACTAGCTTTTGAGTTATTCAACTTTGTAAACTTTAAATGGCCGCCATTTTGAAATTTGAAAGTTAAATTAAATCATACCTTTTCCTAATTAGAAAACGGCATTTTAAATTTTTACTAAAGTTTGGTAAAAATCAGTGCTTTAGTTTTTTTGTCATAATTATTTTAGTAAAAACACATCCACACAGACAGACGGACAACGAAGCGCCGGAAACCCCTGTTTATATGGTAAAATATTATTGTTTTGACCCAAGGAACATGTCGACAAAGTATGTCCAGAGAGTTCACCGACACCCTGTATAGTATTATACTTTTTATAAATCTGGTTGAGCTCTGGATCGTTTCTGCTACCTGAACAGCTCAATATTGTGGTGTTGTGGTGTCAAGTAGTTGATATAGGAGTAAAAGCTTCTCCGCACCCAAAGATACTCCCTACACAGCAAGCCGGATAGCTCAATCAACTTGTACAATGTACAGTGTGTAAGTTCAGTGCAAACGTTATCAAATGGTCACGTTTAGCGCACATACACTACGAAATGTTATCTACTTAAAGTTGTTGTGATAATCGGGTAAAATCGGGTTTCATCATTAGTTTTAAAGTGAAGATTTTTGACACAGAGCTGGCTAAATGAGCTACGCAAAAGACACTTTGAAACAGTAATTAAATATGATGCAGATATCATTTCAATACATTTGTCCATTAAATTGCATTTTAATTTGAATAATCGAAACAGTCTGAGTTGTAATGTTACTTGAAGAAACAACTGTTGTTACGGGAGTTCATCCTGACCAATTATCAGTTACTGTAGTACTTAGCATCGTTTAGAAATATATTATTTCTCGGATAGTAACTAACCTCGTTCTATTTAAAACAGTCGATCTTTTACAATAGATCGATAATTCCGATATAACAAAACCATTGGAATTGCTGACGCCCTTACACGTAAAGATAATTAAAATGTTCTTTTTTTTCTAGAAAAAGTTATCAAACAAATCTTTATTGCCTTGGGAATAAAATTGGAAATTAAGCTTGTCAATAAATGAGACTAATGAACTATTTTAGGAAAAAATACAACATTACGTTTTGAAAAATTTATGGTAAAAAATGACATGAATTCTCATTAAAATTGGCTTAAAAAGAACGTTTTGCTGTTTTGAACATAAACATTGCGATGTATTGTAGTTTTGCTTAGTCAAATTAGATTAACAAAATATCTTCAGACAAAACTTTGACATTTTCTGCAAATTCATTGTCTACTTTAAAGACATTTAAGTTATAACCTTCTCGGATAGTAACTAACCTCGTTAAGACATTAGATTATATTTAAAATAGTCGATCTCTTTACAATAAATCAATTATTCCGATGAAACAAAACCATTGGAATTGCTGACGCCCTTACACGTAAAGATAATTAAAATATTTTTTTCTAGTAAGAAAAAAGTTATCAAACAAATCTTTATTGCCTTGGGAATAAAATTGGAAATTAAGCTCGTCAATACATGTGACTAATGAACTATTTTTAGGAAAAATTACAACATTACGTTTTTAGGAAAATTTATGGTAAAATGACATGAATTCTCATTAAAATCGGCCTTATTTAGAAGGGACGTTTTGGCGGTGTTTTGGAACATAATGACATTGCGATGTATTTGTAGTTTTGCTTAGTCAAATTAGATTAACAAAATATCTTCCAGACAAAACCTTGACATTTTCCTGCAAATTCATTGTCTACTTTAAGTTAAGTTGGGGAACCATGGCAAGACATTAAAGAAAGCACAACATATGAATGATAAAGATGTTGGTTTATTTTCATCCCCAAACCAAACGGTAGGATTGCAGTTTGAGATAACTGGAACAGTTTCACCAAAATAGGGAATGATGAGTTCGGGCCGTTTCAATTAGTTTTACTGACCAGACCAGTCGACAATTGAGTTGGTGATATTGCTCCGGTCTCGCAACACAATTCCAAAGTACAGAATGCCACTATGTTTAAGTACGATTTAACTTTACGAAAATGACTTGTTACACACGTTTAGAGGTGAAAAAACTTTAATACATTTCATTTTCCACAAGGCACGCTTATCAAAGCGTTCAGTGTTAAGAGTGAGTACACTGAAAGTGAAATATGGGATATTTCCAGAATTTAACAATGAAGTCTAATATGTAATTTGTATAAGGAAGCTTTGTTTGGACAGTTGTAAAACCACCGTGAAATTTGGATTACTTATCTTATTACTAAATTTACGACTGTGGCTGGAAAACAAATATTTTAGTTACCATACAGACTCGACGATTTAGTTGAAATATTTTCAACAGGACGATTCAGGATATGATCCAGAATATGGTCTCGTCTTCAGTTGAAAAGTAATCAAAACATTACAAAAACATTAGAAAATGAGCTAGCCTAAAAGTAATCAGCGCATAGCTGACCAGTCACTCTCTACCAAAGAACATAAGTTTTCTCTTTTATTAGGCCCAGTTTAGGGCCGTCTATCATACAGATTTACCTTTGTGTGGTGCCTTTTTGATCCCACTACAGTTGTTTTCTATAGTAGGATCAAAAGGCACCACGCACAGGTAAATCTTTTTCTCATTTGTTTTGTTCCCCTAAATTTATTAAATTTTAAAACAACTAGCCTAGAAAGCCATTCCACATTAACAAAATCACTCAATTGAGAAACCAAGCACGACCACGGCCAGAGTCGGCTGCCCAACGACTCATTAACTGGTTGGCTGGGAGCAGCGGACGACCAATCATAGACGTGTGAAATCAGACTGATCAACTGTAACAGAGAACTCAAAAATGCCTATTTATGCACAGCCAATGGAAGGGAAGGAGTTCTTTTGAATTTTGATGAATAAATATTTTGTGTTCTATAGTTTTTTAGGCTAGTTGTTTTTTAATTTAAAGTACAGGGAAAACAGAAAAGAAGAGAAATCAACTTCCGCTGATGAGTTTTAGGCCAGTTCATTTCCAAATGGTTTTTGTTAGGATTTAGGTTACCTTTCACCTGAAGAAGAAATCAAATTCCAGGTCCCAAAACATCGTAATCTTTTGCTCACCCAAAAAACTATGTAAAACGTTCGTAATTATATTTAAACCACCATATATACAACAACAACCATATAACTTTAAACAAGTTTGTTTATCGTCGGTGTTCACCGTTGGAAGTTTGGTGTTCACCGTTGGAAATAAATAAATAAACGAAAAAGCTATGTCACCCTTCCTAACTTGCTTTAATTTAGAAACCCTGACTAGGAGCACACTACACCCATGTGGACGGGGTCACCTTTAGTTTTCAACCGTTAAGTCCTTTCACGTTTCTTTTATTGAAAGCAAATGGAATGTGGAAACTATGGCTATAGTTAACCATATGACATACTGTATCGGAAGTTGACCGTTGTATAAAACGACATCATTTTTAGCTAAATGTTTGTTTTCACACCTACGCTTATTGTATAACTACGGCTTTGGAAAGAGACAGCTTTTGACATAATCCTTAAAAAAATGCAATTTTGAAGAAATTATTTACGTTGCATGACAAGTATTATGTGTGTCACACGTCACAAGAATCTGAAAAGTGAGTGGAATAAGTTGTGAAAAAGGAAAAGTCTACGTCTGACGAAGCGTGAACAGAGGATTTGCGTTATCACTCAAGGGTGGAGATGGTAAAAAAGAAGTTTGAAAAATTGTTTCCATAACTTTAGTTTTTAAAATGTAGTTCTATAAACGAATTATGTTAGGGGACGGTACACTTTTTCTAGGTAGGCCAGACGTAAAACTGGCAGAGCTGATTGTGCCAACCAAACACACATGGGGCTCAGATGAGCAACAAACAAATCAATTTGCTTACCTTTTTCAATCATGTTGAATTGGTCTGAATGTCTCAAGTTTTATAGTGTTTTATAGTGCATATTTTGACTATCTATTGTTAGATAAATAGCTAAAATAAGAAGTCTATCTTATGTTTACAGGTTTTCTGTCCTAAAGTTTCATGGATGGAATTTGCAAAGAGGATGTCACAGGTTCAACTTTTAATGTAGTAGTCTATATGTTATAATATAGTAAATGTACATAGGTTTGTTGTATTTAGTTCATAGTTGCCAATGAGTTTACTTTGTGCAGCAAGAAACCTCGAAACAAAAATTCGAAAAAGTCATACTTTATTTCTAAACACGATGATCACATTATTGTATTGTATGCTATTTTGTTGTTTAGTCATCTTACCTAGTAAGAGTAACATTTTTTACATTTAAATGATTAATAGTTTCATTTGGCCTGATATAGGGCCAATAATTGTACACAACACTCTAATGCAAATTTCACTTTATGGATAAAGTGGTTTCGATACTATTTCAATAAAGCTATAATTGAATTAAAGTAAGCATTAATGTTTTCAAACCACCTTGGCGTATTTCAACCTTGTCTCAAAGTACATGTGTACCAAACTTCGGCAATGGAAATCAGTTAGTCAATGAGCCTGAAACTGAGTGACAGACAGAGGTTCGAGACCTTGCTTAGCCTCGGTCAGCAATATTTTAGACAACTAATTCTAACGAGTTTTTTTATCAGACAATTTATTTATTTTACGTATACAGTTACATAATAGCAGGTCTTGTCAAAATTCCACTGACCAATAAAATTAATTCTGACAGTCTGTTTAAGGGCATGAAGATGACTAAGAAAAGTATCACTAGTTAACAAAGTGAGCATGATTAGTTTACAAAATAATCAACTACTTCAACTACAACAAGAAATAAAATCTAAAATATAACGGGCAATAGTGATATATAACAAGTAATAAATGAGCGGAGATAAAACGAACGATGGATAGTATAAAGTACAACAAGCGATAAACGTAGATAATTTAACGAAATGAGAAACTGAAGGCTGACTTTAAAATTTAGGAATAATAATAAATATATAGGTACAAATTAAAATTTGAATTGCATGTTTCTCGTTTGTGCTATATATTGTTTTTACGTTTAGTGGCGGTTCCCATTTACGGATTTTGGGATCTCTAAAGTCCGAATCTTAAACTAGTGAAAGCTGCCTGTACTTAGAAAACATAGTGATGGAATCTATATTAAAAATACTACCAAAGGTAAGGAAAGTACGAGTAACCTTTTCCCTAGCCTGTATATTTATAGTCCGAATTCGGATGTGGAGTTAAAAAAAATCTTGAAGGTAAGCCGTAATTTATGCTCATGTATTTTTGATGGAATAAACTAAATTCTTATTAAAGTTATTATCACATGGATTTGCCTAAAAAGGGGTTTGATTGTTTTCAACCAAGAAAACATATCTAATACTCAATTAATGTCGTCACGGTAGAGGTTATTGTTAAATATTCACTATATGGCTACAATACACTGTCACTATCAGTACAGGTATCCCCATCAGCTTTCCAATTGAATAATGCAAGTCAATTGTAACGGTTTCTCTCTGAAAAGTGAGTACTACATTATTAGAAGATGAGATGCCAACAAAAAATCTTACAATACAAGTTAGTTGTCTTGTCAGAATAACCCTCTTTTATTGTATAGTTACTGTTTATATGATGGAGTATATAGATAGTGTGAAATCCTCAATATTTACCTATACAACGCTCTTTTGTTTAAATACTCGGAAAAATACACAAATCTAGAGAGAAAATAACATATAACCTTGCTAGATAGTGTAACTCATTTATTTTTTGCACAGTGTTCTATTTGATGTCTGAGTATTTCCGTCTATGTTGATGTATACACAGATCTATACATTGATGTATACCAGCTAACAAATGTATTGTGTTATACTACTCCTTGTGTTCTGTACAAGTATTACTTTTAACCGTAGCAGTTTCGGTTTGTTTTTACGACGCCTAAACTTTGACAAGTCAACATTAATCTAATTTGTAAATTAGCAAACAAATGTTTGATGTTAATTCTAGTATGTATTTTAACTTCTTCACAAAAAATTCAGTCCATCCTTACCAATAAATTATTTCCCATTTATTCCACAGTCTTATTGTTTACTAGCTGTTCATTTTGCAACAATATCTGTCAACATTAATCTAATTTGTAAATTAGCAAACAAATGTTTGATGTTAATTCTAGTATGTATTTTAACTTCTTCACAAAAAATTCAGTCCATCCTTACCAATAAATTATTTCCCATTTATTCCACAGTTTATTAGCCATAGTTTTGCAACAATATCTGTCAACATTAATCTAATTTGTAAATTAAAACAAATGTTTGATGTTAATTCTAGTATGTATTTTAACTTCTTCACAAAAAATTCAGTCCATCCTTACCAATAAATTATTTCCATTTATTCCACAGTCGTATTGTTTATTAGCTATAAATTTTGCAACAATATCTGTTATGAGATGAATCTACTGTGTTTACTATTGACAAGCCTGTGTTTATTTGTCATTATGCCTATAAATTTGAGAGTTTGTAGTTAACTTAAATCTAATATGTAGGTTAAAAACACATTGTATGTAAGTTAAAATCACATTGATGTAAGTTTCATGATGCAGTATGTATTAAACATTTTGAGTGTTTTTACATGTATATAAATGTAAATATTCGATCTTACCTTTGGGATCTCTTGTGATTGTCTTTATTAAAAGTCTATATTTGGAACTCGTAAGTTCCTTCAGTGTCATTAGGTCGACTGTTATCTCAAATATCATTACTTGTTTCTACAAATGAAAAGCATCAAGAATCAAGTGGTGTATTAGAGCCATCGGTCAACTTAATGAGACTAAAGATAAACTAGAGAGTTTGTAAAGAAAACCATACCACACGATAACTTATCTTTTGTAAACTTGTAAAGGCACCATTAAAATTCCAGACGCTTTGTGAGTAAGTAAATATAACTAAAGAATTTATTTATCCCAGTTTAGGACCTCTTTATTACTATAAATACCTCATTGCCTGTAGGTCCTAGATGTGTTGATTTATTGCACGATGCATTTCGGGCATAAGTTGCCCATTTTCGAGTGCCTTCTTCTTTCTTCTTAAACACTAAAGTCTAAATATACATATTTACACATCGATCACGTATCGCCGTCGTCCCACGTGGCTTCAATTACAGTAGTTCGCGAACGGTGACACGCGTGTGATCTAAGTGTAAATATGTATTATAGACTTTTTAGTGTTTAAGAAGAAAGAAGAAGGCACTCGAAAATGGCAACTTATGCCCGAATATCGTGCAATAAATCAACACATCTAGGACCTACAGGCAATGAGTATAATTATAGTAAATATAACTATATCCTTTCATCTTTAATTATGACTAGCGTCCACACGTACTTGATTTTGAGCAAATTTTGCATCTAGGGTTGTTAGTTCTTCATGAGCAGGTCGCACAGACGGACGACTTCCTGGCTTGCAGCTGTGTACACTCTGAATGCTTTTGATTGTTGCTCAGAAAGCCGTGTTTTTCTGGCTTTTGAGTAATAATCAAAACCACAGCAGAGTTGGATTCTGCAGTTTTACCTCCAAGGCATACGTTGGAATCATCAACGAAGACTCGTAAGAAGAAGCTGATCCCCAGTCTTCAACGAGTGTCAAGACCACAATATTTGGAATTTTAAATTTGTGACTTTCAGATCCTAGGAGTATATAGCTGTTTCTAAGTCTGAAGTAGGGTCCAGCGTTTTAGCTACAGCTGTTAAAATTTAACATCATAATGTTGAGATGTATTATCTCTGTGTTCATTTGAATAATTGTTATTCCCTGATAACCTGAGTGCCGTTTATGTTTGTGATTTTCAATATCAGTTTGACCTCTAGCATAAAGTTATAAATACTTACTATTATTGTCAAAAGTTACAAGTCTAATGAGTTGTGTATAATCTAAATATTGTACTCCAAGTTGTACAAATACATTTTTGAATTCCTTTAAGGCCAGTTTCATTACAGTTTATATGATATTTTATAAAATGATACGTCTTACTCAACAGAATGATGGCTCAATATTGATCTTGTTGCTATGTTACTGTGACATTGTAGGATTTACAGAGCTTTCAAAAAGAAATGGTACATTTAATCAAAAAAAGAAAAATTGTACGCTGAGAACATCATTTAGTTCATAATGTACTAGCATAAATTCTTTATAAATTTTAAAATGGAAATAATTTATTTTATTATACAAGAGTAAACCGCTCCCGAGATAGACGTGTGACTGGTAACAAGTACAGTTGGTTTTGGTATTTGCTAGTATTGTATAAATTTATAATTATTAGTATTAATAATATGTAAAAGAAAAACATGAGTACCCTGTAAATTTTAATGGTCAGATTTCGGGTCTAGCCATCATAAATTGAGTGGTACAATACAAATACAAGGTTATCTGGAGAAATAAAATATGTAAATAAATAACGTTTTAAAACTATAAAATTATTAGTATATACATGTATAAATGTAAAATAGTTATTTACAATATTAATACAAAAGAAACAGAATCTCGTTAATTAAACATAGTGATAGATTGTTATATGTATATACCATAACTTCTTGTACATACAGGGTGTCCAGTATTAGGGGATCAAACTTCACCAGGTGATTTATTAGGTCATAATAAACAAAAATGTCCTGTAACACATAGGCCTATCTCGTTTAGTTTTCTGTCTGTCTGTCTGTGTTTTTCACTAAATAATTTTTATCTCCGAGGTAAATTAAGTTATAAACTTAAAACTTGTTAGAATTATCAAAACCAATATTTAACAAATAAATGGACTAAATTTTACTTCTGGTTTAGAAATGGCGTTAATATTAAACTTTCTAAGCTTAATAACTCAAAACGCTTAAAATTTATGGTAATACACAAGACCAACGTTACGTGGAAATGTTTTTAGAAACATTCTAAGACCAAGTTTGTTATGCTGCGATAAGCAAAAACGGAGATATTAAAGTTTTCCTGAGCGCATACATTTATTTATGTTTCTCAAATGTAAATAGAGACGTGTGTTTAGAAAAACTTTAATAACACCGTTGTTACTTATTGCAGAACAACAAACTTGGCCTTAACATGTTTTTAAACACATTTGCCACGTATTTTTTGTATTAAAACACGGACAGACAGAAAACTGAGTGATATAGGCCTATGTGTTATAGGACATGTTTTGTTTATTATGACCTAATAAATCACCTGGTGAAGTTTGATCCCGTTACTACTGGACACTCTGTATATATACAAGAGTAAGCCGGTTTTGTGGTTCCTCCAAAACTTAATCTTTTAGTGCTAAAGAATGCATGGGTACATGTGCCTACTTGAGTAAAGAATGTTTCACACAGGGTATTTACTAAAATATGTAAAAGAATATCACGTTTGTGGCCGCTATTTTGAAACACTAAACATGTTCAAACTGTGTTTTCAAATAATAGCTGGAAAATTAAACCAGCTTTTCAGAGAAGTAAGCTTGACCTTTATAAGCCAAAACACCGAGATTCGAGCCCGCAAACCACAGTAATCAGTACAAAGGATTTACTAATATGGTTTCAGATTATTGTACGCTATACAGAGTGTCCCGGAACTCTCTGGAACAATTCATATAACATTGTTTCTTAGGTTGAGGCAAACAAATTTAACAATTTAACATGGGGTCCAAAGTCCTTAGTTTCTCCACTAGCCGCCATTTTTTGTTTTTAACTAAATAATTAATATCTCAAAAAGTATTTGACCGACTCCGTTGAAATTTTGCATAATTGTTACTCAATCGATAAAAAGTAAGATTGATCATCGGCTAATTGAGAATTAGAACATACAGTATATCCATATTAATATAATTTAAATAATTGTATTTCCTACTAATTTTTTCAATAATAATGGTTATGTTTTCCATATCAATAATTATAATTGCTAAACAGAACAGCTGAATTTAAGCGGTAGAAGATGTAAAACTTCAGCTCCAGCAAACTACACATGAATTTGTTGACTTTGACATGATAATCAATAATAATAATAATATACAGGGTGTCCCGGAACTCTCTTGAACAATTCGTATAAAATTGTTCCTTAGATTGATACAAACAAATTCCACAGTATAACATGGGGTCCAAAGTCCTTAGTTTCTCCACTAGCCATAAATTTTGTGTTTTTAACTGAGTAATTAATACCTCAAAAGGTATTTGACTGACTCCGTTGAGGAAATTTTGCATAATTGTTACTCTGACAGTCTAACCAAAACCTAAAATAAAAAAATATAAACAGCAGCTACAACAAAACTATTTTGTACAAAATGGTGGCTATTGAAAGTTTTAAAATTTCGCTAGGAACGAATAATTTGTATACAAATTATAAAGCAATAATGAAACAATATAAAACACTAAAACACTTTTAGAACCGGAAATGGATTTCTATAGCACTATTTCGATGAAAAGAATTAAATTTGCAACAAGGTAGTAGTCTTAAGTTCTTCTAAATATTGGGTGTTGTTGAGATAAATAGATATTTTTGTCAAAAATACTCGAAAAAATGTCTTTTATTTACAGAGTTCTAGACGCCAAAATATACACTTGATCAAAATTTGAAGGAACTCTGTGAGAGTCAAATTCATTGTATTTTTATATGTATTAGCAAATTAATATTTATTATATTGGTTACCATGAAATGGGTACAGCTGTAATATCTTACTGTAGTGTAATGGATAAATTATTGTTTGTACGCGTAACACATCAGAAACCCATTGTTTATGAATGTACCATGTAAAGCAATACAGGATTGCATTACCCAATTATTTCACACTTTTTATAGCATTTTACTGTTGGATTGTTTTTGAAGTCGGTTCAATTTTTTTGTTAAAAAGTTTTTATTCATACACGGAGATGTATTAGGTTTATACGTTATCAGGTGTATTATTAAATTTGAACCAACTTCGCTGGATTATTATAGAAATAATTTTTTTATTATTATCAGTTATCTGATGAAGAGTATTGTAAATACCTGAAATATTATACATTCTTCTCTTTGAAAATTGAGTTTCATAATTTAGAAGCTGAGTGCCAAATAAAATTTGAATAATAGAAATAATTGTTAAATTTACGTAATTGTAAATTACAGTTATGTCAGTTATGAATGTTGTTTATCTTACTAGCCCTTCCTTCTATATTACAGGTTCTAAACGATATAGCCTATTAAGCTACATTCGAATCTTGCTTTCGAGTAAGCTTTGCAACGAATCTGAGGAGACGGCCAAACAAATCATACTGGACTGTGATAGGCTAGGGGTCAGGAGAAGGACTCTATTTGGCAATTCACAGCCAGGTGATGAGATGGACGTCGAGATTGAAGGAAACTTTTGATCTCATTGAAGGTACTGATCTAGGTCTTCCATTCTAACGGACAGGGGTTACAATAAGCTTCGGTTGACGTGCTAGGAATATCACAGTCCTCATATCCCGCTCACCTAATCTAATCTAAGCTACATTCAATGAGTAAAACCCAATAACCTACCTTAACGTATGAGCGAACCTTTCATCTCCTGTAATTGGATAGGGTATGTAGTTTGTAGATTTTTCCTTCAGGTCTTCATTAATCAAGCTAAACACGAACTCAAACTAGAGTTTAGAAAGTCGGAAGAACTCAGAAAACATTCTCTCATCAGCTTGCAAATTATTATTTATTAACATTTTGAAGTATCCTTCTTCTGGTATTGTTTTAAATATATTATGCATGCTAAGTCGTGATGTACTTATCATTTCTAAAGTTGTTTCATCTTCTATATCTTCAATCAACAAATAATATTAAGATTTTGTTTGAATTCATCATAGAACAGTACACTCACCGAAAGTTATAAGAAGCAACTGAGCTACCGACTACCGTGAGAAAATCGCACCAGTGACAACAACCACTACAACGATAATCTCCGACGGCATTATCGTCGACTGACGTTGGACGATAGACGTTCCAGCCGCACCAGTGACAATGCACCTTTAAAATAAAGTGAGGTACTACGCACGTTGCAGTGCAAAGTCATTTAGAGTATGGAATTGTATTATAGGGAAACGCTTTCAATGTATATTTCAAATTAGTATTTCTAAAACAAAACCATATAGTGAGTTTCATTTCAGGCAATGGTCGCTTTGAACATACGCAGCCTCTATTTGCATTTTTAAACATATTATCTGTTAAATATTTTTATGTTTACAAAGTTATTAAATATTTTTACTCGAGAAGTGAAAACATTCCCTAAGAAGATAGTTCTTATCGCTCTAAATTAAGAAATAGAAATATTGTAGCAGTTCCGAAACCTTACAACACATTCTTTACTAAAATTATAATTTCATAGAACTAAGATTGTATAATAGCTTGACAACAAATCATAAAACAACAAACATGTTAATATTTTCCAGTTAAAAGATTGGCTATTTAGAGATGTAAAATCTTTTGCTCGAAATTCAACCTTATATAAGCTATAATGTGATTTTAGTGTATAAGGAGTTATGTGCAGAAGTTTCAATTTGAGTTGATTCAAATAAAGAAAAGTTAATATATTATGTTACAGTATAATATGTTACGTGATTTCAGTTGTTTGTTTAGTATTTTTGATAAATAATTACTTTAAGTTACCATGTTAATAGAGTTAAGTTACAGCTAAGTAACTGTTATGAAACCGAATACATATGTCAATTTTCATTTGTTTTTCCGAACACTGAATTTTTGACGTATTGTTTACAAATTGTTTGTTTGTAGGAATTTGTAAACAGGCTATATAGAGGGCCTAAATTGCTTTGAATAAAATACTTTAACAATACATTGTAATTTTTGGCTATTCTTTGGATATTTTATGCTTTAGAATACTTGTGTAGTAAATAGTTAAGTAACAATAAAAAGTAATGCTTTATTGTTAGTTATTAATTTTATGTAAGCTGTACAGTGTACAGAGGGTCACAAAATGTGTAGCGCGCTATGCAGAACCGGATTCCACAAACAAAAGTAAGTCGAAAATGTCTTGTAACATTTTTTTATTTCGGCTTAGTTTGGCCGTAATCTGCCATTTTTGAAAATAACTAATAATTCAAAAATCCGTTGAGATTTTTTTGTGAGACTTGGTATAAACCTTAATTGTTTTCTTATAACATTTTCCGAAAATAATTTTTATCTAACTTATCAAATTTCTATATGACGGCCATATAAGACTTTTATGGTAAACTGGAATCAAATTGGAATCTGAATTTGAAATTTTTAAATGACCGCCATTTGAAATTCGATAAGTTAGATAACAATATTTTCGGAACATGATTTTATGAAAACAATTGAGGTTTGTACCAAGTTTCATAAAATTTCTCAAATGGTTTTTGAATTATGAATCATTTCCCAAAAATTACAAAATGGTGGATTATAGCTAAATTAAGCCGAAATCAAAAGTGTTATTTTCGACTTACTTTTGTATATAGAATCCGGCTCTGCATAGCGGCCTACACATTTTTGTGATACAGGGTGTATGAATGAAATTTTTGTGGTTATATTGGGGTTTGATTACTTATTGATTATTGCTTTCGTTTCTTGTGCTAATTTCTCTGGTCCTTGGATATTCATGATCAGTACGGGCTGGCGAAAAGGTGGCTGTCTTTGTTTATACAAAGATAGCGTCTGTGTTGGCGACCAGCTCAGGAACGCTTGGGTGCCTTGGTCCGGGGAGGTGAGCTTAGAAAAATGTTTAACATTCAACTTGACAGGTCCAAGACAGTTTATTTCTTGTTCCATTTTGTTACTCATTGGACTGACATTTATTTTATGTACTTGTCAGTGATATTACGTCTACTTTTATGTCATAGTGATAAAAGTGTAAAAAAACAGTGTTTCAATTTCAAGCATAAATTGTAAAATTAACTATTCAAGAAAATAAAGACACTCTTATTCTTATTCATACAAAGTGAACTTCTTAAAATGTTGTATTGAGTTTCTTAAATGTTGTCTTGTCGTGCAATCATAATTAAGCTGCAATATATACTTAGCATATACAGTGTGGAAAAAAGTCTGGAAACGCTTCGATATTTTCTGAACAGGAAGACATAGACCAATGAATCTTTGTAACTCGTAAAAATAAAGCTTTATGACAATTTTATGACATTTTCGTGTTTTATTAGCGCGTGAGGGACGTCCAGGGGCTCTACCTAAGTAAAATTGAATGCTGCAATTTGGGCTTCAAAATAATGACTCTATTCAAAGTGATGGACGTTTTACTTTATGAAATAACTGAATTGTAAACATGGGGTATTAGAGCTTGCAGAGCTTTGCGGGGTTTATCCATAGTTCCCACTTGAATTGTATTACTCTTGCTGTTCCGGTATTAGGGATTTCTTGCATTTGAGTGAAATGTAAAAATTATTATGTAAAACAAACATTTATGTGTTACTAAAAATGTGATTGCATTGTAAATAGTGGAATTTATTATCTAATAGTTTAGAGTTTTCTTATCAGATTAGAGTCACAGCAACATTTCTTTTTCAACTTGTCCTTTGTTAGGAAGTCCATTCTTGCTGTTTGTTTAGAACTTTAAAAATCTTACTAACCAGACATGTTTTACATCTTGTATAAATTAGTTACAAACAGACTAATGAGTAAACAGTAAAAAAAACTAAAACTGAATACCAGGTTTAAGGTTTTTTGTAAAATCATAGATTGACCGATTCACTATATTATATGATTTATTTTAAAGGTTTGTTAAAATGTTTTTACTTTAATATCAAATGTCCATAGCTTTGGACAGGGTCAACCTTCTGAGGTCTAGATAATACAGTCTACTATTTACAATACAATCGCATTTTTAGTAACTTAAAATTGGTTATACTTAATAATTTAACCTTTCACTCAAATGCAAGAAAACCCTTAATTTCTGAACAGCAAGAGTAACTTAAATTTGAATGGGAACTATGGATAGAAATCCTGCAAAGCTCTACAAGCTCTAATACTTTCATGTTTACAATAATTGAGTTATTTCATAAAATAAAACGTCCATAACTTGGGCAGGTCAACCTTTTGAAGTCAAATTTGGCATTCAATTCCACTTAAGTAGAGCTTTATTTTGATACCAAACTCGACATAGGCTTACATTTAAGATTTCATACCAACTCCTGGACGGGACGTCTCCCACGCGCTGAAAAATAAATGAAAATCTCATAAAACTTTATTTTTAACGAGGTGCAAGGATTCATTGGTATACTCGTACGTCTTCCTGTTCAGAAAATATCGAAGTGTTTCCAAACTTTTTTCCACACTGTATATTGTGCATACCATGATTGATGCTAACACATTTGAAGATGAAATGTAAACGTAATTACAATATATACAGGGTGTCCAGTAATTAGGGAATAAAACTTCACCGGGTGATTTGTCAGGTCATAATAAACAAAAAATGTCTTATAACACATAGGCCTATCTCACTTAGTTTTCCGTCTGTTTGTGTTTTTTACTAAATAATTTTTATCTCCGAGGTCAATAAAGTTAGAAATTGAAAACTTTGCACACTTGTTAGTATAATTAAAACGAATAATTGAAAATAAATTTGACTAGCTTTCACTTCCGGTTTAAAAAAGGCGGCCATATTAAATTGTCTAAGCAATAACTCGAAACCCTTAAAATTTATGGTAAATAAACAAGAATAACAATACGTGGCTAAATATTGGTTCTAATCATACTAACAAGTGTGCAAAGTCTTCAGTTTATAACTCAATTAACCTCAGGTAAAAATTTGAACAGACAGAACCGGAAAATAAGCGAGATAGGACTATGTGTTACAGGATATTTTTTGTTTATTATGACCTGAGAAATTACCTGGTGAAGTTTGATCCTCTAACTACTTACACCCTGTATATACAGTACATAAGATCCTAATTGAGTATAGGTACGATGACAGAACAAGAAGCCAATAATTGATACATAATGAAATACCCGAGTTTAAACGTTTAATTTTATATTACGAGTACATTTATGCACTGAAGATTTTTAAACTTTACACAGTTTACAAAGTAGGATCTAAAAATATTCTGGGAAAATTTCAGCTCCTTAACCTTTGTAGTAACAAAATGGCGGCATATTGAAAAACGATACTTTAAGAACATTAAAAAAGGTGTTTTTGGTTTTATAAAATATTTTTATTGTTAACATTCTAGGGCAATGTGACTTAAAAAAAAAAAAAAACAGAACATAGCCTAATGAAAAATAATACATCCACAGCAACACACTGATAACAGCGTTTAAGAATTAATTCGTAAGCTCTTACAAAGAAACTCCGCGGTATCCGGAGAAGTTCCTCCTCTATTGATCATTTTAGTTTCTCATAATTATTGAAGCTATGGGTATAAACTTGTTCCTTTAAGTAATCCCATAAAAGAAGTCACATACAGTTAAATCTGGTGATCGGAATGGCCAATCTAAAAAATCACTTCCACGACCAATCCCACGGCCATGAAGGTTGTCATTTAGTAATTGCTTGACATGATTTGCGAAATGAGGTGGAGCACCATCTTGTTGGAAGATTGCTTGATCCATTTCTGGTACCGTCAAATGGGACAAGACATGTTCATTTAAAACTCGTGCATACCTATTCCCAGTCACTGTATTGTCTGAAATGTCGTAAGATAACACGCCGTTACAACTGACACTCGCCCAAACAGTAATTCCTTTTGATTTAATTGGAGTCTCTTCAAGAATGTGGGGATTAACGGTATTGTAATAATTACAATTATGCTTATTTACATCACCATTACAGTAGAAAGTGGACTCGTCTGAGAAAATGATTTTAGTATGCCAATCAGGATCTGACTCATGGAATTCAATGATACGAGAACAAAATTCCACTCTCCTGTCCAGATCATCTTCAAGAAATTGATGAACTAGGTGACTTTTGAAAAATTTAATTTTGTTTTTCTCAATAGTTCTCTGTACAGAAGACTTCGGAACACCAGTTTCAAGTTCAACCTTCCTTAGTGATTTTGGTTTACCTGGAGCGGAGCATTGATGCGCACACCAGTTCTTCTCTTTCCTCATTAGATCGCCTAGAGTACTTTTTGACTCACTACCAGTTTCTAACAACAATTTTTTCCACTTTGTTATTGTTGGATTTCTAGGTGGTTCAATTCCTGGATAGGCAAACTGAAATTGTCTAATTGCTTCAGTGACGTTGCCAAAAGCAATAACCCACGCAAAACACTTAACTTTTGTTCAACGTTAAAAGCCATTTCTCGACTCTACTTTCAGTTAAACAGTACCGAAGAAAGTTAGGTTATTTTTTTATGGCTCAAGCGAAATTTTTACAATCAAACAGCTGTTTTTCAACAATGAGCAACATAGAACCACAACGTAGTAAACAAACCAGATAATAACTCATGAAAGTAGTTTTTATAGGAAGCAAATTGGTAAAATTTTCAATATGCCGCCATTTTGTAACTATAAAGGTAAGGGAGCTGAAATTTTCCCAGAATATTTTTAAACCTACTTTGTAAACTGTGTAAAGTTTAAAAAGGTTCGGTGCATGAATGGGCACGTAATATAAAATTAAACGTTTGAAACCTCTTCGTGGGACACTCGGTACAATGAAGAGTGAACAAGAAACTACTATTTTCACGCAGAGTCATTCATATGTATTAATATGGAAGGCAAATCATTAGAGTACGAGTATGCTAACTTAAATAAATTTGTTGTCAATTTGCTCTTCGTTAAATAAAGTTTGTCTTGTTTAACGAGGCGAAGTTAGGACTGCGAGTGATGAGCTCCGGAGTCGCGCGCGATACCAATCCGCCACAGATCCGCTGAAAAGAAAATCGTATTTGTCAAACAGAACTCAATACGTTGAGATTACTTCTACAATAAGTGATAAAAACGAAATCAATCATAAATCTGATATTTCTACGGTTTGATATGGTAATCCACAGGGTTCAATTCTTGGGCCACTGTTATTTCTCTGCTACTTCCAGAGGATGCCCTCAATTTTGAAAAGAATTAATGCCTCTAAGAGCCGATCAGTATTATATGCAGATGATTCATATCTTGTTATGTCGGCTGCTAACTACCCCATCCTTGAAATTGTGAGTAATGAGCAATTAAAACGTATTACAAATTATTTTTCCACAATAGCATGTTCTTGAACACTAGCAAAACAAATTACATAGTTTTTCAACGGCACAAAATAAACATTTTCCCAAATTTGACATCAAAACAGATCAACACTGTATTGAAAAAATTAACAACACTAAATTTTTAGGGCTAGAAATAGGTTGTAATTTAAGTTGGAACCTTCATGTGGAAATAATAATTAGTAAAATGTCTTCTGGATTATACGTTCTATGAAGAATGAAATTTTTATATGGTTTTGAAACTTTGAGATACATTTATTTTGCGCATGACAACTCACACTTTGCCTATGGTTTAGCCATCATATGCGGTAGCACTTCAAAAGGAAACCTTGACAAAATCCTGGTAATACTAAAGAAAGCGTTAAGAATTTTTCAAATCTAGGGGGGATAGAGTCAGTTATGAAAAACTTCTTTGAATTGAACATTCTTACGGTATATGATCAATATATCTTAGACTGTGTTATTTGTATATCAGATCAGTTACACAAATTTGATATTTGAGGCGCAGTGGAATGAGTAGTCCAATTTTAATGAAATTTGATATGCGTTACTCCTTCATCATAAGTAGTAAGACTTGTATTAAATCTGCCGTAAGTCTGAGTCCGAAGGTAGCAAGGCTGTGAGCGTGGTGAACTAGAAATTTTTAAATTAGAAAAACATATTGCAAATGAAATTAGCTTCACTCATGCAAGTGTTTAGCGCTTACCTGTGTGTCGACCTGGTTTTCTCTGTGAACACCACTGTCTTAGTTTAAGTAGTGTTATCTTTACCGTAGTGTTTAAAATTGAAAACCGTGTATTATAATGTAAACTTTTTATCAGAGAAAATAAAAATTCTCATTCTTTAAATAAAGAGTCCTTATCAAATAATGAACGTTATTTAAGTAATATCAAATTCTGTTGTTTGGAGTATTTGTGAAGTTTCTAAGGGAAACAATATCCTAAACACATTACATCAAAAATTCTTTACATTTGAACCCAACTAATATTTAGAGAAAATTTTAACAACCATCAACTCTCTATATATATTTTATATAGTATTTTAAACTGGCAGTTTGCCTTTAGTAAAAAAATGAACATCATTAAATAGTGTTAAATAAAAGGTTTAGTCATTGACATTAAAAGTTTGATAGTCTAAAAAAGGTCGATTAACCATTAAAGATTGTAAACATCTTATTGCATTCACAATGTAATATTCATTTATAAGTCTCCTGAGTATGAAAACAATGTAAGGTGGTAAGTGCCATGAAAACAAATAAACAAAATAAGAAACAACACAAAATAGAAGAAATTTTATTTTAAAACTGTCTTAGCCAACTTTTCTTAGTGTCAAACAAACTTAATTCTTTTCTTTTCAAACGAGAATCTTCAGAGAAAAGGAGAAGCACACTCGTATATTAGAATCAGAAGGAAAGAACACAGGCCGACACGCAGCCAAGCACTAAAGCACCGCTCGCGAGTGCAAATTTCCTTTGCAGTTTTCTACTCCAATTCGCTAATTGCATTGTAACTCTAGTGTACAATTACTCCCTCCCAATATCATGAAGGGAAAATGCCTTTTTAATTTCATTAAATCGACCTACTCATTCCGCTATTATAGCGAAAATCCATATTTTGGACGTTATCTTAAACAGGTATTCATAACTTTTGGTTTACTGATGAGTACCAGAAAAAACTTTTGTATGTAAAAATTAATCAAAATTAAATAAAAGGTACTGTTTTTTTCAACGAAAATTCGCTTAACATAAAACTGTGTATCGAACCTCTGTTGTGAACTACTCTATAGAGAGAAAATGGTCAATATCGTCCTGAATCCTCGTTGAACTTCAACTGTTGTGGAAATGTTTGACAAATTGTTAATAGATTGTGTAAAGAGTATACTGTAGAGTGTAGGATACGTAGACTCGACGTCTAACAGCGCTAACGGGCAATGATACAACTACAAGGACACTTGATCCTTGAAGTGCAACTCCCATATGACTACAGTATACTTGTGCTTTATTTTACACTAACTGAATGAAAGGCCCGCCGACACGGACACGTAGCCACATGTGCTCCCGTAAATCCTAGTGAATTTTGAAATAAAATAAAAGTGATCATTCAAATTTTTAAATTAGTCAAAATTTTGTTACACACTATTAGTTACTGTTTGCAATTTTACTTTTAAGTTTGGCCATAATTTCTTTGTGGAACTACTGAATTGGAATCAATTCAATATTTAATGCATATATTATAATGAACAAACAAACGCTACTATGGTTTTATTGGTTTTGAAAAAAGGAAGATGTTTACTTTTGTATCCTAGCTTACAGCTGTTTTTTAAAGAACTGTTTTATATTGAATACACAGTTATTTTACCATTATTGAAAAAAACTTAATATCTCACCTGTTCTTGACGGTACGTGAAGAAGTTCTGGCTAAATAATAAACCTAAAATAACTTTAGATAGCTGTAGGTTCTAGAGCAACAAAGGGTTTTTGGATCGATTAATGAGATAAATAGTATATTATTTCATCACTAGGTCCTAAAGTGACACTTTTTTCATACGAGCTCAAGATTAACGTTAAATGAGCGGGATCAAAAAGACACTTTAAAGACGAGTGATGAACGATACTTTTTGTCATGATGCAAGTAGAAAGAGTGGTTTAAATGGTTATTTAGTTAATTCAAAAACATTTTTTGCAAAATATTTTAGTGAATTATGGAGTCAAACGCTACAGTTTTTATTTTTCATTGTTTTGTATAAACAGCTGTTCATTTGATTTGTCATTGCCAGTGTTACGATTCTATATTAAATCGACACATCGCACTCGATATAAATTACCTGCGATTGTAGATTGATATTCACAGTTGGATTGTTGTATCGACTATAAGCAACAATCGAACAAATCATTCGATTTTAACAAAATAATTGGACCAGCTGATGTCCATTACCACGAGAAGATCATCAAAACAATCCTCTATTTACTGGGTTAAAAGTGACACTTTAGCACTGTCAATGCATGTGTCTAAAGCAGCTGTTTCGAACAGAATGACAATAAATCTATTATTCAAGGTAAACTGTGCCATTCATTTACGGCATTACTACAATTTTATAAGTTCAACAAAATCTTTGAACAACCCTGAGTTTTTAAACGGATAATCCTATCAACTGGTTGAACTTGACCTAGGGTTTTACAAAGAAACATTTATATATAATCTCATGATAATCGGACTGAAAATGCGACCTTTAGAGTCCATATATATATACAGTGTGATTCAAAAATGAACGCCAAATTTCAGATGGGTTCTTATGCAAAAACAATGAAAAAAGTTCTATAAACATGGGTCTAAAATTCATCGTTACCCAGTAGCCGCCATTTTGTATTTTTACTTAAAATGTATATCTCAGAACAGCGACCGGTGCGTTCAAACTAGGTAGGGTGTTTATGTGTCATAAAAAGATGAATTTAAAAAAAGATGATTTCATAAAATCCACAGAAACAAATGGCGTATTTAAATTTTTCAGAATTGAATATGAAATGTACTTATAATACAAAAAATTTTACAAATAGTAAAAAGTTTGTATTTTATAATTTTACATAAAGATACAAACTCATTTTTCCAGAATTTTACAAACTAACATTTTCATTTTTACGTCTTTTACAACTGGTAAATGTACCAAAATTTTCAAATTGAAATACCATGAAAATGGCGCATACTACAAATTTTACAGGTAAAAAAGTTGTATTTTATAATTTTACATAAAGAGATACAAATCATTTTTCAAATTTTACAAAATAATTTTCATTTTTACGTCTTTTACAACTGAATTTTGTTACGGTTGTAAAGATACAAAATGAAAATATTAATGTAAATTTGGAAAGTGTCTAATATTTTGAAATATAAACTCTAATTTACTATTAATACCCATGATATACGCCATTTTTCATATTAATTGAAAAACTTAAATAACCGCCATTTTGTTTCTGTCTGTTTTTTATGAAATAATGTTCCCACCTATGTTATAAACACCTGTAATGGAATCGGTAAAAGCGTTCTGGAATAAAACCACAGTAAAATACAAAATATTTGGCTCAACGGACTTATAGGAACTTTGTGTTTACGCTTCCTGCTGAAAGTGGCATATTGAATCAAATATATATATGCCTAATATAAATATATATTATATAATATATATATATGTATATATATATATATATGTATGATTATAGAAACTGCCATTCGACTCAGATTGTGTTGGGAAGCTAAAAGCCCGAAAACCGCATTTGTTCTACGACGTCCTTCACTGTTTGGCGATAGAAATCAATACCTCTGTTTCGTATGGTTTACTTTATTGATAAAGTTAATTTTTTGCAATGTAAATGTTACATCAAATACACACAATTCAGTTCTGTGGAATTTAATTGGGTTTTAATACTTGGTAATGAC
The DNA here is from genome assembly GCA_018831715.1 of Matsumurasca onukii. Taxonomy (NCBI): domain Eukaryota; kingdom Metazoa; phylum Arthropoda; class Insecta; order Hemiptera; family Cicadellidae; genus Matsumurasca; species Matsumurasca onukii. The sequence goes on from CM032064.1 coordinate 30,961,991, forward strand.
ATTTTATCTTTTGAACGGTTCTTATCGCTAAACTTACACAATTGAACTGCAAACTTCTAACTATACACGTTCTGAGTACGCGTACATACAATGGTGATCTCACATAATACATTTCAGAAACATAACTTGTCGTGTTATATTGCAGTTAAATGGAAGTGGATAGACGAATGCCTTTAATACTCAACATCTTTATTTTAACGAACAAAATACTATTTACAAAAGTCCGTTTATAAAGCGTGCCTCTATTAGTGCGTGTCTAAGTCGATCTTCGTTGTGTTAGAGGTAAGTAACATTCCACATAGGTTTAGATAAGTAAAATTTCAGGTATGTAACTCATTTCAGATAAATTCTGATAAAACAAACGTGTATTTCAAATACAGTATATCTTCCTAATCGTTGTCTACGTTTTCATTAGAAATTGGGTTCCACCTCACCCGAAAAATATACTTAACTCTTGAATAATATACTAATGACGTAATGACAAAAGGTTTTATTGTTTGAACAAAGAAAATAAGCTTTCGTACATATTTTTAAATTGATTGAATTGTTCTTACAATATGCTTTTGTGATTACTAGCGGCTTTAGCGTTGGAATGCATGTACCCCAGCACACTACACCGTACTTAAGTCTTGACATTACAAGAGATGATATATTGACTGTAATACTTGAGTGAGACACATATATCGTAATATAAATAACTTTCTTAGTATGCATATCATGCCCTTTTATATTATTTGAAAGTGAAATTTCCAATTTAAATGTTTATCAAAATATACTAGCTGTTTACGCGTGCTTCGCTACGGATACAATATGTTACTCTATCATTGTATCTAACTTTGTCTTTTGTACAACTTTTGTTTGGCAATAAAATGATTTGTTATTCTTATAAAATGTGGGCAGCTTCAACATTTAATGCCCCTTTCAGTGTTTTCCTCTAACCAGAAGCGTAACCAGGGTTTTGGAATGGAAGGGGGTTTCCAGGTTCACGAGGTCATTTTTAAGGGTGAAAACCCGAGGAGCCTGGGTGTACGAAGTACCCCTAGTAAAAAGGGGGTCCGGGGCACACCTCCACAAAATTAGCTAAATTATTATACGAAATGGTGAGTTATGGGGCCTTTCGAAGGACAATTTTCATACTAAACTAAAAGATTTAATACGCTGATTTCATAACAACACAGTAGTCGAAAACAGAACCTAAAATTATGATTAGATAAAATATGTTAAGATTCTTTGGTAATCGCAATTATCGTGCAGAAATAGATTTTATAGTATATGTGTTATCCATTTTATTCTTCTAATTTTCAAATTAATGATTTTCCAAATACGCCTGAAATGTTTGTTATATTTTTAGATGTAACCTTTAGACTTTGAATGGGCACCCAAGAACTTAACCCACGGGAAAATAGCAAGTAATATCTCATTCACATACGCAAACCAGATCGATGCTTTTCGGTGTTTGGCTACCTTGCAAGAGTCATAGTTACTCTCGCCAAAACCGTTAAGTGCCCTTACCCTTAACTAGAACTATACGCTTAAACTTGAAATTTGTCAATACCGTTTCTTAGTGGGTGATTTTGGGCTTCCATAAATAGGCCTAGGTGTGTAAAGTTTCAAGTGTGTAGGCCTTGTAGTTTAGTCTGTGGTCTGATTATGAGTGAGTGGGTAAGGGTACTCTTTTATATAGATATCAATATTGTTTATTGATTTTACCCTCAGGGCCATGTCACCTTTACATCACATACATAATTATGTATACACTGTATAAATACAAAACCTCTTTCACAGTTTTGTTTGGTAGCAATGTTTAATTTAAATATTTAATAAAATCAATATAAATACACAAAATAATTAAAAAATCCATGTAAATACATAGATAGCTTGAAGTTTAAGAACACAAAATTTGTTTAAGGTGCTCCAACCCCCTATGTTCTCATAAATAATGTAGCCTGTAAGCGCTTATCAAGTTCGTCAATAAGGGTGGCAAAAGGTGAACAAAGGCCGCTCCTGAGGTGTAGGGGTTGTGGTTGGTTGCTGATTAACCAAACCACGATTGATTCTCATGCTATTTACAATTGATCATAGTTGGTTGCTTGACTTGGTCAAGACTTGAATTGCGTTGCCGCGTTTGACACCTAGAAGCATCGGTCCACCCAAACGCAGATGATTACGGCAGTGCTTATATTCCGAACGTATACGCAGACTTACCACCGAGAACTAGCTTCTTCACACTGTCTTTTTATAGTCTAGAAACCTTTTATAAGCATTTTAATATATGCTATCCTTGTTTTTACCACTGGAAAAGACTGTTAAATCTTTGATAATGATTATAACTTGATGATTAATAGTATTTCTAACTTAGGGTAATTAGTGAATCTACGTTACCCTTAGAGCGTCACCAGTCTGCGTTACAAAAAGAGCTAAAGAGAGAACTGGTGTTGGAACATAATATTCTCTGTGTTCGTGATACACGCGTTGTTTAGACTCTTCTCTAACAACAAAACATAACCGACACACATTCACAAGCACTGTGGTTAATTTTAGCACATTTCCAATAAAATAAAAAAGGGTTTTCATTTATTTTCTTTAAATTAGACTATTTAGACTTTAAATTAGAACTATTTTATTCATTACTAGCTGAGAGTACCCTCGCTTCGTCTATGGGCTTTGTTAACATAGCTGTGTGTTTATTTTAAGAAAATTGCAAATTTAAAGAAAAAAGTTTTTATAAAGCCTTAGAAAAACCATTTAGTTTGCCTGTTGGTTCTCCTTCCTAAGAAGATGGCTATCCAGTCTCGTCACGGGGAGGCCGGCAAACGAAGAGACCTTATAAAAATACTTAGATACTGTATTTACAATGTTATAAACTACTAGCTGTGTACCCGTGCTTCACTACGGATAAAATATTATAGTATCATGACTTTAGAGTCTTTTTGTATAAATGCAGGCTGTTGCTTGGGTACTGCCATCAAACTACTGATCCTAATACCTGTTCCTGCATTTTGAAAGTGAGCTTAAAGTTTCCACGCTGACGTACCTGTTCCTCGCACTGTTGTCTTTAATGTTATATTATGGCGATAAAGTTTAATAATATATGTGCTTGTTAGTTACCTACGCCAACTGTGTAGAACACGTAGACAAAAGACATAATTATCCAGCTTCGCCACGGTGAGGTCGGCAAACGAAGAAGCCGTATAAAAAAAACTGTTTTACGAAAAAGGCTTCGTTTACCAAGTATAAGCAATTTTGTGCTTTTTACAAAACAAGTAATATTGATGGCTTCAATAAATAGATTGTGTCGAATCTTGTATTTTTTTATGGTAGTGCAAGTTAAAATGTTCTTTATAATAAACAAATAATTTTTAAAATTGCGGCAATTAAAAATTTACAAGCTGGAACTATGTGACTGCTAAGACTCTAAAATAAGACTGTATATTTTAAGTTATGCGTGTTCCAAAATGCCTTAAAAACGTGTTCACGCCCCACTATGGGCCTTGCAATTTATTTCGTGGATAGATAAAGACACACTGAGTATTGGGCTAAACCCTTAAACGAAGTTTCACTGCCATATCTTTATCCTATTTTGAGTCATATGCGTTCCAATATGCCTTAAAACGTGTTTAGTACGTACTCTAGTCTTTCGCATTTTTTGTGAGGATATTGTATGGATACAAAATATAGCTAAAGACACACTGGGTAGTGGGCAAAACCATTTAACGAAGGTTCATCGCCATAGCCTTAACCGATTTCGAGTATTAGTGTTCCAATATGCTTAAAAACGGGTTCAGTGCCCACTTTGATCCCTCGCCATGTATTTTGTGGATGTTGTAAGGTTATAAAATATAACTTAAGACACAATGAGTATTGGCTAAACCCTTTAACGAAGTTTCACCGCCATAGCTACAGCCAATTTTGAGTCATTAAGCAGTGCAATATGCCTCAACAATGTTACGAACAGACAGACAGGCAGAATTTTTTCGTCAGTTACGCCTCGCCAGTCGTGACTCGCCACCGCGGCGTTGCGTGAGTGAAAGAATGGTGGACTATTTTGCCGGACAAACCCCAGAGTGTGCCGCTGGGAAAAACATTTTCAGAGCCCACTTTGGATTTGCTGGAGCTCCAAAATGGCTTAAAAGTGTTACAGACAGACAGACAGCAATTTTCTTAACGTCAGTTTTGGTCTTTACAAAGTGTAATAAAATGTAATAATAAAAATGGATTTATTTCAATGTACAGATGGACGGAAACCAAATAACTAATAAGTATTTATAGATGTTTGGCTACCTTGAGAGAGCCATAGTAATCCAGCCATTCCGGCGTTTTCAGAGCCCAATTTGGTCCCTCGATATTTTGTGTGTGGATGTTGTATAAACACAAAATATAGCTAAAACCCACTGCGACACTGCGTAATGAGTTAAACCCTTAAACGAAGCTTCACGCGGGGCTCTAGTGACAGCGAAATATCGCATTACGATGTTGGCTGTTGCCGCTTGGAGCGCTGGTGTGGCTGCGCGGGGTTAGCGAGGGAAATCGAAGGTAAATGCGTAGGGAACTTTTGCACGCGCCTGCGCAGAGTAGACTGAGTTGGTCTCCCTCCTCGCACCACTGCTCTACCGATGTCTGTGTGTAACTAGCAACCTCTGTGATCTCGCCGACACACACACGCACACTACACTACTGGGTACGGTTTGGCAATCGTCAGTACTGTACTCGACACTTGCCACTTGGGCAAATTTGGAATTGTTTAGACTCTACCAGGAAAATGTCTTTCAGATGAAAAGTAAAAAGCTGTATATACAGGTCAAATATGAATATTTAATTATTTCTCTTTAATTATAAAAGTTATGTAATTAAATAACTGTTTACTGTCTATACATTTTGTCCCTCCAACAATTAAGTTCTTAAATAATCTGTCAACTATTAGTACAAATAATTACAAAGCCTCAAGGACTAGTCAAATATTATTAAAACACAATTTATAAAATAAAAAGTTCTGTAATTTAACAAAGTTCAAATTTCAAATATATTTAAACCTGGCAAGTGACAACACTGTCACCAGCTAGTTGTAAGCATCAATAGCCCGGCAAACCTTTTTATTCGTTAATGCGTTTTAAATGAAAAGTAAAAAACTAGATTTAAAAAACAGTCAGTACTGTATCAGTCATTCGAGCTGGTAGGACGTTATCATACCGCGCTCCTAACTCAAGGTCAAGGGTCAAGTTGCACGCGTGTGGTTGAGGTTAGCTACCTGTAGTCATGGACACCATGCCTGTAGTCATAATCTGTCTGTACTGGACTCCAATATAAGTATAACGATTTTATCGTAATTATGTCGGCTAACTGCGGCGTGTGTGGTCTGATTTGTGATGACGAGAGCAGGTTTAGGGGTTTTTGACACAAGAAGGACACAATAGCAGGTTAAAATCCCAAAATATGGCATAACTAGGCATTTTGACACAACTTGGCTGCGAGAGGGGTCGGGAAATAACACTAGGGGGCGACGATAACACTAGACCAGATTCTTGGATTGACGTATAATCATCTCCAGAAAAAATTGACAACTTTTTTCATGGCCAAGCGCACACCGAACGCTTAGGCACCCCGTTATACACCATATTTCAACTAACGCTTTGCTCATTGAAATTATCGGTTCATGTTTACAACTACAAAAATGTCAAAGCATTTTAAATAAATTTAAAATTATGTCTAATTCGAAACACGTTTACAGTGTTAAAGATTTCTTTTCACTGGTGAATGGGTGAATTATTAGATACTAAGTTGTTTTTTTTACTAATGGATAGTTTGATACTATAAATTTCAAAATAATCAATTTATTGGTTTTTATAACTGTATTTTTAGTATAAAACATAGTTTTAAACATCAAAACCAATATTTATAACTTTTTATTTCCGACACTAAACTATAAAAATAAAAATCACAATAATGCAGACTGTAACCATTCTAAAATATTAAAACCCTTAGAAGAGAGAAATGTATTTTACTTTAAATCTGACAAAGGAAACTCTATCGTTATTTTAAATAAAGAAGAATACTATAAACGGGTTGAAGAAACGCTCAACAACGGACCTTACGACATATGTCCTAGAAACCCTCTAAATAAATATAAATCTTCAACGACAGAAACTCTTAAGCAGTGCAAACCCCTGATTTCTCCAGACCTGTACAGACAACTAATTATTCCTAACCCTATTTTACCCTGACTATACTGCTTAATTTAAAATTCATAAGCCCGGAAAACAAATGATACCTATAGTAGGCTATCATCAATTAATTCCCCTACATACAATATTTCCAAATGGTTACAAAATAAATTTACCTAATCAACTGCAATGATTGCGATAAATTATATGAAGGACAGATTAAAAGAAACATCCATATCTGATATAAATAACCTTTGGCTCACATACAATTTAATCGCCCAGAGAAATCAGCAGTTGCAGAACATTGCATAAAATCTAGCCATTTAATTTCAAATCAAAATTTAAAAAATCTTAAAAGTTCTTCTTTGACAAAACATTTAAACGCCTGGGAAACATATTTTATAAATTTAGCTGAAGAACCCCACATTTTAAATCATGAAGACGGACCTATTCAAAATCCTAGTTTATTAAGAAAAGATTTTATAAAACAATGTGTATAGTATAATATTATTTTTAAATCCTATTAATTTAGATATGATTTATTTAGCCACATGATTATTATTGTTTTATTTTTTCAAACATGTATGTAACCTTACTTTTTGTCTTTTTTGAACGGACCTGACGATAAAGGCATTGCCTTTGAAAGACCTCGTCCGAAATAAAAAGTTATAAATATTGGTTTTGATATTTAAAATTATGTTTTATTACTCTTTCCAATATTGAGCACCTTCTGCCTTATTTTTAGTATGTTTGTTCTTTACTGTGTAAAACAAAAACAAAAAATTGTATACTTAAAAAATAATTGTAATAAAATCATAGCTGACGGGTAGCCAGCCACAAGCGCTTCCATGAATCCTAGCGAATTTACTGTACAGGAAGAGAACTCTAAATTGCTCCTATGGACAACAATTTATCCAACAAATGGGTTTTATAGTCTAAAAACTGCATTTTTGATCCCATTTTTGGGGAAACGCCCCCTACAAAGGAACTTACTATTTCGCATAATATTTTGCTGGTTACAAACCTAGCCTAGAAGTTTACAAAAGGAACACTTGTTTCTAAGTTCGTGAAAATATGACAAGACATGAGAGTGGTAATTTCCTATGAAACATGAAGTTTTTTGAGATTTAATTTTGAAATGAGACGCAATAATTAGCAGCAGTGTCTACGGTTTGCATTTCTAGGAGAGTCGTTTGAGCCATCAAGAGCCGCGACGGGCAACAATCCTAATCCATCTCTCTCTACACCCACTTTACATTTCTTGCTTCCATTAATAGCTCATTTTCCAAAGGAAATTCGTCAAAAAGCTATATACAGGGTATCACAAAAATATGTAGCGTGCTATGCAGAACCGGATTATACATTTAAAAGTAAGTAAAAACGAGTAACTTTTCTTGATTTCGGCTTAGTTAAGTCGTAATCCGCCATTTTGTAAATTTTTGAAAATAATGTATAGTTAAAAAACCCTTTGAACGGCTAAACTAAGCCGAAATCAAAAAATGTTACTAGTTATTTTCGACTTTTAAAAGTAGAATCTGGTTCTGCCTACCACGCTACATATTTTTGTGGCACCCTGTTTAGGTAAAATGCAACACAACATTATGTATTTTACGGAAGCCTTCGTTCAACAAATCATCTTACTAGCGATAAAATCAATATAATTCCAAATCCGGTTGGTGTGGGTGCGGGTGGTGGAGGGGTGTCGACGGAAAGGCGGGTGCGCCGGTGACAGAAGGCGAAGGCTCAAGTGGAGTAGTTTCTTATAAACCTCCTAACGATATAAATGACGCGATGCTAAGTATATTAGTTTTTTTCTACCGCGTTTATTATAACCCATTTTATTAGTTGGTCTGAAATTACTTTCCAAGATAAGGTCACATTAAGAATTAAGTTTAACCCCTACCATATTTATTTAGTTAATAATCTTCTTGAAATTATAGAATGCGAAACTAAGTCTAAGTGGGCTATCGTTTGTATTGATTGCAGGGTAACTTATCTATTTGAGGGAGAGAATACAAAATGAGTAAACACCTATCCTTATAATGATCGAAAATGATAAGTTTAGTTCTGCTTACGCCGCATGCAACAACAACTCGTGCAACAAAAACATGCAACTTTGTTGTCACAAAACTATAATAAACATCGAAAAATATCAATAAGTGCACTCGCTCGAATCTAACCCAAGTACATTGCAGTTCATTTATGCCGAGGTTTGACACTGGGTTTGAAATGAGATGTAAAAGTTTCGCTGCACAAACTTGTCACGAATTTAATTGCAATATTTGACAGTTTCTTGAGAGTTGGACATTTTAAGTCCAATGTATGTTGACGTATACATCACGTATACGTATACGTGCCGTCGAATGCAGGATACGCACTTACGCTGCGTCACGACGCTTGCAAAGCTTTACATTAATATAGGCTACATGATAGACATTAACAAACTAGAAGTTTTTGACACGCGTGTGGAGCGTTTTTTCTCGAGACTAATTGAGTTTTAAGTGTACAGAATGGAATTGAAAAGCGCTAAAACTTTGGGTAAAGTGTATTTGTGAAACTATTGAATTCAGGCTCTACACATGTCGAAAACTCTCATTCCAAATATATCATGTTTATTAACTGCCTTGAACGCCTCTTGGACTTTTGAATTATCCAGTATATTCCATTTATTCCCTATATGCTATAAACTTGTTTTCTTTGCTCTCACTACATAACATGGTAATATAATTATTGGTCCGTGTACTAATTTCATTTAGTAACGTCAAAACTGTCCGAGTGCTCAAGTCTTTTCATACAATATCATTAATAATTATCAATTACGTCATTCGAGTGGTGCAAAAATCAAAATTCAACACTAGAGATATTATTTCTTTTCAATTTCATCAATGTTCAACCTCAATAGACAATTACACGTACAGAGAGAATAATCTGTCATTATTTTATTATTAAACCGTTTAGTTCTGCAAGTTGGTGAAGTTGTTCGTCAAGGCCTTGTTGTTGTTTAGTTCGTTGTTCTCTGTGTTGCTGTTCACTCAGGTAGTTGCCACAATTGCTACGCGAAGCGCTGGCGTCGCTAGTCCGCCCGCTGCCTTGTATTTTTGCATTCTTTGTATAAATTCCTCTACATTAAAATGTTTAAAATAAACTAATGTAATTAAATTAAAGTGGTAACTTCAAAATTATTAAAGATTCATTCATTGTTTGCCCTTGTATATGAATTCGTCTGAAAATCGCCGCAAGTCAACTTGTATAACAACCTCGTTTCTCTGAAGTCGGTTACAAATAGTTTAATTACCTCGCGAGTATCCAAAACAACCTTAAACGTAATTTTTAGATATTGGCTGAGGTAATTACCAAGCTAATCATCACCACTGCATGGTCCCGAAGAAGAAGATGAGTGGAATAAGGAGACCGTAAACGCTCAACGCACGGACTATCCCCGACCGCTACCCGTGCCAAACATCCAGGTTTCTCATCTTGGAAGGGGCTGTTCTCCACCATCGACCTGGTGGTACCAGCATATCACCAGATTCCGGTAGCTCCAGTAGACGTAGAAAAGACTGCCATCACGACACCATTTGGCCTCTTTGAGTTCCCCTTATGACCTTTGGCCTCTGTAACGCAGCCCAGACCTTTCAGCGTTTCATCGACGGCGTGCTGAGGGGTCTAGTCTTCTGCTACGCGTACAACGACGACATCTTGGTTGCCTCTGACTCAGAAGAACAGCATCTGGCCTACTTCGGCAGCTGTTCGATCGCCTGTCGTCTTTTGGAGTGCTAGTCAATCCGATTAAGTGCGTGTTGGGATCTAAAGAGGTCACTTTCTTGGGGTTCTGCGTGTCAGGGTGTGAAAATATACGGATTATGGCGGATAGACGGCCAGTAAAACCTATTAAAAGTGCTGATCGTAAAAAAGTGCTGAATGTGTTTAAATACTTTCAAAAATCTTTCGCCAGAGAACAACGTTACGTTTTGGGTTAAACAAACCAGTGAATCAACATCAACAAGTGTGAGGTCAGTCCATAGGTTTCGCAAAGTAGAAAGACTATGAAATATTGTCACGCCAAGAAAAACTCCTCGAAAAATTGAATACAGTATAAGACGAGTAGAAAAAGAAAATATGATGGGTTTGTGGTAGGTGCGATTAGGAAAATTGTCCATTCTTTCTTTGCCACAAACACTCCACCAACGCTCTTAGCCATTTTACAAAAATTCAATGACGATGAAGATCTTCCCATGTTCAGCAAAACTGCACTGTGGCGGCTGCTCAGTGAAAACGGATTTTGCTATGAAATACGTAATAGGCAATCTATGTTGATGGAAAGAGACGATTTAATTGTATGGCGTCATTCAACTTGAGAACAGTTAAGAAATTTAGATGGGAAAGCAAATGCATTATTTATATGGACGAAACCTGGGTAAACGTTGGGCAAGCATCATCAAACATTTTGAAATACCAGAAAATTAAAACACCAAAAACCAGCATTTCAAACTGGACTGAATACAGGTCTAAAATATCCTACTCAAAAAGGCCCTCGGTTCGTCATCGTTCATGCAGGTAGCAAACATGGTAGCATGAACGGCAGATTTTCATCATGAAATAGATGGGGCTACTTACGAAAAGTGGTTTTCGGAACAATTTATACCAAATATTCAACCTGGTAGCGTAATTGCAATAGACAATGCTCCGTACCATTCTCGCAAATTTGAAAAAAATTCCAAATATAAAAACATAAAAGGAAGAAATAAAGAAATGATTAAACGAGAACAAGCTAGTTTTACCTGAGAATAGTCTTAGAAAAGAACTGCTGGCAGAAGTGCAAAGAGTGAAAGATCTATACTCATTAAATATTATTGTTGAGCTAGCTAAAAGACATGGCCTCACAGTGCTTCGGATACCCCTACCACTGCGAACTAAATCCAATGGAATTGGTATGGGCCAAGTAAAAAGTCACGTAGCCAAAACACAATAAAAAATACGAGGTGAAACAAATGGAGGCATTAATTAATAATGCATTTAATTCCGTCACCAATGATCAATGGCGCAATAAATGAGAGCATCTAATTAAAATTGAATAAGAAATGTGGAAAACGGACAGTCTTCAAGACGACGTAGAACCTGGTTATCCAGCTGACGGAGTCATCAACACAAACGTCCAGCGACAATGATCACATGAGCACTTCGCATTGCAAGCCAGCGTGGAGTCAGGCGTCGCGGCACTGCAGTAACAATCCGGTATGTACAGTTATACGTAAAACATATTTAAAAACAAGCCATAGTAATTTTAAATATTATCATTTGATTATTAAAGTTTATTTGTTTTAGCTTATGAATAGAAAATAATATTGAGCATACCCTGGGAAACGTATCAGTAAACATCCGTTTAGCTAAAAAGTTCAAAATTGGTTTAACAATATAAATATAATGTTTTAACAGTTTACACAGTATTGAAATGTGTATATAAATTACACACGTTGCTACGAGACTGTTTGCTACGCTCACGGCCTCGCTTCGGCCTTCGGTCTCACACTTAGTGTCCATTGTCAAGGGGGCTACGAGGCTGTTTGCTACGCTCACGGCCTCGCTTCGGCCTCGGTCTCACACTTAGTGTCCATTGTCAAGGGGGCTACGAGGCTGTTTGCTACGCTCACGGCCCGCTTCGGCCTCGGTCTCACACTTAGTGTCCATTGTAAAGGGGCTACGAGGCTGTTTGCTACGCTCACGGCCTCGCTTCGGCCTTCGGTCTCACACTCCTTAGTGTCCATTGTCAAAGGGGGGCTACGAGGCTGTTTGCTACGCTCACGGCCCCTGCTTCGGCCTTCGGTCTCACACTTAGTGTCCATTGTCAAGGGGCTACGAGGCTGTTTGCTACGCTCACAGCCTCGCTTCGGCCTTCGGTCTCACACTTAGTGTCCATTGTCAAGGGGCTACGAGGCTGTTTGCTACGCTCACAGCCTCGCTTCGGCCTTGTCTCACACTTAGTGTCCATCAGGGTGCTGAGGTTGTTTGTTACGTCACAGCCTCGCTTCGGTCTCAGACTTAGTGTCCATTGTCAATGGCTGAGGCTGTTTGCTTCACAGCCTGCTTTCGGTCTCAGACTTAGTGTCCATTGTCAAGGGGCTACGAGGCTGTTTGCTACGCTCACAGCCTCGCTTCGGTCTCAGACTTAGTGTCCATTGTCAAGGGCGCTACGAGGCTGTTTGCACGCTCACAGCCCGCTTCGGTCTCAGACTTAGTGTCCATTGTCATGGCGCTACGAGGCTGTTTGTTGCTGCTCACAGCCTCGCTTCGGTCTCACACTTAGTGTCCATTGTCATATGCTACGAGGCTGTTTGCTACGCTCACAGCCTCGCTTCGGTCTCAGACTTAGTGTCCATTGTCAAGGGCGCTACGAGGCTGTTTGCTACGCTCACAGCCTCGCTTCGGTCTCTCGATCTTAGTGTCCATTGTCAAGGGCGCTACGAGGCTGTTTGCTACGCTCACAGCGGGGACTACGAGGCTGTTTGCTACGCTCACAGCCTCGCTTCTCTGGTCTCAGACTTAGTGTCCATTGTCAGGAGTGCTACGAGGGCTGTTTACGCTCACAGCCTCGCTTCGGTCTCTCAGACTTAGTGTCCATTGTCATGGGCCACGAGGCTGTTTGCTACGCTCACAGCCTCGCTTCGGTCTCAGACTTAGTGTCCATTGTCAAGGGGCTACGAGGCTGTTTGCTACGCTCACAGCCTCCTCGCTTTCGGTCTCAGACTTAGTGTCCATTGTCAAGGGGCTACGAGGCTGTTTGCTACGCTCACAGCCTCGCTTCGGTCTCAGACTTAGTGTCCATTGTCAAAGGGCGCTACGAGGTTGTTTGCTACGCTCACAGCCTCTCTGAATCTCAGACTTAGTGTCCATTGTCATGGGTGCTACGAGGCTGTTTGCTACGCTCACAGCCTCGCTTCGGTCTCTGTGACTTAGTGTCCATTGTCAAGGGGCTACGAGGCTGTTTGCTACGCTCACAGCTCCTCAGCTTCGGTCTCACACTTAGTGTCCATTGTCCGGGGGCGCTACGAGGCTGTTTGTTACGCTCACAGTGGGGACTACGAGGCTGTTTGCTACGCTCACAGCCTCGCTTCGGTCTCAGACTTAGTGTCCATTGTCAAGGGGGCTACGAGGCTGTTTGCTACGCTCACAGCCTCGCTTCGGTCTCAGACTTAGTGTCCATTGTCAAGGGCGCTACGAGGCTGTTTGCTACGCTCACAGCCTCGCTCGGTCTCAGACTTAGTGTCCATTGTCAGGGGCCATGAGGCTGTTTGCCACGCTCACAGCCTGCTTCGGTCTCACACTTAGTGTCCATTGTCAAGGGGCTACGAGGCTGTTTGCTACGCTCACAGCCTCGCTTCGGTCTCAGACTTAGTGTCCATTGTCATATGCTGAGGCTGTTTGTTACGCTCACAGCCTCGCTTCGGTCTCAACTTAGTGTCCATTGCGTATGCTTCGAGGCTGTTTGCTACGCTCACAGCCTCGCTTCTCGGCCTTCGGTCTCAGACTAAAGCATTCTTTACGCACTGCTTGATAACATTGCTTTAGCAGCACCGACTCCAACAATCTTTAAGTGAATAAAGATTATAACACCCTCAAATTAAAGCTCACAATTTGGCAAATAGTGCACATAAAGTGGTAACCTAATAATTATGTATTGGCAGCTTAATTTTTATTATATTGGTTACCTTCAAATTAATATAGCTATAATATCTTACTGTAATGTATTGTTAGTGTAAATTTTAGATTTTTCCCCCTAATGGTCACTAAATATTCTTACACCATTTTAAAGATGAAGATATGAGGAAGGTTTTGGTGTCATATTGCACATGACAATACAAAAAGTATAACTAGTTTAATCAAGCCTTGAAAACTGTACAAATATGTAAAAACATTTTTTAACTTTAAAGTCGTTTTACATAAGGTAAACAGCGTTATGATTTTGGTGAAGTACCTATTTTATAAAAAATTAAATTTTCTTTTAAATGGTATTACTATTATTGTCATTAACACACTGTTTTGGGTTTTATAGTCACATTAAAAATACAAAGTCGTGTAGTTCTAGTCGAGTTGAATCTACCGTTTAAATCAATGCACCCAGTAGAGACTCACCATGTATTATAAAACGTATATATGAAAGAAGAAGAACAGTGGAAACTAGAGCCCTCTATCTCAACCCAGTACAAAATGGCAGCTCGTTGAAATTAAGGAAAACTTAATAAAGACGTGTGAGTTTGGATACACTCTGTTAGTATTTAAATGAACAAAGATAGAAAAATGAAACTCAGTATACCTTTATAAGAAACAAAAGTGAACTTTTTGGTCAATACTAAAACTTTGCATGTCCATCGCCCCAAAATGGGGTTTTTGAGATACAATGGGAAAATGGCAGATCATTGAAATGAACTAAGTTCTAATTAAGGTTACCATTTTGTACTGGGTTGAGATAGAAAACTCTAGTTTCCACTGTTCTTCTTCTTTCACCAAGAGCTTTGAAACGAGGTGTCACTTAATGGGTCTTACTCGTTAAGAATTTTGAGGTGCCCCCCAAAACCCCAATTTGGGGAAATTGGGCAAAGTTGCAATGGTGACCAAAAGGTTCACTTTTACTTCCTTAAAAGGTATCCTGAGTGTCCTTTGTCCATCCTTATCAGTTTTAAATTAACAAGGGTGTTGCCATATTTTTAACTCACCCGTCTTTATTAAGTTTTTCTTAATTTCAATGAGCTGCCATTGTGTACTGGGTTGATATAGAGAGCTCTAGTGTCCACTGTTCTTTTTTCTCGCCTATGCCTTTAAATGGGTCTTACCATTTAAAGTTTTTGAGTTGCCCCCCAAATATCCCATTTTGGGACAATAGGCACTTTTATTTCCTATAAATGTATCTTGAGTTTTCTTTTCCGACCTTTATCAACTCAAAATTTAACAGGGTGTATCCTTACTTCTAACTCAGCCTGTATAATAATATACATGTACAAACAATAAAAAGGCAGGACAATCTTTGACTTCTTTTTACAGATATTGAACCATTTTAAATTTAGTTTATTTTTATATTTGTAAGCTACAAAAAAGTGATAGTTATTATTTTAAATAAAATCGAGTAGTTATCTTTTGCAAAATTACATAAATTATAAAACCTAACTAATATGGTTGACAGAGCAAAGATAAGTTGTAACAAAACTGTGTACGAACAATAAAGGAGTTGTTTCATCTGATACAGTTAGTTTACTAGTTCCAGTATATGGCATTTATATAAATAAATATATTTCTTTATTTTTCTTTGCACAAAAATCAGGGTTACAATAATTACAGTGTACTCATAACAGAAACAGCACTCTTAGTACAGTACAAAACAAAATAATTACTGTCCTCCTCATGAAAACTCACTCACTTTACCACAGGCTGACCTAGTGCAAAGAAAAAATAGGGCCCCTAGGACTATATTGTCCGTTTAGGGGTTCCATCCTTATCCTAAAACAACCAAACGAGATCTGGAGCAATTGATAAAATTTAATGTCAAACAAACAATAAAAAAAATATAAACTGTACTGTGTTCCTCAGACTTTCTAAACATTATTAGACAATACATGTAAAACAAAAACTCTAATTTCGTCATAGAAATGAAACATGATTACAGTTATTTAACAAATACTTATTTTAACTAATCTAGACAATAATCTCCAAACTAATACAACACTGAGTTTTGGTTACAAACATTTTGGTTGTAATAACATATTTAGTCTATATGCTATTTATACCCTAAGGGTATCTTCGAAATGAACTAATGACATAGACAACGTTTCATTTATATCCAGTGAGCTGTTCTGGAGTTGTAGGCTAAGCACATGATCGTGGGTTCAGAAACGTAACTGACACGCAGGCAGGCCCATGGAAGAATAAGTAACCACAAGTATTCCACCACGGGCTGGTCGATACACATTTTCCAATGTCAATTTTATAGTTTTCATTGTATAACTTTAAAAACCGTGAAACAAACAATAATGGCTCAATTGTAAGCAATATAGCCTGCATACAAACGTTTCATTTTATTTACCCATGGTCAAAAGTTAGAATCGTACCTCTTGTTTTCTGTTTTCGTCAAAACAAAAGGAGAACAAATTACGCTGCTGAGGTGTAAGTGGCCCTGCAGATCACCATTAGATGGCAATCTGACAGGATTGATCACGCCAACTTATATGCATGCAAAGGTAGAGAACTGAATGAATCTCTTTCGACACCTAGCAGCTCCGGTCCTCCCAACAGTGGTGTGCTGGCCGCGAGTATATAAGCACTCACCTTGCGCGCACTTACCACCGAGAACTTGACACTACACAAGGCTGTTTCACCTGGGCGCACGAGTATTATTTTCAATGTTCGTGTACTTTTGCTCTTATACTACACCGAAGTACTATAATCAAAGTTGAAAATTTCAAAATATGTTCAATCTTTTATTTTTCTTCCTTCTGTCTGTAATGAGTAGTGTAAAATAAGTAATTGAGTTTTACCGTTTATTATTGCGATTTTACTCAATGCTGATTTTATTTTTTTAATTGAGTTAGTATTTATGTAAATTCTAATGAAATCATATACAGTAATGTAAAGAGTTAGTAGGTCGGAATCGTTGTAAATATTGTGAATAGCTGGGTGTGAACAGAAGTTTATTTTCTTTGTATTTTAGGTCTTCCGGTTCACACCGCGTCTAAACTTCATAACTAGGTTGAAATATTTCGGCCTCGCTGTGGAGTACCATCTTCAGTCACTGGTTGGCTGAAACTGAGCTACTTGCTGTCTGCCGTTGTAAAAAAATGATATTTATAAAATATTTACGGTTGGTTATTAAAAGAGATATTTAAGAATGTGAGGCAAATTACGCTTGGCAGTGGAAATACGAGTATGCATACATAAACAATATTAAATTATTACTGGCACACAGTTTCATCATTCATTATGTCGTTTAAATAATAAAGAAATATCAAGCGCAAGTTTCGGCTTAGGAACTTTCCGTTTACTCAACTCTGTCTCGTGTTTGTTACGATTACGATTGTTCGGAAATATAAACGTACAGAAAGTAGAATTTACGTAAGTAGTTTCATTACTAAAACAGAAATATAGTATTATTAATTACCTTGTATTAGGCCTGTAGATCCTACCGTTGCTGTAAATGTGGATGCGCATTTCGCCCCGCTTGTGGGGCATCGTCGGCACACTTATTGTCCTTAACTAAAACATGTGGTACACTATTTACAATAAATTATTGTCTTATACACAAGGGGACGCGGACGCGATGACGCACTACGCGGGTTTTTCGTCCGGTGGCCGTCTACGAAACATCGCGCACTGGGGGATGAATGTAGTAATGGCAGGTTGGTGGTGTGCTGTGCGGGGTTGGCCTGGAGCCCATGGCTTTCTCTGGGTCCCAGTGTGGCTACACAATTCGATACACCGAACACAGGTACGGAAAAGCGTACACGCAGCATTCGATACATGGGCCAGGCGCCCAAACAGTACACCGAGCGAGGCCATGTACAGTTTGCCGGGGGTGGTCAGGTCGAGCTTTGAAGCGCGGGTACTCTCAGCTAGTCTCATATAATAATAACATCTACAAAACATGTTTAGCCCTGTAAATAGAAATTTAAATGTTCTAAGACAATTTACGCAAAAAGACGTATTAATACACAAAGGTACCAAATAATCACGTAATTTAGCGTTTGAATTTTTACTTTGATGTAACGAAAATGATAACTAACCGATCTGTACAAAATGAAATTGTCTCCAAAATGATACCCCTGATAGTTTCGATACTATGTATGAAGATTTAAATTTATCAGAAGTTTGCCCAATAGGACGAACTGCTCTTTGATTTCTGACAGCGAATATGTTAATTCTAACGTTATTGAACCGTTAACAAATCACACTGGAAAACAATAGACTTTTCAAAAAAAGGTCCCAAATTTGTTCCTTCAATCTTTAAAGTTGAAGGAAAACTAAAATTGAGAACCACAAATGGCTATGAGAAAAATAAATGTCTACTAATTTGCGATACTGATGGCCAAAGCGTGATCATGAGCAAAGTAAATGGCCTTTATATTACAATCTTACAAAAAGAAAAGCGAAGTTCCCCTAATTCTTACAGATTAAGGCCAAAACATCACTTTAAACGAAAATACCGTAAAAAATCTTGTAAACTGGCAATACGAAAACAAACAACCTTTAACCAGCAAGAAGAAAGCGCAACTGCCAGTGAAGCTAACAACCTAACAATTAGGAGCTTGACCAGGCAATACTATTTTGATAGAAAGGGATCAGCCTAATCCTGCTAGTTTTACCGCCATCGTGATTTAAGCTAATTCGTTTGAGCTAATTTTAGCCAATTCGTTTGAGCCATGAACAAATCGAACAGCCATGTTCTGCGAGCTTGGCCTTAGCAAAGCTCGTGGCCAAAGGACTTACCACCACCCTGATTGTCCCCGAACCGTGGTAGAACCGCTACTTTGAGCGAAGCCGTCAAATTTGGACCTATACGCTTACCAAAATCCCAGACAACCTAAACCAGCAATAACGAAGATGAAGGGCTTGAAGCCCAAAGCTGATGAGGGGACCACCTCAAACTGGTTGAAATCTACGTTTGTTCAAAATCATTTCATGTAATTATTAAGTTCAAGGTATATGATTAAGTTGCTAAATTCAAAATATCTAATTAGGTTCAAATTCCGAACCAGTATTAGCTCTTTGACCTTATTTCTTTTAAATTAACTAGCATATCATAACATTCGTCTAAAAACTAAAATTGTAAAGTAAAAAAGTTGAATAAAAAATAGAACCGACTTCAAAAAAGGTTTAAATGAAAAGCTCTTAAAAGGGAAAAATAACTTTAAATGCATAATATCACGTGTTTTAGTCTACTACAAATGTATTTAGTCACTGCTACCAAACTTCAATAAATTACAAAATTGAACTTCGAATTTCTTGTTTACACAATGCATTGAAATTCCATCAACCATATTTAGTCTTAAAAAGCAGCTTACTATGACTTGAATGTTTCATTTCAATGAGTGAAATACCACTAGTCTAGGCAACGTTGATCCATACATTTTGGAGAAAATGTCATGTCAATTTGAAGTCGGCGCTGCAAATTTGTCCAAGAAAAATTTCCAGGACAGCGCCGACTTGTTTACACAAGAAATTCGAAGTTCAATGTTGTAATTTATTGAAGTTTGGTAGCAGTGACTAAATACATTTGTTGTAGACTAAAACACGTGATATTATGCATTTAAAGTTATTTTCCCTTTTTAGAGCTTTTCATTAAAACCTTTTTTGAAGTCGGTTCACTTTTTTTATTAACTTTTTATTAGACGTCTCAGGGGTACTATTTTGCAGTAAGTTATGTTTTGGACAGAACGGTACCATTATCATACCAAAAACTTCATCACCTTAAAATACGGGAATTTTTGCGTGCTTGCGTAAAATGTCTTAGATTATTTTTATACGTTTTTATTACAGTACTTAAAACATTTTATGGAAACAATGTTGTAGAAAATTCAATTTTGTTGTACCTTAACTATTTTCATAACCTTGCCGAAGCGAGATGTATACCACTTAGTACGCCAGGAGTACACGTTTCGGTATGGCATTTCGGACATTTTATTCCTTTTACAGAATATATAAAGAGTTTCAAAGCATGTAAATACGTGTTTTGTTGAAAACATAGCTATGCACAGAAATATATCATTACCGGGAGTATTTTACTAAATGTAAAGTCTCTATGGCTTTCAAACTTACATGAAATGCTAAACATTAGTGTTTTTTTAGCGAGAAGGAGGCCATTGCTTAGTAAATATGAATTTAATATATATATTCTTAAAGACAATCAAATTTGGCCCTCACGTGGTTCCTTCAAAACCTCGATCAAATGTATAGTTTGGCACCTATCTCTTTGTAAATACTAACAAAGATATTTTTCAGTATGAACAAAAATATCTGTTTATTTCAGCAATACTCAAATATTCAAAAAACCTAAGGCCACCATCTTGTTGGAAATTTAATTTTGCATCAAAATAATTGTGCTATTGAAGTCTTTTTTTGGTTTGAAATAGTGTTTTTACCACGCAACAAGTGCATGGCTTTTGAGGGTTTTTTACTTTATTTATATATAAATATTAGTTCGATCAAAAAGACATTTAAATGGGACCACTATGGAGTTAAGATCTACCAATCAACGCAAACTAGATGTAAAACGATGACCGCGTTCAAAAGTAATTCGTAAACATACATAAAAATTAAAATCGCCTCGGGTCAACTTGTATTACCTCCTCGTTTCTCTGAAGTAGGTTAATAAAAACTATTGGTGATATAATGAAGACATCTACCTGATATTTCAATAAGCCGCGTTAAATCTAAAAGGTCTAAATTTTATTTTCGCTCGACCAATTAAGGCTCTAGGACAAATTGCTAGAATACTATTGATGTAACTTTATTAACCGCCTCGGTTGGACCGAAGCATGGCTTTCCAATATTGACAACGTAGCCGCCTGCCTCACTCGCCATCTTGTTTTTAGTGGCTGTCATCTTCAAATTAAAAGGATCATCATTTTACATACATCATTTCTTATTGGTTAATGAAACAAATTTTCTTTCAAATTTCAATCAATATGATTCTTACATGCGTTTGAAACTGAACAAAAAAATTCACAAATACACAGGTTGCCGAATAGTCCAATTAATTGCTAATAATTATTAGAAACCTTTGCAAATATTTGCACAATCAAAATTACATAATATATATTGATACACACTGACAAACCCTCCCTCACATAGGTAATTTTACCCATGAGGGAGGATTTTTCCATAATATTAAATTTATAAAAACGTAGTTAGGCTATATATGAATAAGATATAAGATCATTTTATTGTACGAGTAAATATCAATTGGAAATAAATAATTTATTATTATTATCATCTAAAAGAAAAATTGTATTACAAAATATGTAATAATATTAAGTAATAAGGAGGGTAATGCCACTATTCTGTACAAAATATTGTATTTTTAATATTGAATAAAGAATTTTTGAATCGTGTATTTTGAATCTTGAATACTCAACGTTTCTCTTAAATCGTATACAACTGACATACTGTAGTTTTTATTGCAGACCACTTGCTGGGTTTGCATGAAAGCGGGCATGTTTCATTCATAGGATATAAAATGTCAGTTCTCTTCCCTGGTTTTATAAAAATAGAAGAGGTAAAATGATTTTTATAAACAATATTTAAATATTAATGTTAAGAAGTTATCTGTCTTGAGAAATGATGAGTGATGTTTCATCCGTCAAATTATTATTGCTGTGATGTAATAATTTTGTCCATTGTATTCATGCCAATAAAGAAAAATATACTTTTTAAATATTTTAGAAATTATAGAAAGCTATCTTAGAAGAATCTATAGATATCTTAGAAGATCTTACAAAGAAAGTCAGCTGTTGCGTCGCGTTTGAAACTTCACTACTGACCGAAAAAGAACAATCCTGTAAAAATAGGCTTTCGCCATAAGATTAACAAAAAGCTAATTTTAGTGCTCGGAGAAGAAGTGATCGGAAAAGACAACACAGATACATATGTTATTCTTTAACGAAAACAGCAAGTTTCTAGCCGCATTTTAGTATTGAAAAATACAGAAAGTATAAACGAAAACAATATTACAGCTTTCATTATTCAATTGTAACAAATACGAGTTAAATAAATACTAAGTTTTAATGAATATTAGACACAATCAGTACTGAAATTACGCATTGTTTTACGTACAAATTGCTCCATAACAAATACGTTTCTAATGTTTTACAGCGTACAGGCAAAATGTGTTAAATACAATATCACAGCTGCCCTCATTTCATTGTAACAAAGACAATAAATACTAAGTTGCCGATAAATATTGGAACACCACTATATACGAACACCATTTGACACATTGTGAACTTATTGAACACATTGTAAATTTTGAATTGTTACGTATAATATTTATTCACTTAAAATAATTAAAAGTTAGCAAAATTGTCAAAGGAATAGCAGCACCGACTCTGACAAGTTATTTTAAGTGAGATAATATTATAACAACCCACAAATTAAAGTTCACAATGTGTCAAATAGTGTGTGCGTATAGTGGCATACTGGCATTACCTTCTGTCGATGTAGTTTCGGTACTTGGTCGAGCTAAAAAGACTAACTAGGTGGTTCGCTTTACTCCCGTTGACGCTTCTGTTTTGGACTAGATTAAAATGAGAGAAACTCGAAGGACCAGAGAGTGGGGGATGAGAAAATGTAAATAGGAAGATACTGAGAGGATAAATTATATGAGTATGATGAAGAAATAGAACGAGAAAGGTTTTAATATTGTAAAATTTGGGTAGTTTGAAAGACAACAACATTTGAGAGAAGAAACACAACACACCTTTAACAAGGGTTGGAAGAACAATGTTTTTTTATTGAGGAACAAGTGTCCTTTGTTTACAAACCACAGAGTAAAATTATTAGTATAACACAGATTATGATATTATAAAAACACATAGAACAAACATAGAAACAGGTATATTAAATTAAATTAATTCAATTATAGTTTACGTAACAGCTTCGTCTTTGCTGGTTAAGGACTTTTGTTTGCTAATAGATACCAATTAAGATTTTTGGCGGTCCTTTAGTTTACAGTTACGTTTCGGCCCTTATCCTCATGACTTGAGTGAGATTAATTCGCTCTTCTTTATGCAACTTTGCATTATTGATAGTTTACATTGATCATGGTCACGCGTCGTCCATTAGTTTCGCAAATTAGTAGACATTTATGTTGTCTCATTGTCACTTTTGTTGTCTAATTCTGGCTTTCCATCAACTTTGATAATTAAACATCAATATATCGGGCAAATTATTTTCTAAAAATATGTTGGGTGAAACTGTGATCGAAGATTTCTACTAGACGAAATTCCTTGGAACACACCTCAAACTTGAGATTTTGCGTTGGCAGTGTCAAAATGTGTGAAATTAATCTCAGGTATTTATGTTTTGAGGCAATTATCCAAATGATAACGTATTATAGACTAATCTAACCAAACCTGGCCTTCGGACAAACGTGGTAGGGAGGTTGCTCAAGCAAAATCTTTTAGAATTTCGTTCTTATAAAAACACACAGTACGAACATCACAGCATTTAAAAATTTAAAGCTATTGACATTTTTCTGCCTCTACAATTTGGGAATGTATATTTTTTCATTCGCAAATAAGATGTAGTTATAGATTTACACTCTTAAGAAATTAAAGACAGGAAGAACTACCAAATTGGGAGACACAGAACGATAGTTCATGAACGTTTGCCATTTCAGGCAGGAGTACAATTTGTCAACACACTTTTAAATTCGATCAAAAGCACCCCAATGCCAAAGGTGTTTAATCCTCGTCTAAATTTGCTTTTCTTTGAAGCTTTATGTTTTTAAACGTGCTTATACCACACACTTGGGAAACTCGGGAAACGAATAAACTGGCTGGGATGGAGTGAGCAGATTCGAGCGAATCGAAATAGTATGAATGTAAGTTATGTATGTTAAAATGGATACAGTGAATACAAAATGGTGTATCAAATTAACGAAGGAGATTTACGTATTTAGTATGCGGTTCAATAAAATATATCGTAAGACATGAAGACTTTTAAAGTATATGTTAGGTCTAAACCCTCTTCGAGGGTCTAAAATATTTTTTGAACTTTGTTATGATTTTATAACCTTTCATTTTTGAACCTGCTTGCGTACCCTCTGGCAGTACCTCGTGCACTGCGTACAACAATTTGAGAATCCCTAGACTACCCTGAAAATTCCTGTCTGTCGAGTGACCTGTGACCTTGCAGAGGAGATTGCAGCCATCACAGTTACACTACGGCACGAGTCATGATTGTGTGACAATTGTAGAGAATGAGTGATGGCCGAGTTGAGTCTAGGCTTGAGATCGATCCAAGTGACAGCAGCGACTGGGACTACCGTTGCCCCACTTGGTTGCGCTTGCCGCTCACCACTCAGTGCTCACTCACCCCTTCGACCCTCACCAACTCTCACCTAACTCGCCGTCCTCACCAGGTATGTACAGTGTACAGTGTACACAAACATGACCGCACACATTTACATCTTACATTAGTGAGTTAGGAGGTACTGTCTGTGTAAGGAACTTGATGTTAAGGACAACAAAACTGAAAGAAAACTGGGACAAAGAATAAATAGTACGCAAGCTAGACATAACCTATAACGGTTGTCGTACATGTTTATATACAATATACCCTGGTTTGTGAAATGGCATTAGTAGTGTAACACATCAAAGGCGTTGAATGTATTGGAGTATATTGGTTCGTGCCGATGAAGGGAATATGTTAACGATATCATATTTGTTGTAACTAACATTTTTATTGACGCTGTTTAAACAGGCTACCGCATATGACAAATTGACCATCTTAGTTTCGATTGAATTTTGAATAATTTATAGTATGCTAATTATAAAATAACATGTTGAAGTAAATTTATACTGAAATATAAGAGATTGGCATTTTTAAAAAGCTATTACTGTATATGTTAAAAGTATGTTTTTCATTATAGGCTTATCCTGCCAAACTTTAAACTAACATTAAAAAACAAACACTTCATTCGAGTAGAACCTTTAAAAGCTGAAGTAATCAACATCGTGCTTCACTAATTGTAGCCTTCATTCTTGAAAATTATTAACTTTGAAAATGTTGTCATTTTCAATTGGACTAAAAATTGGTATGCTAGAAACCGCCAAAAATGTTCACGCAATTTAACACTATCACTGCTACTGGTGCCTATAGGTACGTTGCAATTTGTATGTAAACAAATGCGATGTTCATGTTTTATCATGTCGATCGCAGTGGAATTGTTAAACGGTGTATTTGATCAAATAGTCTACTTTTAATCCAAAGCTAATTTTAATCCGCATGTCTATAAATCCAAATGATACTGTAGATAGACAATGTACCTAGCCATTGCCATTGTAAGCGTAGAACTGGTTTTACTCAACTCTATATACTCAACCAATCAACACAGTTAGCAGGTAATTTATTTTTAATTTGTTTATTTTGTATAAAGTAGTAACCTGAAAATGCATCAACTCTGTATTACTTAGTAAAATTGGCTGAGAACTGAGTAAAATGCATTGACAGAACTTATTTTTTATAATTGAAAATTATGTAATTTACGTTTAGGACGACTCCTTGTCCAATGAAACGACCACTTAAGAATAATTTAATGTAATTCTTCTTTTGTTCTTCAGAGATAGTAGCGTATTTTAAATAGTTATAAAAGACACGAGATATTTATGTACTAGACGGAAAAACTTTGGTTCTGATACGGAAAATGTATTTGCAGTGCAGACTAATTTAACGAGTGTACCTATTCTAATTGTTTGCTCATGATGAATGTAGTGGACCGTAACATGATCCATTCATCAATTGATATATGCAACAGTAATGATACTTTGATTTGAGACACCGACAACTCCTTGAGGATATTTTAAGATAACAGTAGTCGTACTTTTGAAGAAATATATTTTTTAGATTTATTCCAGCAGGTACAGGGTGTTTTTCTAAAACGCAACCCAACTTTCAAACTAGAGTAAGTCATTTTTTACGAGCGCTATATGGTCATACGCGATATTATTGTGAAATAAACGCAATCATGGTTTTTAGCAAAGATTAAAGCGTGTTTATTGTTAAAGAAAACTTAGGAGCAAGATAATCTGTTTTGTCAAGAGGCGTTTGGGGTCAAGTTTAGAGGTGTAAGTATTCCAAACAAATCTGAAATTCACAGATTTGTTAAAAGGTTTAACGAAACAGGTTCCGTAGGGAACAGAAAACATAACAGAAGGCGGACTGTACTGAATGAAGAAGAGATGGAGGATGTTAGGGTTTGCTTAGAAAATTCTCCTAAGAACTCTTTAAGAATTTTGAAATAACACAAGCAAATAACCTAATTGTGCCTGCAAACTTGATATTAATCACCTTTTGACACAAAAAATCTTTCTTTTAAGTATTCTTCAACAATTAACACGCTTTGGTCTTTGCTAAAAGTCACAATTGCGTTTATTTCACAATAACATCAAATTAGGAAATAAAAACCACTATATTACTGCAACAATACATACCATCTGATAGATATTGAAGTGAGCAAACCAATGATACAATGTATGACCAGATAGCGCTCGTAAAAAATGACTTGCTTTAGTTTGAAAGTTGGGTTGTGTTTTCAAAAAAACACCCTGTATTTGATAGCCAATATTTTACATGTTAACCAGCTTGGTTCGAAAAACTTATTATTGAATATTTAAAGCTCAATATGGATAAACGAACAAGCAGGTGACTTCTGGGTAAAATGCCAGTGGCGTGGAGTACCAAGTAAGGTATTTCAAAGGTTGTTTGAAATGGAAGGTTGTAATTTGAAATTTAGAGAATTGAGGTGAAAATATGGCCTAGGCTTGGCAAAGGCCTACATACATTGTTTGTGATGAGAAACGGGTTATTATCAGAAACTATATTTGGGAATATAACAATGTAAGATTGAGATTTGGGTAAAGGTTGACTGGACGTGTTGGGTAAGATAGATTATTGTAAGTTGGGGAGAGAAGGGACGCGGATCGCGGCCAGTAAGCGCAGTGTTCCTCGCCTTGCGTGACTAGTTATTATAATCAATAGAAAAAGCATATCCCAAACAAAGCAAACATCCTAACCTCTGCCAGATACTCTATCACTCATTCGTAGTTTAGTTGCGTGTCAAAATAACTGGTAGCTCTTTCAATTCAACGGCACTGCTGATCCGGCTGAATTTAGCCAACCACCGACATATTGTATTACGTAGACATGGTTTAGTCCAACTCCACACTCGCATGTACAAGGTTAGTGAAAAGTGTGGAGACTCCTGATTACTATTGAATATCTGTCTGATAGCAGAAACATTTGCGTAGCTACATGTTTATATGATTTCATCGCCTAAATGGTCTAGTATATATCTAAATGTATATACGTAAAAAGGAAATAAGTCTAGACATCAGGGTGTCTCCTCACTTTTAACTAACCCTGGATATATATACTTATATATACAGTGTCTCTAAAATGCATGCACACTTTAATTGGACTTAGCTAATTGCAAATAAACCTTATATCTTTGTAAGTAACACCAGTTGATAATTTAAAACATCTGTTTTTCAAAAATATAACTGAATGTTACTATTTATTTAGTTGAGGCTGAAAATGGCATAGTGGATGTTCCGTTCTATTAAATACCAATTCTTTCAATGGCATCACTTTGGGCACTGTATAATCAGTTTGTCAATCTGTACCAGACCAGCGTGTAAATGTATTAATGTTAATCATTATAGCAACACAAAAGTATTTATACAACTGTTATACTTAGTAAAATACATACGTAGTTAATATTGTGTATAAATCTTTGAGACACTCTGTATATAGACAAAATATTTAAGGTACTTTCATATACATATTGGGTGTACCAAAGATATGGGACCCTTTGTTTAGTTTTTCGTCGAAGTCAAAGAAACAAACCAAAAGGAAAATAAAGAAACCTTTTTGAGTGGTTAGCGGTTTTGTACTGCCCTTAGAGAAAGGATCGCAAAGAATAAGCATGGCAACAACTCTTCATTAGTAAAAAAAAGGTAAAGTTTGTCTTTTTTAACGAGGCGAAGTCCTCTCTACCACTCAACCTCGACCTTTACCTAGCGTCACCGCATTAGTCACATTACAAATGTAAGTGGTGACTGCGGGGATCGAACCCGCGCCACCGGGTATGAGCTCCGGAGTCGCGTGCGATACCAATCCGCCACGGATCCGCTAAGGTATATTGTGTACTTACTTATATAATGTAGCTAGATAAATAATTCAATACAATTTGAGCAGGATATCCTTACAGAATCTTAGACGCCTTCGAAAGCCTCATTCCTCTTAGATTTACATCAGTTGTTATTTAATAAGGAATGTCAACCTACCTTTTACTTTGGTAACTCTGTCCCATATCCTTTAGGTATGGATCCTATTTTCATCTGTCTTACTTTTGTGACAGGAAAATATAAGAGTATATAAAAGAGTATATAGAGAGTTTATAAACGCATTTTTATATTCGTATTGATTGGTGCAAGAGGCACTGATTTAAAAGTAAGTCTTGTATTTAATAATACAATATTTCCAAATGAAGATTACTAATAATTATTTCTATGAACAACTAAATTATAATCAGGTAGTAAAGCGTTAATTACTATTTTATGTAAGTTTAACTTAAAACCTCCCTGGCTTTAGGTATGTCAAATACTCCACCCAATTAAAATATTGTAGGGTTTTTCATAACTGTGCGTTAAAAATATTATACAAACAAAATCAACTTAGAACTACATGCCATTGTTTTCCTTGGATTCTTACTCAAATACTCAACTACTTTGGATACAAACAACGCATTGTTGCGCATTATGTAAACGCTCAACAGGTTTTAGGCGTGTTAAGATCGAACAATCCTTGGTAATTTACAGAAGGTCTTATTATTTATGTATTTATAGAGTTGGTAGGGTTAGTTATTTAGTAGAACGGATTTTGCAGATGGCTATAGGACATTTCCTGTCGTTGAAAATGTATTTTTAACACAAACAACGCAGCATACATCTTTTCTGAGAAATTGTTCAATCAAAAGAAGGTATCGTTTAAAGTTTCTAAATTTTAAAGTTTTAACGGAACTAATTTTTGATGGAATAGTTTATTCAAATTTCAGTTTGCAGCATTGGTATTGGTGACGAAATACCGTTTTTATGATTTGTAACTTGTCGTTTAAAGTTTTAAAATTTGTAGAAACAAACAACTCAAAACAGACGATGGAAAGAAAGGTTTTGCTGAATCGTGTTTCAATGAACAAGAAGAACACGACTTTTCAGGATCTAGAATCTAATCCAGCTTCGAGATGTGTTATCTGTTCCAGTTGGTTAGTTTGTGATTGGTCGTCCTTGTCAGCTAGGCAGTCAGCCTAGTCAGTTGGCAGTTGTGGCCGTGAACGTGCTTGGTTTTTCTATTTATCTAAGAAAAAGCTCACGTTGCTTGGTGGTGGGTGACTGGTCAGCTTGCACTAATTACTTTTAGAATAGCTTCTTCCTAAATGGTTTTGATATTTTTTAGGTTACTTTTCATTTGAAGACAGAATCAAACTGCAGATCCTGATAGGTCGTGTTCTTAACTCTGATTCACTAAAGAACTATGGAAAACGTTCACAGTAATATTTCAACCTCATGTACAGGGTGTTTTTTTTTTTAAACGCAACCCAACTTTCAAACTTTAGTAAGTGATTCTATAAGGTCGTAAATTGTATCATTGGTTTGTTAACTTTAATATCTATCAGATGGTATGTATTGTTGCAGTAATATAGTGGTTTTGATTTGCTAATTTGAAGTTATTGTAAAATAAACGCAGTCATGGTTTTTAGCAAAGATCAAAGAGTGCTTATTGTTGAAGAACACTTAAGAATAAGATAATTTCTTTTGTCAAGAGGAATTTTGGGTCAAGTTTACAGGTGTTAATATTCCAAACAAATCTAAAATTCACAGATTTGTAAAAGTTTTAACAAAATAGGTTTTGTGGTGATTAGAAAACATAACAGAAGGTGGGCTGTACTGAATGAAGAAGTGACGGACAATGTTAGGGTTGGATTAGAAAATTCTTCTAAAAATCTTTTAAAACTTTGAAACAACAAAAGCAGATAACCTACTAATGCCTGGATACTTGATCTTAAACGCATCTTGACAAAAAATATTATCCCGCTCTTAGGTATTCTTCAACAATACGCACCAATTAATCTTTGCTAAAAACCATGATTGCGTTTATTTTACAATAACATCAAATTAGCAGATCAAAATTACTATATTACTGCAAAATTCATACCATCTAATAGGTATTGAAGTGAACAAACCAATGATATAACTTACGACCTTATAGCGCTCGTAAAAAATGACTTACTAAAGTTTAAAAGTTGGGTTGCGTTTAAAAAACACCCTGTACTATCCTGATCCAACCAAATAAAGCCCACATTCTGTCCTACTCCCTTCCTCTCTCACCTTCATTCTCGACCCTAGTGTATCACTTTGCTCTCCAGCACCCCGCCTCAGTCCACAACAGCTCTCTAAAGTCTGGAGCATTCATATTCTTGCTGGCCTTTGAGAAGTCAAATATTCCAAGAGTGATTTCATGTTGTGCGCCTTATCACAAGAGAAGTTACGGGGATAATCACTTATCGCAGACAAGTAGTTGTGTAGTGTTTAGACTGTAGACCTAACAAGTGATAGCAATTAGCGGTGCTCGCGTGACGGACTCAGCTGCAACTCGAGCAGCACTTGCTAACTCCGGCAAGTAACTTTCCCCAATTAATTACCGAGTGCGTTACCGGGTCTAAACGCTACCGGGTCTTGACGAATTTTGCACCTCGCGTGATCCTCCTCCCACTTCACGGCATGTGCCATAAAGTTTTGAGATTTTCCGAAAAACTCGCGTGTCTATTAAAGTGTTTCCCGCCCAATCTAAGGAGCTCGCTGCATGAAGATCATAATTTTCCTATTGCGGCACAGTGCAGCGGCTTTCCATCATTTTGCTCGATTGATAGATACGAGCCACATAACCAATTTGCTCAAGGCGAGACGTAAGCAAAGAAATTTTAGACAAATGTGTCTGTCAAACGGAACATATACGAGGTAGGGCAATGGTATGTACGAATTAAGGGCCCGTCTCCGTGGTCACCGCAGAGAAAGGCTGAATTCGTCCGCCCAAGGAACACACGACACCGCACACGAAACAACGGGCTTTCTTTCAACTGATGCGGCCTAACTGTCAAACCCTTCGCCTGGAACGGTTTCGTAGAAAGTAGATAGCGCTCTTATATGAAGGTTAAATTTAAACATGTTTATTTTTATGGAAATAAAAGAGTTTATTTGTGTTTACCTGTGATTATAGTTTTGATAAACCTATTTTCAGCTTCTTAAATAAGGCCTTAAAATATCACTATATTTTCTAACTTTAACCGTCAATAGCATAAACACTAAAAGATATTTTGAAAAATTAACTACAGGAAAACCTAGATGAAAGCTATTTAGCTTTCATTTAAGACTTGTTTCTTCAAAAATACTTAAGTCTCCATTTTATTTCGCGAAAACCTATGCAACGACGCACTCCCGAGCAGCTGAGTCGTACCCTTAAAGAATAAAGGTGCAGGAAGAAATGGGTTCAGATAGTTAACCATTTCATTGTTTTGCCTGACTGAGAGATACGTTATGACCGATTTGCATAAGTCTGTACAGTATAATATCAAATTAACAATTATTAATATGCTGTTCACAAATCAATACTATTTCCAAGACTAAAAACTAACCAACTTGAAATATATGTTATGAAGATTAAATTTTAGATGAAGCATAACATGTTCTTGAATTTCGTCATGTTTTTGCATACTTTCCATATAGACAAACAATCAAACAAATCGTTAAAATGCGCGGGAAAGTGTCGTATACATCAGCACTCAAAATTTTGAAACTGTAAACGCTGCCCTGTATTTTTTTGGAGGTACGGTATGTCTTTTTATTAAGCCAAAACTCGATTCTATAAGCTGTGATATTTTCTCTTACGGTACGAGAGGCAGGGAGAACCGCCGAACTGGAAAACACTCATAAAGTGCCTCGCAAATCGAGGTTTACACGTTTCAATGCAGTGCTATGATAAAACCCGAACATAAGAACTGATGGGTGACTGGCCAACCCTTTGGATATAAACAGCTACCCTGGTTACAATAACCCTGGTTTGTTATTGTGTGCAGGTCTGGAGATATAATTATGGAAAGAGACAACATAGAAAGTGTACTTAGAATATATTTTATAAAGATAACCTTTAGGCTGCAAAATAATTAGCTCAAATATGCTTTGTCATTGGAGGCGAGATTTTAAAATGTGTACTTATACACATTGTACATATGTGTAAAATGTGGGTATACATTTTAAGAGCATTACCGCTAGAACAAAATAGACTGCCAAAGAGTCCTCCTATAATAACAAGGGGGTTATCATGGAACAGAGAATTGTGGAGCATAAAGTCAATTGACAACATTTAGAGAGCAAGTGAACGGTTGAGGCTTGGATGTGGTGGAGGCGTTTATTTATTTATTTATATACGGCATATATGCCTTTTTACAAGATATGGTAAACATAATAAAGACACATTTAGCTGAAAAGAGAAGCGTGATACATACAGACGAAAAAGATGTGTAGAGGTCCGCTTCTTCCAACCCACCCCGCGTTGAGAGTGAGATGAAGGATGGAGTGTGCTATGTGTACAATAAACAAGAAATGCGACCTATCTTCTGTCTCTATGCTTGCCTAAACTTCAGGCACACTGGGCTTGGCTAGGTCGGCATACTTCAGCTTCTTCAAAAGCTTCTTCAATTTGGCCATGCAATCGAAACGATGGATAATTAAACTAGGAACTAAGTTAGTTTCTTCTACATACCCAATCCCTGAGTTATGATCTAGATCGTAATAATTATAACGATTACTTCATAGCCTGATGCCCAATTTTATTCGAAGTAAGCCACAATGAGTTTTCAACCGATTTGTTTAAAGTTTACTTGTTGTATGAGTGGAATTGGCTAAAACTTGCGAAGTTCAGAATAAAACACAAACATCTCCAACATACTACTCGTACTTTGCCTTACTCAAAGAGCTTTCAAATGTTGCCTTTCTATTTCCTCCCCTCAAAACTCGACGCGCTAAGTCGTGTAAACTCTATTACTTAATACTAGATCCATTACAGTTACCTTGGTTGAGGGCCTGTAGATCCTACGGTGCAGGTTCAATCTACAGGCCCTCAACCAAGGTAACTGTAATAAAACAAGGTCCTGCAACTGGGAAAATAGATATTTACTAGATCCATATTAAACAGTTTAACGCAGGCACAAACTTGTTTTCATGTTTGAGTTTTGGCAGAGTACTGTAATTGCCTGGGCAACCTCAAACCTTAGATTAAGGTCTCGGTGCAGGTTACTTTATAGGTTATGGTTATGTGTCTCATGAGTAGTCTGGGAGGTTTTGTGGTTGGCGCAGGTTACTCTGTAGCTTACGTACGTCATATAGTTATTTAGTGTTAGGTTGCATAGGGTAGGTAAGTTTCATATTTCGTTGACCCCGAGTAACCTGGAAGCTTGGCCTGAGGCCGTACAACTGGCGGGAGTAGGTGAAGGCCGAGTTTGAGGCCATGCTTCTCCTTGGTTCCGCCTGTCACAGCAATATGGCGTGCCCGCTCCTCTTCTCTTTCTTGTTCTACCCAGATATATAGATGACATGACAATCTATATTCGCACAACACTACGTTTTTCCCTTTAGCCCTAGGATATATTTCATAGTGCCGCTCAGTCTGGCAAAACGGTAAAATTGAAACAGTATAAATCACTTGTTACTTTAGAGCCACATTCGGGCAACTGTTTAAATGCTTACTGGACGTAACAAGGGCAGTATCTCTGACTAACGTAACTCTGGCTATGCTTGTGAATAAATAAATGGGTATATTATAACATACACAAAAAACAAGTCTAAAATATGCTTATATTTTGCAAATTTTACTTTGTGTAATCATAGCTTTAACAACACAAAAAATCATTTTTAAATACATTTTTTAGTTTTTGTGTTGTTATAGCTATGATTAAACAAAGTAATTTTTGTTTCAAATCCTATGGGTATTAAATATATTCCAGCCTTTGGCCATAAGTGATCTCATAGGTGAACACTTTAATTTAATTTTAGTGGCATTTTAATTTGTAACTTTAAATTATATGACAAACGTCTTTATAAGTGGCAAAGTGAGTACTTTCAAGTTCTCTCTTCCACTTGACCACATGATTGAATTGAATTGGGTTTTAAATGGTGTTAATTCTTGTTTACCGTTGAGCTTTTGATATTTTGAAGTAGGATCTTATTTAGAACTATATTGTTTGTGTTATTTATCAGTTTATTAATTGTTTATGATTACATTTGAAATCTTATTTAAATATATGCTCGTTCTAGTCTCTAAGATCTTGTAAACAAAACTGTTATTAGCTGCACACACCAAACTGCTTCCATCAGTAAAACCAAAGCGTCTAGACTCAAGATTTAGCGACAATAACTTGATTACTTCACTTGAGACTACAAAGAGAGCATTTGAAGGCAATAGTGGGAAAAGCCTAGTGTAATGAATGTTTTTATGGATAGTGAGCCTTTATATGTATAGAAACTAAGGCCGACGGCCGACTGTTCACCAGATAGGGTTTACTAATTAATAGCCTAACAGCCAATGAAAATGGACCTACGGTTAGTTTTATTTAATTTTAATTTAGGTGTCATTTTGTACTGGGTTGAGATAGAAAGCTCTAGTTTCCACTGTTCTTCTTCTTTAACCAAGACCTTTAAGATAAAGTCTCACTCAATGGGTGAGAGACACAACAACGGCCTGTTTAAACATTTTGAGCTGCCCCCAAAAACCCATTTTGGGGAAATGTGCAAAGTTGTAATAGTAACTAAAAAGTTCGATTTTATCTCTTTTGATCTCAGGTATCCTGAGTTTCATATTTCTATCTTTATCACTTTAAAGTTTTACATGGATTATCCATAATTTTAACTCAACCTGTATATTACGTTTAGGTGTAGCCGCGCCGGTCATCGAATTGTGTTGTAAACCGACCGCTATGTACTACGCGCTTTCTGGACCGTTCTAACGTATCACTTCGAATTGACACTAAATGAACGAATGAATTTCGTACTTTTTAGTTTATAAATCAAAGGTTTAGATCGGCAAGGTCAAACATCGGCCTTGGTAAATAAATCATTTATTGAATAATTACATTATACATGCATCGCAGTCGTCAGTTATTAGTAGCTAAACTTTTCCACTCGCACACATTTAGATCTCTTTCAGACATACAGAATTTTCGATCACACGATTCATTCATTCAAATACTCCTCACTTTAGCCCAATGGTTAGTCAATCGTTTTTGAATATGTTCTCCCAGTCGTGTGCCAAAAACTCGTCGGCCACTATAAAACGCTTTTGCGATCAAAACCTTTTTTAGACGAGCTTTAAATGCCTTAGGCATTATGGCACTTTTAATAGAATTTGGCAACTTGTTGACGAGATGAACTCCTGCCTGAGAAGGCGTTTGCTCATGCACTACCGTTCTGTGTCTCCCAGATCGGTAGTTACTCGTGGCGTGGTTTTGTAATCCAGCTTCATGGAGGTCAGGTTTTCTGATGATACCCGCATCAACTCCCACCATCATTTAGACATACCAGACCATCACCTGCGTGGTTCGGAAGTCACGTTTAGCCGTTGGTCCTTGTATTTCCATTGGTCATTGGGCTTAAAATCAATAACCCATTCTAAGGAAGAGTCGGCCTTAGTTTGTAACAAGACTACACCTCATAACTCATTACTACCACTCATCACACTCATCCTTCACTACATATTTGCCTTAAAATACCCTCATGAGAGTGGTCGGCATCTCAAATAGTGATTTAGTTATATCTGCTTCAGTTTCGTATAAATGTATATCCATACCTCTTACGAGATCGCATTTACTTTTTAAAACGACATGTTACCAATGTGTAGAGGCAGGGTAGTGTCAATATTTTCAAGTTTTTTAATGTTGGTCTGCACGACTCTCTCCACTGTAGCTTTGCAATTGTCCGAACTGCTTGTTTTTGCAGAATGAACAGCCTAGAAAAGGTTACATTCCCGACAACGTTAGTCCGTAAGACAAGTGTGGATAGATTAAGCCATAATATGCCGTCACCAGTACCTGACTTGGGCAGTATTTGGCTAGTTGTCTCAAAACATAAATGCCTGAGGCTAATTTTGAACAGGCAATGTCTACGTAACAATCCCCTGTCAACCCACTGACAACCCTCTGTCTAGGTGTATTCCGAGGAATTTTGTCGAGTAGACTTCTTCAATCTTAGTCTCATCCAACTACAATCATTGGACTACAATCTAGGACTGTCCGTCGAAGGCGAAAATGAATGAAAGATGATTTTTTTTATTGATTTTGAGATTGAGCTCACTGAAATGTTGAATTGAACTGCTGAGCTCAGAAAAACGGTTGTTTCCAGTTCCTTCATTGATTTTGAATTGAAACAGAGAGTCGTGTCATCTGCATACTGAACGAGTCGTTCATGTTGTACCGATGAGCCAACGTCGTCGACGTAGATCAAACAGAGTAAAGGACGAAGTATGGAACCCTGGGGTACTCCATAGCTCCATAGCTCTTCCCCCTCTCAGTTGATCTGACGTCTGAAATTCCTACAAATTGTTTCCTATTACCAAGACAGGATTCAAGCCAGTTGTGTAGCACTCCTCTTAGCCCGTAATACTCCAGTTTGTATAAAAACCAAAATATATACGTACTGTCTCTTTTTATTATCCACATGATTTACTTATTCGGTGATATGTTTTCCAAAACCAAGTTTACGCTTGACAATTTATGAACCCATATTTATTTGGATACAATAAGTTGTGATCGGCGCAGAGCTTTACTAACTGTTATATCGTAATAACCAAGTATTTTTGATACACTATTCTTTTACTAAAAAAACACACAGATTTGATGAAAAATAAATATATGGCAATACATTAAGTAAAATCAAGGTTGCCGTTTTTGGCATTACCAGTTGTTTCACACACAAAATCTTTCCTACACGAACATAAGTTTGTTTTGTTTAATGGTTACTTAGTTTTGTGTGTGTTTAGCCCACTCAGTATTTCGCTTTTTTGTCTGACTGTAAAACCAGAAATAATATATAGACAAATCTATGTGAAAAACAAAGTTTTTCTTTAGTCTCGTGAAGCGTGCATGTTCGTTTCATGTGATCACGCTACGAAAGTCGTCAAGACATTGGGCTATCGGACTAACACACCTCTTATAATATTAGAACTTAAAGGCTTCCACTAACGTTTAAAGAATATTACAGTTCGTCAAACAAATATTTGCTCGAGTGAAAGAAAATGTTTGCAGTACCCATCGAACCCAGAATAACTCAGGATAAAGCACAGCATATAGCGTGTCCGTTCCTTTCAGAACAACAGAATGTTCACCAAACGAATAAAATCCAGAAATATTTTATTGCATATTAAATTTTACACCATGGCAATCGTCAATCGGTATTATACTAGAATGTTCTTCACTTTAGTCGCAATGTTAGTAAGTAGTTTTCTAACGCATTCTTCCCTTCCAGGCGAATACCATACACTCGTCGTAGCTGAATAATTCACTTTGATAAAATATGAAAGAGGTGAGATTTTAATGCCTGGGGCGTTGGGACACTTTTAATTATTCTTTGAATTAACAAATGGAATGGGTTTGGATTTATTGAACAATCGGATGAGCGAGGGAGTCTATAGACTATAACTGAAGAGCTTTGCTCACACTATGCCAAACATTGAAGCAATAAAACAAACATTAAAGCTAGGTAGCATTAAACATTAGCTTTTGCTCATTCGAAAACAGAAAAGTCGTTGCTAATGCCTGCGACCGTGGCTCAGCGAGTAGAGTCACGGCTTGCATATGCGAGGTCGCGGGTTCGATTCCCGGCGCAGGCACATGGGTTTGGACCGCTTTCCCAAAGAGCGTTTTGTGACGCTCACAACCCCTAGTTAAGTCACTAACCAATGATTTCATTGGCCTAGACAGACAAAAGTTTGTGTCAAAGTTGTTTTATACATTTCAAAGACATTTCCAACAACAAAACAAGTACAGATACCCTCAAGGCACAAGAACTAACGCAAAACCAAAGTGAGTGATAAGGAGGACATAAGTTGTAAGAGTTCGGAAAAACTCCTTTCAATTTGAAGTCGGCGCTGCCTTTGAAATCGTCCTGGAAAAGTTCCGACTTCAAATTGTTAGGACATTTTTAGGACAAGTTTTGGGTTAATGATTCCAAAACTGCGAGGCTGTAATTATTTCGTTTAAAGCCCGTATGATATTTTATTTACTAACATCAAACACACAAGGCAGAGTAAGCTATCTTCAAAACACTAAAACCGTTGGCTTAAGAATATTTATCATGTTAACAATAACGAGCAAGAAATCGTCGGTTTAATTTTCAGTTGGTCGCATAAACTCGGTACGTGCAGACCAGACTTAGGTACTGACATTTTCCATAAACATTATTTTTTTGTAGAATTTTATTTTTATTTGTTTTACCAACAGCTTTCTCTACAACAGCATGTTTGGCTACTACTTCGTCCACTCCAATCAAAGTAATCTGTTTTAAAGCTTTGCTAGGAGTGGTAGGCCTACAAATGAACGGTATCGGTTGGAGGTTGGGCGCGGTCGCCTTGCGTGGCCGATGACACTTGTACAAAAGATCCGAGTACACAAACTGCCTTGAATAACAGCTCTGCTTTGTCCATTTAGCTGCCGTAATCGATGTTTGACTAGTAGAGATGCTCATGACCTTCGCCCCACTTCGCCCCACTTCGCCGCTCAAGCCTCATCATTTCAACTCGTATTTTAAACTGATTTGTTCGGAGCACAATATTGATTCCCTTCACTGATTTGTTGAACTTAGTTACCTGGCACCTTTGACTTCATTGAAACGCAAGTCAAATACAGTATGTGCATAAAATTAGTTTTGAACAACAAATGGTGGAAATTAATTACATCTTATTCTTAATAATGTTCATCGGGGTTCAAAAGAACACTGACTGATAAAACGAAAATAGCGCGTGTTCCAAAAGCCGCTTTACCGAACACGTCTTAATGTTTATTGCAACACTGACGCTTCTCGGTCTGATGAAACTCTGTTGTATGTCGTTAGAACGGACCCCTATCAAATCTGGAACAGTTGATAGCAGCATCTATATAAATATTTTAAATATATTTGAAGTTTAAATAATAATAAAGCTGTGTGTAAAGATTATTTTCCCAGGATACAAACCTGTGATGAGTCATGGGTATGGAAGTAGACGGGAACCATTTGAATAGTAATTGTTGGTGTAAAAACTCGTACTAACGTAGTTTAATATGTAAAAAAATAAATAGCAGAAACAATTGTACACATTTTCTTACTTGCCTTTTTTTACACTAGGTAAAGCGACTTCATTAGCAACTCTTTATGTAGTCTGGACTGATGAAGGAAAATAGCTCATTACGAAAGGACGAAGCAAATTTAGACATAAAGAAAAACAACTTTTCAAGGCAGCGTAACGTATTTCGCGGGTCCAAGTGGGCTTATACGTGAATAATAATGATAAATAGTAATTTAGAACAATTTCGTCCAAATCAAAACGTAAAATTCCCATCCACACGTGAATTCCCTAAAACAGCGCCCTAAATCATTTTGAAAAATGATTAATTATTTGAAACCTTTATGTAGTCAAACCTCTCAGTGTTTAACTTCATATACCAATCATGCCCGCCTTCAATTACTGGTATGCTGATTATCTGGTTGTTATTTACAGGTGGGTCGAGCTAGCCAGCTGGATTACAGAAGGCAAACACCATGCGATGGAGCTGTCACGAAAGGAGTTGGAAGCCCAGGATAGACTTCTGGAAAACAACTTAAGTGAGACATAAAAATACTAATTTACTCTAGAGCTACAAGTATGAATTATTAATAAATAAACTTCAATTTTGGATAGTAATAAAAATAGAACGTTTAAAGAATTAAAGTAATTTTGAGTGAAGTAACTCTTTCCGTGTACGTTTTAGCCAATAAAAATCTGTGGGATAACGTTCCAAAATATTCAACGATTTTCTACAGAAAAGAGTATAAAATCAATGTGTGCCCTTTAAGCAGTATAACTTGATTACAAAATTAAACAAAAGATTAACAAGTATAACAAAATTAAACTCACTACCAACTACAAGTATAATAGCTCGGTTCCTATTGGTGATTTACTTTAAATGTTTAACAAAGTTAATCTACAAAGTTAAGTTACGCACAGACTTTCATTAGTTGCCAAATATGATCAAAATTCACCAAAGCGGACGGACTATTGTAGATAGACCAAGAAATAAATTTTAAACATAAAATATATATATATACTCATAATTAAAACCAATGTTAAATTTAATTTGTGTTAAATTTAGAATTGTGTGGCTCAAGACCAAAAATAAATCACTGTGATCGAAATTTTATTCCTTCTATAGAATAAACTCAGTTTAGAGCAAAAATATACAAATTATATTTATATATAATTAAAGTATCCCTGTTTTGTGGTTATCATTCGCATAATATAAAATTCGGTGACAACAATAATTGAATTCTGGATAATATATTGAGTGAGCTTAGCAGTTATAAATATTGAAAACTATATCCTCGCATCTTTCAATTTAAAGATTAATTGTGTGTTTAACCTGAAAACATGTTCGCTATAAAGTCTAGTTACATGTCTTGTATTATTTTCATACAGAGTATCTGTTTTCCATTTCTTACTCTAACGATAAGGAATTAAGATTAATGTATTCTTATCATTAACTAACCATAATTATAGGAAACATGGTTAACTATGGAAATATGGTTCCACTACAAGTTCAATACGACGTGTATTGTAAAGGTTTACTTTGAAGTCAGTCGACACACATGTTATTTTAACTCTAACTGCCAATCCTTTACTTCGGGTACATTTCACTAAGTCGCGTATAATGTTGTTGCTATTAATAGTGAACAGAACTAAAAATAATAAATATCTTATTAATTTAGTTTCTAGAGTCGTCTGAAGTCAGACTAAACATGCCGTACTTCTCAGAACTGTAAAATAGCCTATAGCAACGGTTAATTTAGTTGAATTTCTGAGGATTAAGGGTCCGCCTCAGCTGTGCAGGGTCTGCAATTATGCAAAATACACCGACACTATTAAAGTTAAGATTAACGATTTACATTAGTTTTACAGCTAAGAAGCTTATCTAAACGCGTATAGAACGCTTTTCAAAACTATACGTTTTAATAGTGCCAGTACCTGTCGGCCATTTTTTTTTATCATAAGAACCAATGTAAAAACACGCATTTTCTTGAAACACTTCACGCCCAAATTTTTATCATATCTTGTTTAAATAGGTTTTAGTTGAAATATGATAGTGTACTGCAGTGTCTCCACTGACCTTTTTCTTGAAAACTTTATTAGTCCAAACGTAAAAAACAAGAAATTCAAATACAACGTTTCTTCAATTTTTGGATTTGTGTGGACGCTTTGATAAATGAGAAAATGGAAATTTGGCTCAGCGGAGCCACTAAAACATTTAATGCACTTTAAAAGAAGGTTTATTTGATAAAAGTCCTATGAAAACTGTAGGCGTGAGGTGTCCCAAGAAAATGCATGTTTTTACATTGTTCTTGTGTACGAAATTCAAGGTCACAGCCACTACTACGCACTCTCAAGGGTACAAAATGGAATTGAAAAGCACTAAAACTTAGACACCTTCAAAGTATATATTTGTAAAACTACTAAAGAGCTTGTGAGAAATCGAGCTCTATACACGTGTCAGGAATTCGAAATGTATCGTGTTTATGAATGTAAAAATATTTCAATACGGTCACCGTAAACCCTTACATGCGCTTAGTTTTACTGTTAGGCCGCATGAGTTGAAAGAAGGCACGTTGTTTAGCCAGTCTTT
This sequence comes from Matsumurasca onukii, assembly GCA_018831715.1. Classification (NCBI taxonomy): domain Eukaryota; kingdom Metazoa; phylum Arthropoda; class Insecta; order Hemiptera; family Cicadellidae; genus Matsumurasca; species Matsumurasca onukii. The sequence continues at coordinate 31,003,859 of CM032064.1, forward strand.
ACGTGCGCGGTGTCGTGCGTTCCTTGTGTCGGCGAATAAGGTGACCAGTGAGGCGGACTCTTAGGATTCACGATGTGAAAGCTCGTCGATGAACATGCTTGTATTGTTGACAGAGATCAGCCTTCTTGTGGAGATCAATGAAGTGCTGCAGCAGCGTCAGGAGGTTGTCCAGAGGCACAACCTTCTGCTGAAGAACATAAGTGACTTACAAAACCAGGTACAGGACACAACCGTGTGGGTAAGCGGCCGCTGCTGGCGTGTACATTGACTCTAGAACTGTAGTTGTACTGTAGTTGTACTGTAGTTGTACTGTAGTTGTACTGTAGTTGTACTGTAGTTGTACTGTAGTTGGCCTAGGTCGCATATAAAGAGGCGGCTGGATACAGCCCGAGCGGCGTTTAAATTATATAGGAATAACATAAGGAAATTTTCACTCGTTGTTTTAGTTATGTAAATGTACTAAAAAGAAAAGCTTTCTCTTGAAGAATTTAGTCAGTTGTGCTGCTACATAAAAACGGGAAAATTGATCTTATTTTTAAATATAATTTAAATTACGGGATTTCGAGTACTATGTTCTTATGGAAAATCGAGTTTGAGTCTTTAAACATCCTAAAATTCATTTGATAACGAAATTTAACGTTTTAGTGCAGCATCAATAGATCTATGCTTCCAGGGAAGAGAATTCCACATCTGAGTTTATTAACCTGCTTAAAACGTCGTTTGTAGTTTTACCCCATTTTATAAGAGGTACTCAGAGTTGACCTGCGACCACTCTATCCGGCCACCTCTTAAGGCTGTTTAGCTAAAAACGCACGACTTTATAAAGAACAGTTTCATTCGTATAATTAAGCCTACTAAAAAGTGAGATAAAGTTGGACCGAAATACCGGGTGTTTATAAATGAATATCGGTGTTTTAACGCTTTATAATATTCATTACACTGAACTTATAATTATAAATTATACATAAAATGAAAGAACCACTCAAACAGTTTTGTTTGTTTGCACCAGTGCCCATGTACACGCAACGTTTCGTGCAATTAAAGATGCAATTGGTTTAACAACACTCTACCCGATTGCTGGATTGGCCGCAAATAGCCTAATGACAGAGCTTTTTTAGCATGGCATCTACGGTGACCCGTTCCAACGTCATGCGATTTGGAGCTTTATCAAAGATCATGTGTATGTGCCTCCACTACCAGCTGAACTCCCCGAATTAAGAAACAGGATTGAAGCAGCTGTTCTAATAACTACTCAAGACAAACTTCACAATGTTTGGGAAGAACTCGAATTTAGACTTGATGTGTGCCAGGGGACAAATGGTTCTCATATTGAACATTTGTAAGATTTTAGGTAAAACTGTTTGAGGTGCTTTTTATTTGACACATCATTCATAGCTGTAAGTTTAATGTGATAGATATTTTGGAGCGTTAAACCCCCGATATTCATTTAGAAACACCCGGTATTTAGTGGCTTTATATGCGAATTATAGTGTGTTGAAAAATCAACTCAGTCAGTTTCCATTATATCAACCACTTTACTTGAAAGTAATAAAAATATTTTTTGGATACAACTCCTAAAGGCCTCCGTAGGCCCAGCTACAGCGGGCTCCCATCCACAGCATGTTGCATATTATTACTGCATGCTGCACAACGCACTTACACAAGTTCTGTTCCAGTAAAACATATAGTCAGATACTACCCGCTAAATTATGCAGGGTGGTTGACTTTATTAAATTTCTAGAGGTCTAAACTTCACAATCAAGTTTTCCATAGACTAATTTTAACGTTAAAAGGCGTTGGAGAAAAAATAGAATATTGTTTACAGTATAGTCTGATGCATGTGCACCTCCATAAAATCACAACAATTAATAAGTAATTATATTCATTAGTTATTTTTATAATCAGTAGTTATACAGGGTGGCTTTTATATCGCTGGCCATAAGGGTCCCATGTTAAATTGGATCCTGACGTCGGGTCTTAACATTTGGTACACAATTAGATTTTGTACACTAGTACAGTGGTGCAATTCAAGGGGTTTTACATTTTAAAACTATTTGCAATCTAACTGGACCATACGGTTATTTTACAGCATAATTTTCTATTCAAATGTCTCTTATGTACATCAACACCGAATTAAATACTACTTCACTTGCAAAAGTAGTACATTTGTTCAATGACTAAAATGTAAACTCTAGCTGCTGATCTATCAATGAATTGTTTTGCACTATTTGAGTAAAAACAATACGCACATAACCTCAACACACTTCTATTTCAAGAGAGGTAAGGTACGTGCAACCTTGGACAATAGTCCGTATCAGTACCACTGAAATAGGAGGTTTCTCTCATCTCCCATTTGAGTAATTCTATGAAACTAAGCTAAAACGTGTTGGTGAATTAGGCAATACCCCTACTGTTAGCATTGTTTTGCTCCTCTATAGGCTCTTTTACCCTCCGAAAACTTGAATTAAGAATAAAATAAAAAGGTGTTGTATTTTTGTCATTAAAACGTCAAAATTTTTCTCTTACACACTAAGCTTTCACAGAACAAGGTATTCCACACTTTCTAAGTATCAGAGCTGTGAACTCTTGTTCAGATTATATATGTTACAAAATCGTATTTGATCGATTCGTGCATGGGAAGTTAAGTTGGATCCATGCCGAATAACTAAAATCAGAATTGAGGGCAGCGCAGTGTCGTGAGTAAAGAGCATCAATAGCAGCAAGACGCTAAACTGTCTTGGGCTCGTAGATCAAGCTTTAAACAAATATTGCAGCCCCTCCTTCTCTATCTCGACCCACTCTAACATCACATCACGTTCACGTCCACGCTCACTACTCACGCTCTCTTTCTACATTAAAGATGATTAGTTTGAGGTTTTCCCCATGTTCCACATATTTTTAAAACAACCAGGCTGGGTCGGTCCACACACTGAGAAGAAGTGAGACAGGTTTCAGGAGTTTAAGCAATCACTTTTGTTTTAGTGATTCCTTTCATAATCGATTGTCGGTTTGGTAGGATATGATTCAGCGTTGAACTATCGGCTAAGTAGTTTCATCCACGTCTTACTTATCGAATTTAGGACAGATAATTCAGATAAGTGGTCCAAATTGAATGGGTTAAGTAATTGAAATTTAATTTAATTTTCAAAAAAAAAGTAGCTGTCTAGCTACTTAGATCAACCGTGGCTGCTTTTCGGAAACAAAAATAAATGGTTACTGGCTTGCTATGCCTGAAACTATCTAAACAATCTAAAACAAATTATCTGAGCTATTAATGAAGCAGCAGATTTTCCATATCGACTGGCTAAAGGCTGTATACCCAGTTAACACTAGTCTAGGCATCATTGATCGAATCATTTTGGAGATAATGTCCTGTAAATTTGAAGTCGTCAATTTCTTAGACATTGTTTTGGAAAGATATTTCCAGCACCGACTTCAAAATGACAGGACCAACGATGCCTAAACTAGTGGTAACTGGGTTTAGAACCTTTAGCCAGTCTAATATGTCCCTCATCGAAATGAAACATTCAAGGCATAGTAAGCTATCTTGAAACAATTTAAAATCCTTGTTTTGGACCAAATATTATTGGTGAAATCTTATTGCATTATTAACAAGACATTTAAAGTTCCATTTTGTAATAGAAGCTTGGTCGCCCTGAGTAAATCTATATGTGATAGACTATGACCCGTGACATTTTGTAATTAAAATTATTTTCCCATTTTTAAAGCTGTTCATATTTGGCCTTATTTTGAAGTCGGTTAACTTTTTTATTAAAAGGATTTTTATTTTACAATTTTTAGTTTTCAACCAGAAGGCTAGTTTATTTAAAGGCAATAAGGTCAAATAAAAAAAGGTAGTAAAATATGATTGTTCTCGGCGAAAACTAAAGATTTGATGGATTTAAGGATACTATATTGCTGGACATTTTATATCGAAATAGTGTCATCTAAGTCTATATCAAAATATGCTTTTACGGCGCAAAATACAAGTAGGCACCAAATACAGGGGTTTTGAGATTTGTTTAAATGTAAAGTTAGTGTCTATTCAAAATATTTGCATGTGGAACCATTGTGGAAGTGCCCTCTACAAAACAAAACAAACCGCGTTTAAAACGGTAGCGGCGTTCAAAAGTTATGCGTAAACAAACTTCACATGTCGTATGATATCAAAGGACCAGTTACAAATCGAGGGGCTTAAATCAAAACCCAACTCGTATGAAATGAATGTTTTTGTTTGAATTATTAGTATTTTATTAGTATTAGTATTATAGAATTTATTTTTAGTAACAAAGCGTACGTTGAAAATTGTCTCAAAGATTTGGCAATCTTGTATGATAAAAAAAACTTAAAAAGAGTGCCTAATATTAGTTTTTTATTCGTGTTATTTCGTAGCTACAATTTTGAATTAAAAGCCATAAATATAACTTAGCTTTTCCTAGTTCCAGGGCAATCTTTAAGCGAGAGAGATTAAAATATCAAGTGTGATAAATGTATCACCTACGTCAAAGGTAGTGGATAAGATTTGTACTGGTGTAGGATTAGACTGCGAAAGATCTAAAGACTGTGCTTCTGAAACTCGTTAAGTAATCGTATAGAAAATAATTTGCACTGAGATACAAAGAGTACAACGAGTCTACCTGTCTCAATGGCTAATTTCTTTTGTTACCTTAATAAAATAGCTTACTGGTTACACTGTCGGTTATTCACATTTGGATTTATTATGCATGAGACACTTGTAGAGTCTTTGTTCCTCTATTGGTACAGAATTATTGTTCCGTTTACCTAGCAGAAGTACATTGTTAACTAATTTCCTTTTGAAAATTGATATATTTACGCCGTCAGCGTGGTAAGACCCAGACCTAGGACTATGACATAAGCACTGATCCTGACCTTCAGAACACGTTTTGAGGATTGTTTCACACTTTATGTACATATGAATACATGTGTATCACCTCTTCAGCTCACATTTTCGTAAGATTTTCACAAAATTTGGTACTAAAGTTCCTGTTGTAAATATCACGGTCGAGTTCGTCAACCAGCAAATCCAACTACCGGAACCCCCTTTTGGAGGGGACTTTTCACCAAAAATGTGGTTTTAATGATCTAATAACAGTATATTTGATTGTATTTGAATATACGTATTTTTTTTAACTTTGTTCTAAAGATTGTGAAAATCCAACCAGCCGTTTAGAAATGGCGGCTAAAAAGTTGGTTTTCGCTTTAAGAGCAGAATGAGTAGTCCGATGTTAGTGAAATTTAAAATGCATTTTTATTTCATGATATATAGAGTAACTGCTAGTAAAAGAGCCCCGTAAGTCTGAGGCCGAAGGCCAAAGTGACGTTGTGAGCGTAGCGAACAGCCTCGTTCAGCTAACACAGAATAACATGCTTCTCTGTATTCACTGGCCTCGATACACCCGTCCTAATAGAACCAGTGAAGCTGAGACCGTGAGCGGAGCGAACTAGAGTAACAAATTGCAAAGGAAGCTCTACTCACTCATGCCAGTGGCGCTTTAGTACTTAGCTGCGTGTCGGCCTGGATTAAATTTGTTATTGGAAGAATTGGTGATGAATAAGAGTTGCGAGTGTTTACGTGAGATGTAGTGTGAAAGTCGAAATTGTTTCTTGTTTGCCATGTAACGTTTTCTGCAAAATAAAGTATTCTGATTATGTGTACATTCTTCATCTTACATTTATCTTACCTATATTTAAGAAGATTTTTGCCAAACGGCTTATATATTAGCTATTAAAAAACTACGAAAAACGGCTTATATTTTGCTACTTTTGTTGCTTATTCATAGCCTAATATCAACAAAACGATCACTTTTGAACAGTGTTTTTGTAGTTTTGTTGTTAGGCTAAGAATAACCTATTCAGTCCCAGGCTCAATACACACAGACAAGGTAATGTAACCTGTAGGTGACGTGGGGTCTGAGGAGGTTATGTTGTACCGTGTGTACAGTGTAGATACATATCCATCGTACATGTCCAGGTTCCGCTCACACTGCACACTAACCTCTTCAGTCCCGGGCTCAATACACACAGACAAGGTAATGTAACCTGTAGGGGACGTGGGGTCTGAGGAGGATAAGCAACGAAAGTTGAGAAATTCAAGCAGTTTTTTGTAGACTTGTTTTTCTATTTTGTATAACTAATATATCATACAAATATATATTACGATGTAAACTTGAACCATATTTAACTACTACTGTATAATGTATTGGCCTACATATAGCCCTGTTGCAAATGTTACAATGTTACAATTGGATGGTGTGCGTGGTTGTGCAGATAGAGAGTCTATGGGACGAGAAGGTTGCGGAAGCGAGACAGCGAGGACGCAAGCTGGAAGCAGAGGTAGCGAGTCTGAGGTCGCAGATTGTTGCGGTGCAGGCGACAGGCAACTCCCAGAACATCAAGCTCCCGGACCTGTCACCACAGGATGGCCCGAAGAGTGCGGGCAAAGAGATGCCCTCGAGAAAGGTAGATTTTCTGTCAACCTACATTGTTCACTTTCTTGTTATACGTCAGATGTTTTCGTAAAGAGTCGACATCCATGGGTCAAGCTTGCTAGATGGCAGTATACAAATTATAAATAAACTAATTAGTGTTGAGTCAGTTCCAATTCTAAATTCTCGATTCCACCGATTCCAGGGGTGGGTAATATGTATCAGGAATCGGTCGGTAAAGTCGATTACCGCAGAATCGAAAATCGGGAAAGTCGATTCAGATACCACAAAAAGAATCGATCGGGAATCGATTTCGGAGTCGGGAATCGATCCAGTAATCAAGGGTGGGGAATCGAACGCATAATTAAGAATTGGGAATCGATCATGGTATCGAGAATCGAATAATATTTGGAATTGTAAAATACGTAATTTCTAGTTCGCGCTGTAACTTAGAAAGGGTCTGGACAGGCTAAACATGCTGGGAGTTTGTCTTAAACAGGCCAATCGCTTTATTTGTTCTTGAATACATTACTCACAACGAATGAAGTTAATCTCAAAGAGATATTTACTAATGTCAGCAAAACTGGTGCATTTAGCTTACTTTATACGAGTTGGACCTATGACTGGACACTGGACAGCTATGCGACATGGTAGTTATCTTAACTTTAATTTAGTTCTTATTAACTTAACTCTTATGATTTCGCGGCCGGTGTCAGAACTATAATCTAGTTTTTCGCTTCACACTGCGTCAAAACATCACAATAATAAGCTTGATATATTTCGGTCTCGCTGTGAAGTACTACCTTATGTCACTGGTTGGAGGAAACTGGTATTTGTAGTGACTGAGTATGGTACTCCATAGCGAGACCGACATGTCTCAAGCTAATCATTAAAATGTGTGGACGCAGTGTACACCGGAAGAACTAGATTATAGTTATGACACCGGCCGCGACAGCGTTAGAGTTAGAGTAGTGATCATAGTCTGGAATAGTTGACTATGAGAACAGTTTGACGATCCAGTGTTCTTTAAGAGGATTGATCACCCAGAAATAGTTGTTCAAAATAAGCTCTTGTAGTTCCCTGTTTATGACACTATTTTTGGTGTAAAGATAAGAAAACTGCGTTCCATATTCTCAAAGGTTGTCTCTAGGTTTAAATAACCGAATTAAAAAATCTTACGACAATATTAACAAAATTGTTAAAGTCGTCCACAAATAGGCTATTTTAATAGTGCATTATTTTTTGTTCACAAGCAGTTTTGCCTTTGTTGTGTATAAGGAACATAGAACCACTCCTACCCTATCACATAATCCCGAATTTGTACGTTTCGGTTCATAAACGGCGACGGAAACAAGGGACTAGGAAAGCCATGTTTTGCCACTTTTTGATTGAGCGGAGTAAAGTTGAAATACCGCTACTACCATTTCTCGTGACTGGCACGCGGGACTCTTCTAAGAACTGAGCCAGACAAGACAACGCTTCTAGAGCCTATGTTTTGAAACAGATGATAAACTTGGAATCCACCTACCCCTCGTCCACCGGAGAGATATAATCAATACTCCGCTATTTCAGTGGTAAACATGAATTCTTCCTTGATTGACTAATCCTCTTAAGAAAGGAGAACTATGACTAGAGTTGCTGCTTCGGCTAAACTTGACACCTCAGTTATTGCATAAACTTCCATTTAGTTCTTATTAACTTAACTCTTATGATTTCGCGGCCGGTGTCAGAACTATAATCTAGTTTTTCGCTTCACTGCGTCAAAACATCACAATAATAAGCTTGATATATTTCGGTCTCGCTGTGAAGTACTACCTTATGTCACTGGTTGGAGGAAACTGGTATTTGTAGTGGCTGAAGATGGTACTCCATAGCGAGACCGACATGTCTCAAGCTAATCATTAAAATGTGTGGACGCAGTGTACACCGGAAGAACTAGATTATAGTTATGACACCGGCCGCGACAGCGTTAGAGTTAGAGTAGTGATCATAGTCTGGAATAGTTGACTATGAGAACAGTTTGACGATCCAGTGTTCTTTAAGAGGATTGATCACCCAGAAATAGTTGTTCAAAATAAGCTCTTGTAGTTCCCTGTTTATGACACTATTTTTTGGTGTAAAGATAAGAAAAACTGCGTTCCATATTCTCAAAGGTTGTCTCTAGGTTTAAATAACCGAATTAAAAAATCTTACGACAATATTAACAAAAATTGTTAAAGTCGTCCACAAATAGGCTATTTTAATAGTGCATTATTTTTTGTTCACAAGCAGTTTTTGCCTTTGTTGTGTATAAGGAACATAGAACCACTCCTACCCTATCACATAATCCCGAATTTGTACGTTTCGGTTCATAAACGGCGACGGAAACAAGGGACTAGGAAAGCCATGTTTTGCCACTTTTGATTGAGCGGAGTAAAGTTGAAATACCGCTACTACCATTTCTCGTGACTGGCACGCGGGACTCTTCTAAGAACTGAGCCAGACAAGACAACGCTTCTAGAGCCTATGTTTTTGAAACAGATGATAAACTTGGAATCCACCTACCCCTCGTCCACCGGAGAGATATAATCAATACTCCGCTATTTCAGTGGTAAACATGAATTCTTCCTTGATTGACTAATCCTCTTAAGAAAGGAGTAGACTATGACTAGAGTTGCTGCTTCGGCTAAACTTGACACCTCAGTTATTGCATAAACTTCCATTTACAGTATAATTAATGGCCCTTCCTACAGCTTTATGGTGAACTACACTATCCATACCAATGTGCACTGAAGCTAACAAATAGTGGACAACAATAGTAACAATAGCTTGGATATTGATTTGATCTCAGACAAAAGAAACTAACAGTTCAAGGCTAGGCTATGACTCTAGTTCCTTAATTAAAGCTGCAAGTAACGCCAAATATTAAGTATAATGTACGAAACAAATTTTACATGCTTTAAGACGAACAAATAAACTAGTACATAAAAACCTGATACAGAAAATCGTGAACATTTGAAAATATATCTACTAATTTATGTTTAACGTAATTTTATTTTAATATGTTCTAGTTCTTAACTATAAAAATATTTTATGGGAGATTTCAACATCACAATCGTCTGAGATACAGATATTATTGCAGAAGCTTTCCATTGTTTTTGAGTGAACAAAAGAACCCGATGTTCCGGGATCTGGAATCTGATCCCATCTTCAGGTGAAAAGTAACTTAAACATAACAAAACATATTAGAAAATGAGTTAGCCTAAAAGTAATCAACACAAGCTGACCAGTCACTCACAACCAAACTAAATTAATACTTTTTTTATACTTATTTGATAACAACTAGCCTGAAAACAATGCAACATACACAAAAACATTGAAAAATAAAAATAGAGAAGTCAAGCACGTCCATGGCCAGTGAGAGCTGCCCACTGATTGACTGCCTGGCCAGCCACCAGACCGTCTCATTGGCTGGCTTGTAGCAGCGGACGACCAATTACAGTCGTAAATCAGACTGACCAACTGTAACAGAGAACATAAAAATACATATTTGTGCACAGCCAATAGAGGAGAAATTCTTTAGGAATGTATCAGGTCTAACAAAGGAGTTAAAATGACTAACAGTACAATGATTCGAAAATCCCTTTTGCAATGAATAACGAAAATTGATCATATGCCCAATCTGAACGTTAGGTTTACGAATTTCGGGCAACCCATACGTAATTAGGATTTTAGAATAGGGCTTCTTGCACTAGTAACTAAGTCCACGAAATCCGAAACGAAAACTTGCCCACGAATAAAGGAAACGCTACTGTAGTTTTGTATACGGTAGTACATAAAGAAACATTAAGGAAGTATTTTGGAAAAATTTTGGAAGCTGATGAATCATGGAATTGAGAAAGATCCGACTGATAGTGTGTAACGTAAAACTGATAGTATACTTGGTAAACAAAACATGTTTACCGAAAAAACGCTCTTGCGGGATTTTAGCCACACATCATCCTAAAATCCCACATATGAATGGGTTGCCTAAAAACACAAAACTATCGTTACTGTTAGACCTATAACTATTTCTCGTGTAGGGAACTTTCTAAAGGCTTGTTAGACATTTAACCCCTTTATTAGGAACAACTGATTCATTCATCTACAACTCTAAACATTTTGTTGAACAATCAAAAGAAATCAATCTTGATGACACTGTTAGATAGTAAGGCTGGTAAGATAGATTTGAAGTGCTTCTTCACTAATAACCCAGTTCTGGAAATTATGAAAATAATTTAGTCTAAGCTCAGCAACGATAAAACGTTGGATGAAAGAACTCTACTACCTGTAAATTTCATAATGGAACCGCTTGAACTTTGCACCAAAGCTGAAATTTTGAATTAGAGAGTAACATTTACAGTCAAGATGAGGGTATGGCAATGGGGTCACCGTTCTCGCCTATATTTTCACGAATGATTCGAACCTTTGGCTCTGGCCTTAGCTGAGTCAAAACTGAAGATTTGGTGGAGGTATGTTGATGATATCTATGTTGTTTTCCCGCATGAAGACGATAAACTTAATGAATTTCTTGGCAATGTTAACAGCATCTCCCTTTCATTCGTCTGGCTATGAAGAAAGAGGCCCAAAATGAGCTTCCATTTTAAGATGTGTGTGGCGAAAGAGACGTTTTAAGACGACAGTTTTTCGAAAAAAGAAACATACGGCTAAACTGTTTTATCTAACCATAAAAATATGTCAAAGGAGAAGCTAGTTACTCGTTATTTGATAGAGTAGCTTGTACTTTAATCAATATGGAACAAAAATAAAAAAGTACAAATTGATTTAAATTGAAAAAGTACCCTCAATCAATGCTAAATAAGTGCAGATAGCATTAAGCTAGAAAACAGAGCTAGAAAACCGGGATGTTGAAAAACCAGTGTTTATGTCAACTCCTCGTGTGATTATCGGAACAACTAAAAGGATCAGTAGAAAATTTAAAGCTGGACCCACGTTCAACACACATAATACCCTTAGGCAAAGTCTCGTTAAAACCTAACCAAGAAATAACACTCAGGATTCTAAAATTGTAAGAAATACATTGGAGAGACAAAGATACCACTCAACGTAAAAATCAAAGAATAAAAGGAAAATACGCGATTAGGGTATCACAGATGATTCTATGATTGCTCAACATTATTGGTACAAAAATCATTGAAAATATTTGAAAAGTAAAGTGAAAAGAAAGTAACAGAGAACCAGCAGACCGTCCAATCGGTCTAACTTTCAGAAGGAAATAGCCCAAAGAACTCATAGCATAGTATTAAGGACTCAAAGCACGCTACATGATAAATTATTATCCTCTTTATATTTATTTATTCATTTAAAGAAAATACTTTCCAAAACAGCAACAACTTAACAAAATTAAATAGTCATTTACATAATGGTAAACTAAACATATTGACTATCACAAAACATGCAGGAAATTGCACGATAAACTCATAACATGGTAGTAAGAAGTCAATATAGGCTACTTGAAACTTAACTAGTATGAGACGTTCTATTCTAACATCCTACACATGTACGACACATACGGGTTGCCAGAAATTCATAAACCTAACGTTCAGCCTGGACCTTTAATCAGTTTCCGTGATTCAACTTGAAATCAAATAAAATCAAATCAAATTCTTTATTGCCGTAAGACTGCCGTAAGTAGTTATACATGCATGGCATCGTCAAGTTTATAAATAATTATAACAAAGTGTAACATAGGCTACATAAAACTTTGATGATGGTTACAGTATGCAATGAATTCCTTAATATCATATACACAAGGAATTTTTCTTAAGTCTTGTTACCGGTAGTGATTTCTTTGTTAGAAAAACCTGATTCATTCATCAAACTCTGAAGAATGTCCCCTAAATTGGCTGTGCATAAACGGGTTTTTTGTGTTCTCTGTTTAAGACGGTCACAGATGGTAACAGCCAATGATTCATTGGCCGTGGACGTACTTGATTTCTATATTTGTCTTTTAATTTGTAAACAGATTTGTGCTTGTTGTATTGTGGCCTAGGCTACTAGTAGTCGTTATCAAATCAAATAATTTTAAAGGGGAAAACATTAATATCGTTTGGTGTTAGGTGACGATAATCAGCAGCTTACTTTTAGGCTAGCTTATTGTTACTTTTCACTTAAAGACGGAATCAGATTCCAGATCCCAAAACTTCGTGTTCTTTTTGTAAACACGTCCGTAGTCATATTTTAACCTCAGAAACTCAATTTCAATTCAATTTCAATTTCAAAATATCTTTATTCATTCTTTCATTTTTTACAAACACAATAGTCACAATACAAAATAAACAATATTTTATACATGCAAATTCTTAACTAAATATAATTTCATACTAAAATAAAAACGAATGAATAGTTAGGTACCTCATTTAAACGTGTTGAGGTACCATCACAAACTTTAAGACATACTGTCGAACAATGAAAATAAATACTATTTATAAATAACAGAAAATAATCTTAAATATAGACAAACTAGTTATAAAAATAAACACTCAATGATAAAAATTAACGATCTTCTACATGTTAGTAAGAATGGTAAAAAAACAATATCTAGTTTAAGTTCAACTACTGTACATAGAGAAATTACAATTACACAACTAAGAAATTAATACCTCCACAACTGTATTATCATTAACAACAAACTTCAAATAAAGAATCACAATCTGAATTATCTGGAGTACTAAAATCATGTTAGATGGATATTACAGGTTTATTGAACTATAGTTTTTAGTGAGGATTGCCTTTTTATATAGTTTATAATACGTATTGTGTTTGAGTTGAAATCTTACATTCTGATATTTTTAGATGTTTTTACATTGTGAATGGTTTACAATCGCTTTGTCAACAGTAACTGTTTTCGTATTGATATATGTTTATATTTATGTTTCTAAATAGTTAATGCACATGTATTAAAGCCCGTAAATGTAGATACTTACATTATAAGTCGTGTTCAGAAGAATTACTGGCGTTAGAATGCAGTGGTGGTTCAGAAAGGGACGGCAATGGTTTATCGTCTACTCAATTCTATAAATGTCCTATAGCTCTGAAAAGAGCGTGAATATGGCTATTTTAATCAGGTTGGATTCGTACAAAGAATAACTCTGCAAGGTGACCAACAAAGTTATTTTTCTTGTTCCAATGCCGCGGCACTGTACCTCGCACTTCACCCCACGTACGGTCAATGGTCTGGGGTGAGCCCCACTGTCGGGCCAATGAAGTTAACAGTTACGAAGTGGTCTTGTCGTTCCGGCCTTTATACATGTTTATCTTTCGTTTGTAATCCTTGGTCGATAACATATCTCAATATAAAAACAATTAACGGTGACAAAGCGATAGTAAACAGCGATGTAAACAAACGAGCAGCGTTCAGAGAAAATGAGTGCCAAATATTTTATGACACATTTCATTAAAATTAATTTTTGATTCAATAGGCTAACTACAAGAACACAGCAAGTCGTCTACAGCAAGAAATCAAAGGTCTTCAGCAACGCATAAATACTACAAAACTGAGATTGCTCAATGAAATTAAGGTAACGTTAATCAAACTAATATTTGGATTTAGCCACTAATTCTATTCATGTTCCCAGCTGAGATAATATCTTATCAAACAGGAGCTCTGTTTTATGTAAAAGTTTAAATGCCATATACTTGGTTTTACATTACTATTTCCAGGCAAGAGTTCAGTACTATGTCTTTAGTAGCTCCAATAAATCTCCATTCAAACTGTGAAAATGTTTATTACGTAGGCTTATTCTGTTTTTCAAATTGCTTGTACTACCAGAACTTCAACTGGCATTCTAGAGTATATAAATTTCCTATCAATCAGTTTTGTACACTACACCCCAAGATAAAAAAAAATGAGCTGATTAATTTTTTCCTCGTTTTACGTCATTTTTTTACGTCCATAATAAAAGCTCATAAATTCATTATTGGGTTTTCTTTACTGTGAAATCAATTTTTTTATTTCAAACCTTACGTTAATTTAAAAACAACTGAGATTCGGGTAATAAAATGAGTCCACATTTTAACAAAGGTATAATATAGTGTGACTGTTTTAAGTGATCATCAATTGTTTTATAACATAGAAGTTAATGAAATATTTTACTGGTTGTTTTACAATTGTATCGTGGTAAACATAATAACCAGTAAAAAAGTCTATCATTTTCTATGTTAGTTTACATATTACATTTCCAACAATTAACTTTGTACACTTCAAACTATTTCAGTTGGCAATATTTTGGAAGAGGGTGGCCCCCAAACCCTGATTGTTATTTGTATTAGTTTGTTAATAGGAAAATGATAGTTCCGAACTCTATTATTGCATCATAGTTTTGTAAAGTAGAAATCAAGAAGAGGTTTACCAGTTGAATTTAACAATTCAGTTTATTTAGCGGGACATTATCATTCCAAACTCAAACTTTCCTCACCAGAACAGAAACGAGATGGTATGAAATAAACCAAGTGCATACATCTATTCCGTGTTTAAGCAGTAAACCGTTTTATTGGTTTATAATTTTTACGCATAAGCGCAGTCAGACTATTCCGAATACGCTGACTTGAAGAGTTAGTTTTTTGAGTCCAGACCTACTTCGTCCTTATAGAACGAGTTTTTATTGTTTTAGTACATACATACAAGTCTACTCGTATTGCACAAATAGTTTATTTCGTCTCAAGTGAGGAAAGTAGCTGTTACCAGCGCACAAATAAGTACCAAGTGCGAGGCGAAGCTGATAAAGCACTGGCGTAATACTTTCGGACGAGTACAGTATGAACGACGAGTTATGTAGAGTACGAGTACAGTATGAACGACGAGTTATGTAGAGTACGAGTACAGTATGAACGACGAGTTATGTAGAGTACGAGTACAGTATGAACGACGAGTTATGTAGAGTACGAGTACAGTATGAACGACGAGTTATGTAGAGTACGAGTACAGTATGAACGACGAGTTATGTAGAGTACGAGTACAGTATGAACGACGAGTTATGTAGAGTACGAGTACAGTATGAACGACGAGTTATGTAGAGTACGAGTACAGTATGAACGACGAGTTATTTAGAGTACGAGTACAGTATGAACGACGAGTTATTTAGAGTAATGAGTACAGTATGAACGACGAGTTATGTAGAGTAATGGCATGAACGACGATATGTACAGTACGAGTACAGGACCAGTACAGGTACATCATACCAGACTTTAGAACCAGCCATTGTTAAATAAAAAGGAAAATATGTTCTAATGGAATCCTGTAACGTGGTAATGAAACCTGGAACCTACTCTCCAACAATGCCCGAAAATATTCTCGAGAGTTCCGGGACAACCAGTGTATTAGGTTGTAGGAAAAGTTTGCTGTTTACTTTGGTTTTTGTAGAATTACTCCAATCCAGAATTGAAAGTGATCGAACTGAGAGTTCTTACATTAACCTTTATCAATGTTATAACACGTACCTCACCATTTATGTAGTTAATAAACAGGTAAAAGTGTACTCTCAGTGTGGTGGACACGGTACCTACATTGTTTTGGATGCCCTTTCATAAATTAAAAAAACACTAATAATACAATTGACTTTAGACTTGTGTGTTGGCAGCATCCCAACACTCGATAGTCATTGACAAATTACAAAGTTACCCTTAAACAAAATAAAATTTTATATATCCAAAAAACACTCTTTGCCAGCAGCTTTACTAATTGGAATCAGAAATATTATCGAGTGAACTGTTTGTATAAGCATATCAATTACTTAGTAAGTAAACTGATTGTATCACTTAATTGTTATGTAAAACCGTTCTAAGACATTTCAGGACTGTACTAAGAATACCAAACTGCTATTTTGAGAGAAATATGCAAGTAAACACTGATTTTCAACGGGAAAGGTGAGCGATTATTCGTTTTGTAGTGCTTGAATCCGGTAAACTTGATAAGACATTTAGAATTTCACTTGCATTATAATGTTCAGAACAACAATTTTAAATCTTACATAAAACAATTTTTCTATTATAAAATATAGTTGATGACTGAGATGAGAAGAAACCGGCCTTAATGAGTGCGGACATGTTTTAGGTGGAAGCACTTCGACTTCAAGTAGAATCGCTGCAAAGCGCGGCGTGGCTGATGCGGCTTCCGGCCTCTGATGAAGTCCACACTGTTAGTACAACATACTCGTATACAGTACACAGCTTCAACTCAATGCCACAAAGCTTAAACATAATACTCGTAGCAATATCACTTCCTATTCTGCGTGAAAAACAATAACAAAGAAAAAAACAGGCTACAATCAGATTTTCATTATAGAAAATTGGTTTCAAAACGCTGATGTGAGCACAAATCAAGAGAGGAAAACTTGAAACCCACATTGATGTCTGCTTTGTTTGTTTAGCTTTGCCGATTTATATTTTTATAGAAGTGGAAAGCTGTAAAACACTTTTTCAGAGCACCCAACTTTGATCATCTGCAGAAACTAAATCAATGGGAATATAAAGATTTCCTATCTAGATTTTCAGAATAAAGTTTTAATTATTAGGGTGTAGGGTGTAGTTAACAATGTAATCAGGTGATGTTATGCCATTAGAGTAGGACTTGTTGCAAACCGTACAAATCGTGAAGGTGACAAATAATTTTTGAGGAAAACAAAACACAAGACAAATTTTATACGTTCTGTTTTCAGGTTTAACTGTAGCTTGAGTGAGTATTGCCTTTTATATAGTTTATAATACGTATTGTGTTTGAGTTGAAATCTTACATTATGATATTTTTAGATGTTTTTACATTGAGAATGGCTTACAATCGCTTTGACAACAGTAACTGTTTTCGTATTGATATATGTTTATATTTATGTTTCTAAATAGTTAATGCACATGTATTAAAGCCCGTAAATGTAGATACTTACTTTATAAGTCGTGTTCAGAAGAATTACTGGCGTTAGAATGCAGTGGTGGTTCAGAAAGGGACGGCAATGGTTTATCGTCTACTCAATTCTATAAATGTCCTATAGCTCTGAAAAGAGCGTGAATATGGCTATTTTAATCAGGTTGGATTCGTACAAAGAATAACTCTGCAAGGTGACCAACAAAGTTATTTTTCTTGTTCCAATGCCGCGGCACTGTACCTCGCACTTCACCCTACGTACGGTCAATGGTCTGGGGGTGAGCCCCACTGTCGGGCCAATGAAGTTAACAGTTACGAAGTGGTCTTGTCGTTCCGGGCCTTTATACATGTTTATCTTTCGTTTGTGATCCTTGGTCGATAACATATCTCAATATAAAAACAATTAACGGTGACAAAGCGATAGTAAACAAACGAGCAGCGTTCAGAGAAAATTGAGTGCCAAATATTTTATGACACATTTCATTAAAATTAATTTTTTGATTCAATAGGCTAACTACAAGAACACAGCAAGTCGTCTACAGCAAGAAATCAAAGGTCTTCAGCAACGCATAAATACTACAAAACTGAGATTGCTCAATGAAATTAAGGTAACGTTAATCAAACTAATATTTGGATTTAGCCACTAGTTCTATTCATGTTCCCAGCTGAGATAATATCTTATCAAACAGGAGCTCTGTTTTATGTAAAAGTTTAAATGCCATATACTTGGTTTTACATTACTATTTCCAGGCAAGAGTTCAGTACTATGTCTTTAGTAGCTCCAATAAATCTCCATTCAAACTGTGAAAATGTTTATTACGTAGGCTTATTCTGTTTTCAAATTGCTTGTACTACCAGAACTTCAACTGGCATTCTAGAGTATATAAATTTCCTATCAATCAGTTTTGTACACTACACCCCAAGATAAAAAAAATGAGCTGATTAATTTTTTCCTCGTTTTACGTCATTTTTTACGTCCATAATAAAAGCTCATAAATTCATTATTGGGTTTTCTTTACTGTGAAATCAATTTTTTATTTCAAACCTTACGTTAATTTAAAAACAACTGAGATTCGGGTAATAAAATGAGTCCACATTTTAACAAAGGTATAATATAGTGTGACTGTTTTAAGTGATCATCAATTGTTTTATAACATAGAAGTTAATGAAATATTTTTATTCAAGTATTTTATCATTTTATAGCGTACAAAAGTCTAATTGCTAATTAAAATTATTAAAACTACACTTCCCTTGGTCTTACCAATGGCCGTAGATTTTCTCTTAAACAAGGTTTGTCTTTGTTGTTTCGTTTAACTGTTGTCATAGAAACAATGTTATATTGTACAAATGTGACAATAAATGTATGTATTGTATTGACGCTTTTGTAAATAGAAAGATTCTGAAACTTTTGTAAGAATTACATTAAAAACTGTGCTTATGCGGGATATATTTCACTTAACCACTTTAAAGGGAAACCATTAAGGTTACATTTTTTAACCAGAACATGTTATGAAGATAACATCACTCGTGTGTTTACAAATATTTTCGTGCCACACTTGTACGGAATATGTAACCAGTTGTATAGATTGTTCGGTTGGGTTTGTTACAGAACAAGCAGCAGGTGGAGACCGAGGTGAGAACCATGCGTCAGAGCTTGTCTACAAGCAGACACAACAGCAAGGCCAGCTCAGCGGTGACTACTCCACTACCCGGGTACAGTCCTCGGCCCGGACCCATCACCGTAGCGCCCCTGTAGCACACCTCCTTCACTCCTAACCTTACCTCTACCTCCAGAGTACAAGTGTACCCTCTTACACCCTGGCGTCTCGCCGTGTTCCTTCTCGAATCTAGTTCCACCCCGCTGTTCACACATACTCAACGAATTTCCCCACATGTGTCCTTACTGTTTACCGTTGAAAGCTGAGTTTTCTTTATTGTCAACGTTGTAAACAATGTAAAATCTACACAGGGGACATTTTTTTGAAAATGCTCGGTACTACCAAGTTGGAAATCATATTTTTAAGACTTAACCCACTGGTGTACTAGTTGATATAATTGTGTACGAGTAGTATTTATGATAAGATATGCAACGGCTCACACATTTCACCACTTGTAATTAGAGCAATATATCTATGAACTCGACTAAGTGCGTACAACCTACAAAACTACAAGTATAAGTTACACACAAGGAATGCTTCACTAAATTCCTTTTGGTGACGAAGTATCAAAGGACACCAAAAGGATACTCCATTGTTCAGTTATATAAACAGTTTCTTGGTGTTTCTCCTAGCTACTTAAAACTTCAATTTCTTTGAAGTTTTGCATCTTTTGCCCTTGAAAAGATTAATGAAAGTTAACATATTTTACTAGGTGTTTCTTTGGCAAAGTGTCCAGACTACATACTTGATCACAGCATATTTAGCTTTTCACAAGCTACATATCTAAACAAAGAATGTCATAATTCAACAAAAAAGCATCTTCTTGGATCTTGCCCCATTTCGATCAAGGTGTTTATGCATAGTTCACTTTGTTGAAATGGTGTATATACATATTTTCACACCACTATTGAAAGTAGCCAAAACTACTTGGCAATAAACCTGTAGCATTTTTTTACAGCGGTATTAAAATAGTGCCTTAGCACCCCACGAAGATTCCATTCAACTCAATCCGTTCAACTTAAATGACAAGATATCAATATTAATATGATTTTCATAAAGTTGTATTATTTGCACAGTTTTTATATGAGTAAGTTAAGAATTAGTACAAGCACAGTCCCTCGTTCATATAAATTAATGGCACTTTAAACCATCTCAGTATCAAACCTCGGTGTGAGCTGAAAGAATAACGAGAAGGAAACAATCTTCAAATTATGTAGGCCTGTTTTGAGGTGAAAAAACAGGTAAAACTAGGGTTTCGCGTAGTTTGTAAATAGTTATGTCTAGAATAATAATATACACTTTCATTCCTTCGTCTTTCTTTAAGGCCAAAATATATCAAATAATGCAGGTTCTAGGGTATTTTAAAGTTCGATAGAAAAGTCTCAAGTTAATAACTCGTATAGTAAAATAGAAGAACTCGTAAAATATTTAACCTTTTTAGCTTATTTTTAAAGATAATGAATGAATGAAATACAAGAATTCAATAAGATTTGCTCTTCCACAATCAATTGTGGGCAATCTGAAAACACTCACGCCAAACAATATTGACTTCTCCATTAAACTGTGATTGGAAACTCGCAGGATTAAACATTCTATTTGAGTTGCTTACTAGTACGTTTATGTGTAATAATATTTCTTTTGCATTAGATTTTAAACTGAAAACTCAATAGGGACTGGACTATCATCAAAGACAATTTGACAAGATAACATTTCGGTGTATTTCTATTTCAGGTGTTTTGAAAGTAGGCAGATTTTTATCTAGATACACCCACTATAATATAATGTGACAATAACGCAAACATGTTATATTGTACGCGCTGACTCTAATGTATACTTAAATATTTTGAAAATTGTGTTTGTACGATACACTTAACACTTAAAGTTTTATTTACGGCGTTAAAGAAAAAATTTGCCAATCTTTATTATAGTTTACTACTAAATACGGGGTGTCCCAAAAGTTGTATATCGAGAGCAAGTAAGTTTTTATTTGCATCCTAAACTATGTTGGTACGAATGTTTACAATTATAAAAGCTGTAGGAAGGGCTTTCTGTCTAATTCCATACTTTTTCAAAACATAATAATATATAACTTTACTGCTGTGTTTCCTCTTCCACAAACATTGCAAGACAAAGAAACGGTCTTACGTACATTGGCTCCCGGGATACAACTGTCATGACAACGGACTTCACAGGTTGGAATACAATAAAATAAGCAATTGTTGCAAAGACATACGAGTACAGCCCAGTTTGGTCAGAAAAACAGTAATGCTATAATGAATAAAGAGTGTTCGGTAAAGTGACTTTTGGGACATCTGGTATTTATCATTAGGTTCAAGGTTGTATACGTTAACAAAATACACCCCAGGACCTTCTTAAGGTACACGGTTATAAAATATAGACACTCATGCAGTTAGTAATTAAAAGTCGATATTTTTCCAACAAAACCTTGATGAGCGCAATGCATAGCTACAACTGTAAAGTACGTTAGTGCCGTGAAAATGTATCGATGTTAATTCCATAAATAGACAACATTTTTAAAATTGTCGTTTCCATATCGGCTAGCTGAAGAAGCATTGTTGGCTTTCAAGTAATTTAAAACTTGTCTTGTTGTTTAAGTTGTGTGTCCTAGTAGTGACTTAGCTTGTGGATTTAGGGCCGCGATGTGCTACTTTGGCGAAGCTATAGAAAGCAGTAAAGGATCTAGGAGAGCATGACCCCGGCTGAACACCACATCCCACCGGCATAGACCCCGTGTCCGCCCGCTCCTTCCCTCAGACAGGAAACACATCGGTGTGCAGTGTGAATAGGACAATACTGTACTCAATTGTAGAGGAAGATACTTGTACACACACTCCCTTGCAAAGATGACGTCAAGAAACATAGTTGCGATTTCAACTTCTAATTTCTATTCACATCACTTCTAAATTAGTGGTTGAGTCTGAGAAAGGACTGAGTTAAATTTACGTTATTGATATCATACTAATGAGTTTATATGATATGAGAATAATTTAATTATATTGACAGTCATGTATTTCAATTAATAACGTGAAAGTTTTGTTAAAAAATGTGTTTGCTGTAAACACTTTTATATTATGTTTTATTTTCTGTAGGAGGAGGACTGAAAATTCCTACACTGTTTTTACTTTTGCATTCCTTGAGAATTTATCAACTTAGAAAATATAAATCTGGAATTTTCGCACCTAATTCAGGTTTCGTTCTTTTTGGAAGCACCTACTATGGAATTTAAATTTAGCAACACAAATGTTATTCTTTTACGACATTTCAAAGGAATACAAGAGAGGTACTGAATGTATTGAGTCTCTCAATAGGTGTACAGAGAGTAGAGGGTAGACAACTAGACCCTATAAGCATATGGAGTAATTATAATCCAGTTCGTCCGTTTTACATCGCGTCAAAACATCATTTCAGTTAGCTTGAAATATTTCGGTCTCGCTGTGGAATACCATCTTCAGTCACTAATTGGCCGAAACTGAGATACCTGCTGCCTGTCATCCTTTTTGTCACACGGCTACCAACCGTCCATTGGAACAGGAATGGCAACTGTCGATGTTCTCACACTATCGAAAAGACTTCTACAGGACGGGTTGCCAGCATCTTGAAAGTCAAATGTTGTCTTCTTTGTTGAAGTTATTATCATTTTTAATTATTTTATTGGTTTCCCAGAAAACCTTTGCCAATAATTTAGCTTTTTCAAACTATATTGCATGGGGATACTTCCTAACTTAGTTAAGTTAAAAAGACGTTTAAAGTAGTTTTTGATTACTAAAGTACCAAAACTCTAAAGTTTTGACAAACTCTTAAATATTCGAACATTTGTGTTACTCTTATATTATAACCATGTTGATTTTAATGTTTGTTTTGCTTAAGAATACAAACCTCAATTATTTAAAAGGAAATGTTTTTGTTCTCATGTTATTATGTAAAGCGTAATACTATATTTATTTGTCTATATACCAGGTTCAAATGAGTAAATTAGTTGTGAGACGCCATTTTATGTTTGTCATGTATTCATGTCAAATTATGAATAAAGACATTTTTGACTTTGACATGTTTTGTGTTATAGCTGTGTTCTGCTATGGCCGAATTTTCAATATCTTCGTGTAATTTGTGTCTGATGTGTTAAAATCAAATTAAATCTCGTTGAAATTGATCTTTTAGCCTTACCAATATACATTTAACCGCAACTGCATTAAACGTTCAAGAAGCTGAATCGGAATAACTAGATCATAGTTATGACACCGGTTGCAAAATCCTCAGAGATATGGAGCAATGAATCAGTCGAGACTATCCAGATGAACAAAAGCGAGCAAGATCAGGGATGTCATCTTCGCAATGCAGTGTGTGTAAACAAGTCTCTTTCCAACCATGTCATTTCCCTACCACTTTCGAGCTAATTACATGTCCATGGAAGATATTTAGTAGGTTCATTAAAAGTTCATAATTAAAGGTTACTGCACGAAATGAAAGCCCCTGGGCCGAATTCATGAACCTCCAGGCGTTAAGAGGTTGCAGGATACAGCAAGCGCGGTTCCAACTCTGGGGTACCGATTATTTAACATAGAGTGACAATTGCAAACAATGTTTTAATGTACTTAACCCTGCCTGTGTGTTAAAGTTTCAACTTTGAGATGGCCGCAGTAGTGGCCGTGGCCTTGAGTTTTGTCTGATAACAAAAATGTAAAACAGGCATTTTCTTGTAACAACTCGTGCCTACAATTTCCATCGGATTTTAATGAAATTAACTTTGCTTATAGCTCACTAAATGTGTTGGTGGCTCCACTGAGCTGAATTTTCTTTTTCTCTTTTATACAAACTATAAAATGTATTTTGTTTTTGGTTTTATGACGAATAGAATTTTCAAAAATTTAGTCAACAGAGTCACTGCAGTACAATGTCATCTTTAAAAATGTGATGAAAATTGTAAGAGATAGTTTCTCAAGAAATTGCTTGTTTTTATAATTCCCTTGTTTAGTGTGCCTGTAGATCCTGAGGCAGAGAAGATTTAAATGCTGATGCGCATTAAATAGGTCCTGAAACCGGAATAGTGAACTTGTTTTTATATTGTTCTCATGGGAGGAAAAGCAAAATGACCGACTAGCACTGGGTACCCTTAAATCATAACTTTTGAGCTTGGCTTCCTTGAACTGGAACTAATGAGGAATGCGTGAATCCAAATTCCAGATATTCTTTTAAGAGCTGTTAGATTGCTAAGGTGTGTAATTTATTTAGTATTTTACACAAGCAATCTAAACCTAAATATGCCTGATTAGGAAAGGGATGGTTTGGAAGAATAGAATAAAATAGGATCGAACAAGTTCATGCTTTTTATAAGGAATACGGTACTCCTAATGGAAGTTAAACTAAAAGTGGTTGTTTATGTGAATTCACCTAGCCCATAAAATATCCTCTATATATTTATGTGTTAAAGTGGTAGGGCAATAATGGCAACAATAAATGTAGTTATTTATTTTTACTTTGATGACTCTAAAAACTGTATTAATGGTTCATATTCAGATGTATTTTAATTTGTTCAAAAATACGATATTTATTTGCTTATACAGATTTAAAATAATAGTGTTATAAGTTATATAGACTGTAAACAAACTTAAGGTTCCCTGTAAAAGAAATACCCTTGTTCAAAAATTCTGCATAGTTTGACACAGGTCAGGACATTTAAGATAATTTATGTAAAAGTCAAATGATGTATTGCAATGTTTGGTCAAAGTTTGAAAAATATACATTTTCTACTGTGTGTATTTACTTTTTTTTAGAAAGGTTTAATAAGTGAAAACAGTTTAAGGAAAATCTTTTGAAGGTTCTTTTTCGTGAACGCAGTGTTAAACTAAAACAAGCAAAACATGCTTCTATGACTTTCTTTGTATTTATTTTAAATAGCCGTCTAGTTTGGTGAAAACTTGCTTTATAACTCACCTATCGTTGTCACTTTGATGCGTTTCCCAAGTCTTGACACTTCTCAACGTCTTCACTGTCGCGTGTCGCGTCTAGTCTTGACTACGTTTAGCCAAAAGCTATTTTTCCGCCTTACGTGATAACCTTACATTACAACCATTATCAAACCTTTCCAGACAAGTATAAACTTAAGCGTATATTAAAGTGTTCAGTCCCAAAACCGTATACATTTGGTTTTTCAATTTAGCTTGAAATTCCTGAAACAAACCTTCTCACAATGTTTGTCAGTGCTGTTTGTCCAATGAAAATGTTGATACAGTATATCAATTTAGAAAATAATAGTAGACAGTTAATGTAAGAACATCAGTTGTAATTTTAATGTGATCGTTCTTAACATCTCTTATCCGTACATTTGTTGCACATTATATTTGTTCAAATACCCACGAGTATACTATTCAATAGATTAACATAGATAGCTTTGTGAGAGTTTCACTGGAGATTATATTTTATAAATGCACAAAATTATTTTTCAACCAAAGAACTAAGTGCCATTAAAAACCATAGCGTAGTTAAGAAGTTATTTTCTAACAAAATGACACATGGTTTTAATTAGGCTGTAAGTAAGATATTGTTTTGTAATATCTTTATCCTAGATGTAAAACGTACATCACAACTACCTTTATTGAAAATAAAAATGTTTAATTTATTGTTGTTTTACTAACCAAAGTTGACTGAAGCTGTGCAAAAAAATTTAATGTTTGCATTCGTTTTAAAGCTAAGACCTACACGCGAATAGAGAGTTTTTGGAAATTATGTGTTTTAAGTGTACAAAATGGAGTTGACAAGTACTAAAGCTAGAGCAATTTTAAAGTTTATTTTGTAAAACTATCAAACCACTTATAAGAAATCGGGTTCTACATACGAGTCAGAGAGTCCTCTATTTTTCAAATATATCATGTTAATTAATCTAAAAATTATTTTTAAAAGTGAAAAACGAACGCGTGTAATCCCATGCAAACGCTTGGTTTGTCAAATCGCATCAGATGAAAGAAAGACCCGTTGTTTAGTCATTGGTTTACGTGCGTGGTGTTGTGTGTTCATTGTGGCTTTCTCTGAGGTAGTTTTTTCAAAAGCCTTATCCCATTTGGGATTTTTTTAAATGAACAATAGCTTAAGTTTGATCAATAAAAAATGCTATTGTAAGTAGATTGCGCAAAGATGCCACATGGTTGAGGCAGCCTAAATACAGGTAGCGCTGTCGTCTCTCGCCATCTTTCTCCCCCCTCGGCTACACATGCTCGAGTTTGTCCGATGTCGATGACTTATATGTGACCAAATCGTGCGATTTTCGAGAACGAATGGACTTGCGCGTGCGTCAATAGCTCTCCTTTAGACTTCTTAAAAGAACTCCCTCGCAACCCTATCTGTGCCTGGGCTGCCGCAACTATCGATTTGATTGTTGCCTCAGCCATTCGGCATCGATGCGCAATCTACTAACCACAACGTTATCTTTGGTTTGAATTTGCTCAGTTAACGATCAATATTATCTACAGACTCAATAATCCAATACTGAAATTTTCAGCATCGTAGAAAATGTTTGAACACAACTGACTTGAACTTGTTTTACAAGATGTACAGTGCATTACGATGCACGGATGCAGGTGTACAGTTACTTGGCCGATGACTGGGCCTGGGTGTGGTGTTGTTAAATGCTACACAATGCATAGTTTGCAAGTTGTGATAAGACATGATTAAACGGCGTGCCTGACCTTGGCCGTACTGGTTACTGCCAACTTCAAATCAACTGTGAATCACTTCTTCACATTCGAAGAATAAAGAAAATATAACAAACTACCTAAAAGTATTACTTTCAAACCTTTCTTTAAAGTTTTAAATGTATTAATGAACGCAAATGAAAAAAATCGGGTTTTACATATTTCTGGATGGGATATTGAGAGTATTGTGAAAAATATTTTACAACGTTTTTGCGTTCCAAATTGCAGTTATAGAATAAACACAACAGCCACGCAAAGTTAAAAATATATTTATTCTCACAATTACAAAGAATTTTACATACAGTTTTAGTTATAATTATAAAATACAAGTTGTGCAAATTTCGAAAGAAACTTAAATTATTTAAAAACTGAAATTCCAATCTGTGTTAATCAAAATAATTACTGCACACAAAATGTATCCAAAATTTAAGTTTTACATCCAAATTTTAAACCTAGACCTCATTACTGACGAACTATGGCATATTTCACTTCAAAATTCTTAAAACTAATGATAAAGAAATATAATAATATAATACTAATAATATGTCAATCCGTAGATTGAAAACAAAAATAACTAGTATAAATTAAACTGAGCGTAAGAACATAGTTCAGATTATTAAATACCTTCTAATGCGTCTGTAGATCCTACAGTTGAGAGAAAAAATGCTATGCAGATGCGCATCCGCTTTTTTTCTCTCAACCGTAGGATCTACAGGCGCAGTACAAGGTATTTAATAATTTCAGCAATAACTATTAAAAAGTGCAGATGGTTAGAAATGGACGGTGCAACTTAGTATTTTGGCATGAGGCCTAGTGTATGGTTTAATGATAGTTTATCCAGCAAGGTACCTCAAATGGTTTGTACCGCGGGGGTTGGGGGTTCACAGCCTCATCATAGCTTGGAGGAGGATCATCCTGACCTTCTTCCTTGATCTCATCCTTGTCGTCCTCCTTGGCAGTGTCATTCTCCTGGAAATAATCACTGTCGTCATCACTATCCTCATCAGACGACACGTTGGAGCGGCATGCACGGTGCACATAGGGGAGTTCAGTCTCAGAGTAGAACGGGTTGAACAGGAAAGCGTGACGTGAAAACTCGGGTAGATATTTCCCCTGGGCCAGAAGTGATTGGATAATCTAAAAACAATTAAGGCTTCTGAACTATCAAGATAGGAGCTTTTTATTCATGTGTTTATTGATTATTATTTGTTAATATTTTCCAATGTATGAGCCATTTACAATATTTAAACGTTTTATGAACACATTTTCTTAAAATGTGAAAGAAAGATACTTTATGTATCAAATGAAACTATTTACGCGAAAAAAAATCCAGATCGAGGCTGTATCTAAATCAAACAGGCAGGCGCCTGGAGTGGCAAATTTCAGCTTAAAACTCGAAAATAAACTTAATTAGAGTCAGGTTTGTAACACTCCCGACGCCACCTCTCACTTATTAAACGTCGCCTTGCCGCCGATGCTTTTGGAACTCTTTATGTGTTGAGGTGATAACTTAAATTACCACCAGGGCGTTTGAAACCCAACATTCGCCACTGATACTTTCAAAACTTCTAAATTGCCGAATTTTTCGCCGAGGTTTTGCAACCCGATATTGACTGTTGTGACTTCAAAACTCAGACCCAGATTTTCCACCGACGCTTTTGTAAGCCGAAAAATGTACACATCTGCTTTCTCAGACCTCTTGAGTAACTGCCGTGCAAAAAAGGAATGCCGTCTTTAGTTCCGAAAAGTTACAGCGGAAACTCAACGGTACACCGAAAACCTTAGTAAAAACACTCGATACTGGTGCTACGAGTAGTTTCACTAGTCTGTTTGTTGAAAAGTGTCCGTGATAATATTTTTGTGATTAAGAATGATTCAGTTTCACAACTGTTACTTACATGCACAAAAACGTCATAATTATCCTTATCAACAAAGAGTGCCCAGAGAGGTGGCGATAAATGTGTCTGGGAATGGCAAATACTTAAATCCGTCCCTGATCAAAAATTTATCTTAAAGCGCTAATTGTGAATGACCTAACTGACGGGAAGTAGTTAGATATAAACAATATTGTGCGAAACTGTCAACGTTCCACAATGAATCACTGAGGGTGTTGGCCACCTGATCTTGTTAAATGTAAACATTAAAAGTATTTTGGCAACACTGACTGCAAGGGATATTGACTAGCTGTTAAAAAATAGGAAGTAACATTACTAGGTGTTAGAAAAGATGTTTGATATGAGCTACATCTTAGACGTTGAACGAGCTAGGAATAAAAAGACACTTGAAGTTATAATGTAGTGGTAAAGGCCATCGTGACTCAGCGGTCATTAGGGTGCTAAAGGCTTTCTTTAGTGATGTTTTAAAAATGTTCAATAATTGCTTGGACTTGTTAGGCAAATTTTGAATTGTATTCACCAACGCAGCAGTTCTAGCCATAGATAGTGCAGAAGAGCTAGAAATACAATTAGTGTGTTATACGAGTATACACAGTGAGTTTTAAATCCCCCCACCTTAACCTTTGAAAAAGGAAATATTTTTTTAAACCCTTTGAGGAATGTTATAGGGTCCTGAAGTTTGTTTTAACGTACTTTGCGTCACCCACCCCCACCCAAAATCTGGGGAGGACCCCCATTGAATTAAATACACACCCCACCCTTGTGGCACCTCACAAGAATGAGAATATCAAAACAAATTCAACTTCGCAAAGTACTTTTTTGCCTTGACTAGTTTTTTTGTTATACCAATTTAAAGATGACACAAAATGAGGTTAAAATGCCGGATTGCGCATACAATTTATTTTGATTGACAAAATGTTCTTGAAAATACTCTATGGGATTATGTTATAGGGTTGTGGTGTTTCCCTCAGAGTATTTTGAAGAACATTTTGTCATTCAAAATAAATTGTATGTGAAATGTGGCATTTTAAACCTGATTTTGTGTCATCTTTTAATTGCTATAACAAAGTCAAAATAAAAAATACATCTTTGTGTCGTTGAATTTGTGTCAAAACTTCCTTTCTTTTGAGTTGCCACAAAGGAGGGTTTGTATTTAAAATATAGCCCCCAGCTTTTGGGTGGGAAGTGGGTAACGCAAAGTACGTCAAAGCAAACTTCAGAATCCTATACAAACATTCTTCAAAGGGTTTTAAAAAATATTTCCTTTTTCAAAAGTTAAGAGGGGGCCGGATAGAGCCCGAATGGCGTTAAAATGGGATAGGGAATTTTACATGGGAAAATGTGCAAACTGTGTTTTACGTAGTCTAATGAGCTTAAACGTGGAAAGCTTTTCTGGAGAAGCATAGAGTCATTAGTGCTGCTGCATCTAAAACAAAAAAAAAGAGTTCAGTTATAACATATAATTTTAATTACTGAATTTCGAGTGCTATGTTCTTATGGAAAAATCCAGTTTTTAGTTCAGAAGTACAGAACTAATTTGATGACGAAAGTTAAGCTTTAAGTGTACATATGAAAAAGCATCAATATATCTATGCTTCCCCAGAGAACATTTTCACATTTAAGTAAATTAAATTGCCTAAAATGTAGTTTGCCATTTTTATACCATGTTATAAGCGGTACTCTGAGTTGGACCTGCGGCCGCTTTATCCGGCTCCCTCTTAAGGTGGGGGGACATTTAAAAGTCACCCTGTATATAGGTATGAAAAGGATGTCTACGTATGCAAATAGTGAGTAATGAATACCATCTGCAGAAGACACATTCAAGAGAGAGGTTTTATCCCCCACAATAAATTCCTTATCCAATAAATTCTTTCTTTTTTCGATTCCCATGTGGAATTTTGAAAAAAATCTTCAAGAGCAGTACCCCAAGTTTTAAATGAATGAAACCAAAAGGTCTCATAAGTAGATAAAACGCCAAACTCCGACCTAAAAAAGATATTTCAAACAGAAATGCCAGAGTTTTAAAGTTCTCAGTATTAAAACTGCCACCATTTATGGTTTGCAGTAATGTTCTCTACTAACAAGTTCCTTCATTTCAATAGGCCAATAGGTCTAATAAAAGATATTTTCTTACTCTTTGTGGACCATACCTCACGGGGGTTGTACAAGTTTGTCACTAATTACCTAAAAATATATGTCTATGACCATTACGGTAAGTTGTGTATTGAATTTCGTATGAAATCACGAGTTGTCTTTAAAGTATTTTTCTTATATCAGCTGAAGGGTTCAATAAGAAAAATTCTTTAACAAAATATATGCGTATCTTTGGACACATCACATCAACAGTTTTGTTTCACTGTTCCAATTTTTGAGCAAATCATACAATAACCGTGATGCATTCCGAAATAAAACGGATGATTGAGCTTTTATTTGTTTTATATTGCCTCGTTATTCAGGATTGTTAGTATAATTGGTGTCGTGACTAATGAAATCAGTAAACGGTTTATGATCATAGAGCACTGAATAATGAGCTCACTAAAAGTCTGAAATATAGCACGTTTACAAATAGAAAGTATTCCTTAGACCGGTAACTTTGTACTTGTATTTCACACACAACATCTTTGGAAAAATACGTACATTTAATAACAGTTATTAGGACTGACGGGATAAGCGGCACTTATCGTAATTAACATTTTACTAATCAAAAATCATTTTAGAGGCCAACTTTCATTCGTACTAATAAATAAATAGCTGCAGGATGAAAGATCTGCGCTCTACCAATGAACGATATGAAGATCTCATATTGGGGGTCTTTGGCCGATGGTTTCGCTCAAGTGATAAAACTGGTATGACCCAGCCTATACTTTTATACTATTAGTTAAAGTATAGTTAGTTTTTGTAAAGTATTAGTACCTGGAAAATGGTTACTTTAATAATGAACCTCTACAAAACAAATGCACATTTGGGGGTTTCAGTCAATTATCTTACTATTAGTGCATGTTTGTTGTTTCTTATTGCTTGTTTAAGCCACACGTGTTTTATATTACTATCGTAGAAATTATTACGATTCCTTTTTGCCTACTTACTTCTCAACTACTGGGTGTATAAGCGACACCCTTTTAGAGTAGATTTAGATTAGATTGGAGAAAGTGAATTTTTAAAAGTTTTTAGGGTGAGAAAAAACAAATGTTTTAAGATTTGAGTGCAAACGTACGGGTTGGTTAAGGTAGGCCATGGCATCCCGGTCCTCGTCATCCTCTACGGGTATGGAAACATCGTCGTTGTGTTGACCGTGAGCGTAGACAGAAGCCAGAGTAGGGTCTTCTTCTTTTTCTTCTTCTTCCTTTGTCCACAGATTACAATAGACTAAGATCCACTTCACACTTCTGATGATCAAGAAGCACAAGTGGCAACAGCAACTCACCATGAAGAACAGCAGTACAACTCCTGAAACATTAGACAATACTCGTATACAAACAAAATACGAGTAGTTACATATTTTGATTTCAGCGTAATGTTTGTAATTGTGAAAATCCGATTTTTAATACTTTATGGAGACCTAGAAATAACTGTTTTCTTATGCCATCTTGTTATATCTCAGGAAACAAGTATTTTGTAAGAAAATGTGAAAACCGTTGGGTACAAATAAACAAAAATAAATATTTAATAACTTAAACTTTATTCGAAAATGGACGTTTTGGACGCAGTCTTTTATGTAAAGAATGGTACATAACTACTTAAATTCAACAAAGGTGTCATTAGAGAGCACACAAATTACTTGTAAATTAGAATATAGCTGCTTGAAGAGAAAATATCAACAAAGAACTAAAGAGAAAGTAACTTTTAACCCACACCAGATTTAAAAGACGCCAAAGAATATATAAAATCAATTATTCAGCCCCAAATCAGGAGTGCTATACCAATAGAACTTTCTCAACCCGCTATAGAGAGCATGGATCTCGTAACCAAAAAACCATCATCTATCGTAGATTTACATCTAAAATATAATACAGGGTCATCGAAAAAGGTGTACGGGATTTGAAAGTGAAATAGAAATGTTAATATAATTGGTAGAGTTTTGATTTTTACATCAAAAGACACAAAAGTCTTAAATTTGTTTAATGTATCTAAAAACGTTTCAATGTGAGCTCCCCCCATTGCACGACAGACATCTAGCCGATAGTCAACCTTTTGCCAGGTGTTTTGGAGCATTTTAGGAGTCACCGTTGAAATGGTTACGTTGATTCTTCTTCTCAGGTGCCGTAGATTACGTATTTGCTCAGCATAAACTAAGTTTTAAATGTAACCCCAACAGAAGAAATCTAAAGTTGTCAAATCAAGACTCCTAGGTGGCCACAAAACAGGACCATTCCTCCCAAACCAACGATCAGGAAATCTGTTGTTGAGAGCTTCTTGGACGATTAGACTGTAGTGACATGGAGCTCCATTCTGCTGGAAATTGACATTAATGCCTTTTCCCCTTTCAATTTCTTCAACTTGAGGGAAGAGATAAGAGAAGAAGAAGACGTAGCCATTTCAACGGTGACTCCTGAAATGCTCCAAAACACCTGGCGGGAGGTTGACTATCGGCTAGATGTTTGTCGTGCAACGGCCCCCCATTGCAAAGCGTTCAAAGCTTACATTAAAACTTTTTTTAATTACATAAAAAATTAAGATTTGCTGTGTCTTTTGATGTAAAAATCAAAATTCTACCAATTATATTAACATTTTTATTTCACTTTCAAATCCCGTACACCTTTTTCGATGACCCTGTACAACTCATACTATTGAACTTCCGAATTCATTGGAAGTTTTGAAAAAAATTAACAACAAAACCCTGGCAATGACAAACAAAAATTATGAAATTATAAAACACATAGACACTCATGGTCGTAATTCTCTCCTCAATAAACAAGAAGATGTCAAAAATTCCACAGTCTTTCTATTTGCTAGGGAAGTAGAGAAAGCGGCCCAAACCAGTCAACGTAGGATTTCCCCCAAAAAAATAGGGGGTAATCCTCCCCGGATTTTTTACGCAAAGTACGTCAAAACAAACTTCAGAATCCTATAAAAACATTCCCTAAAGGGGCTTAACAAATATTTCCTTTCTCAAAAGTTAAGGTGGGGGGCACATTTAAAACTCACCCCGTATAAATTTTGGTTTCATTTAATCACTTTTTTAATCGTTTCTTTATGGGGGCTAGTTTATAAGATATACGAGTATGTGAAACGTTGTCCTGAGAAGAATTGGTATTTGAATAGCTGATTGCTTTGTTATTATTCAACGATTATCAAAAGTTAAGTAAGTTGTTGGTGGTTATTCTTTTGAAACGCTCTTTATAAATAATTGTCACCTCTTGGTCCTATAAAAGGTTGAATGTCAAATTTAAACGACTCAACTGCACCATTGGCTAGGTTCTGCAAATTGACTCCAAAGTGAGAGAGAGCATTGTGGACTTGTGGACACCCCGTAATGGTATCTATGGATGTAGGCTAATGCAACTGCGAGTTAAATATATAGCAGTACATTTTACCAGCTTAGTTAGTTAGTTCTTTGATTGTTTTAGTTTTCGCTGACTAAGTTATTACAATTGACTTTCAAAGTTAAACTTACAGTTTTGCACTAGCTTACAACCTCACTATCGAAGCTGAAATAAGGAACACCATAGCCAATCACTACTTATGTCAATTGAGTGCACGGTATTATTGATACTAAGTACGATATATCACCTAAATTTATGTTTTGTAGCACGTCAACTGAAACGCATTGTATTTGAATTAAATAAACAACTCTAACAGTCTGGAACTTCAAACCTCCGGTGCTATGGGCGTCAACAGGAATGTTAATACCACACCCCAAAGCGGTTAATAGGTGTAAAGTTCCAATGAAAAAACCAACACTTTGAATTACCGAATTTCACAAATGAATCTATCAGCCTAAAGAGTCAATTAACTTACCGAACAAACAGAAGACTGCAAAGATGAAATCCATGAGGGGGTGCGACGAGATGACAGGGTAAGGAGTCATGACGAGCACTGCGCAGTACAGTTCCACACAGCACACGAGTACAATGAGCAATGCAGCTTCACGGAGGACGTACCAACTCCACTTCAGCTTCAAGCAAACTGGAAGATTGAAAGAGGTGGAGTGATATGGTATCGAGCTTAATATCAACACTGAATCATTCACTGATAAAACACATCGAAAGTCACGTCGTAGGAGACTTACAATCTAATTGGCCAATTGTGTTACTGGATTTGTCACATAAAGTGGATTGGTCGTAAAAACATGACGCAATGTATGTTGTTTGAAAACCATAACCATCATTGATTGGCCTTAACTACTTTATTAAAGTTTTTCCAGTGTTTCTTAGCGTGAGGGGCTTTTACTTACATTTCTTTCCAAATTTTAGATTATCAAAACAATGTGTAGCTTTTTAAAATAGACTTACCAGAGTCAATTGTGATCACAACGCCCGCGGTGGAAAAGAATTAGTTCTATTTAACTGATCTAAAATATGTTATGGCTTTGAGAAGGGGCCATTAATCGCGCTACTCAGAAACTCAATTATGTGTGTGTTTTCCCCAGTGTCTCAGACAACTTTATATGCTATGTTTAAATGGCAAAAATACAAACAATGATTTGCGAGTTTGATGAATACGGGGCGTTTTGAACATTTACGTGGGTTGGAATGTACAACGGTATTATTTCAAAGTCCTCTACGTATTGTGAGGATTAGGGGGAAAAACTATTCAGCCATTTTAAATAGTAGTGAGAATGTATAAAAGCCAGGCCGACACGCCGCTAAGCACTAAAGCGCCGCTGGCATGACTGAATCGAATTTCCTTTGCAATTTGTTACTTTAATTTACTCCATTCACAGCCTCGCTTCTGTCTTCTGCCTTAGCTTGGCCTCCTGCATGATCAGGGCGTTACGAGGCTGTTCACCGCGCTCACAGACTCGCTTCGGCCTTTGGCCTCAGTTTTGTCTTCTGTACGCTCACAAGCGTTACGAGGCTGTTCACCGCGCTCACAGACTCGCTTCGGCCTTTGGCCTCAGTTTTGTCTTCTGTACGCTCACAAGCGTTACGAGGCTGTTCACCGCGCTCACAGACTCGCTTCGGCCTTTGGCCTCAGTTTTGTCTTCTGTACGCTCACAAGCGTTACGAGGCTGTTCACCGCGCTCACAGACTCGCTTCGGCCTTTGGCCTCAGTTTTGTCTTCTGTACGCTCACAAGCGTTACGAGGCTGTTCACCGCGCTCACAGACTCGCTTCGGCCTGGCCTCAGTTTTGTCTTCTGTACGCTCACAAGCGTTACAGGCTGTTCACCGCGCTCAGACTCGCTTCGGCCTTTGGCCTCAGTTTTGTCTTCTGTACGCTCACAAGCGTTACGGGCTGTTCACCGCGCTCAGACTCGCTTCGGCCTTGGCCTCAGTTTTGTTCCACCATGTACACTTACAGTTCTTTACTGTGCCTTTTACTTTATTTACAATTACATGTGTTTCTTGTTATTTTCACTTGTATGTGCTCGTGCGTTTCTTGTTGTCTCTTACAGGTTTTGATTTGTTCATTTGCTTAGACTCGCTTCGGCCTTTGGCCTCAGTTTTGTCTTCTGTACGCTCACAAGCGTTACGAGGCTGTTCACCGCGCTCACAGACTCGCTTCGGCCTTTGGCCTCAGTTTTGTCTTCTGTACGCTCACAAGCGTTACAGGCTGTTCACCGCTCACAGACTCGCTTCGGCCTTTGGCCTCAGTTTTGTCTTCTGTACGCTCACAAGCGTTACGAGGCTGTTCACCGCGCTCACAGACTCGCTTCGGCCTTTGGCCTCAGTTTTGTCTTCTGTGCTCACAAGCGTTACGAGGCTGTTCACCGCGCTCACAGACTCGCTTCGGCCTGGCCTCAGTTTTGTCTTCTGTACGCTCACAAGCGTTACAGGGCTGTTCACCGCGCACAGACTCGCTTCGACGCTGGCCTCAGTTTTGTCTTCTGTACGCTCACAAGCGTTACGGGCTGTTCACCGCTCACAGACTCGCTTCGGCCTTTATTTTCAGTTTGTCTTCTGTACGCTCACAAGCGTTACGAGGCTGTTCACCGCGCTCACAGACTCGCTTCGGCCTTTGGCCTCAGTTTTGTCTTCTGTACGCTCACAAGCGTTACGAGGCTGTTCACCGCGCTCACAGACTCGCTTCGGCCTTTGGCCTCAGTTTTGTCTTCTGTACGCTCACAAGCGTTACGAGGCTGTTCACCGCGCTCACAGACTCGCTTCGACGCTGGC